>MNCL01000094.1:0-697689 GCA_001932985.1 Proctacanthus coquilletti | reverse complement strand
AAAAAACGGAAAAGTGCGAAATTAAATTACTTAAATAGTTATTTCACTTTTTTCTTCATCTTAAAGAGAAAGTTACAATATTTTGTATAATAGCAATGCATAGAAGAATATGATTTATTTAACGTGTTTCATTAAATGGTAGATATGTTCACTATCGTATAAGCTAGGTAAAAGTAAACGATAGATTTTCTTGAACAAGTTACCTTTGCATACAAAAAATTAAAACTTAAATGAAAGGGGATTTTGTTTTAAATGTTTTAAAGCTCTTTTCTTGCATCATTAAAAAAGTTCATTAAGTCATTTAATAAAACCGTCCATATTTTGATTTTCATCAACATAATCAACTTTCGATTACCACGAATAAATAATTCCAGGCCTACAAGTGATTTGGAAATTGCCAAATGTTTAAATCAAAAGAATACTGATAAAAAATTTATTTTTCAAATAATCTGTCATAACAGCACAAAAATACTGTCAACAAATTATCGCAGTATTATCATAACAATTGAGGAAACTTTCAAGGGTGAAGCACCATCCAAAAAAGACAATTAATTCACTATCAAACCGTCGGAACTTACATCTTACTTAGATTTTAAATTCTCGTTGTAAATAAAAATAAACGAGCTCTTCATTGCAATTGCTAAAATTCAAAGTGGGTACTCACCTTTCCAGTTTGTAATGTTAGAAATTTGTAGAGGGCCTGGCTCTCTTTATTCATTTTTTGCAAATCTGCTGGGGGGTTATTTTGAATCTCTGCTAGCAGGTCGTCATACTTTTTACATGGTCGGTACTGCGATAGTAGCTGTTGAGAAAAGAAGCCAATGATAGATTATCACCTAAAGGAAATTAACTATTATTATTTACTTCATCCTCATATTTTTGAACAACATTGACGGGAACTGGCTGCCACTTAATGGCTAAAGGGTTCGCATCGTCATTTGGAGGCATGAAGCCAGTCAGCAAGCTCTGAGCACTCATAATACAACGCTCCGCGTAACTGCTTCTAACGAACAAGTTGTTCTGGGTGTAACGTCCGTCCTTCGGCAACAGCTGTCCATACCTGCGCCTCAACGTTCTACCCAAATTGTAGAGTTGAGCTACTCCTTTCTAGAAAAATTTCAAATGCATTAGATGTGAACTTTGTAGGTATATTAATAGTTAAAAAAGTACTTTTTACCTGTGAAAGGGATCCAAGACCTCCAGGCCAGTCATAGTTCAGATAAGGGTCATTGGGGTAAGTAATAATAGGCGATCTATCTCCATGTCGGAAAATCTATTTAAAAGATAATAAATTGAAAAAAAAACTAACAAATTAATTAGTTAAAAAAACAAATTCACTTACAGCAGAAATCATTAGAAGACTATCTGAATCATATTTTCCAACACTCGCACTGAATGCCCCGTGAAATGTAACGAAAAAAATTGAAAACAATTGCAAACGAAGAAACATCTGTGAATTTTTAATATCCGTCAAAATAATTACATTAAATAGGTGAGACAAACTCTTACTTACCTTGCGAGCGGTCGATGCTATAAATAAATCTACCGAAAAGAATTGTGCAAATTTAAACCCTCGTTTGTTTAATTGTGTGTGCACAATGCCCGGGATTTACTTACGTATGTTCAATTGTTATCAGTTTGATAAACCACTATCTTCCGCAAAATCTCCTAGAATTTCAGCTGTGATTGAACGTAACCAATTAAATCAGGAAAGCGCAAAGAATTTTGATTATGGTAATTACTTGCCGCATGATTATACTGACTATGAAAGCTGAGGTACCATTCTTTATACAAGAACCGCTAGATCCCCTTTTATGAAATCATTTAAGAGCAATTAAGCACTTCTAATTTATTGTACCGTCTACCTTTTGATGTGCGCAAATGCTAATCTAAAGGAGTATAGTGTAGATTATTTAATTAGCTTAGTGGTTTTTTATTAAATCTAATGTTTGAAATTCCATTATTGAGTTAAATTAATGATTAAGCCTCAATTCACGAATTTTGCAATTAAATCTTTACGCTAATAAGGTATACAAAAGATGTGTGAAGATATAAAATTTAAGCACAAAGTAGAAAAAAACAATCGCAGCTGCTATGTATATTATATAAAGACTTTAAGTGATGCAGAACGTTACAGCTGCATGATAAGTAATTTTATTTTTGTTAATTAATCTTTATAAAATATCTGCAAGGTGATATGATTAACCCGTTGCGGTCACACCTCCAAATAAGAACGTGAACCCCACGCGAGAAATCTTTTACTGTTTATCAATTACTTGCGATTTCACCTGATAAAAATGTATGAACATAAAAAAGGCCTTCTTTACAAGATCCAATTGTTTACCCTTGAACGTATTTTTTACAATAAATTTTAAGAAAATTTTTTAAGTTTAACGTCAATACGGAAGAAGATTCAAATAATTCATTTTTACTTCCAGTTACTACTCCAATTATTTCTGTAACGCACTTATTATTATTATCATTATTATTATTATTTTATACCACAGTGGTAATTTATGGAATACGTTGAAGGAGAAAATTTAATACGCCTCAAATCTGCTTAACTGTAAAGTAATTAAAACTAAAGAGAGTGTTAAAATTTACGATAGTTTATCATAAATCAGATCTGACGTAAAATTTCGAGTTGATGGATTATGATCAGGTTCTTCTATCTTATCGTGGAAATTTACTACCTAGACATGAAAATAAGTTCGAGTTTTTTTTTTTTTAATTCTCTGTGATTGACACACAATAATTAAAAATTACCAAATCCGATAATAGACGTACGCCAATTTCTTTTATTCTTTCTTATAAATGCTTATCAACAACCAATGCGGAAGACATAGTTGAGATATGACCAGAAAACTTGTTATAACATAGGAAAAAATATAAAAATATTATTCAATAAATCAATTTATTTATTAGAAAGAAAGCCCTTTCTTAAATATTGAATTGTTAAAGAAATTATTAAGGACTTTTGTGTTTCTGATTTTTTGAATTTTCTTTTCGGGAGTTTCTGTTTATCATACCACGTTTTTGTTAATATATTTTTTTCCTTTTCCTAAGAATAAATAAATACGATCCTAAGACTCACACAAAATAGATTTTTTGAGAATTCGTGTTTTATCTTCAAGAATTAATCGCAAAATATAAATTATATAATGAAAAAATATAATTATTATCCATTTTATATGAACAATATTTCGATTTGAAACACTAGCAAAATGTTCACTTTAATTTGATTTATCTTTAAATATAAAAATTATTGTGAATTTACATTCGTCCTACTAAATAAATTCCGTTTTATAATATTAAATATTTTTGTAGGCGTATTTATTTAATTTATATCTCACAACTTATTCCAGCTTCTGTTCTTAATACATTTTATAAATATTCGATTTTTTGAAATTATTACTTGAAGGCCATTCTGCGTTTTGAATGTTTTTACTTTAAGCAAATAAAACAAAAAACTACAGGTTAATTTTTCTCTAGATATAATATGATATTTTGAATCTGTACAAAGCAATAATTCCTTTTCTCGTCTTTTTAACAAAAATAAAAAATAAGAATAAAGACAAAATATCAAAATCTCTAAATAATACAAGTAAATATAACAACATTTGCCATTATTAACATAAAAGTAATATTTCTTGGTTATTCGCTAAACTGGTTACTGTTTTTTTTTGCTTCGCAGTCAATGAGGGAAATTTAATAGGGTTGTGAGTGATTCCCAAGAAATTATTATAACTAACCAGTTTCAGATCTACAACAACTATGCTAGGAAAAAAGCTCGTTCAGCCTCTTTATAAAGTTCTTAAGGTAATATACAAGCATTCTTCAAGAACGCAAACTTGTAGATTCGTCAACTACAGGTGATTAAAAACTTCTATTTATTTCGTAATATTACATTTTTAGCGGCGCCTAGTCCGATTATTTTAAAAACTATAGACAGCACTCTTTAATAAACGGTGATAATGGTGATATTATTGAGATACGTTACCGTGGTTTTTATTTTTATAGTGTCTGTAAATACTCGTAAGTTGTGCGAAGTTACTTGGTGTTCATTAAATATCTCACGGTTTTCACATATCTTACGTACAGAAAACGCTTGTAAAACCACAAACGGAGAAACAGGGATCTGCGTTCCAGTAAAAGATTGTTTGACTGTCGTTAATCTTATAGCCAACGCATCTAAACCCTTACCACAGGAAACGATTGCCTACCTAAGGACCACACGTTGTGGCTTTGTAGATGAAGTGGTAAAAACATAATATTACTGTAGAATACTAAACAAAAACTTGTTAAGTGCCAGACAGTGTTGTTCATTACTCGGTTTTCTTATTACATAATATTATAAATTATTTTATAGTACTATACGTGCTGCACGGGTGACTACATTGTCAACGTTACAAGGCATCCTAACTTGAATTTACTAGGTTGCACGTATTATATCCCTATCAGACTTGCTTGCGATGATGATGATCCAAACTGTAATACCTTCCTAGGACAATTGCCTTGGATGGCTCTACTTAAATATGAGACCACAAAAGGTTTGGATTTCAAATGTGGTGGTACATTAATATCATCACGGTACGTCCTGACTGCTGCTCACTGTGTTTCAGGAACAGACACTCTGTTAGTGAAGAATATTGATTCAAATGTGGTGGTACATTAATATCATCACGGTACGTCCTGACTGCTGCTCACTGTGTTTCAGGAACAGACACTCTGTTAGTGAAGAATATTGATTCTAAGGTAGTTTTAAAATCTAAAGCTAAATATTTAGAGTTGCGGTCAGACTAGGTGAACACAATATCACCTCTGAGCTTGACTGCGAGGTGTTTTTAGGGAACGTGTATTGTGCGGAACCAGTGCAGGATATTGGAGTTGAAGAAATCATAATACACCCAGAGTACAATAAACCACGCTTTGCAAACGATTTGGCTCTCATCCGACTACAAAAAGAGGCAACTATAAATAGGTGTAAGCGACTTTCATAACAATTTAAAGAATATATGACTATGCAACATCGACCTTGTATTTAATCATATTAAATGCGAATCTATTTTATTTATACGATGCTTAAAAGGACAAGGTGTAATTTTTATCCTTTGCGATCGGCATATTTCTCTGCTAGGACTACCACCTAGTCGGAGCAAATTTAGTTTTTTGAAGTTATTTTTCCAGAAGTGATTTATAATAAGTATATGGAAATTAAAAAAAAAAAAAAACAGAATATTTTGAAGCTAATGTATTTTGTTTAATAAAGTTACGTACTGTACAGTCTTTTCTAGTTCCTAGACGAAGTATATGAAGCTCATTATTTAACCTGGTTTCTACAAATGATGTTGAAGGTTGCGCCCTATATCATGTACCGTGTCGAAAATTTCCTACTAACTGATCAACTAAATGTTTCATAAAATTTACATGTGTTAGTGGCCTCTCATTGTTTGGTTCTTTCAAATTTTTATAGATTATATATGAATTAATATAACACATCTCCGTACTCCACACAAATAATTCAAAAATTGTCGGAGGAAACAATACGTTGCTACAAATTAGTCGGCGCAATCTACTGATCTTTTTTTTTTCTTGTATAATTTAGAGCCACAACTGGCTTCAATACATCTACTGTACCACCACCGCGTAACGAATTTTAAATTTAGAACCTTACCAGCTCCCCAATAAATCAATTGATTGATTGCAAATTTCTTTGCATAACTAAATTGAATATCCAAAAGCGAGGAAAATTAAACAATTCCTTAAAAGCCAATTGTGAGATTTCACATAAATACCTAGAAATGGATTTTGAAGAGTAATTAATATGTACAATATCTCTCAATTATGAAAAAACAGACGTGCAAGATCATGCCGCCACAGTGCCGACACCGATTTCAAGAATAAAACTGAAATGCTTCCACTATGGCGGCACCGATCGCAAAGGGTTAAATGGTATTAAGCTCAAGTTTCTTAGAACTTGCAGGAATGTCTACTTCTTTTTCTTATTTTTTCAATATAAGGATTGCTTCTTAATATCTTTTATTCATTTATATGCTTAAAAAGATCTAAATATTGTGATTTTATAAAAGGTACTTATTTGAAGCAATTTTTAATTTTTACAGTTGTTCAGACAATTTGCTTGCCAGTGCATTTAGAAGATCAACTTTCCTTTCAAAACTCTCCTTGGCTCTTTGTTGCAGGCTGGGGTTTAACAAAAAGTCGTAAGTTCACTTATTAAGCAAATTATTAAATAAACATAAGTTTTAAAAGTTTTGCTTTTTCCAATTTCTAATAGGAAAACAGTCGCAGGTAATACTCAGAGCCGGAATACCAATCGTACCTAACAAGCAGTGCCAAGATATTTTTAATCAATCAGTAAAAATTACAAATGCTCAAATTTGTGCTGGTGGCAAAAACAAAGGTGATAGTTGCAAAGGTGACTCCGGTGGTCCACTGGAGCAGCATGGATTTCAACATGGAGTCATATCCGCCGGGAGCTCAGTGTGCGGGAAATCACAAAATCCTGGTATTCAGACAAGAGTTGCGTTCTACTTAAAGTGGATTTTAGATCAGTTAAAGCCATGAATAATTACTTAACCCAATTTGCCAATTCGATTTTAAATTTATCTGTTTATCTATACAAAAATAAGCGACGAATATACTTGTGATTGGCAATGAGAATGGTACAGGATTGAACGTGTTTTCCAAATTCTTTCATTGTGTGTTTTTATAGACTACAATTTCCGTACAAAGAGAAATTTATATTCGAAATTACAGTACTGGTTTTGTAAAATGCACTCAGTATGTTCTGTATTCAAAACAAATTACAAATTTTGAATAAAACACAAACAACATAAAAGTACTAGTTAACAATATTCACTTTTAATTATAAATAGAACGTTTTTCACGGTGCTATTGGTTTAGATTTTTATTGTTTCACTTTATTTGAATTCATATGTTAAAAAAGTAACTCTTTTTTAATTAAACTTAGTAAATCGTAAAAGTTAATAAAACCTAATTTGTCATAAAAAACATATCTTAAATTTCGATACAAATGTCCTTACTGAAAAAAGACAAAAATTGGCTGAAGAACATATTGTAATTGTCGACTTGAATGCAGTAAAGATGATGCAAACTTCTCTACTTCTCTACGTGACTCCGATGGGTTTTAGAGTTTCAGTCAGACCGGGTGAACTTTATTGCGAGTTTTCATGGAAGGTGTACTGTGGCCAGTGTAGGGCATTGGAGTTAAAGAAGTCATAATCTATCCAGAGTACAATAAATCGCGCTTCGCGAACAATTTGACTCTGGCCCCACTACAAAGACCAAAAATTAGATGTAAGATTCCGTTTTTCTGTTTCGTTATTCTCAAAAAATCTGAAAGCAATTTAGTGACCGAATTTTATAAATGATAAAATTAAATCCGCGACTTCAGTCCATTTTAAAAGCTAGATATTTCTTTCTAAATTTACTTTTGCTGAAATAACCAAATTAATCGAAAAATCCGACTCATTATGGTTAAGGAGACTGAAAAAATAAAACTTGGTACGTTTTAGATCCCATGCCCTTAGCACAGATGTTCTAAAATAACTATCCACTTTTATAGTTGATAAACAAATTTGCTTGCCTAGAGGTTTGGAAGTCCAGAGTGATTTTTAAGGGTTTTTGCTACAGGCTGGGGTAAGCTCATTATTCTTGGGATGTATTTAATTAATATAAATCTTCATATAGTTTCTTGCTGTCCTCCGCGGACACGGGGTTCCAGCGGATTTACAATCGATCAGTAAAAATCACTGATGACCAATTCTGTGCTGTAGGAGCACAAAAGGGTGATTGTTGTCCAGGTGACTCAGACGGCCCACTAGATACCCATGAACACTAACGAGATATCAGCCGAAAGGCTCTCCTGTGGCAAGTTAGAACATCCTGTAATTCACACCAATTTCATTCTACTTAAAGTGGATTTTGGACAACTTTAGGCCTTAATTATTATACTTAGGAAACTTTGAATAGAAAAATTATTTCGCAGAATTAAGAATTTAGAAAATCCGTAGCTTGATTCATAATGTGGAGGAAAATCGGGAACCAATTTACCTTTCTTCATCGCTTTTAGAATCAATTCGAATCACATAAAACCAACCAACCAACAACCTCCCTCTTGAAAAACAAAACCAAGTGAGTGTGATCCTTTTATTCATCTTTATTGAAAGTAATACAATGACTAACGCTACCTTAATACGTAAGTTCTACATACAAAACTCTCATATTTGGAATTTGACCATTTACACACTTCCAAACCAGAATATGCGAGAAACTGAATGAAATGTATTCATCAATAAAAAACCAAAAATACTTATCCTTAATGCCCGTGTTTTTATCTTAGGCGTTTAAAAGATAGTTTATATTTAAAATGTTAAAAATCTTCAGGTGTTTAGTCTTCCATACTCTCGTTATTCCTGTCAGGTGACATTCCATTGTTTTTAGGTGAATTCGATCTGGACTTATCCTTTTCTTCAGAAGCGGAACGATCTCTGTAAAAAGGCAAGAAAATAGCTTTATTTCTCGAATTGAAAGTCTGCACAAACTACCTTGAGCGAGAATCTCTGCGGGACTTTGAACGAGACCTGGATCTTGATTCACGCTTCGAACGGGAACGGGACCTCGAGCGGGAGTCACGTTTGATAGAACGAGAACGTGAACGGGACTTTGATTTGGATTTGGATCCATCTCTAGATTTGCTAGAATTGAGACATTTAATAAATAATTTAAATCTACAATAAAATAAAATATCCTTACTTTGAATGAGATCTAGAGCGTGACTTAACTGGCGACTTTGACTTGGAACGAGCTCGGGACTTGGAGCGGCTGCGAGACTTTGAGCGGGATCTGGACGAGCGGCGTGATCGGGATCGTGAACGTCTGCGAGATCGGGACCTTGATCTGGTGCTTGAAGACCGTGACCTGCCGCGGCCTCCTCGTCCCCCTCGTCTATCTTCAATCAAACGGATTCGTCTGCCATTAAGCTCGGTGTCGTCAAGTTTCTCAATCGCCGTTTTCATATCAGATAAGGATGCAAATTCCACAACTCTGTTTAAAAAATTATAATAAAATTAGACTAAGTACAGAAATGATATAACTTAAGGACTTTACCCCTCATTTCTCCTTTGCTTGTGAGCGTCAGCATAGGTCACTTCTCCAGCCTGACGCATGTAATCTTTCAAATCCTAAATAAACAGAACAAATTAGACCACTTTGTAATCGACATCAAATCTTTACACCAGGAATAAATTTAAAAGTACTCCTAGTGGCTGACCGCTCCCCTCTCCTCACTTTCTTACTTTGGTACAGGGCAAACTCGTCTCCTCCATAGTGGGTGGCATCCTCGGACCAATGACTCACAAGGTAACCCGAAATGCGAGATAGCAGAATGGTGAACACCCCTGGCCTGAAACCCTTTTTCTGAGAGATAGCAGTGTGGACACGAAACAAGTGAACGTCAATAACTCTGACTTCCTGTGACAAGGGACCATTTTGGAGCAACCACGGGGAAGAATTCTCAAGGCGACCAGTTCCCAAGTGTGTGTCTAAGTTGGAGAGCGACCGTCATCGTCAACATTTTGAGGAGCCTGAATTGGTTTGCTTTGATTTGATTTGGTTTATTATTCGTAATAAGCAAAAAGTGAGGAGCACAGCCACTGCCATTTAAATTTTTTCCTGGCTAAAAGTTCTTAGAAAGCAAAAACATCGATGAATAAAAATATGTTCCTTACATTAGATCTTCATTGAGTCAAACCCTGTCATGTTCAAATGCTCAAATTCGTCTGTACGACAGATTGGCTGTCTCAGAGACCTTAAGCGCACGAGCGTACAACTCTCGATTTATATTTTATATGCTTTGACGTCTTTTTTGAGGGGTTGAGGGCTGGTCACACACAAAGGTCCACAACATTTTTTGAACTATACATGAGATCGTCTAAAGCCACCAAGATTAATCGCTGACTGACTGAGTGGAGAGACGACGACAATGTTCGGGAACCATGACTTCTCATACGCCTGCTCCTCCTGATTGTGCGCACATATGCAAAATACGGCGAATTTTAATCTAAAGAGATTTCAATTCAAATATACCAGAAATTTTCTATGATCGGGGTCCTGACCCACTATCATAGGAGTTTATTTGGCACCACCTCCAGTTCCAATTTTGGTAGGCTCGGGTATCGTCGCTATTTGGATTTAGACAAAACTTGTTTAACCGTCTATTAATATCTCTAGTTTCATATCCAATTTAGATATTTTATTATTATTATTATTTTTGTAGCCATGGAAGCGGTCGTAGAGTTTTTTTTGTTTTGAGTGTCTAAAATAAAGCCCTAGGCTCCCCAGGCCATTAATACGCACGCACGCATCACGGTAGGAGTCATTGGATGGAAAAATCGCTTTTTTTTAGCAGTAGAACCTTGGCAGCAACCGCCTGCGTCAATTTGTTATCGCTCACAAAACGAAATAAGGCACCAGGTTCAAGTGTCTCCCCGCGTTCCATCTATTTATCTCTTTCTCTCTGATTGGGTTAACACGTACGTCTCATCGGTAGGACCATCATCATCATCAGTCAGTCTCTATGTCAGCGACCCTTTTCAAGGTAGCATTTCTTCGAAAAAATAATTTAATTTACTTTTAAATTATTTTTGAATTATTGTTCTTACATATAAATATAAAATTCAAATAAAGAGTTCGATTTTAAGGAACAAGAATTTACAACAGTTTGAAGCTAAATTGTATCATGCAAAATCAAAAAAAATGATTACATTAAATATTCCAAAAAGGTGTGCAAAGCTGTTAGGATCTTACTAGTTCGTAATTTTTCAGAAAATAAAAAATTATTGTCCCTTGTACAAAAATTCACGCCTAATTCAACAAGAATTAAGAAATGAATTTCTTCCTATAGCAGGAGACACTACATATTATCCTTTTTCCCCAAAGAACACACTTTCCGATTAGGTTTATTATTCCTCCGCGACGCGGTACTTTAGATACTCTCTTTTTGCCCGTTCCTTCCTTATTCTTTAAATCCAACGATGGATAAAAACCAACACAACGATATCATTTCTCCTTATTTGATCCCAGTATAAGTTTACTCAATTTCAGACTCCAAAGAATACTCTTTCTAATCCTTTTCGTTACAAAATGTGATTTCCAGATTCCTATACCCTCGGAGCGTCTAATCAGGACAAAAATCCATATAGACCAGCAATAATGATCCAAAAAATTCAAGGGCTCCACAAGTTCCTGTGTTGAAAGTTGTTCCCATCCTCAGCTCTCAATAAATCCTTCGACTTAATTCACATGCCAGATATCAACAGTTGTTAGAATTAATCCAAATAATCTGAATATCTCTTTGTGATCCCAAATGACTAGTCCTTGAAGTTTCTTCTTTTTTCAAGTATCTATGCTCAATTTATTTTAGAGACATTTCCTTTTTCCACTGGAGGTATGTTTAATTAACTCTCCTTGAAATGTTCCTCTAAGTTATTCAGCACAAATAAATCATTCGTTGGTGTATTTTTTGGCACAGGTTTGTCTTTTTGTATTAAATATAATAAAATGCTTCGCACTTGAGTTCAAATATGCCCGTTATTTTAAAAGAATTTTTTGCACGATCTGAAGCATGGCAAAGCTCCTTTTAGTTATAAATTATACAAAATACTGAAATATTTAATGTAATCATTTCTACAAACTCAATCTAATGCCATTCACCACTTTCGTAAGTCGTGAGCATATCCATTTTAACTCTATTGACGAAAATCTGAAATGAATCTTATAAATGAGCAAAATTCGCCCGCATTAAAGATGTCCTTGCAGATCTTGGAGAGACATCCCTGCCACAGGTACCATCATCGTCATTGGGTGGTAGTTCAGAGAAACAAAAAATAACCCCAGGTGAAAGATTCGACACACACAAATACGACTTCTCAGATGAGGAGCAGAAGAAGGGGAGACACCGCTGATCCCGACGTGATTGCAAACATCAGTAATACAGACGTTATATTTAGTGAAGACAAAATTTCGAAACAATGAATATGCTCACGTTTTGTGTTATTTTACAAATTTCAAAGGAAATCTTAATTTACTTTTGAAAAAAAGGGGGAATAAGTACGTACCTGCCAGCTGACGCGACTCGACAAGTTCTCCACAATCAATCTGTATTCAGTACGCAACGGAGGACCATACCGTGAAGAGGATCTGGAATATTTAGATCTAGTGTATTCGCAAAATCAAACCTTAGGACGTAACATTGTTGGACTAGCAATATTAATATGCGTTTGTAATTC
Organism: Proctacanthus coquilletti; assembly: GCA_001932985.1. Taxonomy (NCBI): domain Eukaryota; kingdom Metazoa; phylum Arthropoda; class Insecta; order Diptera; family Asilidae; genus Proctacanthus; species Proctacanthus coquilletti. The sequence continues at coordinate 685,360 of MNCL01000094.1, read as the reverse complement.
TTAATAAACTTGCTTCGTTAAATATTTCCCATAATGAACGTTCTCGTTACTGTTGCGTAATACTATTTACATAATATTGAAATACAAAAAACAAGTATATAAATCTACATAAAGCTGTGAAACATTCATTGAATCGAATTACATTTCAAGTCGACTAAGATAAAAGTTCTCTTAATATCCCAACAAAAGATAAGTTTATCACTAAAGCACTACACAAAGCGTCCAGAGGAGGAATCGCCCATGCAGTGCCATTTGCAGCTATACAAGATAATGTCGAAATCAAAAGGGCTTTAACTACAAAACGCACATTTTGTCGCGCCATTCGTCGCTACAATTGTACGCTGTTTTTTTTTTTTTCTGAAGGCACGCGCATTTTCAATTCTGAGGTTATGGCCTACATCGAGTGCTATCTACGGCAATTGCTCATTCGTTAGCCTTGTCTGCGGCTGCTACCCCCTAATAATGAGTTAGGCAAGAAAAATCAATAGAGCACTCACTTGTCATTGTATCGACCACCACCACGCCTACTGCTGTATCGATCGTCATATCTGTCTCGGTGGCTCCCACGCGCCTGGCCTCTCGCCGGTTCCACGACGACTCTGAAAATGGGACGACATCATTAGTTGCCCGATTCATTAAAACGTTTCAATCTTTAATATACCTTTCTCCTAGTAGCTCTTTCCCATTTAGCTCGTACACAGCATCGTCTGCATCTCTGTAGTCTTCGAATTCCTGGGAAAAGTTCTGTAAATGCTGGCACGAATTTTACGATAATTTTCAACTTACCACAAAGCCGTAACCATTTTTGATTAATATATCTCTAGTTCGTCCGTAACCTTTGAAAAACCGTTCTAAATCTCGTTCGCGGACCCCGTATGGCAATCCGCCAACATAAACCCTCGAACCCACCATAGTTTCGCTGGAAATTGAAATTTTGTCAAATTACGCCTATAAAATACACGCCATTCAAAATGGCGGTCGATTTGCACGCAATGCGGTTTTCATACCCCGGCCACCAATTTTAGTACTTACCCCTAGTAATTATCTACACTCGTACTTATCAGGCGCAAATTCTTGCGTAATCGACCTATTTCAAGAAATAAACCCGGGGAAATCGCTTTGTATTTTTTTTTAACTTTTTAACAGCACCACAGCACAGAGATCCTCACAACTCCAGTAAACAAACGGAAATGTCTGGAAATGAAAATCGTCGCCGCCTAGCCAACTTACCAGAAACCATAGACATCAAATCTTATGGAACGCTTGATTGCCTCATCACATGGGAGAACTTTCATCAACTCATTTTGGGGATAGATAATGCAATGGGTGTTTTCTTGGGAGAACTGATGTTAATTAAGTTTATAAAAATCGAGTGATATCTGATAACTCTTCGTGAGTATTTTTTATAATCGAAAGAACGGAAAACAAAAAAGTCCCATATTTTGCTCAAGTCTGCTTACAGCATTCCATAATATTCAGCCCGGTGGCAAGAAGCTACAGCCGCGAGCTGATTTCAGTAGTGCCATATATGTACTGCCGTTGGTTTTCAAAATTCAAAAATAATTTATATCATTCGAAATTGTTAAATTAAGCTGTTTCATAAAATTGTTGTTATTTCTATGCCAGGAATAATAAATCTAATTCTACGTACTCGAGAACCATCGCCAGTCAAACGAATTGTTTCATGACCTTTGGGCTCCGAGCCAAAAGCTCCAGAGTCGCGCGACTATGGCACAGCTGGCAGTTTTGCGTGCTCGGTATTGACAGTAGTCGAAATATGGCGGGTCTATCAACGTTAGTAAAGAGTACGTTGCCGAATTACTTATCGAATCTTCCATTGCCCGACACTTTTACGGGGTGGTTTAAACTAGGAAGTAAGTATTCGTTCTACTTTTAGAACGGTTCCGGAGAGATCGCTTCATCAGATGTGTCCCTGATCGACTTGTTTTTTTTTAGTAGTGTGAAGAATGTGAAAGTAGAATTAGTTCCTAGGGAATGACACTGCAGAACGGTTATGCAACAGTATGAATTTTGCAGCAATTGTAGTCTTGAAGGCGCGTGGGGAGCAATGATTTACAGATGTATGCAACTGCTTGCAAGCTATTCAAGTCAGACCTTCTCAAGAAATCAAGAATGAGTCACCTGAAATCTTGAAATCTTGGGAATAACCGCTCAAGCAGAAAGTCGAAGAAAGCAAGAAATCGGTAGTTAACGGCTTATTTCCAATACCGGTCTAATATTGGGTCGTTTCTCTTTCAGTTAAGGAATGGTTCCAATTAATTCCTCCGGCCGCGTTTGTAGGTGGAGTCGGATACATGGCCTATCTGGCGTTCTGCCCGAAGGCTCGACCCCCGCCAACAGGGAAGGTGAATCTTTCGATTCGGAAGCACGAGGCGAAGGTCGTCGACATGGTGGACATAGAGAATATAGCTGAGAAGGCGGCCTTCTGTCGTTGTTGGAAGTCGAAAAATGTAAGTGGTCCTTCAGATACCGTGACCCAGTTAATACTTCATATTTTTCTTGATAGTGGCCTTATTGCGACGGATCTCATGGGGAACACAACCGATCAACTGGAGACAATGCCGGTCCCGTTGTAGTTAAGCGAAAAGGTGCTTAAGAATAGGAGAGAGTAGCAATTGCACGCATTTTTTTTTTGGGTCAGGGAAATTAGTACTCTCGAACCAGTGCCCAGTGGTTACGTTGAGATTTATCATTGTTTACGAAAATATATGGCATTTTTATCTGCTGTTTACATTTAGTGTTGCAGATTTGTTTTCCGTCATCAGCGGAATAAATCTAAAGCTTCTAAAGAGTTTTCTTTGCACATGAACTGATAACAAGTAACAAATAGGGCATCTTATCTAAACCTAACAGGATAGCCAATGAAGAAATGATAGGTAAGAAAACGCACCAAGTTTCACCTTGGCCATGGCACACGAAGTATTAAATTGGAAAATATTGAAGGGTGGTTGGATTGCTTGAAGAATAATTGAATTAAATAAGGTAGGTCTGTTTCTGATCATAAAATGCCGTAGCCCCTTGGAAATGCATCGCGGTCTGATTTCTGACAAGGACCTGTAACAATGGTGTTCTGGTTTACATTAAGTCTGCAGTTAAATGATAGTGGGAAAGTAGACTTGATTGAATTGTACGAAAGACGCTAAGAAACCTCCCTGGTATGAATCTGGTATAAGAGAAAAAATAGAATGGGCTACACGTAAAGTTCTCGTTTTGGGTGGTTTTAAAAATGCGCAGTAAAATTATGTGCCTTACTTTTGGTTAACAGAAGTTCAGGGACATGCAAACAGTTTAAATCAGGATAATTATTTTTGTTTTCCTTGCGACACAGTATCTTAGCAAAAAAAAAATGCAATTCTTGACACCCCTAATTCAAGCTTTTAGTTTCACCCGCAAAGGCCGTATAAAAAAGCACAGACAAAAGCAGAAACCGCATTTTATAAAAAAGGGTGGGTCATGTTTCCCCGAATTTTTTTCCCATACTTGAGCTAAGAATCAACTCCATTCTGTCGACCAAGAATTGGGCTCATACCTTAGAATATTTGGAAAAATTAATTTATTTCGAAATTTTTTAATTAGTTTGACTCGTAAGATGAACATGAGGTAGTAAGGATGAACATTCCAAAAAAGGCATTTAATTAAGTATTGAAAGTTTATTTATAGGCGATTTCATAACCAAAATTGGCCGCGAAGCGATTTTACTTGAAGATCTTTCCTTGGTTGAACTTGCGTCCCTGCTTGTCGGCTCCGGTCCATGAGAAGTAGTCCTTAACCAGCTGTTTAGTCTCGTCTGAGTTGGGGTCAAGTTTCTTCCACTCGTAGCAGTCGTAGTCTATTTGCCAGTCTGGGGAGAGATTGAAGGCGAGATCCTGTCCACGCCATACCCAGACCCCTGAAATCGAACTGTTGTTGTCCTCGCCAAACAAGCACACTGAGGCGAACGCCTGCTTGCGCATCTTGTCGAGCCGCTGGAACATGCCGGTAATCAGATTGCAGCTCATGAACACTTTGGTCAGCTCGTTATTGTATTTGTACTCGCCATACCAAATTGAGTAGTTCTGGGGGTCGAATTTCGACCAGAAGAAGGGGATGGATTTGGCCTCATCCTCGTTGGAGTAGAAGCGCTTGAACTCTTCCATGTTAAATGTGCCTTTTGGAAGAGCATCGAAAGGATCCTTTGATGGAGGCTCTGCTGCAATTGCCTCATCGGCGGGGTCCAATTCCTCTGCTTGAGGTTTCTCCTGTTTCAACTTCTTTTCGGTCTTTTTTTCTTCTTTCTTCTTCTCCTGCTTCACCTTCTTATCGTCTTTACCGCCAGACTTGGCCTGGTACTCGGAGTATTTCTTGGGATCAAACTGAAGCGTGGCGGCGCAGATTTCGAAGTTCTTTACAACTTCCTTCACCTGGGGCTGGTTGAGGATTGTGGTGAACCACCTGGTCACACAGCCGTAGGGAGCACGGAGGGATGGCTCCAGGACATATTGGTAGAGGCCCAAGAGATTGCAGAACACAATGATGTCGGCAAGTGTGATGCGTTCCCCAACAAGATAGGTTGAGGTTAACAGCTTTTTGTTAAGGATGTCCAGTGAGAATTTCACGTCCTCCTTAGCCCTCTCGACGGAATTCTTGTTGAAGGGCATGATGCCTAGTAGGGGGAACACCCACGCGCATGACGCCGGAAGGATTTCGTTGTCGGCAAAGCTTATCCATTGCTGGATCTGAGCCTGTGCCAGGTCATCATTACCTCGGAGCTGTTTGTTAGCCAGGAAGTAGGCGATGGCATTGCTCTCGCTCAAGTATTTGCCGTCATCAGTCTCAAATGCTGGAACCTGGAAGGGGACAAGAAATACATATGATGGTGCCAACTTAGGCATGGATGGGGGTGTAAGTTCCACTTAAAAAACGCTGCTTGTGATACTAAGCCGCGCCGGACAAAAAGAAACATCTTTGATCTGCCTCCTTGAGTTACAACGCTGACGTTGCAGAGTCGCCAGATTTGTCTTTTTAAGGAGGCGAATTCGCACAGGAATAGAGTCTTACCTTGCCACTTGGGAACTTCTGTATGAAGGCTGGAGTCTTGTTGGTTTCACCGAACACGAAGTTCTCGGCTATCTTCACTTTGGCCCCAGAATACTGAGCCGCAATCAGTGCCTTGAAGGCACGGAAATTTTCCGGATACGTATATAAAGTCTGTCGGAAAAATACAGTTTTTATGTAGAGTACATTACAACGTTTGCAAATATTCGTAAAACTAATTGTAAATGAATGAGATTACACAGATATTTTACAATATTTCCAGAAGGTTTTACTTACTCCTGCTACCATCGCTGCCAGTTCCCGGAGAAGAGAAGTCGGTATTGCAGGACTTTAATGACAGTTCTTTCAAAGTAACAATGTCAAAATCTCGACTTTGAAAAACTTGAAAGACGTATTATGTTATTAATTTTTCATACTTTTTTAAAGAACTCATGAAAGATATATATTTGAATAAATTTAATCCCAGTTTTGCTTTTTTATTGGTAATTTGGCATAAAACTAATGTCACCGCCTTCAAATTTGCCAACTAATCAAATACAAATTTTCTTTCAAATACATTTAAAAAATGAACTAAACAACTTTTCACAACGTCTCTTCATAAAATAAGGTGCAGGATACAAGAACTCGCAAACAATTTGAACCAAGCAAGGTAATCGACGTTAAATTGTTTAAGAATGAAAATGTTACGGCTTCCGGAAATGGCGGCGTTAGTTTCGATGAGGAGAAAAGGGGAAATACTGAACTATTGTAGGAAAATTCCTATGTTTTAAAACGTAAGTTGGATATATACATCAAAAACAAAATAAATAGCTTCAAAATTCTGAAAGGCAAATGACAACTAGATTTAAAAAAATAAAAGAAACGGTTTAGGGCAAACTTTTACACTAAAAAATTCTAAACTATTAAACTTCTTCTTAAAGTCTATGTGCTTATCCAACAGCGTTCATTTTTCAAATTTTTAGATTCCATTACCAAAAAAGAAATTCTTTGTATAGCTTAAGACGAACTTTTTTTATTTTTGAACAAATGTATATCAAAAACTAGTTCTAAACATTGTAAAATAATAAAAGTACGTTAATATTACATCTAGGGACGACTATTTCATTTATTTTATTAATAAATCATAGCACTTCTAACTTCATATTACATGAAATTCCATGAAAAATTGAAAATCAAGCAGCAAATTACATCACACGAATCAACTCAATTCGATTTGAATGGCGTCATAAGTTCGACAGTTAAAATGAGAATGCCACTCTCTCTCCTGAGTTCTGGCTAGCCGTCAGCTGTCAATTGGAGAAAAATTGAAGTAAAATGGTAGCCGTGCTGTCATCGCCGGCCGTCTAGTGCTGAAAAATTATCATTAAAAAGCCGATTGTACCATTTAAAATTGCTTCGTAATCATTAGGTTTTAAGATAAAGTTTTCAGGCGGTGATAAAACACTTCCTCAGATAGTCTAGTGTATTCGGTTCGGAGTTTAAAAAGTAAAGGGAAATTTTCTGTTTTCTATGACAACTGAAATTGCTGGAAATCAAATTCCGAGAGAAATACATTATATCGTTGGAACAGAAAATGTGAGCAATTTATTTTATTTAATTTGTGTTTATAGGGTTCTTGTAGAACTTGATAGTGGGATAGCGATCGAAATTTTTCTTTCACGGATGTTTCAAGGTTTCGTCCAACAGGAATTCTGTAAGAATCCTTGAAAGCATCCTATGAGTTTCGCCCGTAGGTACGTATGTCGATCGGCGTGGTGCTAATTATTTATTTACGTTGTGTTTACTGCATTTTGGCATATTTAGCTGTAAAGTGATGCGTTTCGGTTCCATTCGGGAACCCCATTTCGGCTATAAGGCCGGTGGCTTGTTTTGCTTTTTATTGAGGCAGCTCCCCTCGTTTTGTCTTCCTTCTGCACCATTGCTGTCCTTTTGTTTTTGATGTTCGAGCGATTATTCTAATATTGAAGCATCTGAAATGCATCAAGGACTAAAGCCCCATTGGTGTAATCTGGTCGAGTGTAGCCCATGTCAATGCTGTGTTTGGCTAACTATTGTTGAGTATTTTATATCGGCTTAACTTTTCCTCTGATTCATATCTTGCAAGATATGCAGAGATGACACCAGAGAAATTGGATATTTTCGTCCTCATTGTTGTGTGCGCTGCACTTACAGGACTTGTGCACATTTATTCCCGGGAACGATGCCTTTTCAAGGGTAAAGGAAATGGGGTTATGCCATTGACATGCTCTATCGCGACTGCACATCAAAGTTGCATTTTTAATAATCCTCTAAGGGGGGCTTCGCTCAAATGCTCAGATCTATGTGGTTTTGGTTTTTACCACATTTGAGTGCTGCCTGGATGCTTTATTCGCATATTTCGTATCAAGCAATATTCTAGATTTAGCCTCATTAGAGATGGGACAGGCTCAGAAGATATTTACAAATTAATAATTAATTTTGTTGGGAAACATGTCATCAAAGAAGATTACTCTATCAAAAGGAATTAGGAAAACTAAGAACTTATAGATTGGGAAAATCATATCCAGTGCTTAGGCTTTTTCGAAATTAATATACTTTAAGAAGAAACGATGCGGCGGCTTTGAATATGGGATACTATATCTCTTTTTTAGCTTTTTTCAGAACAAAACCTACCAGCGAATTTCTTTCTCCCTTCCGTTCTTTTACCATCTGTAATATAACTCCAAAATCTTTCGACGGATTTATTTGTAATTCGTACTTTTTTCAAATATTTCTTATAAACTTACGTGAGTAAAGAAAATACGTGTGTTGATGAGCTACTTTCTAAAGCAAGTACGTTATACTTTTTTAAAAAAAGGTCTGAATTCTATATTTTTTCTTTAAAAAAAAAATTAGGACCAAATTTTTAACTTGATAATAATTAAGTTGAAGGTGAGGTATGACACAAAAAATAAAAAAATAAAAACACATTAATAAAAATAGGCCAGTGTTATTTTAATACTCTACATGACTGCAATAAAATTAATTTTTAAGAAAAATAATGGCCACTCAATGCGGATTCGGATATTATGTGCTTTTTTGAATTCAGTTATCTCCTTGTTTTAATTTCACACTTATTTTTATTTTGTGCATCGCAGCGAGAAACTTGTTTAACAAACACACAAAATTTATTACTTATGCTCTTCGCTTTGTGATGTTCGATTTGTAAAAAGTAAAATCAAATTATTAAAATGACTTAATTGGAAATAACACCGTCCAGTAAAATTGAATTACTTTTCGAGTTATGCCAAATTTGCATAACTTTTAAATGTTCTAAATACTAGTAGAAAATAAAAACTTATATACGTTTTTAGAAAACTTAACTAATTAACTAGTTTGAAGGTGTAGAACTTAAGCCGTGTAATTTTACCTCGTGCTGTTGTTTTATTTTGTAAGAGAGGCGAAATACCATACTACATAATGCCCAATCTAGGAATATAATTGATTTGCAATGTTATCATCATGTGAAGACTAAGGTTAATAATTAAAAAAGGATAGTTTTTACTTCGACCGCTTTTTTTGTATATTACAACAAGTTAATGAAACGTTTTTAAACTAAATTGCGTTCTAAAAGATCATATGACCATAATTCCCCGCTTCTAAAAAGATTTGTTTAGAGCCCACATTCAGTGTTAAATTACGAAAAAAGAAACGACCAGTAGAATTACTTATTTTTATTAATTATTAATTTTTGAAAATGTAAAAGAAGGAAAAAAAATCTGCATGAAAATCTGAGATTTTTCACATCGTTTGTCTACACGCATTTTATTTCTTTTTTCAATGTCGTGCTGCGATAACCCCTTTTTAAAAATTTCTTTTAATGGACAACAATTAAAGTGATATCATGTATTTTTTTTATTTTTCTTTAATGCAGCCTCGGCGTTTTTATCGAACATTTTTCAAAATTATTGTCTCCCACTGTTATTAACATTTTTAGAGGTACTAAGCTAAAATTTTAAAAATATTAGTGCATAAAAAACGACTCAAACAATTCATTTATACTTATAAAAAATTTTTTAAAAAGACATTATTACAGAGTGAAATTGATTTCGATACTACTGAGTGCATTTTAAACATCATACACCTTAGTTGTCTAAAAAAAATGAGTACTTATCCTCTTGATGCGGCATTTTGTGGCAAGGTAATAAAAGAAAGTTGATGGAAAGTATATGTTCGTACAAATGGGGAGGAGGTGCAATTTTTTATTTTGAAAAATTGTTGCGGCTTTTATTTGAGAAATCATCGACCCAGGTTACATTTATTCATTTATTTCAGTTACAAAGAGATTAAGCAGTAACAAATGTAATTTTAGAAAGAATGGAGTTTTTCAGTAGTATTTAAATTTTAAGGATACAAATTTTGAAGTATGTGGGTGTAGTAGTTGTTGTGTAGTTCTAAATATTTAGATTATTACCTTAGATTGTTAATTTAATACTAATCTATATAATGCAGTCTTTGCTGAATGAAAAACAAAATTATTTAACAAAAATCTAATAATTATTTTGTATATAAAAGTTTTTACCTTTAAAGGCCTTTATAAATATCTTATTGATAAATTTTGAATATCGGCAGGTTCCCAAAAAATGCAGATATCTTCATATGAGCCAAAATCAAATGACGAGGAGGAATTTTTTCCATTTAATACTATAGCTGATGGTCTCAGTGATCGCCATACAGGACTCAACAATGAACACAATTCGAATTTAGGACAAAGTGACTTAGATTTACCCAAGTGTAATTTCAAATTTCAGAGAACAGTACCTTCGCGCTTCTCTGAACTCAAAGGGAATATACTTAATGTAGTCGACTTATCGGAAAACCACATACCGAACAACCAACTTGCTACCGGAGTACCAAAGCATTTTGAATTCATAAATAAAAATAAAATTGCAAATGGTACTATTGTTGAGGCGGTCGTTTTAGAGAAACGGAAAAGAAAATTTTTTGTGGACAAGGAAAATTTCAACTTATCGGACAACTATACAATAAACGACCAACTTGCCACCAGAGTATCAAATTCAAATTGCCCTGTTACAGAGACACTCGTTTTAGAAAAAAGGAGAAAATTTTTTGTGGACAAGGAAAACTTACAAGCAGAACCTCCATCGCTGCCAAAAGAACCAAAACTAAGATCTAAAAACAATCAAGAGAGGACTGAAGTCAACAGACGTAATACAAAACGTAAATTGGACCAAGTGTCCGCGGCGATACCTGCTATTGAGGTTGACATCATTGCCGAAAAGAAGCCCAAACCTGGAATCATGTCGATGTACGACAGACGGGTCTCTTCGGACGAGCGGCCCATAGTGGGCAATGGATTCATATCGAGAACTCACAACGACGATAATTCCAATGCCTTAACCAACCATTTCTATTCCTGTTCGCAGCCAACAATGGCGACGTTGTGTAATATCGGGAATACTTGCTATCTGAATTCGGTGGTCTATACTCTTCGTTTTGCTCCGAAATTTTTGCACAATTTGCACCACTTGGTGAATGATCTCTCGAATGTCCAGCGAAATATTGGAAAGTATCGTGCTAAATCATCATCGTTGGGCAGAAATGTTAGTGGCATTCATATGGAGAGCGCCCGTAGTTGGAGCAGTAAGGATCTGGCATCTTTAGAGAACTCCAGTTGTGATATTCCAAGGTCAAATCAACAGGTAGATTCATCTTTATTTCCATTAAGGAATTCCTGTTCACAAGTAAATTTATCAATTTAGATTGCGACTGAGAAGTTGCACGAGCTATATATGCACTTGCATAGAAATGAGGTTAACGAGGTGACTGAACCATTTCATGCCGATACATTCCTTCACGCCATCCAGGAGGTGAGTGCAATCTTCGAAGGAAATCAACAACAAGACGCCCATGAGTTTCTGATGTGTGTGCTAGACAGTATTCGGGAAACCTGCCAGTCATTGATTAAGGCTGTTCTAGAGTGTCCAGATGTGATATCAAATGGGTGAGTCTCTTTTTTGTACCAGTCTTCTTGTTTAGAGTCTAATTTCCAATGTTATTTTCAACGTAGATTTGTTAGCCTGCCAGAACAAACAGAGGTGCCAACAGCAAAGGAACAATCTTCCCAGCGGGAGAGTAGTGGATCAACAATAATTAAGACATCTTTCTTTAGGAAGTCGAAAAGGAAAGATGATACGAAAAATTCAAAGAATAACCGATTGCAATCCCCGTTTAAAGACAATACACAATCATTTCCTGGGGATTCGATCGATGGATTAAATAATGAAAAGAATACTTCCAAATCGACACCAAATTTGGACGATGATGTTTCTGTTAAGGATAAGGAACGTATTAGTGAGAAGATTAAAAAATTAGGCCTGGATTTCTTTACGGAGGACTTTGAAGGTATCACAGTATCGACCACTAAATGTTTAAGCTGTGAAACAGTGACTGAACAGAAGGAAACTATGATAGACATTGCAGTGCCTATTTCTGGTTATGGAACCACAGATATGGAGGATAAAACTCATTCATTTATTCAGGTAAGATTTATTGTTTTTCATCTATGATTTTCGGTCCTAATGAAAATTGCCTTTCTTATAATATAAAAAAAAGCAGAGGAAACAATTGCTTTGTTGATTTAACGAATTTCTTTTATGTTTCTATGATCGCCTCTATTTAATTTCAGAATTCCTGTATAACTCGGGAATATTTCCGTGGAGAAAATAAGTACCGATGTGAACAATGCATTGGATATACTGAGGCCATTCGATCAATATCATATGAGGTACTGCCGCGTTTGCTGGTGATTCAGCTAAGTCGGTTCTCTGGCGGAATGGAGAAAATCAATAGCTATCTACCAACACCGTTTACGTTGCAGTGCTTTTGCGCAAAATGCTGTCAGCTAGATGAGAGCCATAAATTACATATATACAAGCTGTACAGTGTTATAACGCACGTCGGCGCCACCATATCTGTGGGCCACTATATTGCCTACACCTGCTCTCTAGACTGGGCCAATGACTATATAAATTGCCCAAAAGATCGGAAAAAACAGGGCCGTCTTATTCCTGCAAGGGGATCCATAGGATCAACCAATAGTAATAGTGTGAACAATGTAAAGAAGAAACTATTTAGCCGCAACAAGGCGTCTAGTAGTGGTGATATGAGCAAGACTGTGAAGAATATCAATGGGATATCGAGCAAAACCATGACAAATGGCATGGATAAAGTGAATACAACATGCCAGAGTGTTAGCTGCTGTGGTATACGACTAAGGAACAATATGTGCGCCAATCCGAATTATAACAATGGTTCGTGCAACAGCACCACTAATGGACTATACATAGATTTAGAAGATAGCCAAGGAAGCCACTCATACAACTCGACCAGCTTCAGCAATCCACTGAATGTCGCAATGGGTAACCGGACTAAAATGCAGAACTCGAATGAGCCCGTGTGGTACATGTGCGATGATGACAAAATTAAGGTAATGACACAGCGGGAATTTGAGGAGCTGCTATCTCCGAATCGTAAAATCATGATTACTCCTTATTTGTTGTTCTATGCTAGGAGCAACATACAATAGCACTGAAAGTTGTAACCCCTACTCACTATATCTACAGCCTTAATGCAATACAATAGGTATTTTGTATTAAGTACAGTATTAAGCCGTTACAGCTTTTCTTTTCCGTAAAATTATAGACCATATTTATTCAAAGCTTTGTTATTAAGAAAAAGGGGAATAAAGAATTCAATTTGTCCGGCCCAATTACCGTAGACACTCTGCTCTTTTATTATAGGATGGAAAACATTTCAAACATGTCAGTACGTTTCATTGGCGATAATATCTAAAGAAAAGCTTTTCATAACTCTGTTTTTTTGAGTAGATACATATATATATTTTCTGTTAAGATTCCTGTATTATTTTTTAATTAAATTGTTTCTTAAATTAATCTCTGCCTTTCTCAGTTTGCATTTTTGTTTTATCTGTCCTCAATTTATTTATAACTGGAAGGAAGAATTCAGCCATTAGTTCCTCCATAAAAATTGAGTATGTAAATACGTTATTGGAAAAATAAATAGACGGCAAAACCTGGTTCATTAAATTATTTATTAAGCAATATTTAATTCAAGAGGCAAAAAGGCCTTTGAGCTTGTTTAAGTTAAAATGTGTTATTTTAAGTAACTAAAAATTTCTGCAGATGCTTTGAGAACTTGTTATGATTTCTCGCTGTCCATTGGCTGTTAACCTCTATGGTCTCCAGGGCTCTACGGACGCCCTGAATAGCCTTCTCAAAGTAAGCCTTGTTGAATTCTGTAAAATTTTTCATAAGTTTATAGTCCTTTTCGGTATTCATCTGATTTGCTATGGGTTTAATTAATCGAGCAAGTTTCGAAGTTTCTGGTGCGTAACTGTAGAGAAAAATTGTATTAAATAGGATTACAAAATTTAAAGGAAGAAATTACTATTTGTAAATAGATTCAATATTCTCAATAAAGTAATCTCTGGCGAGATGGAATCCAACATCACCACGAGCGATAGAGCTGAACACATAGAAGGAATCCTGTTTTCGGACGCCGTGGGTTTCATTGAAACTCCATTCCAGGTATCGCTGAAGGAGCCAAATTTCACGTGAGCAACCAAGCGATGTTAAAATTGTTTGCCTCTCTGCAGCTACATTCGATTTGAGGTATCGTTCCCAGAGGAAGTTCCACTCCCTTTCATCGCCGTGCCGGACAGCCGTGCAATAAATCACAGATCTTAGATCAAGTGGAACTGGGTTTTTCTCATCGGGGTTTTCAGTATTTTGCCATTTGCTGAAATATTCTTGAGCTTTGGGGACACAATCTGCTACATCAAATTTACAGGACCAGCTAGTCACCAGCACCTTATGCTTAACAGCTTGTAAATTGTCTGGTGGGACTTCGAGAGGATTCAGTCCACCTAACGCCTCATAAATGGGGGACAGAACCTTTTTCATGTATTTCTGGAAAAAATGTTTTTCATCAAAATTTATTTTTTGGGACTTGTCATTTGTTTACCTTAAAAAACTCGTACTCCGGAGTCATTCTCAACATCCTATTAACAGACGCTAAATTAGTTAAAGCTGTCTTCCAAGGGATATATTCGCGTTCTTGTTTCAAGTACTCGATTAATCTCATGGCCACATTGTAGTCTTGATCACCAGTCCACGCCAGATCTAGAGCATCATCTATAAGTTGCGCTCGGTTGATAACGTGTATCTTCTTGTAGTCGGGTCCCATTAGAGCGTCAATCAGGAGATCCCAGTTTTTGTCATCATATTTCACCTTGTACAATCCAGACATCTGGATATTGAAGATGACCCATTCATCAGGTGCTGCTATGTTATCTACGACAATGGGCTCAGCCTCTTTGTTAGTACACTTGAGCCATTGCTCAGGCTGGGTGTGATTGAAATCGGCTTCAGTCTCTGTGGTGTAACTCAGTGGGATCCACCAACAATTCTCAATATTTTCACGTGATGCATACGTGTCCAACAAATATCTAGACTGTGCAACGGTCGCCTTACCACTTGCATAGTCCCTTAAGACGGTCACGACTGGGTACCCAGTTTGAAGTGTCCAGGAATCCATTACTTCTTTTATTGTGAAAGATTCGGGAATAGTCTTAAGTTTATGGGCGATTTCTGTGATAGCATCCCAGAGATAGTCCTGTTCAGCGTTACCGTATGCATGCTTTTTCAGATAATTTGTAATTCCTCTTCGGAACGTCTCTTCTCCCAGAAATAAATGCATCATCCGAATTACACAGGAGCCCTTACCGTACGCAATAGCATCAAATATTTGACTTATTTCACTAGCATGACCAATGGGAACCGAAACTGGGTGGCTTGTTTTAAGAGCGTCTACTTTAAAAATGTTTAAAGTGTTGTCCACAGATTCTTCTGTTAAGGAGTCCCATTCAGGGTGCAAGTAATGTACTCCTAGGCTGGCAACGTAAGTGGCGAAACCCTCGTTTAACCATAGGTCTGTCCACCATTTCATTGTGACCAAATTTCCAAACCATTGATGAGCTAGTTCGTGCGATATCACTCCAGCTACCCTGTGCTTGTTACTGGAGGAGGAAATGTTCTGCGCGTAAAGCAGTGCTGTCTCCCTATAGGTCACTAAGCCCCAGTTCTCCATAGCTCCCGCTGAAAAATCGGGAATTGCGATTTGATCTATTTTCGGCAAGGGGAATTTTGTATCGAAATATTCTTCGTAGAATTTGAGGACTTTTGGTCCAGTTTCACGGGCGTACTCCGTCTGTGGAAGGGCATCGTTCCTAGCCCAAGTTTTGAAGATAACATCACCGGATTTCTTGGCTGAGGATTCCGTATAGCTGAAGTCATTAACAGAATAGGCTACTAGGTATGTGGACATGGGAACTGATTCCTCAAATTGATCCCATACCCAATCTGGACGGTCTTCCCTATAGAGATATTGGGAGTAAAAAATTAATTGTATGTTCTATTTTTTAAAAAATCTCGTGTTGAGAAAATAAATGAGCTAAATAAATTGGTGTAATTTTTAAGAAAACACGCGTTGGAATTTCGTAAAAGGGCATTTTCCCTTTTAAGCGAAAATGATTCTATAAATTCTTCTATAATAAAAACCTAAATCTAAAATAATTTATATAACAAAATTGTTGGTTTTACAGACAAATTAAGTTAGAATGAATAGCCTATTTTCAACTGACAGTTAAATTACAAAATATTTTACTTACATGTCTGTACGTGATTTAAGAGGCATATTACTAATGGCTTGGTATTTTTTATTATGTCCTAAAGTAATCTCAAACTTCGCTTTCATCTCAGGCTCGTCAAAGCAAGGGAAAGCCATCCTTGCGCTAGTGGGCTCGAACTGAGTAATAGCGAGCCAACTAAAATAAAAAGCATCATTATTAACTCCTCCTTACTAAAATGCATCTCTAATTACTTACTGTGTTTCGTTGGTCGCTTTGTCGACATAGCTGCTGCGATAGTAACCATTTAGGTTCTTGTTCAGTTCTGCTTCGAAAGGAATCTCAATTTTAAACCTTTCATTCTTGAGTAGTTTCTCTCCAAGGAAAATCACGTAGTAGTCGTGCTTAGGAATGACGTCCGTGCTCTTCACTGTGTACTGTTTTTTCTTACTAGCTTCATCGTCCAGGTATTTGACCGAGATCTTTGAGTCATCTATGGTAAGATTTTTGGCGTGCAAAGTTATATTATTGGTGTCTTCAAACACTTTAAAGATGATTGACGACAGGCCGTAGAATTTGAATCCATTTTCATCGTCAAGGTGTGTGGTCACCTTGACTGTATAATGGTCTGGCCGTATGGACGTTGGTAGCCGGAAATAATCGTAACAATTCACTTCATCCGCCCTTGCAACATATGTTGCTACCAGGCACACTGCTAGCACAGCCTTCAGCATTTCTAAAATAGGAATCAGAAAGAAAAACACGATTACAGATCGAATAGAGTTCAAGTGACAGTAGCATTCTACTGGTTTTCAGTGACGACAGCGATTTACTAAGTGATTTCTGTAGCCGTGGGGAAAGAACGTTTTTTAAAATAAAGAATTTAATTTCAATTCAGCTCACTTAGCTCTGCCGTGACCGAAATATTTGATTCTGACGACATTGAGACGGTGTCGTGCTAAGTGTATTTTAAGTAACTCCGAAAGACGAAGCAACCAGCAGTTAAATAAAAACGATCCGGCATTGATCCGTGCCATCACCTTTTATGTTTTGAATTGATAAAAGTTTAATTGTCCTGAAACTCGTTAAGAAAGTACGGGCAGGTAAATGTGCAGGTGAAATGCGGCCAATATTTCACGACGGGGAAAATTTAGGGTTTTCATTACTTATTTAATACTATCATCACAAGGTAGAACAAAATGTGCGCTTGAATTGAAAGAAACACGGAAAAACATAGAGGACACCAACAAGGCAAGGTGTGGAAACGTATGGAATTTAAATCTAGACAAAACTAACGAGGAAAAGGAAATAAAATGTTTTCCGATTGAGATGTAATTAGGTGGGTTTCATTCAAAAAATGCATGCGAAGGTTTTTGTGGTTTCGAACCTTAAGCTCTTGCTACCTTTTTCACATCCGCAACAATTTTCCTTGTTCAGTGGTTAGCAAAAAGTCTCCATGAATCTTAATTATTCGAAAGAGAAATATTATTTTATTTAAGATGGAATATTACGTTAGCATTCAAGAAAGAAATATTTGATCAAACCATTTTTGTATTTTTCTTATCTCTACGTTGCAAATCTCTCAATATTTATTAAATTAATAAAAATTTGAAGATTGATTAATTTCATGTTCTTTTATAATTCTACCAACCACTGTCTAAAAAATTATTTAAAGGAAAACATACTACGATAAATTCTAAATTTTTACTCCAATTGAAATTAGGTCATGTTGTAGCATACTACAAATAAATATGAAATAAGTTACGCTTTTGTACTAATTCATCTGCATTAATGAGCTAAAGCTCGCGTAAAAACGCGAATTCGGATTGACATGAATTGGGATATGAAAAATAATTATTTTTACATGATTTTATTCACTTTAACGCGACCAAACTAAAGTCAAAATTAGGAAAAAGTCTGTAATCTAAGAAACTTTAAGAATAGGAGTCAGTAGTTCCTTTTACGCGAATTCTATTTTCACGTACTTAATGTAACGTATCTATCGTGTAAAAAGAGTTTTAGGTGTACTTTTAGGTAGTCCATTTTATTTTGTATAAAAATCAGTTCAAATTAATCGTCTCGTTTTGTGAAATATAAAAAAATCAAAATTAAAAAAATTTTGTTTCCAGTTTAAAGAAAAAATCATCTTTTAGCTTATAATAGTTAAGTTTGTACAAAAAATTCTTCTATTGGCGGTATTTTTTGATTTTCTTTAAATACAGTACAAATGGTATTTAAAGACATTACGTATTTTCATTTTTTTATTTTCATATAACACAAAAGCATCTGACTAACATCTAGATAAAATATTTAAAGTCAATCACATAAATTTATGGTTAAATTAAAACTAGAAATTGGACTCTAGTAGATGAAATGACACCAGATACGATTCAAATAAAAAGTAAAAAATCAAAACAACTCATCTTTCTATTAGTAAAAATATGCATTTCTTATTAGAGTTCTTCTTCAGTCTTTACTCCAAATTGAGTTCTAGTGTCGTAAACTGTTTTTGCCTATTAAAAATCAGATTTGAATATAGACGGACATTAAAAATCTAACTAAATTGCTGCTAGAGTCACTAGCTGCCTTTTTCGAGATACCTAGCACTTTCTTCGCCTGACAAAACTGTAACGAAGATGCGCGCAGAGCACATAATGTGTTTAAAAAAGTTCACTAGTCGCTTATGCTAGAGTTCAACTCAACTTCTACTGTGGTCAGTATGGTCAATAAGGTCACTGCGGTCAGTTGGACTGGCACCAAGAAGAAAATAATCTAGATATACGAATATATACGAAGTTTTTATAATTATTGAAACCCAAGATTAGTTTCAAACGAGGGTGTGCTGCTTTTGTTGAAATCTTCAATAAATTTATTGACTTTTTTTATTGCTATACAAATTTCAGAATTTACAATGAGTTTTTTGGGTCTGTAGTTTTTCAATACCCAATTTTTTTACCGCATGCAACTGTCTTATAACTTTCTATAGTTTAAAAATTCTATTAATAATTTATCTCGTGTTTTTTCGTAATATTAAAATGTGATTTCTGTTGCATGTTTTCCTCTGTTTAAAATCTTTTATTTTTCTATTTTCTTAAAGGCGTAACGTATTTTTTGTATACTTATGTGTGTTATGTTGGGAATATGTTTATTAATATTATTAATAAAAATAAGATTAATAATAATTATGAATGATGTCGATACTACCTTTTCTGAGAATAAAAATTTTGGAATGAAAAGTGCTGTGCCAAATTAATTCCTTTTTAAAAAATCATCACTAAAAAGATTTAAAACATTTAAAACATTTAAAAGAAAAAACAGCCGGCCAAAAGTTTACATTTGTAGAATTGGTCAACTGGGAAAAAAACCCTATTCGAATTTTCTCTTCTTTATAATCATAATCTTATGTAAAACTATCTGTTTACAGTCGAAATTTTTAATTAATTAAACACGAAAAAGTCAAAGATATTTCCTTGCTTAAAGCTGGCCCAGTTTTCCGTGATGTTGATACCTTCCACAGATGGGATGGCTGACTGGTTCCAACTTCTTAAAATTTCATAAGACCGTTCTGCAGAATTAGGTCATATCCCTTATTAAGAAGTAAAGCTCGCGTGCCAGCCGGGGGTTAATAGCCGATACATTGGCAATTGTTTATGGGAAATTTGCAAAATAAATTAGAACGAGGAGTGGCCTTCACATCGCCTTCAGAACTGATAAAACGAGTTTCTCATCTTTTTTGTGGTAATCATCCAACGTCCGCGATTCATCCGTAATAGGTGGCAAAAAATGCATAGGTGGGTTGTTGAACTCGCACTTCCTGGAAAGCTTCGGTCGCAAACGATTTTCACACTCTTGGCACGAGTCTAAGAACTTGTTGTGGTCAAATCTGAGAAACCGCTCCAAACCGAAAGTTGTCTTGCCACGGTAATCGGAAATCCGTTTCGACTTTGCACGTTACTTATTTTTAGGTTTAACGAATCCGCATTTCTCTTTAGGAGGATATTCCGAGTTCAATACTACACTAATTTAGTAAAACGTCTGCCCCTTTCGTAATTAGCGAGTAGAGAGATTATAGCAGAAATATTAGTGATAAGAATCATTCATTACGCTGTTTTGCTGTAATCTGCAGATAGTTCGAAAAAAACGAGATGAGGTCATGCACATGTAGTAATGATTTTCGCATTAACTTTTTTTTTCAAATATATAAAACTTTATATTCTATTCTGTTATAAGGTGCAGTAACCGCAGACTTTACTTTTCAATTTTATTATTGATAACTAATGTATTAATTAAAAACATTTGCTTCAGAAATTATAATTATCAGAGTTCATTTTCGTCATGGAGTGTATATTGTAAAAAGGAATTGGAAATTCATTCGACGCACTAAACGAAAAAAAACAACTAATTATATTAAGAATAACTAATTATAATATAATCACAATTTTGTAAATAATACATTTCAAATTTTCATGGTATGAATTTGAAGTATGCAGGTGATTGCTTGTATCAATAACAACACATCAACAAGAAAGTCATCATTTAAGAAATAATTATCTATTATTTTTGAAATTATAATTTGTTATTGATTCGACCTCAATTGGAAAAAAAACTTTATGAAATTTTTAATCTCTGCTACGATTGATCTTGTACGTGTTTACTCTAGACTGTTCAGGGGATTCCCATCTATACAATTCCAGCACATGTCCAGTCATATGATTTTTCTTCACA
Organism: Proctacanthus coquilletti; assembly: GCA_001932985.1. Lineage (NCBI taxonomy): Eukaryota > Metazoa > Arthropoda > Insecta > Diptera > Asilidae > Proctacanthus > Proctacanthus coquilletti. The sequence continues at coordinate 664,893 of MNCL01000094.1, read as the reverse complement.
CGATCGATTCTAAGTGCGTTAGTAGAGCAATGCAATAAAGAATCATGGAATCTGAATAATTATTCCCATTCCACACTTTCAATTTCTCAAGCTAGATAACATTTGGTTAATTAGGAGCTTGAAAGAAATGTTGGATATGTTTGTGTGCTTGTTTAATTGGAGCAAAAAACTGTTGAACGTGTTTAAGTGTATCAAGTAGCCTGGTCAACACAAGGGAACTAGTTTTAGTCAAAAACAAATAATAAACAATTTCAGTTATATCTTCTTGTCGACTAAATAGATTTGGAAGTGAAACATTTAAAAAATAAAACAAGCAGGTCCTTGCTTAATTGAGAATTAAGTTGCACATTTGCTATCAACCACGAGAATACTCGGGTATGCGCTTTCCCATTCCCATTGTCGATTACGAATATACTCGTGTAATTTTTGAGTCTAAATAATTACTTGCCACAAAATAAATTTACTAGCAAAGAAATAAAATTTAATAAACACAAAAACTTAAAACAGGATTAAATTACAAAGTACAGAGAATTTCGCTATAGTCTATTAAACTATCTAATAGCACAATTATTTCGAATTTGTTCAAGAATGGGCCCTCATTAAGCAAATTGCTTTTATTTATTTATATCACGTATTTTATTTATATTTTGCTCTTTATTTTTTAACTTGGTCTAATTTAAGTAGACGTAAAGGGTTGTTAATATACCGAAGAACGGGAAGTTTTAAAAAATTTTGTTCATGTAATTTAGGGTAATTTTTAATATAACATATATTTTTCTTTTGCTTTTTATAAGAGTGCCCCTTGACGAACACGCATTTTTTTATTACTATAATATATTTTTAAAATTCGTAAAGTTAATATCAGTAATTATACCTCTTTTAAATCGTTATTAAACACAAATATTATTTAAAGAGTAAATTAATAATAGAGCACTAATTTTACGTCGATTAAAAAATGAGTTAAATTAAAAGAATAATAAGAATAAATTAATTTTTCAAACGTGAGTTGACAAAAAATATTGGAGTAATTGTTCTGTGTGTAAAAAAAAAAACTTCAACAAGCAATCTTTAGTTTTCGAAACCAGCAAAATTGTATTACATAATTTTAATTTTTAACAACTTTCTATCTGTGAAAAAGGGGTTAAAAAAGGAAAATAAATCTGGTAAAAATAACATATTGGCTAATTTATATTCTAAAAATTGTGTTTTGGAATTAGGTGACACTCGACGTCGAGTTCGACAGTCACGTCGGTGATCGATGGTTGCAGCTGCACTAGAGCTTTTTAAACCGAATTCTCTGTATCTTCGGAACCCGCAAAAACCAGTTAACTTTATCGGGTCGGAGTTCCGTAAGAAGGGGATCCTTCCGGTGAAATGCCCGCTCTTATTTACTTTATCTCGTCTTTAGCTTCTCAGAAGATGCGGTCGTTGACTTGTACGGGGCATACCGAAACGACTTTATGAGAATTCCGACGCAAATATAATTAAAGATAGTAATCATTGCAGAAAAATCTAATCATAAATCTTTTAATAATAAGTGCTAAATTAAAAACTGACTGAAGGTCAAAGTGTAAATTTGTTGCGTTTCTGGGTATGTCGGATTTTACTTAAATGAAAAAAGTGTATAAGAATATCGACCCTGTATATGGTCTAAATTGAAAATCATCAAATTTTGCATTTATTTTTTCCACTAAAATTAAACATCGTATTTGAACTTGTATAGTTCAATGGGAAAGTACGAGGAATAGTATTTTCGAATAATTTAATGTCGTTTTGATATGGTCCTTAAAGTTAGCAGTTGTCGTATTTGAACGTATTTAAAAAATATCTCAGAAACTTTCAATTAAAATTTCCTTTGTATTATTTCTTTATTCCTTCATGGCTTTAAAAACTAAAATTTGTTTATTAAATAAAATTATATTATAAATTAAAATATTATTATAAAATTGACTAAAATTAATTAAAAAATTCACGCGGTTAGATCTTGCCGTAGAAAAAATACAGAAGTTGCAAAATAAAGAATTATAGAATGTTACTGCAAAAATTTTCTATAATTTATTGGGTCTACCTACTATAATTGTTCACTTTTTTGTAAAAATTTTATTTCATAATGAAAACCACTTTATTTATTCTCGGGAAAATTTTTTTCAAGGAATCGTCGAATAGGAGTCATATTTTCGCAAGTGTTTTTAAATTTTGTACGAAGTTAAAATAATTAATTATTCATTTATTTCCACAACTGTAATTATAATACAATGTTTTGTGTGTTTTCACAACGATTGTTTCCATTACCTATTTATTTTGTTGTTCTAACACAAGAAATTGTTTTGTTTAATCAAATGTTTCAAATGGATTACAAAGTTTCTTATTTTTAATTATCATCTGAAAGAAAACGCAATCAAATCGTTCTGTTTGTTTGTTTGCTATAATATTACCTCAAGAGATTTTAGTTTAAATCTTTGGAAATTTTTAAAAGGGTGGACTTCTCGCATAAACTGTGGATTCTGAACCAATAAATCTAAATTACAAGCAGCGCTTGCAGATTATGCACAGAACTGCCGTGAAGAATCTCAGCCCTGTGGAAACCGCAAATTACCTCATAACTCAGACCTTAGCCTCACGAGGTGCCAATTACCTCGCTGGGATTTTCACGTCGGCTGCTAAATTTCTACATCATTTTATTAACATCCGAAAAACAAATCTAAACTATTATTCAACTGGAAAATCGAATTTTTTTCTACTGCAAGGGCGATTGAGAAAATCCCCAGCTCTGTTCTTGTGTGCCAAAACCAAAAACCACTTTTCGCCTTGAAACGTTTTTTGAATAGACTCCGGTGAAACGAACCGTACGATTTCTGCATTCTGTAGGTGCTAAAGGAACGGCGACCATACTTAAATAAACTAATTAGCATTACTATGTGGACTTACTGGGGTAGATGGACTAGGACAGTAGTAACTTGCACTTTAGTTCACTTCGATTGCATCAGTGGCCAGATGTTTCTTTTAATAATAAGCAAGTTGAGTCTGCCGATTCTGAACCTGTGATTTTATATAATTATACGTGGATTAGCGTTTGCGCGCGTTCAAAGATTTTCGCGCGACCGGTAAGAAGAGTCCCGTCTGAAAGTAGCACACACGTCTAAAGCCACCGCCTTTCGTGAATGGTCTAACTCACGAATCTAGGCAAGAGGTTCATTTATTATTTTGCCGCGACATCCCCTCCCACCTTTCGTACCTTGTTTTGTGTTACCTGTGGCAGCAACAATTTCACTCGCGGCTAAAACACGCTTCGGTCTTCGCAGTGTGCTCGTCGACGACCCTTGGGGAGTCGCGTTTACTTTCTAGCACGATAGAATAAAATGGAGATAGCGATAAATAGCCTGCAAGAGCGGACGAGCCTTTGTTACGATTTGTTGTCGAAAATAATAATAATAATCAATCACTCGTGAAGACCGCACCTTCCCGGTGGGCAGATTGGGACACTTGTATTTTTTAGCGGCTGCTTTTCTTTGCATTCAAATTGTAAAAGAACAATAGCATACAATGCAAAATTGGCGGGATCAAAAATTATGTAACACATTATCGAATTGTCCTGCGGATTTTCTTTCGGAAGTCGATTCTCATTTCTGCTTCGAATTTTAGGTCGAAGGTTCTGCTTCTGTAAGTGACATAGTATAGATAACAAAATGAACTTTCACTGCAAGTGAACTTTTGTTACTAGAACTACGTTACCTGGACGGATATGAAAGTTGGTCGCCCTTTTACCGAACGAAATTCCAATAAGGTCATTACAGTCGGAGTTATGCAAAGTCCTACATAACTCGTGTTTATATTTAGTTTGTCCTCCATCTTAAGAAAAAGCAAGTCAATCAATTATTACGAGTAACTAATTGGGTACGCTTAGAATTACATCTTTGCGGTTTACTTTCAAAACTATAGATCTTCTTAAGTAGTGTACAAATTTTATAGAATATATACCTAGTTGTGTAAATTTAGCACCTTATTTTTATGGATCATTACTGGTATTGTATTAAGCGCCCCGAGTAATTCTTCCATATAATAATGAATTTAATAGACGTTTTCTAATAAGTAGTTTTAGCTGAAAACCCGTAGTCACTGTCATCATACTAATTAAAGAAAAAATTACCTTATCCACGCTATGCAAAAGTTTTCTGATTCAACTCTTCATCACCGTAGTAATTGAACTAGGAAAAAAACTACCTTAACGAAGATAACATTATAAGGGTTAGCTATACAAAAAAAGTTCTAGTTCAAGTCTTCATCGGATTTTAACATAAGTAAGCACGGGCATTGATGCTTATAAGGTTTTTTAGAACTTAAAAATAATCAAAAACCGATCAAATGGTCGGTCACGCGCAATGAGGGTTCCATACCAAAATTTAACAAATTATGTTGTTGTTTATGTACCTACTTGAGGCTTTAAAATACAAAAATAATTATATTTACTTACATTCATTTCTAAAACAATTACCAAAAAACAAAACAATCATACCAGCAAAACAACCGGCAAAAAATTAAACTAAATATTATTTTATTCAGCAATTATTAGACTAACAAAGGCTCGACTTACCCGTTTGAAAAATAAATTAAAAATAGTTCACAGCTTTAGAATATCGAAATCTCTAAAATTCGTCGAACTAATGCTCCCAAATAGCCAGGTTATGGCTGGGTCTTCCGGTTCTCCGGGAATATGGAGAATGTCGCCATCAACAACTAGTTGGAATTTAGGTATCAATCGCTCGTTTTTTAAATAATTTAGATAGAGATTCAGAAACAATTCAGATGCCTTCAGGTGCTCCTACCTGGTGTTTATGTTTTTGAGTATCCAAGTTTGGTGTTATGGATATAAATCAGGATCATACATGGCGTGAATTAATCTGCCTTAGCTCCTATAAAATTAGTATTTTTGAAATTTGTCTCTTCCAAAATTATTTTAATTTGTATGAAAGTTCATCATTCATAGATCCCATCGATTTATTTCCTTTAATTTTGTTTTGTATAGCTTTTCAGATGTTTGTTAAAATGTTGAAATAATAAACAGTTTCCCACAAAATTTTCTACGATTACGTAAGACTCTATGAAATTAAAATCATAGACTAAAGGAATATAATGTGCTAATTTAAATATTCGTTGTGCTACGTCCATGCTACTTGATGCTACTTTTAGTTATATTTCGAAATTAGGGTCTTAGAATGAACGTAAGGTGCACTAAAGTGGAAAATTGTTACCAAATAAAAAGATTTTATAGGAATTAGATCCTTTGTAAAATAAAATTTTTCAGTAGCAATTAAATTTAAGACATTTCATCTTTAAGTAGGGCAGGTCATATTTTTCTAAGGGCATGTTTTGCAAAAAACAATTATTTTCATGGTATTTTTTATTTATTATCATCTTAATAGTCTAGAAAAGTTAATGGGTAGCCAAAACCATTAACCTTAAGAGCACTATGGTTATTTTGTGCTTCATGCTGTGGGGCACAGAAAAACAAAAATGATAAATTAAAGCAGGTAACAATTAACCTATACTTGCTGTTTGGTCTATCAGCAAGCACTGCTTCAGCGTTCCCTTGAAGACCGCGCCCTCCTTAACAAACTTGTTTATCAATTTGCTGCTTCTTTCAATTGTGGGTCGGAGTAAACATTTAAATTCATGCTCGTCATTTCGGCGACATTTATGTTAAGGCCGCATGCAAATGCAATAAATCTGTTTACTTAAATTTGCTTGCAGCAGGGCTTTGTTTAGAGGGAAGTCAATTGCAAGTGGAGATATTTTGCTTTGTTTAGAAGCCCGAAGGGCCAAAAACTTCTTCTGTTACAAAAGTGAGAGATATTTAGTATTTAAATCAGATTTCATAAAAAACGATAGTTGCAGTAAACAATATTAGAGTCCCCAAAAACATAAAATTCGCAGTATATAATGAAGAAAACAAAAAACTTTATTCCAGTCCAAGGTATTCAAATAACAAAAATATAATTCACTGCTTTTCTGGGACAGTACTGTGGATCCATTTCAGATAGGGCAAGTTCCCATTTTCGATTGGCAACGTTATGACCTCGGCAACGCTGTAAGGATGATTCTCCCTAACGTATTTAGCCAGCTCCCCCACACGACTTGTCCTGGTCTTAATCATCAAAAGCACTTCTTCGTCCTCGTTGATTTTCCCTTCCCAGTGGTAGATTGATGTGATTCCGGGAAGGATATTTACGCAAGCGGCTAGTTTCTGATTAACGAGGCCATGGGCAATGTTTTTAGCAGATGACGCGTCAGGCATAGTCACAAATGCCACTGAGCTGGATCCGGCCTCATATTCCTGATTGCAAGCACTTTTAGCATCGGAGGACATACTGCAGGTCTGTTGGATATTACTCGCTAGGACTTCCGAAGCTCTGGCTCGAAATAGACAAACGTACGAAGCACCGATAAAAAGAGTCTGAGCTATTTTCATAATACACAACAGCCCGTATCAGAACACCGTCCTGAAATACAATATCATCGCTTGCTTAAGGTTAAAGTTCACATAAATGAAATCTTATCTGGAGTTTACTTTTCGTGTTGCAAGTGTAGCCGGCAGACTGCTTGAATTTCTCCCAACAAGAACAGCTAAGACTGACAGCGAGCACTGACGCCGACGGTACAGCCGGTTAAATTTAGGTAAGTTGCTAACCTTAGAAATCCTACTTTATCTCGTTATACTACGCAAAATAGACGAAAATTTTAAATTATTTTCATTCAGAAGTCATACGTATTTATAAAAAGATCACTGCCAAAAGAACTTAGATACTACTTTGACAAAAAATAATAAAAAGTAATATTCCGAAAGATGTCGCTCCAGACATTGAGCATTAAGGCTTTAACTGATTTTTTTAAAAAGTTGTAATATCTAGATAAGTCAGAAACTTCAATTTCACAAACACAAATATACCGTGTTACGTTTCTTTAAGTAAAGCAATGGACGTTTAATAGAATCCATATTGTGCAAAAATTTGTTTTTCAAACAAAATTTTCAAATTACCCGCCAAAAAGACATCAGTCCGATTGTCAAGTAGACAAACATGCTGCTTGTTGTTTACCGCCGTTTTTAGTGAGCCGTTTTATTATTTTCATTTACTGTTTGATTTTGTTAAAAGCATTTGTCAACAAAGCAAAATTCTATTTTTGCCTTGCATTCGGGGAATCTCGATGTCGAATAAAGTTACGTCGAAGCATTCGATGGACGCAAATGAATTAACTATTAATGAAAATAAAGAAAACAACGTGAATAATATGCAAGATTTTCGAAATAGTATCAAAACGCCTTCCAAAAGGAATGCGAGAGCAACTTCCATACTATCCGGCTCGAGAATGGTTGGTGGAAGTAAAGAGGTAACGCCAGAAAAGACCCTTGTTCGTCGGTCTTCTCGTAAGGTGACTCCAAATAAAAAATATGATGAGTTTTCATCGAATAGTCCTAGAAAATGTCGCAGAAGGCGAAAAAGAACTCCACAAGAAAGCGATTCCTCCTCATCAGCTTCAGAGAAGGTTTCAGACCCAGGGAGTGTTGAAGACAGGAGGTCCACTCAGCTATTCGAGAATGAAGTTGATGTGGAAGGGAAGCAAATGTTCTGCTTTATGACTCCAAAGAAGAGGGACGGTATGGCTCTAGCTGTAATGAATACTCCTAAAACTCCAAAGACTCCCATAGGGAAAACTACGCCGGAAAGCAAAGGGAAGAAAAGCACCGAAAGTGTACCCAAAACCCCCCGGCATGTAAGGAGCAAAATCAGAGAAGGTAGTTTTTGAAATTCAGTGAATGTTTATTTTGATACTTATTCGCATTTTTTCAGAACTTGCGAAGATGATCCAGGATAGCTCGAACTCGGACTTCTCGGCAGATGAAAGTGAATTCAACCCAGACTCTTCGGAAGACGACAGCTGTGAAGAAGAAAGTGAAGAAGAGCAATACGGGCGTAGGACTAGACGATCAGTGGGGGTCCCTGTTTTAATACAACCCCCACCAAGGAGAAGAGGAATCCAGAAGAAAGCTGAAGACTATGTCCCTCAAAGCGATGAATACTTTACCTCCCATGCGAGTAGCAAGGCCAAAACGTCGGATCACACTTTGGATAGGCTGAAAAATCCCAGACTTCCAGCCGATCAATTATTCCGTCTGTTGGCCTCAATGAAATTGTCCTCTGAGCATGAGAAAGCCATCGCTAGACTGATAGATGAATACAAGTCCTACTTCATAAAGTGGTTATACTTGCTCAATGAGGGCTACAACATTTTGCTCTACGGATTGGGATCGAAAAGGAATCTCCTACAGACTTTCCATAAAGATTGCTTGACCGACCAACACGTTGTAGTCATAAACGGATTCTTTCCAAGTCTTACTATCAAGGACATCTTGGACAGCATTGCTAATGATTTGCTGGAACTCAACATCGTTTCATCAAATCTCCACGAAGTCGTTGACCGCATAGATGAAGAGCTTCGCAAGCAAGGACAGTTGCACGTTTTTCTCATAGTACACAATATCGACGGCACCATGCTACGAAATGCTAAAGCCCAAGACATCCTCAGCAGGCTGGGCAGGTTACCAAGTATTCATCTCCTAGCATCAATTGACCACATTAACACACCACTTTGTAAATAACCACTTTTCCTAAATTTAGAATGTAATCAAAGTTGAAATACTCTTCCAGTATGGGATCACGAGAAGCTGAGTAATTACAACTTTAGTTGGTGGGATGTTACAACAATGTTGCCTTACCAGGATGAGACAGCTTTCGAGAACTCCCTTCTTGTCCAGAACTCGGGTGAACTGGCACTGTCGTCTATGAAGAACGTAGTACAGTCTCTCACAGCGAACGCACGGGGCATCTACATGCTTATTGTGAAATATCAGCTTAAAAACAAGGGAAATCAAACATATCAAGGTCTGTGGTCCCTATTATGTGTATTTGCTTAACAGGAATGTTTTAGGGATACCATTTAAGGAGCTGTACAGTGCTTGCAGGGAGTCATTCTTGGTGAGCTCAGATCTAGCGCTCCGTGCACAGCTGACTGAATTCTTGGATCACAAACTAGTTAGAAGCAAACGAACTATCGATGGAACTGAGCACCTCCAAATCCCGATTGAATCGGGACTCCTGCAGCAGTTCATTGAACAGCAGGAGTGAGCGAGGATTCAACCTTTTCACTAAGTACAAATTAATATTTATTAAACCAGTTGTTGTTTCCTTAGTTTTAGTTTAATTATCGTTTTGTATTAGAGGTAAAATACATGCAATGAGTTTTCAGGGATTGGCCTGCTTTGCATCCATATTGAATTTCGCGCTTTAATTGAATCTTAGGCGCACTCTGTGTGGTCGTCTCAAAAACAGTCTTCAAATCTCCTAAAAGAATTCTGTTGGGCCATTTAAAATATGTGCGATTTTTTCTGAAGAAGTTATTGTTATGGTTAAGGTTTATAGTACTTTTTCTATTACATTTAATTTGGATATGTGAAAATCATTGACAAAAAAATCGGAATTTTTGGCGAATTTCCCTTTTCGAATGTTGGCAGTACTGCATGCGCCTGTGGCTCCACAAGTTTGCTTGGTATCGTCTGTCAGCGGAGACGAGTCGAATTGTTATTTATTTTTGTTTTCGACAGATTACGGAAACAGGTAATTTAGAAGGAATATCGCGACAAATCGATTTGCCAAGTCGGAGTGTAAAAAACATCGTGTTTAAGTTTTGTGTTGTTTCGGAGGACGTGTGAAGCGAGAAAGAAAAAAGTTTCCTCACAGAAGAGATTCGTAGTGCAGTTGTGACAGATCACCGTCTTCTCGTCGATTCTTTGCAGTAAATAGGATAAGGTCAGTAAAGAAAGTGCGAAATAATCTTCAATCAGCATTTGGCTATTCATATCTGTCCGCAAGGACGCACTCAATGCCCTTTTTTGATCGATTGGGACTGCGCTGTCTCGAGGGGGCCAGTGCAGTTGGCTGCATTCCGTACTGCACTTTGAAATCGCCTCTTGGCAGATGCACTGGAGGAGGCGAGTGGAATTTTGCACAGTCGATTCGATCTGCGGCACAACTGCTAACGGGGATGGGAGCACCTTCGCCTGGAGAAATGTCTAGTCTAATTTGAAGCAATCATTCCATTTAGCATTTTCCGACATCCCTCCTAAAAGAACTGTGCCACATCCAACTTTCTCTCGGACGGAGCTTACGGTGGGCCTTCGATCATAATCGGACTCGCTTTAACCTAAAATGTAAAATGTCGCCAAATGTCGGGATGCATTAATTTATTGGCCTGTTTGTCCTTTGATTGCTGAATTGAGGGCATTCGCCTGCGATGTGTCAAGGAACCACGGGGGCATCTCAAGGTACGTCTTGAGTACTGCGGTGCCATCGCAGCGACCAGTCGATAGCTCGCTTTCAAGGCTGCCCATGTCTTGTCTCCCCTGCGATTTCCGAAATCGTTATAAACACTGATAAGAGCAATACCTATTTCACGATTGGCGATAATTCGTGTTGCACAAGGAGTTGAGTAGTAGTTGTGGAACTTCAAGCACAGAAACAGGGCAGACTTAGTTTTGACCACAGCCCATGCTAATCGTTGCGACTGGAGCTAACCTTGAAATGTTTTAGAGACTTCTCTCTGAGCAGAGGAAATTCTAAGTTATTCAAATCATGTTTTATTGTCATCCCATTCTTCCTTTTTATTGGAGAAATTGTTTGATCCACATGAGTCTATAAGTTTTTGGTGCGAAACTTAAACATGGAATATTTACTCCAAGCTTCCGCTTTTAGATGATTTTTTATCCCACTTTACTAAGTCCTAGTAAGACTTGTTTTTTTAGCAATTTATTCAAATTCAAGCAAAATACAAATTTAGGTCCCTGCGAAAAGCCGTGACTTTTTAAAGATGCTTTACTCATAAGGATTTTTGAAAAAATATTATTTTTTTTTTATTTTCACATTGATGAAATGTTCTATTTAGTAGGGGGTTTCAAATTTAATTTCGCAATACGATTATCTTGAGGATATGTTTTTAACTTCACATTCACATGGATCATCCGTCGGATTGATTTGGAACAGTATCAGACCAAATGATATGCGATGTATACGAATGACATGAGTTACAATTCATAAAAACCCAGCAAAGTTCCTTTCCGCAGGAAATATGATTCTTTTAATATTGTATTTAAGTTTATTGTGAACCTTTATCAGATCTATTTCGATATTTTCAATATTGAGATTTCAACTGGGCTTGAATTTGATCTCAGTAGATCAAGCAAAGTTCATACAATTTTATAAGGAATTTAAATTTATTTCCTACAGGTTTCCTGGAAAAAGAAACTTTCCTGAATTCTTACAATTCGATTCACGTGCTGCATATGCAGAGCTCTACATTTTGAAATCTGTTTATTTGTTTTCCTTTTTATTGTGAGCTTTTCCAGACAAAGATGATGATATTGAACCTCAGAATATACATACAAAATGTAAACAGTAAATAAGTTAACTTTACATATTCAAAAAAGTATTTTAATTTTCTTCAATTGAAATTCCGAAGCTACCGCTAAATACCTTTGGATGATTCATGTAATTTTTTTAACTTTTTTAAAGACTTGTTTGTCTGAAGCGTTGGCCATAAAAAAATTGGCTCGACGTTGAAGGCTCGAAAAAGTTCATTCATAATTTAATTTAATGTTCATTATCTCTATGTAGAATTTTTTCATTGACAAATATTAGGCCATTTGGTTTAAAGGTTGAGGCTATGAGAAACTTTATGCCGAAGTCATACCAAGGGAAAATTAATAATTTAATTTAAAATTTTTCAATTTCGTTTAAAAATTTTCCATTGAAAGTTGTCACTAAAACCATTTTCACTTCCCTATTACGTGTATAAACTTCATCAGTCCTAAAGTGTAAGGTAAACCTTTGGTTGTGCCTTTAGAAAAGTGGAAAAATTAGGGAAGATATCTTTAAAATGTAATAGAACGCCTTAATTACAGTCAACCGTTGAAATTTTAAATTTGTTTTCTGCTTTTTTTCAGGACTTTCCTTTAAGACAATACAAAATGCTTTCAAACATGTCTCTTTGAGTTTTTTATTAGTTCAATATTGACACACAATTATGTAGTGTATATTGTACCTTAAAACACCTTAAATCCTTTTTTAATAAATAAATTGCCTAATAAAGAAACGATGTTAAAATCTGTTCCATAGTATTTGAATTTTCATCAAATAAACAGAAAAAAATTCTAATTGGGCCTATTAGAAATAAACTGGACTCTTGAGAAAATTGGATGAAATTGGGCCATTTTTTTCTACGGATTACAAAACGGTGGTACTATTTCTTAAATAAAACCTGAATTTTATTATTGTACTTCAATTTAATGGAATAAATAAATAATAAAACTTCTCTCAATTTTTCAAGAAGTATATTTTTATTTTTGATAAAAACATGATTCCTCTGGTCGGTCCCGACATTTGCTTCTACTTAATGGATCAAGTTTTTGTTTATTTTGGCTTTTATTGACTTTATAAAAATATCTTCTACATCATTCACAATTATATTAAAGTAATTTCTATTTTATTTCTTGTTAAATGTCTTTTCCTACAATATTTTTAATCCCAATTTTTAAAATGATTTTGCAGTCATGGATTTCACTGGAGTTCATAAAAATGAAATAAAATTATATAATTTAAATTTAGTTCCATATCTTTATAAGTTTAGAATGATTCTCAAATTACTGGAAACATTTTTTAAATGAAATAAAAAATACAAAATTTAACACTTTATTGTTGATTACGCCAAGGTCAACTTTAAAAACGTCTGGGTGTTTATTTGAAACGGAGGTGTGAATTTCTACACTTATTTATTTTATTTTTCTAGACATGCGGGACGTGTGTAATGCACTTTAGATATAAAGAGTTATAGTAATTTTAGAAAGTTGTATAAATATATTAATTTATACGTACATCGTATTTTATTTGTCTCTTCCTAACCCAAAATATATTTTAATTATGAGAAAATTATTTTTGAAAGCAATTTCTCAAATTTATTTTCCATGGATTTAATTGCATTCAGAATATGTTTTTTTTTTTTTTCTTATTATACTTTAAATAAATTTCAGAGGTCTGTATCACATTTTATATTATATTTTTAATTACACTCGCAAGTTAATTTCAATTCATATAGAAACCGTGCTCGTATATAGTTTTACACACTAGGTGACATTATTTTTAAACATTACAAGGAGTCTGAAGACGAATTTAAGGTATATAAAATATTTTAAAGCTAAATTAAATTTTAGTGAAGCTTGGAGAAAATTATATGGGAATTATAAAAGCGTTTTCTTAAAAGAATGTTGTAAAAATAAAGAAAAAATCTGGGGATAAATAATAAATAAAATTATATAAAAAGAACTCATGTTTTTCTGGGAAAGTTTGATAAAACTAAATATTTGTATTTTTCAATTTTTTATAAGCTCGAAATGAAAAAAAACACAGAAACACGTTTGGAAAAATTGTGTATATTTTTTTCTATTGTATAGTCAAAAAACTGGTATTTTTCGTCTAAAAAAAATCTAGATATGTATAAATTTTCAAAAAGACTACGGCGAGTTCAGAGATTCAAATTTTTTATGTCGAAAAGAAATTCTAAAAATTTAAATTCAGTACACGATTTAAATCGGGCATTAAGTTTTTCTTGTGTTCAATTCATTTTTAAGTTATGGTTTAAATTTATAGAAAATTTTTAAATACTTTAATTCCTTAATTTGTACTCGGTGAAAAATTTTTATTGTCTCATTAAGATTTGTTTATACTGTTCGTTTTTTAGTACAACCAAACCAATGGGGGACAAAGGGGAAAGGTAGCAACTCTACATGGGTCACGTTCGAACAAGAAAACTGAAATAAAATTTTTAGCATGCGTTTAAAGCATCTTTAAAATATGCTTTAAATAGTTATTGGGGAAATTGCATGAATATAATAACTGGATTTATGGGAGAGAGATCTTAGTTACATGTTTCTGCGCGCTTTTAGAAATTGTGTATTTTACAAGCAAGTGGCTACGATCAGTCCATTGTTGTTTCACGGATGTGCGGTTCAATTGCGCCAACATCAGACTATGGGGAAAACGAAGAAAAGATTCATTTCGCTTTGAATAAGGCGAAAAACGAACCAGAAAAAAAGGCGATAAAAAGAAAAAATCCACACAAACCGAAATGATCACATCTCAGTGCTTACACCCAGCCAAGCGTTATGCACTAGTTGGCATGGCCATAACGTAACACCACAGCATGTCTCTTGAGTGCCCAATATCGCAGACGTGTAATTATTCAAATGTGGAAAATAATAAAATTTATTGCCGCATTATTTCAGTTAACATGTCAATCCGTGCATTACAGTATATCGAACTGGAAGAGGGCCCCGCGGTCGCATACAACGCCGCAGCGAGCCCCATGGCCCCGGCACGACGACAGTATGTTGTTACCTGTTTTGTCAGATATCTCAGTCAAGGAGTATTTTGCAATGGAGCCCCGACTGGAGCTCGTCTGATCCTACAGATACGCCACAAAGTAAGGCAACGAAAAAGTCACTTTCTGGGGGCGGATTGCCGAAGTGCCGGATTGCGGATTGCCTCAGTTGAGCCGACAGTTGCGCGCCTTTCCATCGCTGCTTTGTATGCAGTGGAGCGCTCAGGCTCCGGGGGCCCAAGCATCGATCGCCAGTTCGGGCGATATTGTTCCGAGCGCCGATTTGCTTGGCCGAAATTTATTATTTGCTGAAACACTTCCATCGAGTCGTGCTCTGTTCGCTTTTCAAATGAAACATCATTGTTTTCTGGTTTATTGGCGATAATGGGGCCCCAGCGTGGAACGCTAAATGTTAAGACCCGAGTCTCGGCCGCCCTCCGACTTCGCCGAATCGAGGTGCAATTTAATTGATTGCACAAATTGTGAAAATCTAGTTCAGATAGGTTTTGCCGCGCAACTAAATGTTGAATTTATTTTTTCTTTTTTGCTCTCCAATTAGGATTAGATATTGGCTTAATCTCCTCTTCTATTGAGTAACTTAGAATTTGAAAGATTTTATGAAGATGGTAATATCGAACTGACCTCCCTTAATTACAGGAAATTAGGCTTTTACACAGTTTTACGGTTAATAAATTTATAAATATTCTAAACGAATTGAGCTATGATTTCCAGCATTATTTGCGAATCAAATTGCAAGGCACAATTCTTCGATTCGCTAAACATTTTCATTTATTTGAGCTTAGAGAGTTTACTCTAATTGTTTTTATTTATCGAGGCTTTGTATAAAGTCGCATAGATTGTCTATGAAATTATTTGCGAGTTCCATTCTAAATTCAAAATAAAAAATATTTGTCTTCGTACTAAAAAGGGAAAGGAGTGGAAATCGTGTCAATTTATAGATGCCCAGACCGTTTATGAGAAAATTAAAACGGAAATTCATTTTATCTTTTGTTTTATTTTTAGTTTAAATTGTAATTGTAGTACATCCAAACCTCTTTTTACGCGATAAATACGGTCCAAAAAAATATGCATAAATAGAATTTGCATAAAAGGAAGGACTGACTGCCTCCATGCACGGATTTTTTTCCTAACTTGGACTTTAGTTTGGTCACGTTAAAGTGAATAAAAATCGTGTAAAAAATTATTTTTCATGTCATAAATCGCGTTAAAAGGGGTTTGGGTGTATTTAGGTAAGACTGAAATTGTTGTTCACATTTCTAAAGTTTAAAAAAACTAATATTTTCACAATTCCTGTTTCATATTGCTTTTAAAATTAACATAGAATTTATTTAATTATACCTTATTTTCTCTTCAAGAAGTTCTTTTATATTTTCTTTCTTTCTAAACGACTTAATCTATCAGCCTCTATCAAAAATAGTGTGATTGTTTATTGATTTAACATTTCTGTATGAATTATCAAAAGTTTAATCTCAGAGTTCTCTGTTACACAATTTGTGAAAACTAAAATTCTTGTTATTGATTTGAAATTTATCGGATTATATTTAAAAATCGTGTAAAAAGTTAATAATTTATTTCGAAATAAGGTTTTCTATAGTTTGAAGTTATCATTTGTTTATTTGGACATTTTTTATATGGAAAATTGGAGTTCTTTTTACATAAAGCTTAGAAATGTCATAAATTTTATTATTTAATTTTAATATTTCATATAATTCAGTCTTGTCTAGAATTTCTTCTTTTTGAATTTTGTTCTGATTTTCCCCTGAATTCTTCTTGAATTGCTTGTATATTTTAATATCCATTTTTATGTGTACTTTTAAACACTTTTATTAATTTCTTTATTATGATATAAAATGATACCCTTGAAAATTATGGTAAGTAAATGGCCCAGTATGATTTTCTAATTAAAGTGTTTAATTATCGTTTATTATTTTTTATTGGAATGGAAAATTGAGCTTTCTGTTAATTTCTCCGAAGACTATTGTTATTTTTTTCCAAAAAAAGAAGTTTCGTTGAATTTCGATTGTTATGATTCCTTAAATTAAATTGGAATGCTATTTTTCTTCAATTTCGTGTATAAATGGATCATCACCCTTGGCGCTCGTCGTCGATTGTTCTTACAGTGGCGAGGCATAGAAATGTTCAACTTCATTTAAATTCCTCTTAAGCCCGGAAAGAACTAGGAACATCTGTCTTAAGTTATTATGCAAAGCGTATTCAAATGAATGAAGTACATGAAAATTTGTTACTTGCTACAGCAAAATTTGCGGACAGAAATAAATATAAAAAACATGCTTTATAATTGTCACATTATCTACATGCAGGAATTTTTATAAAATTTATGAAGATAAAAACTTCCAAACATTAAACCTCAGATAAACAAAATTGAATATTACAATATGAAGCCAATTAATATTTGTGTATTCACTTTCACGTCATTTAGTTCAGTTTTATTTCTTGAGCCTTTTATACGATTAAAATCAAGCAGAAAAATTTGGAAGGAAATTTTCCAATAACAAATTTTAATTTTTTGGGAAAATTGTACATACAAACCGAACGTTTCTGTTTTCTTAACGATTTTCAGTCTACAGTCTCAATTTCTACTTTGTGGATGTGTTATATCTTGTACAGTACATAAAAATATTTGAATTCCCTCATTCCGAGAACAAAATATTTTATTTCTTTCCTAATTCCAGTAACTACAAATTCCACAAAAGAAATGGAATTGATTAAGCAATCGTATAGTTATGAGGCATATATTTTTTGGGGTCAACTTCCAGACGCAGATAAAAGCCAAAATCTACTCACAATTTAGGGCTCATTTTACTCCTCCTGGGAATGTTTTTAGAAAAGCCACCTCTACTGCGAATGAACGCCGCCGCTGCCGCCGATATGGTGGAATTGGAAATCTTGCAGGCATGTGTTCTGGTTCAGGATTTTGGGTTCTGGGCATGACGCCCAGTTTCCTTCTTATTTCCGTTCTCGACGGTTCTGTGCTTAATATGAATGTCTCTAAATTGGGGCTCTCTGCACCGAAGCTAGAATCTATTCAAAAGACGTGTAACAAGTTCAGGGGAGCCGTGGAAGACGAGGAGTGAGGGGTATATCGATTGCAGGGCGTTGTCTTCGATTCCCTGGGCCCGTGAGACGGTTACTACAATGTGAGGGCAAAAGAGGAAAGGGAAAAAAGTCTCGGCATTCGAAAATCCCCCCGACGTAGTTGAAGTATAAACCTTTCGCTATCTGCGAGACTTTCAAGCACCCCATGATATACAGTACTACTGTAAGATTATCGTCATTTTGGGGGTTTTTTCAGTTCTTTTCGTACTTCGAGGAAATCCGGATGTCGTTATGCACAGAGGAATTTGTGTGGCCTACGAGGCGACATCTTAACGCGATTTGAGCCAAACACCCATCGAAGGTTTGCACAGGGTGCACCCGAGCAGACGAATCTCTCGTTCTCATAGGCGCACGCAAAACTTTTTTGAAATGCCTGCAGAGCCCCCTGTGAGGAACTGTCATAGTGTAGAAGGTAGGCTTTGTGTGCTGGTCTAGCTGAGCAGAGTACCCTCGACGTATTATTCATAAAAATGTTCCCCACGAACGTAATCCCTAAATTTCACTTTATTTTTAGGAATCAGTGGCTTCTGAAGAACCCTCCCTCCCAGGCCACCGATTCAAGGATTGCAGAAGGTTCCTATGTGTGTCGGGGTCAATTACTCTCTCAGCACAGCGTCACAATAGGAAAATGTTTGCGGGGATACTTGAGAGTCTAGCCTAGTAAATATGACAAAATTTCAGATGGGTAACTTCCAGCTCTATGCCCTCAATTACGACAACGTCGACATCGTCCTTCCCAGTGGCTCTTATAATGCGTCACATAATCCATCATTCGCTTTTGGTGCCGTCTATCTCCCCGTAGCTGGTCGAATGCGGCGATGAGGTTATGAGCTTGTTTCGTGCTCCTGCCTAGTTGGCAAATTATTTAGATAAAAGCTCTCCGACTGCGGGGCTCGGGCAGAGCTCGGGCAGAGCCAAGATAAGAGCAACAATAGAGTAAATTTTATAATGAAATAAGGATGATTAATATCTTCAGCTCTTTCCGTGTCGTTGTACTATTTGGGCGGAAATGAGCAGAAAGATTACGTTTCGAGATCCGTGAAGGACCCTTACAGACTTTTGTTCAAGGACTATGAGCACTGTGCACTCGCGGGGAACGGAAGAACACGTTTAATACCGCCTAGAAACACCTACACGTTATTTTTTGTCTCGCTTTTCCCTGTGCTGTTGGGGCCAAGTTCTTCATGGCTTCAAGTTTCTTACACCTAGATGGCACTGAAAACATAAAAAAACTGTAAAACTCGCTCCTTGTGCCGCATGAACCGACTTTACCTGCCCTA
Organism: Proctacanthus coquilletti; assembly: GCA_001932985.1. Classification (NCBI taxonomy): domain Eukaryota; kingdom Metazoa; phylum Arthropoda; class Insecta; order Diptera; family Asilidae; genus Proctacanthus; species Proctacanthus coquilletti. The sequence continues at coordinate 645,997 of MNCL01000094.1, read as the reverse complement.
CCCATTCCATTGCAACCGCACAAAACATTAGTGGACGAGTTAATAATTCAGAATAGAGAATTTCAATGTCACCTTGAAAACCAATTAATTACAATATTTATGTGCGGTGGAAAAAGCTATTCTTTTATGCAAATGCAAAGCGACGCCATCAGCCTCTCATTCTCGTTTCAATTAAATTAAGATCGGCTTGTTCTCGTATGCCTAAAATGAATAAATTCAATTGGTTCTGATTACAATTCTCGTTTTACTTTAACAAATTTTTTGGACCAAACTTGATTGGCAATCAAAGCGCTATTTAGACAACCGTTATGCATCTGAAATGGACGCGGAATCCATCATTGTCTCTGCGACGGATCGTCTAAGATGCCTTCGCCTTCTTCGATGTCGCCTTCGCGGTAAAGCGGTCGCTTTCATAATTTTATCGCAATGAGAATCTAAGATCGAGCCGAACTAGTTCGAATGGTGCCATCACACAAAACATGCTAAGTGCTAGGGACAACTCGAAAAGTTCGCGGGTAGCACATCTAAACAGGTCACGGTTTTTTTTTTTTTGTCTTGAGAGCTACCCAAAAACGAAGGTTACTTTAAAGTTTCTCCGAATTGGATTTCGTATAATCAAAAATTTAGGCAGAAGAATTTCGATTGTACGCGCACCTTGGAACCAAGATTACTTTCATTCCAATATTGCTTATTTTTTCGGATTTACAATAGAAAGAAGAACATGACGCCGAATGGACTAGTGGGGAACACAAACAGGGAAATTGGACTGGGAAAATGTTACTGCTGTTAATAGTTCACCTATATTATGAATTTCGTTTTAATCGTATGGTTTTATTTACGTAAATTAGCCTAATCTCTCACTTTGTATAACGAGAAAGGTAACACTACTCACAGAAAGATTTTTTGTAACTTGTGTGGTTTATTCACTAGGAGATTTCAAATAAGGATAATCTGGAAAATGTTTGTTTTTAGTAAGTCATGCCGACATACAGGATAAAAAAAATAAAATAGCTATTTATATCTCAATTTTCGAATGCGTATGATTTTGAGAAGAATAATTGTTTAGAATTAAGAGAAAATAAAGTCATGTTATCTGGGAAAAATCAAAAACGAAAGAAAATGTAAAATTCACCTAAAAATATATGAAATTTTTATTAGTATCACAAGTCTGGAAGAATGCATACATTTATAAAATAAATTGCAAATTTAAATAGTCATTACGTAAATACTAGGTAAAAATAGTATCTGGCTTTTATGGGAAATTGACATTGTTCTTTTGCATTATCATGGAAATCAGCAGGCTGGAACACCGAACACATATTATTAAAATTCTTTTTCACTCAAATATTCTTTCCCAATTCTTACTGTATAGTTTATAAAAACAGTAAATGGTTGGAATAGTAACCGAAATACATAAGAGAATACGACATTTTAAGATTTTGTTTGCCTGTTTCTTATAAATTATATTTAGTTTACGCTATGCGCTCATTATCGGATAGCCACGTTGAAGATCAAGCTTGAAAAAGCGAGGAATGTTGAATTTCTAGGTCAACTGGAGATCTTGTGGGAGTTAGCCGGGGTTTTTAAGAGAACAAATACAATTTTTTCAATTGTCTACGGTTCACAGAGTCAACCAGCTGACTAGAACTTTCTATCAAATCTACGTTGTCTTTAAAGGATAGGTGCTCGTAGGATCATAAATTTTACGACGAGGCAAGATAGCTTTTCTGATAAAGTTGTTTTTAATGGATTTTTCTTTTTAGCTGGGTTTTTTTTTAAATTTTGCTAGGAACTATGATATGTTTTTGTTTTACCATTTTTTATGTACTTCAATAGTAATATATTTATTATTTCTTTATATTTTTTTTTTTCAGGTAAAGGATTGTAGCCATTCATAATCTGATAATCATTGTTAATGGACAACTCGTCGTCGAGTTACCAAGACCTTGATTATCGAAGGTTTGTATCAAAAGTATTTATATTTTGAAAAAAAAAAAAAACGAACGATCTATCAAATAATTAAGCATTTAGTGGCATTATGTGCATGTTCAGTTAAACTGCTACTAATTTTTAATTAGAAACCAGTTTCTGAACTGAAAATAGTAGACTTCCTGATGGGAAAAAATGTTTACACAATCTTTACTGAGACCAGTATGCCTGCATGTGGGTTCATACATCATGTGCAAGTTATTTTCCCCCAGACTGAATCCACTAAATGGCAGCCATGAAAATAAAGCATACCAAGCTGGTATTACGGCTAAGACACACTTGCCGTTTAGGTCTGTTCGGTTAGGCTACCAGGAAAAGTGTGGTGAGGCTAAAATGTTGGCTTTATTCAAAAAGCACAATCACCGTCCCCAATGCCATCGGTGTACTGAGAAATTGAATGAATTTTGTGGCTAATAGGTAATAGTGCTCTTTCTAAGGCCTGCCAGTACTTCCCGTGTTGGTCGGAGGTTTAGGTGCCCAAGGTATCGCTAATATCGCTTGTCTATCAGTGGGCATTATCTATGCTTGGCCCGATGTCCGCCCGGCTGTGGCTGCATTCGATGTTATCTGCATAGTCTAAGACTGGAGGCGCGCGGCTATGGCGCGGCCAACACACCGAGGAAGGTGTCTTTACCATCGTCGCTGTAAAATTATGTTGAGAGAGAAAACATAAAACTCAATGAACATTTCACTTTTTGTTTGTGCGTGAGCCGAGGTAGAGTTTCAAGCTGAATTGAAATTGTTCCTTGTGCCCATTTTGAAAGTGAGCTCTCGCATCTTGCGCGCCGCCGATGCCGGTCGTTCTGCTTTGTGTTCCGACAATTTGTTAATGAGACTCATAAACTCAGTTCACTCGCAGGTTAAGTAGATGCATTCAGATTTTTGAATGTATTTTTTTTATTGATTCCCCCTGAACTTCGGGGCACTTTTTCCGGTATATAAAAGGTTTGATTAATGTTTCATCTCACACTATGCTACAGCAGCAGGCGTGACTTTAAACATTCGCAGTCTCACTATGATGAATGAGGTTTACCTGAGTTTTGATATTTTATAGGTTTATGTTACAGAAATTTCAAATATTTCAAAAATTAGTTGTGATTATTCCAATCAGGTTTTTCAACGAAAATTTTTGTTTTCTTAACTAGTGTCTGTTTAGTAAAGTTTTCACCAAAAAATGAATGTTTTTTTAATACCCGTTTTAAAATGTTCTCAAGATATTTGCACGCTCCTTCAGCTTTATTATATACATGAAACACTACAGTACATTAAATCGAGCTGGTGTTAGATATTATTTCTGTTTTACAAGATTTTACATCAAAAAATCGAAATTCGTTACAAAATTTTATGGAAAAATTAAATTTGACTTATTTTCAGGAACAAATTTCTATTTTAGTAAAGCAGGATTTTACGTAATTACCAAATATCGCAATTATTAGCAAATTATGTTTTATCTTTAAAATGAAAACCAAGCCTTAAAGAAGATTTTACATTTTATTTACCTTTGAAATTTGGTGACACAGGTTTTTAAAATTGTGAGCCATTTCTTTTCCGTATGCACTACATTGGGGAAAACAATTTTAGTTACAATATTGCCAAAATTTCAAGAAATGATATTTTGAAAGCCATAGAGTTTTAAGTTAGGTGGTTTTACGTATTTTTACTTTTGCGTGAAGAAATTAATAAATTTCAAGTGTAATAACAAGCTTATTATCCGTATTTTCGGTTGTACGGATATTATGCTAATCGGGACCGACTTTTTTCTATAATTACGTATTCTACCGTAGTCTGCATTTGTTTTCAATTTTTCTATTTTGTAATCGGAATTTTGAAAGATGAAGAGGCAATACACAACAATTAAAAGTAATGCATTCAAATTTCATCTAAAATAGATTACAGACTAATGTGCTTCATTGTAAAAGTATTTTATATTTTTTAACAAAGCACATCTATATTAATGCGTTGTGAATTTTTTTAAATTAAATCTTCAAGTTCTACCATTATCAAAACAAATGATGAATGCTTAGATTTGCCTTTGGTCTTTGAAATATTTGGTATTTGTTTTTTGGCCCATAACATGTTTTATTACTGTGATATTGTTGTCAAACTATTTTTACAAATGAATAATCTACTCCTTTATTTTAAATTGAATGCCAGGCAATCAGTTTCAATTGAACTTGAATTGACTAACTCGAAATTTGTGAAAATTTCGGTTTGATATCAAAATCAATTTTATGACTTAATAAATTGATAGATAACTGAATTTATATAGTGATTCAATTCTTATTACAAATCCATGGGCGTTGTTTAATCTTTTCCCATTCACATGGATGAAATACAGGATGAAACTACCCAGCGAAGGCTTTATTTTTTTCAAAAATCAACTCTCAGCAAAACAATCCAAGTAAGTAGTTTTGATGCTTTTTCATGTTCAGGAACTACTTCTGTATTTAACCGATGTTTGCAAGAAAATAAGTAAGATGTTTCGGATATGGCCTTTATTCTATTAAAACTGGAAATTTAAGAATAAGGCTGTTAGAGTATCCTTGCATACGGGTTCTTTTCAAAAAAACCGTTACGTCTCTAAAATTCGTTCATCTTTGGTCATAACCCGGTAATTCCCTGTGCCCTCTGTTTAGTAAGTCCTCCACGAGGGGTGGACTTCGCAGCTCAACCCAAAGCCAGAAATGCCCTGCACGAATCGCATACACAGAGCGCATCCACCAACCGCCACAGCGAGTGTTTCAAATAACAATAAAAATCGCCCGGTCCACTTCCCCCTCGTGCACAGCTTTCACATTCAGATTGCGAAGTGTTGACGATACGCGCCCGAGCTCTTCTGTGCCAAATTTCAGGGGAACGCACTGAACCGGGCCGGGCGGTTTGTTGTTGGATTGGTACACTCGCCACTCACACTCGCACCCACAAGGGCTTTGCTGTTTCATGGCGAAACCGTTTAGCAACCATGCGCGCCGCTCTCTTCGCGCTCTCTCCCTGACGGCTGGCGAGTCTCTTAAGCGAAGTCGTAACTCCCGGATTGTTTGTTGCGTTTCCGTTTCTCTTGTTCTCGTAACCGTTGTTTTGGGAAGCTCTTCAGTCATCAGCTGCTGCGCGTGAGGAAGTGGTCGTTGTGTGGCACTCGTCAGTTTCCAATTCAATTTGAAGTTAAAGCGTGTGAACAGTTGAGCACGGAGCTTTTATTTGAAGCAGCCAAGTGAAGAGGACACACAGTGAGGGTCCCGAGTACTGCCAGCACCTGGATAGTTGGATTTGCCAGCCGAAAGTGTCCAGAAAGTGTGCGATTTCCGAAGGCCAGTGTGCATTAACCACAGCGTGTCAACAGAGTGCGATCCATTTCTGTGCGAAAGTTCCAACCAATAGAAGCTTAGAGCGGTCCAAATCTAAAGTCAAAGCTCGAGCTGCATTTGTACCGTGCCGTGTCGCGGCCGAACGGAACGAGATAACAAGAATAGCGCGCGGAAAGCTCACAGCAGAGCGCACGAGGCTGTCGACGTCGTCGGAAAAAGTCGAGACTCGAGACCGCTGTAGGAAGAACCTTGTGCGGGGCTATCGAATTCTGCTCTGACCCGAGCGAGTGTAGAACGTGGCCAGTAGCAAGACAAGGACTGGTTAACTGTTGCCGTCTCGCTCTATCGCGCGCTCCTATCAGCAGCGGAGCGTTGATGAGCTGCTGTACTGTGTGCACGTCAAATTTGTTTTTAGATATGTTTTAGATAAACCGCCGTAATAATCGGGGCTCACATGTGTGGAAATCAATCGGCACAGCACCACACCAGTCAGCTTGGGAATTGTTAACCTGATTCTCGTCCAGGAAAAAAAATTAAATAAAAGCGAAGCGCCACAATCGGGGCAGATTCGCGAATCTAGTCCATTTCCTCTCGTCCTCGTTTGAGAGTTCAGGTCGCCGCGAGTGCTTTTAGTTTTTTTTTATCTTCTGCAGAGAACTGTACCGACAAAGTCCGCGGTCTTATCTTATTCTTAATGCGAACGCGACAGCAGCGGCGAGTGAAAAACAGCTGTCAGCAGAGCAGAGCATTGTGTAATGTGACGTTGTTCTTCTTGGGGAAATTACATGGATCAGTGATCGATTAGCTTAAGGTCAAACTGAAGAGAGGAGGCTGTGGCGGCGAGAGTGTGTGTGTTTCGTTTCTTGGCGTTTACACCTTGACCTGTTAACCCTACGTGCCAGATCCAGTTATACACGAAATCCAAATAGTTCTGCAATACCGACCGCACTCAAGTTCCACACCGCACGGACGGGAGATCCCATCATAGGACTGAGTTTAAAAAAGAATTAATATTATTAAATAATGCTTTTTCTGTGATATTCCTAACTATGGTTGCCCGCGGGCGTATAACTGTAAGCAATAAGTGAGATTCTATTACCGATGATAGCCTCTCTGTGTCTCCGGGAAATCGACCGCAGTGGTGCAGTGATAGAAGTAAAAAACGGTTCCCGGTCGTCGCGAACATAAAAAGATTTAAAAATAATAGGAGCTGGAGCTAAAGGTTTCAGAAAATCAATCGGAATTGTCGCCTTCTTTCCTGTGAATTGTGCTCCAGAAAAGTAATTCAAAGTGGATACCATATCATTGCCTCTGGGTGGATTATCTCATGTTAGGATGGCTCTGGCAAGGTAATTTCCCTTTTCCCGTCAGAATGGATCCCTCCCGGGGTAGAAACAGAAACACTCGAATATTACAAAAGCTGCAGGGGGCAGGAGAATGGGACTGGATTTTCCAAAAAGGGATGTCCTGCGAGTGACACTCTTCTAATGGGGTTTTGTGGACCGGGCGCATGCAATCGATTTTACTCAGCTGAAAATTGCCCTTGCTTTTTCGGAGTATTGCTTCTCAGCGAGATGCTGAGTGTGCGGAAAACTTTGGTTCTAACTGAGCTAGAAGTAAAACTTAACTGTTTCGTCTTTACTCAAACTACTTTACAGTTTCACATCCTCCTGTAGAATATTCTGTAATGATACAACAAAATTTAACTTTCATGGTGCTTGCTTTCAGCGTAACAAATTGGGCAGACATGGGACTACTAAAATTATTAATGCATCTTCTCTTGTAATCCGATTTAGCAAATGAGTCAATTATTGGGATGGGGCTTAGTGCCAGGGTTTGTAACTAATGGATGACGGCGTAAAAGGCTTCTTGGGGATGAAAAGTGCGAATACATGTTCTGGAAAACCTTAAAGAATTTAATTCACACACTCAGAAGTTTCTCCAAAGGTTATGACTTCCAAGGGCAGCAGTTAACTCTCTGCTCTGTTGTGCTGTATTACACTAGTTTTATTTAAAATATAATTGCTATTCAGTTTATTTTTTAAAATTGAATGAAAAGGTAGTTTTTGGTGTGCTTCTTTGTATTCCTTATTTTTAAATTGTGTTTAATATTTTAATTCAAACGAGACGAGTTTTACGTGAGATCATTAAATCGCTGGATGATTTTATAAAAATTATCTTTGATTTTGTCTTTCGAACAATTTAAAATTATGTTAGTTGTTTTTGACATTAAACCCGAACCAAATTCTAAAAGTAAGATTCTTATATTTGAATAACCGATGATGGAATAATGGGAACGGGTGTTCTAAAGCAATTTTTGCTGGCTGTTGCTACACCGGTAAAAGGTTCATACCAATACCACAATGTCGGAAGCACCAGTTTGAAGATAATGATGCTTTGATAGTGGTCGTGATTTGAATCGAGTCGAAATTTTATGGACTGCAACATGAGCAGAAAGGTTATATTGAAAACGATTTTAACGAAACACTTTGTAAAGGGACAAGTCTTATTAATAGCAGTGATTAGTGAAATAAACCATGAAAAACTTTGGAAATATTTTCTACATATCTAACTGAAGTCAGAATCGTAAGTGCAGTGTTTTAATGAAAATTGAACATGAGTGAAGTACTTTCAAAATACAGTGAAATTTGAAAATGAATCAATTCTGTGAGTATTTATATTAAATGAACAGAAGCTCTGTTCTTTTCATGTTTTTACAATTCAGAAATGTGTGCGTTTGTTGTTTTTTTTTGTATTGAATCTTTAGACAAAAACAGGATAGAATTATTATGCTTGAAAACATTTAAGTATTATTGATTGCGCAAAATGTTTGTTTTTGATAAGATTTTTTACTTGCCTAAATAATTTCTTATAAGAAAATTTCATGCATAAAAGTAAAATTTTAAAGGCGCACATGTAAGGCCATTGGAATTTTAAAAATCTTCAAACTATCTATAAGGGTTCTTAAAGGTTAAGAAACTCATTTATGGAGTTTTAATGGTGGAACTTTTGAGTCCTTGCAAAATGAAATAAAGGAAACGGATGTGTGAAGATAAAATATAAATGAAAACATATTCATGGCGAAAAGACTTAATAACTAAAATAAAATACAAAAATATTATCCCTAAAGCTGAGCAAGATTAAAATGATGTTTGCTAATGGTATTTAATTGAAACTAAAAGGCGAATGATAACAAAGAAGCAAGAAAAACGAGTGATATTCTTATTTTAGTTAACTATGTTAGTTTATCGACAACAATAACAATAATCGAGAACCATTACAAGATTCAGAAGTTACATCAGTTTTCCTTAATTTTCGCATATTGGGGCAGACTATAAATCTTGAAGAAAGCCTCCCAATGGTGTAAATAGAGCAACTTTTTCATCAAACCAATTTAATATATCGTACCAAGTTCTAACTTAACATAAATCACTTTACAAGTTCGTTAAGAATCATAGATAAACTACAAAAAGATGGAAATTACGTGGACAGTGGCGTTCACAAGAAACTTCTATAAAATCCCAGATGATATGTTATAATATTGGGAAAATAAATTGGGCTGATATATCAGATATTCTAGAAAATGAGAACTCACTTCATGAAGTTTTTGTAGAAGTTACATAAATACCATGAATTAAGCCGAGCGTCATATAAATTCTGAAATTCCGAATTATGACATCAGCTTTATTATATTGCTCACTTGTGATAATCTAGCGAAGAATCTCTGCGGAGCTTTCTTAGAATTGATTCTAGACCATTTACGCATATCTACATCGCTTTATATGCTAAGGGCACACTTTAGGACCCGTTCTTGTATTCTGATAATCATCACAATAATCTGACAACCCTTAGGCGCTCGACAATATGCCAAAAATAATACCTGGATCATCCTAATAACTACAAAGTAAATTGCTTTGAATAAGTCTGTTTTTTACGAGTTTACAATAATGACAAGTAGCCTTGAAAAAGAATAACAAACAAAGGCGTTTTTAATTTGATCGCACACGCGTGTAGCACACTGAGGCGAACGCTAAGCGTTTTCCCTGGCAAGCTTCGAGCCTCGAAGCAATACTTTATGCTAATTTCCGCCTGATCCACCCACTTTCCATTCAAGATTCATGGACCTGTACATCATCCCGTTGCCGCGACGATAAGGCCATATCAGCGCGCATACAGAGGCGCCACGAAGAGTCCGTGAAACGGAAAGCTCGCCGAGGAGAATTGTTGATCACTAATTCATGCAAAAACAGATATCCGAAAAAAGTGTCTGCCCCTCGATTCGACGGAATGAGTTTCCTTCCGCAGCGGTGCTATTCCGTAGGCTCGAGAACGAGTGGGAACGGAACAGCGCCGCTCGCTTTGTTTTCTCTTAACTCGACTGCTGGATGATTACTGCGTTCTCTTTGAAACCGATGTTGAACATATGACCGCGTGAAGCAACAGCGGGCGAGAGAGCAGTAACGTGTAGTGATGGACGACCGATAGTGGAGCTCGAGGTGACCTGTGATGATGTGCGTGCACACGTGCGGCTGGGCTCGGTAGAACTCGCGGAATCCAGTCTTGGTTTGATGCAGCATAAGTGGTGCGGAGTTTTGTTGCTTTTTTTTTGCGAATGAAACTTCGCATGGAATGAGAAAAAATGTAAGATTTGCATAGTGTGGCTTGGCTTGAGTATGAAACCGATTAATTCGGGATCATGTTGCAATTAAGTACGCGCACCCATTTCTAATTGAAGAGAAATTCCCGAGGGGGCGACGACGGTCAGAGGAATGAGAGATAGGGCTGCCAATAACACTCGTCCGATTATTGCTGCGGGGCCTTTTTGTATTTGTTTTGACCTTCCGTAACGAGGTTACCTTATTTTAGGTGTGCCTGCCTGGTCAATCCGGAAAAGCTGAGCAACAGTTTTTGTCAATCAGATATATCTCTGATTGTGTGATTACTGCAATAATATCGATTAATGGTGGTGGCAGCGGTGGACTCACAGCGATTTGTTTCCACGCCTGTTGTTACTGGTGACACAGAATAGAACACGCCCTTCCTTCTCTCCCCGACTTGCATGGGTGCTGTTAATTATTTCCAAGTTTCCTCGCTTTTATGGACGATCCAAAAAACTGGTGGGGGAGTAATTTTGTTTGAATACAGTTTGCTTTTAGGCTGTATTGATTTCCGGATTTAGAATACCGTCATGTTTTGAACAGCCTGGAACTGGTCAGAACTGCTATGATAACCACTTGCAGAATGATTTCAAGTTCATCTTTCATTAAAAGTGAATTTAGCAACATTTAGTTCTACACATGAAAAGTAAATCAATTCCATTCGTCTTCACTGATCATATAAATAGCATAGAAGCTGGAAAGTTGAAATTTATTTCGTAGAGGCGATATTTTTCGAAATTTGACCTTTAACGATTCTATATTTATAAAATATGAATCCCACGCATTCAATTATGCTTGTGTTCGTTGTATTATGATTCAAGTATTGTTAAATTCAGAGCGGGAAGCAGCATTAATGTGCGCGTAAAAGGTCTTTAAAGTAACATGCTATGCCCTTATTTTATGTTTGGATGCCGTTTTTCCACGGTAAAGTGAATACGATTTCTAAACCTATTTAGGATAAAGCTTAAAAGGACAAATAAAGATGTATTTACAGAATTCTGAAGGATAAAGTTTCGTCTGGTTTGGTGTCCAAATTTAAAACAAAATGAAAATTCGTATACCATAAACAATAGAAAATCATTAAGTTGGGCAGATAAGAAATAAAAGTGTATTATGAATCAGCCAATTATGAACGTGCAACTCATATAGCTGCCGTTAAGATATTGAGAAATAGATAAATAATATTACGGACGGATTGCATAAATACGGCAGTTTTTTGGATGGAGGTTGAATTGAAAAAGAACTACAGGAAATAAGCGTCTAAAACAAAAGCCTCAAATCACAAAAGTAATATACAATCGTAAAGTTATTTGAAAGTTGTTGGCTATATAATATAGCTCCGCAATACCACGGCATTGATAAATTGGAAGCGTAAAACCATATCTTATTTATAAACTGAAGAAATTGCTGCTCGAGTGAAAACTACTGGGAAGAGAAGGCATTCACTTCCTGCTGTTTAATAATTTGTCGTATGCAAATTAACAAAACCGGAGGCTCATCTCGACAAAAGCGACTTCTATATCGAGCCCCATGAATCACTCTGATCGTAAAGTGCTATGAATTATTAATCGTCTGATAACTGCCAATGTGCAGTTCCAAAATTGCTATGGATCGTGCACGGTGAAATAGCAAAAATTGTGGCTAAAGTACTTTCAGCAATTTTGGTCAAATCGTACGAGGTAAAAATTTGCAGCACCTCTCGCAATGGATCGCGGTCGCTTATATAACGATCTCCGTCGATGCTGAAGCGTAGAGATCACTTCCAATATGGAAGCATAAGGTGTTTCGTCATTACAACCGTATGATTTACCTTTTGGCGCGCTTGCCTAGCGCTCAACGGGATATGGAACTGGGTCAATACATAACCTTTTGAAAGTGGAGCAAAGCCCCATTCTGGCCGCGAGAGCTTTCATCAGATTTCTCGTGCAGCGATCGTAAATTTGGGTTGACGACGCGGCTTGAACCGATCTCAGACGCGTCGAGGGCCTGTGGTTTTATTTACCGAACAAAGACCAAATGGCGTTGCTGCAAACAATTGCCGAAATGCAACTAGACGACGCAACTTATCACGGTGGCGGCAGCGGGTATAGCGCTTCATAACACGGTCATGTATTGCGAGAGAGTGAACATTTCGTCGAAATGAAAACCACCTCGAAATGTCCAAATTACTTCGGGCAAAATACGGCATGGCGGCGGCAACAACAACACGCCAGCAGCAGCAATACCAACAGCAGCAACAGCGACAATTTTTGGTGACCGACAAACCTACTTGCTGACCCATTGCAGTGGTTGCTTTGTAGACCTTTAAAAATGCGCTGATCGGAGTTTTTGGGTCAAGGTCTTTTGTCAGGTTTTTGATGAGTCTTTAGGCAGTGAATGAAAGTACGCTATTGCCTAAGAAAGCATCCGGATGTTGGTAGTACGTGATGGTCCAGATGTGGCGGAATTGTGGGAGTAGTGTGCCCTCGGTTTGAGCCCCCTTACCGATTCTAGCGCTGCTGCTGCTGCTAATCGACTCTCGAAATCGCTTCGGAAAACGGCACTTTAACGGCTGTTTCAGTTTTTCGCGCCGTGATGGGGAGACACGCGCAAGATAATGCGCCTTTGCCTGAAGTGTGATGGAAAATTGGATCACTGGAGTCGCGAGGTGGCCGAGCTTTCTTGCTGTCGATCCGTGGGGCGCTTCTCGTTTTATTAAAAAAAATAGGTCACCTCGAAATGTTTACCGAAAAGCAGATGCAGAGCGCTCGACTGCTCTCTGTTCAATTTAGTTGCAATGTGCGGCTTAAGTACTTTTTATTTTGCAGCGCGCATGTGTACCGTGCCCTGTGCTCGTGCTATTGGGGGGCCCAGCCGGTTTGGAGTTCTAGTCGGGTCTACTGCGCCCAAGTGACGCAACTTCATTTAAAAATATTTTATTAGTAGCGTTTACGTAATACCGAGAAGCGTCACTCTTTAGGTTCTGCGGTTCGTTCGTCGCCATTCTGTTCGATAACTAGCTCCGTGCAAACTGTAGGAGGCTGTAATGTAAATATACACCTAATTGGAATTTACGAATGACCTTATTAAATATGGGTCATTTCTATGTTTTTGTTTCGTGTGCCTTTCACTTTCATATTGTTTTACATAGTTATCATTACTATTTCCACACAGTCCACCGCAAATTCAAAAATATTAGATAGGCTAAGTTTTTAGTAAGTAATTAAGAGCAATCGTAGAAATTAAACATTTCAAACATGAATTATTTAGCTATATAATTTTAACCAATTTACAAACAAGAAATGAATTGAATTTTATAATTACCAAGAATACACTTTTTTATTACTAGGTTGATTAAATTGTTATAAATACGCATTTTATTTATTTAAAGAAAAAAAAAAAACAATTTAAATTAAGTACGTGCTCATTTTTCTAAATTTTACTTTGTCCATGAGCTGCTTGTTTTTCAATGACCAGGACTTTTCAATGACTTTTCCTAAAAAATCAAATTCAAGCAACATAATACTAGTCATACTTTTCGAGGAAAAGGTGGAAATATCGTTGATTTTGTTCTTTATTTATAATACAGATAAAAAATAATACAAGTCAACAGTCATTTTGATACCAAGCTACAACACGCAATTGCGATAAGGGCAATTTTCTAATTTCGAATTTGCAGTCAAAAATATTCGATTGCTTGAGAATTGTTTGCTATTTTTCTTCTTATTTAGTGTTTTTTCACAAATCCATAAAGCGTTGTTTTTGAAACTCATGAAATTATTTAAGTAGTTATTTAAAACGAACAGCTTTTATTAAATTTATTATTAATAAAATCGGAACGAAGCTATAATTATAATTAACCCTCAGTAATATTGGCGAAATTTTGTCACGCAACTACATCCGCGGGGTTCGTTTGTTTGTACCTCAAGCTAAATTTATAATTTTTAATAATAATATTTTTATAACGTTTATTTCTTATGTAATGATTAGATCAAACAGATTAAAACTTTAAACTATTTATTCTTGAAAACAAAACATTTTTTCCGTACGGTACGTTTCTACCCCGCCGGTGTAACTCTTTATTTTCCGGTTAATGCAGGAATTCCTTTATTCACTTAACTAAATAAAGTAGGCATATTCATTGTTCTAGTTTAGCAATAATTTCTTGTTTTCGGGGCGCATTAAGAGATTTTACTATTTCTTCGACTAATTTGCAGGAATCCGTGGAATATCTTTAATCTTTTCCTATAAAGTTGCGACCATGTAAATTTGTCGAGAAAATATTTTTTTTTCACGTCACTAAAAAACTAATAGGTAGAAATTTCTAAGGAAAAGCGAAAGGAAGCTGTGAGCTATTTGCGCAAAAGCTTTCTCGTGTTTTTGAAATTTTCTAAAATCCCTCGAACGTTCCGAGGCATTGGCTGGGTTCGGAAAGTACTTGTGAAAGTGGAGCTGCGCACCGAGCGTCGATTTGTGAATGGCTCGCTTCATCTCTTAAATGTTTTGAATATGTAACCTCGACGTCGCGAGTAGCTTCATTCCATGCGGAAAACAGAGGCCGCGTGGGACAATCAGCTTTCACAAGTCGGCTAAGTTCCCAATGGCCGTTTCCGCGTAAAATACGTGAAAAGTGTAGTTTCGCCCGGGCCGAGGAGGAGACCAGCGGAGAGGAACTGTAAGCGCTAAAAGTTTGCGATCGCGGCGATGTATTCTTGCAAGTAGGGAGATCAGCGCGCCGAGGCTGGCGCATCGCCGTTCTAAAAATTAACAATAAATAAATGGCGGAAACGATCACGGCGAGGTGAATTGGACTAGGAAAGCAAGAGGAAGAGAAAGTAAGTTTCAAAACGAAGAAACTGCGCACTCTCATTTCCAGCGGCGGCGGCGTCGTCGACAGCGCACGCCAGGCGCGATCCGCCTAACGCGGCGCGGAGATAGTGGCTCTCGCTGTAGGCCGGTGCACGAGAAGAAGAGCAGACCCAGCGAAAGGTGGATTAGTTTGGCGATTAGCCGACGATTTTAATTTGGTTCACAACTCATTTGCCGGTGGAAATTGTGGCCGAGCTCAAAAAGCAGCGCAGAAGAAAAGAGAAAGTAAGACTCCAGTTGGCAGAGTCTACGTAGAGCAGGCTCGAGACCATCTGCCGCAATCTAAGTCCATTGGACGGAGAAATGTGGTTCCTTGGCGGCCGATTGCACCAAGTGATGTATTCTGTAAATCTTATCTAAGCATGTCGAAGAATTTGATATTCGCTTTGTTCCATTAGCCTTCCCTATCGTGGGAGCCAAAAACCGATCGGACCACTAAAAATTCTCATAGTAACAAACATCAATTGGATGATTCTATTGTTATACCGGAGAAGGCTGTCGAACTCATTTTTTATCTAATAACTTCCATTTACTTCTTTTAGATTTATTTATATAAAAATATTCAACCAAAAATTTGTTTTTTATTTTTATTTCTTAAAACTTCTTTCAGACAAATAAACACACCAACGAGAGAGACCTTCAAGGGGTCACTCGGATCAGTTCAGCGACTTGTCTTCGTTAAATGCAACCAGTCAAGGTTTGAAACTTACTTGAAAACTTATGAAAATAAAATTCGCTGAATTTAAGCATTTCAAGAATTTCCTATGTTATCATTTATGGTGTTTGAATGTGGTGAAAATTCTTTTTTTTTATTTATTTTCTCCTTTTTCTCTAATAATTATGATCCTTTGGTTTTGGGGCTCATTTATTTTATTTTATTTTTATATAAATATTATTAAATAAATCTTTACTTTTCGAAATTATTTGAAAAATTAATTCTCATTTATTGGGACATTTGTTCATAGTGCTATTTTTTAAAAGAAAAAAGTCGTGGCTAATTTCTATATACCTACAAAGTACTTATTTACAAGTACAACAATTATTTAATGTAAGTAAATTAAACAGCTTTATTTATTGATATATTTATTTTTATTTTTATTTTCGTAGCTTCTAGGGATGCACAATTTCAGCAAAATTTAGTTTTAGGAATTTTTTGATTGAATTTTGAATGTTATTTCACTCTATATCCGAAAATGCACCTAATCAAAAATATATATATATATGTATATATATATATAATAGCGTTTCAACTCAATTTTAAATAAACATCTAATAAAAAGCAAAAGTAAATTTTCAATTAATAGTAAAAAATACAAATTGTTTTTACAAATATTTAAAAAACAAACTGCACAAAATTTTATTTTAAATTGTTAAAATTTTTCTCACTAGAATCTAGTCACGCAATTTTAAGATATGTTGTTATATGTCCATTAAAGTGATATTAGTATACAATACAAAACAAAAATATTTGTTGGCTTCATGCTGAATTCATTTGCTAGGAATTTAAGTCGGTTTGTTCATTGCCACTATCCTCTGCACTTTTTAATAAAAAAGCAACTATTGAAAACTGCTGTTGTCGCTATATTATTTAATGCTTTATTCACGTCATGGTTTTGGGAAAGATGCAAAATAATATTAATCAAAAGCTGTCCAAATAATAAAACTGATTATTGAATATATGACTGTAAATTATATTGCGCCCATTTTCATTTTATAAAAGAGTGATTCAAAGAGAATCATCTCCTTAATGCAGGTAGCCCTAAAAGTTATTAAAGTGTATGTGCCTGTATGAGAAACTTTGAGGAAGCATGAAAAGCGTTTAATGCTTGTATTTAATATGAAGTTTCAAAACCTTCGAAAACTACCGCTGTTTTTATTTAAAACATTAAAAAGTTAAAGTGTACGCAACTTTAGAGTGTAGAGTATTCCATAGAAATCGAAATAGGAATTTTTAAATATAAAAATTCAAAATAAACGTATATTTTAGTTTAATTTTTTCCCTTTTCACTTTGTTTAATTTAGAGGTAAAAGTGATACAGAGATGAAGAGAAACGATTAATTAAAATGATTATAGTTTTAATGTGATAACTAACACGTTATTTTTTAACTATATTCAAGAAAAGCAATTAAATTATATGTTTCGAATTAACTTTTTTTATATTGAAAACAAAGGATACACGACAATTTTTATTGTTTAAATATTTTAGCATTTTCAGAGCGGAAAAATAGACATTTTTTCGTCAATAAAGTATAAAAAATAATGGAAAGAATTAGTTAGTAACATTAGGCTTGGAACCCAACGGATATTAAGTAGAGCGCTAAAAATGCACTAGAGCTAACTACTATTGCAACATATTCGAATTAAAGACGTTTAGATAAAATTTATCTGTTGTTACTGTACGAATTGTGTAAATAAAAAAGTATGATATTCTTTCAAATTGAAAAAAATATGTTTGGATTTTATAACAAATTGAATGTATGGAAAAGTATAGCTACACGCACGACATTGTTTTCTTGCGTAGGAGTACTCTTAATCACTTGTTTTATCTGCGCTAGTATGAAATCGTACAAGGCGTGTGTGGGGCTCAGATAATTCCAGATATTGTAAATAATGATTCGAATGTTGATCAAATAATCGTGTCATTATTTACGAATTTTTGAGGCACAACAGAATAATAAAATGACGTCAAAAGAGCGTTTTAGAGAAAAAAAACTTTCTAATTTCACTATTTGACTCTCAGCAAGTATCATAAATCCATGCGTATGAACATTTATGATGATCAATCATGGACCGTTTGCAGATCGCTAGCCAATGCTGTGACATTTCCGCCAGAGGACTATAAAAATATTTACAAACGTCGACTTAGACGGCTGCCGCCGCGCACCGCTGCATACTTATCCGAAACAGAAATAAAGACTCACCTTAGCCATACAAAAATAAAAAGTTTCTCTTCTTCAATCGTCGCTGCTCTTAAAGATCGGAGGCACCTCGGTCGTCTGGCAAGCCATCAATTATTTAACTTATAGTTAAGAAACTTCTAAACTGCGTGCCGTCTGCAGCACTCTGCCGCCGAGCATCAGACACTTTTTACCGTCGGACGCGTCTGCCTGTGCCTGACATTGAAGAAGTCCTTGAGGCATATTTTGCTGGATACATCGTCGTCGTTCTTTCGGCTTAGTTCTGATTGTTCTTAAATACTTTTTCTCCTCCTCGTCATCCTCCTCCGCTGGGGATTCGATTCTTTTGCTCGCTTTTGGATCCGCCAATGGATGGCAGCGATTATTTTATTCAAATGTGATGCAGAATTTCAAGTAACAAAAACTCAGCTCATTTTATTAATTCGAAATTATATTTCTGTGGGGTATAATTTTGTCCAACAAGGTTGTTCGTAGCGCGTGATATGGCACATAATGAAAAAAGTTGAATGATCATTTCCTATGTCTAGTAGTTTTGCATTTCTGGATAAGTTTTGGTATAATTTTATAAAAGTAGTAGCTTAAAAAGGAGATAAAGACGCTAATTTAGGCGGAGACTGCTTTTTCGTGTTCCCGCTTAAGGTGGTAATTTACATGGTGCTCTTATTCGGGGATTACCATTTGTCGATTATCATTGACTATTAAATCTTCGACCTGATGCACGCATAATTTTAAATTTCACGAAATTTTTCCGAAAATTCTTTTAAACATTCAATACTATCTTTAAGAATTAAATATTGAACTGTGACATTGATTTTGAACGCTTGTTTTTAAAATTGGACACTAAAACTTATCCTGATAAAGCATCAGACCAACATACAAATTTTATGCCTATGTCGAATTCAAGTTCCAGTCAAGTCTAAGGGGTTTTGTTTTCGTTTATTCATTCGACAAATCAAACAATAAAAGAAGATTTCCTTTTTTTTGTTGATATCTACTATCTATATGAATTATTTGAGAGTTGGAAAAATGATATGACATTAAGCGTCGTCAATAGGATTAATATCTGTAAGATTATAATTAACTGTTTAACTTGAAAGTAGTCTTTGTTTACGAAATTTATTTTATTTTGTTTTAGCCGTGTTTGAATAGGTTAAGGCTAAATCTACGTGAGAATTTTTAAAAAATAAATTTAAAATAATCACCAAAATTTTGTATTGTAGTGGTTTTTTTTAAAATTTAGTTTGCGTGATATTTTTTAACTTGTAGGTATTTTAAATTTTATAACGAAATAAGTGAATTTCGCAAAATAAATTATTAGAAATTTTAAAAGCTAGCCTAAGATCAAAATGTAAAGTAATTTTGCTCTGTTGATAAGAACATAGAGATCACGTTTCCCAATATCTCAAAAACTAATTTATTTTATTTTAATGAACTGGCCATAAAGTGGTGTTCTTCCACATAAACTACTCTCACCTTTCTGTGCATAATTGTCTCCTTGAAATTTTGATCAATTGCAGCAGGTAGCCACGCTTGCACGTTGACCAAACGATCTGATCAACGAGCTGAACGACGATTTTTTTTAGGTTGCTTATATAGATTATTTGCGCTCAGACAAAGCGGTCACTGCCCCTCCATTGTCTGGGCGTATTGAGAACGAGAAGCCTTCAAGACGGCGGCGGCCCTTCTTGCTAGCGAATCAGCAGAACACACTATGGGCTTGCTAGTACGCGGCCCTTGGTTTTTAATTTTTAATTTTCTGGTTTTCATCGACAACAACTATGAGCGGGGCCAGGCCAAGCCAGGCCAGAGTAATTGACTGACTCGCCTTGGGGTCGCTCGTTGTAGTCATCGTCGTCGTCGTCCACGTTGTCTTCGTCGGGCGTCGTTGCGGGAATGTGAATTGAATTAGATTTTCATTTTATATGGCGCACAAAGTGCTAAACATTAATCGCAACCTATCAAACGTCTCCGATGAGTGCATGGACTTAAAAACAAATGGTCGGTCTCTGGTCGTCTACCAGGCCAGGCCGGAGCTGACAAGTCAGTGGCCAGTGCCCGCGGTGCCTCGGACTAAAATCTCCGAACTTGTTCTTCCTTCTTTCGTTCGTCTTGAGTGTTTCTTTAAGTCTAAAGTCTAGACTTGCCGGGCCATGTCGGAGACGCAATTCTCCGGCTCAAATGCAACCATGTCCGTATCTCTTTTGACCGTTTCTATATTATTATTATATAGGAGCCGTCGTCGTTTGTTAGCAGCAGAAACGATTCAGTGAGTTTCTTTTTCTGTGTTCCCACTTATTTGTATGTTTGCCCTAGCGATGGACTCTGTTCCAAGTCTTCTAGTTTAATGCCATCGAGGCCATTGCCAGCTGAGGAGGTTCTAACCAAGAAGCTCAAAGACGACAGGCTAAGAAGGAGTGCTGGGGCTCCCTGTCGACCGTCTTTGGTGTCATTGAATACTTTTTGTTGGCACTTACATCGGATGTTCCCAAGTGAATGTCCTCGGGTATGTGGCGATGGTGATTCCACATTCGACCGTGCTACTCACCGAGGCTATTGAACTATAAGCCCTTGTTGGCTCTGAATGATAAAAGACAGAGCACACGGCAGATGGCTGGGAGTTGGATTGGCCCGAAAATATTTATGGTGATGTTCGCGGCGAAATGTAGAAATTGTAGAAACAAAGAGAACGCGCACTGCGGACAACCGAGATAAGGATGCTTGGACAGATTTGATAGTGGGCTCACTTTCGAAGTGTAGGGTCTTAGCACATTCGCTTGTTGTAAAGTTCAAGTTCAGATCACGAACTTTGTTACTATTTCTAGCCAGATGTAAATTATCATGATTCAGTAGTTTTATCTGTGAAATTTTATAGTATTCGTTTAGTTTTCCGAAAATAATGCGATGAGGTCTAATCAATATATATATATATAATTATATATAGATTATAATTATATATAATATGTAATTTGTAAAAAGTCATAGAGAGCAAGTTCTTGCACTGATAATAATCCCAAACTAGTTTTTCCACAATTGTATAAACAAATATCAACATGTTAATGAACAAGTTACAATCATATTATTTCAGAAAAGTTTTTTTAAGGCGGTATTTTGGACTATAATTTTTATTCTTTTTCAGTACTTTTATTTCTTTCAATTCTTCAAATACGATTCATCAATTTTAATTTTAATTTATATAAAAGGAATTAAGTTAAATAAATACGTTAATATAATTTCCAGATTTTTTGTTTTTTTTAGAGTTTCGTACCTAAAAGAGCTAAGAAATAACAAGTCATTAAACTTTTTTACTGTCTTTTGTTTTTCTTCTGAAAACTCTATCGACTCTACCGTGTTTTAAGTTCTTTGAATGTGTTAGTGAATTGTTTCCATAAAATCTGTAAACGATTTTCAGAACGTTTTCAACTTCAGTAGGCAGTCGATAACTTTTGAACTAAAAAAAATTGTTTTAGAAGTTGACACGCTTGAGATAAATCTTTTTTTTCTTTTGGTACCGGCAACATCGTAGATTGCTGCCAAATTCGTGTTCCAAGAAAGTTACAACCAAATCCCAATTCAATAAAAACCGATGTTGCCATCAGCTTCGTTTCGTTTTCCCTTCCATTTCAAAGACAGGGATAAAAGACGGGAGGACAAGGACTAAAATGGGGGGCTGAAAAAATTCCCTCATTTTCGCTAGTCTGGGAATCAAGTAGGAGCGAAACAGCAACAGTGGTAACGATTGGGATCTCATTTTTTATATTTCCCTCTTTTGCATCAATTTTATACTTGGCACGTCCCTTAGAATTTCTATCTGGCATGCCAGGGGAGGACCAGAATTCAGGAATCGAGCTGTTCCCTGTTTGAAGGACGGCAAGGTGAGAAGAGTGCCTCCTAATGATACTATACACACTCTTAAAGTTGCAGAATATGGGATGGTTCTTCTGTAGCTCCCTTTCCTTCCCGGCTGCCTGCCACCACCCGCAGGATACATTGGTTGCTGTAGTGGTGCTGATAAAGGAGCAGATTGAATCAAAGAATACGAGATTTTCGCTTTTGCAAAAGAGGGCTGCTTTTAATGGGGGCGTCTTGTAAAACAGTGGAGAACAAAATGCTTTTAGCAATTACAAATTCCCATTAAGAGCACATAGTTGCTCCGTCGTATTAAATAATTACTCTGGAAAGTGGCATGGAGAATTAAAATTATTACTTCGCCTTGTGTGGCAGGTTTCTAATGCGTCGTAACGTTATGAGTTTTGTTATCCACTGTACTCCCAAAAAATGTTTCCTCTACTCTAATCCAGTCCAGGATAACATTTTGCTCGTGTGCGGCCACAGAAGGGATCGTTTTACTTCCATATTATGCTCCGTTTAATCTGGAGATACTGCGGTAGGTATAAAAGAACACGGTTCTGTTATATGATGATGATGATGCCGCCTGTGATTTCCTTCCATGAGTTTCTCCAACAGTTTTCTTCTGTTTTCATAGATTACGAGAGGATATTCTAAATAACTGATTTTACACTCGTAGAACTCTCAAAGAAAACCGCAGAGGCTGGTTGATTTAAGTAAGGAAAACGCTCCTTCTACAGGCCACCCATTAAGTAGGTTCTCATTAAAGGATTTGATCTCAGTCCTCTCAGGCCTTTAAGAAGTTCCTTTCGGGTTCGTTTCGGTGTGGAAAATTTTCCCTTTTTTTCTTACTTGTTTTTATTATCGGGGATGATGAATTTTGGGTAGAATTATCGGTGTGACGAATCGGTTTGATTCAGTGATGTTGTCGGCAAATTATTGATTGATTTTTATCTACAAGTAGTTCCACTTTTGCAGTATGAATAGCTCTCGGTCTCTGCTCCATGAATTTATGGGGTTGATAAAATATAAACGTGAAATTGGGTCTGATGACTCAAGGCCCCTAATTTATGTTTTTATTGAAGGGCCATAAACTTGAGGGTACTCCCTAATGGCCTGATAACTGTGTCCCACTTAATAGCAAAAAATTTGAGCATTAAAACTCATGTTGTGGGCTACCTGTGCTGAATGGAAGGTTTTTTTTTATGTTTAACGAGTAAATTCGTATTTTTAGATTTTTAAAGCTTCGATTTTTACTTGTGTAATGAAAGTATATTTGACTTCATTAATTTTAAGATTTGTAGTTTGCTTAATTTATTCATTGATTGACATATTTTCCGGTATACTGCAAACATGAACAAACGAGTGTTTAGAGCCGAAGATGTTTTTTTTAATGGTCCATTACATTTTATTTTACAAACATTTTAGTAAATGCGACAATGTTCTACAAAAGTTAGTTTTTTTTTTTAATTAGTAATGATTTTAAGAAAAAGCGCTTAATGAATGATTAGTAAAATATATTTATATAAAATATTAAGAATATTTTGTAAAGAAAGAATTGCAACATGTATCAGAAAAAAAACAAAACTATGAAAAGTATGGAAGTCGTATAATTTTGGATATTTATTTATAGTAAAACTGATTGCCTTGGCTTTGTCTGGCCGACTGTTTAACCCTTTGGCTGGCTGACCGTTTAACCAGTTGACCAACTGATCCACTGCTTACTTGATAAATTAACCGCTTGATCCACTGACCGTCTGACCCACTAATCGCTTGACCCACTGGTCGCATGATCGACTGATCTGCGGGCCGTTTGACCATCTGCTCACTGGCATTGATCGGCTTACTGACTGGCTCCTGGCGACATGAATACGCTTAGCTATAAATGTAAACACTAAGGTTAGCTAATAGTGTTTTAAGCGAAATCCTGGTAGATGTGTTAATTTTTAGTAATGAAACGCGCTTGTAAATGTTTTTTTTTCTATTTTTATCGCCGCTGTTTGTGTGTACTCTTGTTTAAAAGTGTAAAGTAGCCTATACTTTTTCTGGGGGTGTACTTATCTCTGTACTAGTATTTTTTATGCAGTTATAATCTATACGAATATAATTAATTTTAATAAAATTAATCTTATTTATTTCCTCTGAATTTTCAATATTTTGCATATATTCCCAATTATTTCTGTACGTTAACAGGGAATTAAAGGGAAAAAATGTTTTAAAAGAAGATTTCGTTTCAAATATAAAAATTGTATTCTTATATATTTCATTTTAAAATTCGCAGAAGTTGGGTTCCTTTATTGCGTTTTATATCAGGAGAGATGAGAACAAAATCAGTTTTTCTTGTATGTTGATTTATAATGTTTTATTAGCTGGTTATTTATTAGTTTATTAGCATTTCTTGTTTAAATCATATCGTATTTTCTCATAGTTGTTTGCTTTGCTGTTGAATGCAAGGAGTTTATCACTAACTCTTGTCAATCGACATTTCGGAAAAATGGATTTGTACAAAAATCTGATTATTTGAATTGCAATATATTTTCAAATAATCGGAAATAATCAGATGTTTTTATAAATTGACGAATGTGACCAAAGTTTATGGTGAACATTGTAGAGTCCTCTTACTCTATCGTACGTTCACTGGCAATGCCTCGAAAGTAAATAATTTTATCACAACCGAAATTCTCTTAAAGAAAAAACACTGATTATATGAAATTATTCCACTTCACCAGGCGGCCATTGACACCTGCTCTTCGTCATATCTTGGGAAAATAAAATCTCACATCCGGAGCACTTTCGCAAGGTAATCCAATCCGTATTATCCTGGCAGTTTCTTAAAGGAGAGGGCGCGCACTACCTTCGCCCTAGTGAATTTGTGAAAGTTGCTTCCGGTGAGGTGTGTGCACATCCTGGATATAGTGTGATATGCCCTTTAGCATTTTTTTTCACGTTCGAATACATGCATCGTACACTGTATCCGTCCGTGAAGTACATTAGATGCTATCGACAATTATCGGGTCATTTAGCACTGAATCAATTACTAAGGTTAAATCTTAATTGCAATCTAGTGGCATTGGAGTGCTTCCCAAACACCATCTTTCTGCTTCTTGTTTTTCGCTAGCCGCTTTTACGAGGTTTGCAAAGCGGTTTATTTTATAGTCGTCTTATCTTTACCGCGGCGAAAAAAAAATGCGTTGTTTGAAGACTACGCGGCGGGCGTGTCCCTCTAGCCCCTCGAGAACATATTTTTATCGTCTAAACCCGGCTTTGGACTTACTAATCTTGATCGCGGGGAGCAAGGGAGAATACATTCATCAAGTGTGTCGTCTTCATATTGATTAAAGCCGCCAATTAAGACGTTTACTTAACCTTCGTGGCGCCCGCTTCCTCATGAGATAATATCAAGTGGGTGCGTAATGCAGTATCTGATATTCGCATAATTAAAAGTTGCAGGCAACGAGTTGTTCACGAGCACAACTGTTCTGCTGCGGTTTTTAAAATCCGATGACGGAGGGAGATAGTGCTTCACGTTGTAACATACAACGTATGGCCTGGGAATATTCGTGTTGGGTATTTGCTAATTTGTTTTATTTTTATATTTTATTTGTTTTTTTTTTTTTTTTCGTGAAAAGTGCACTCTATGAACTTTATAAGCTTTTGTCCTTGATTTTAAATTTGCTCAATTTCTTTAATCTCATTTGCAGTTGTTTCTTACTATAATCTACTTTAATATCACTTTTCTTTCCAGGTAAGCTTAAAAGTGCTTAAAAGTACTTAGAGGAAGTAAAGTAGTAGACCATTGTTGGTAAGTGAAAAAGTAACTGCATTCTTTATTTCTATTTCAAAGTTGAAAAGAGAATCCTTATCACGAGAATTGTACAGAATGCGAGCTGTTGAATGCAGCAAGATAATTTTAATGTAAAAGTTTATAAATTACTAACGTGTATTAAATGCTGCACTCAACAATAAAGTAAATCTAATTTTAAAATTAAACTTATTTGCAAAGAGCTTGAATTAGAATAGTATGCGATTTGCATTCGTTATTGAGAAAAATCCCATTTTTTTATTCTTGCATTTAATCCTCAGCTTTTATCTGGTTTGTAATCATTCAATATGTATAAGTTTCGTCCACTTTCTCTTATGTGGGAACTAAAGTTGATATTATGTGTTATATTAATTTTCTTATAGTTTTAAGAAAATATAGTCCTTAAATTTCTTTTAACACGACTTCTTTATTCAATCCCTACTTTTTTTAAATGTCCCAAACACTTTAAACATAGCGTAGCTTGCCGAACATTTTTTTAAGGACCGTAAATATGAATGTTATGGGATGGGATAAAAACAATTATACTTATTTAGAAAAGGAAAACATTTAAAATATAGTGGCAATTTTTTATTTTAAGAAAATTATCGGTTTTCGAAATTTTTTGATTTTAGAATGAACTACGTCTGAGATTTTGTATTGACCGTAAAGACTATTTTTTCCGGGGCACCTTTCTTAACTAACTCTTAATAAGTTTATAACCATTCGCGGTATTTTAGAAAAAATATATAAAAATAAACGAAAACTGGTTCAATGAATTTACATAAGTACAAGCAATTAAAAGTCAAAAAATATACCCAATACCCTAAAACGTTCTCTCAAAAAGTGTACCTCTTTAATATGTTTTATTATTACGAAAAATACTTTAATTTGTAATACTTCACCTGTAACGACCTCATCACACCAATGTCTGAAAGCAATCGTCGTCGCAATCAAACATTTGTCACTCCCTCTAATTGATTCAATGTTTTTAGTTTATTTGGACTGGGGTACATTTCGATAGAATTTTTCGTTAATTTGGGCCTTTATCCAGTCAGTATCTGTGGCCTTCCCGGTTCTTCTACTTCCTCGCGAGGACTGTCATGAACACACTAATATGTCTGATTGTGAGGGGATCTAGCAAGGTCATACCAGAAATTAAATTGATTGGATTGGCCTAGTTTCCTACTTCTGATTGATTGAAAATAAAAGAAAGGCAAAAAAGGAATGCTCAAAGGTAAAAGGATAGGCGGCGGGAGTAAACACATTTTGGATGTAAGGTTTATTTCGGTTGAAGGTTTTAATTTTCTAAAGACTGTTTTATTTGTATTAGGTTGTTGCTATTGAGGATTTTGAATCTACTCTGTTTTCTTAACAATTTATATTTGATAGTGTTATAAATTTAATATTGAACGAATAAGCAACTGTTCATAGAGACCATAAAGCAATAAATATAGGAAATTGATAGCATTAGAATGTGGGGCGAGCGGTAATCCGCTAAGAGAACGTGGTGCGAAATTTTAGTGCTATTTTCAATTAAGTGTTATCACTAAATCAAGTTAATGCAACTTGTCGTTATCAATCTTTTTCTATCCTAATATTGTAAAACTTCTCTTTTACAAAAAAAAAAAATCTTGATATCGTCAAATACCTTCAGTTTTGAGTACTTAATTTTATTAATTTATATTTAGCAGATTATGTGAACACTTTTATGGCGTTCAAATAATTTTTATTGGGGTGTTCTGTATCAGTACTGTAATAGTACTACTTTTTTATGTATGGGTCAGGTCACAGTCTGTGTAACTAGAAAAACAGCTATTGATAAGATTAAATAAAATAAGCTTAAATGATTTAGTATATTTACTTCGTTAGCCAGTTGCACAGGAAGTTTGGTCGCATTTGGCTAATTCCTGTTTTACATTTTTATTTTTCTGTTTAAATTAAATTTCTAATTTTAAAATCTTTTCGCGGAAGATATCCGAAATAATGTATATTTTTTTCAAGATCGAGGAACAAAAGGACTACTAAATTATGTCACCAAAATAATACTTGACCTTGCATAGAAGATAAACGAACAAAAAACAACTATAAATCTAAAAGTGCGCAACTATTGAAGCAATTTTTGGCTACAAAAGCGTCTAGGTGACTCATATGTTTGCAGGGTTAGATAGAATTACTCTAAGTTGAATAGAGAACAAAGTCTACGATTTTCTAAACAGAAGTCAAAGGTTTAACATGAATAATGCGATTTTTTGGTAATGTTTGGATGTTTGTACCTGACCAATAGCAGTCAATTGGAAAAATATATAAGTTTTCGCATATTTTTACTCTATGTCTATTTACATATTAAATTACACGAAAACAGGCCCCCGTAGTATTCTAGGGGTAAGGAGGGGTTCTCTTTGTGCTCGAAGCTTGAACGTTATCAGTCCAAGGCCCCTAACAAACACACGAGCCGCACTGAAACCTTCAAATTTGGCCATGTTCGATAAGATAACATCATCCGAATCCGGCGAGCTTGCCCGGGCTGTGGCCACTTTCTTCAAGGTTGAAATGAAAAACATTCTTTATTGATGCGAGATTGAATTAGAGGAAGTCATCATCGGACTCGCGAAATCTTCATCACTTCCACACAGACGGTATTCTGTTTGTTCTCTTCGAAGCCTAGAGGTCTAGAAGATTGGTCAGAATAAAACGAGTAGAACTAGTGGCATTTATTTATTTATATTGCTATATAACTTATTCAGTTTTTATACGGATGCTACATCGAGGGGAGCTGATGGTGCTTGCTGCCGACCGCTCTATGATTTTTCGGTTCAGCTGGTTCTAAATTCGTCCGGCCATGGGACTCTGGAAGTCAACAGAAATGTTCTTAGAATCAGCTAGAGAGCATAAATAATGGAAAGTGCGATCCAGGCCCCGATTGGTTGCCATGCGCCGCCCCTAATTGGCGAGCTGTTTACTCTATTACGAGCGGCGATAGAAATGTTTTGATTTCAGAAGGTCGTCGATGTGCTAAATGAATGGTCTTTCACACGTTCTGTTTAGCAAATTTTGATAACATCAAAGCTTTCTCAAATCGAGCCTCCGCTGAAGAACACGGGCTGCCGCTTCTCAAGAACGAAATCTGCCTTAAAACCAAACATCATCTTAGCATTGATGTCTTCTACGAAGAAAAATTGAACGTTGCTTTTAAGGACATGCAAATATTTTTATTTTAATAACCTTCAACTATTACGAGTGTTTAATTTACTTAACTCTTGTAGTGTTTAATTATCTGAAGATACTTTTTGAAAACCAATTTAAATATTAATAAATCTGGGATATTAAACAGTTTCCGGTACTTTTGTAATTTTATCTTTTAAAGTGAAAGGAAAAAGTGGTTTTAAGGATATTCATTAACATTTTAGATATATCAGAAAACATTTTAAAAAAATTATCGAATGTACAGACACGTTTTTCGAAAAATTTTATATAAATTCACTCCAAAACCAACATACAAATAAAACAGTTGAACACGTACTGGATGAATATATTTTAATTACGTTTCTTTGACTGGAGAAACTTATAATTTGTAACATTTCATAATTTTAAACAATAATTGAAAAATGTCTATCTGAAAGAAGAACACATGAAAATAAATTTGGTTCTAAGAAGGTATTACATGACTGGAAATGAGTTCAGCTTGATCATTAACAAGAAGCCATTTGTAGCCAGTATAAGCCCATTTTAATTGAATGCAATTTAATACTTCTACAAGTGAACAGATAAAAGGGTAAATAAACTTGAAAACAGGCAAACAAACTGGAAAAGGTGCGGATGAATATTGTTTTATCATTTGTTTATTTCGATTACTTTTTTGCGTTGCAGAAACGAGGATTTTTTTTTTAAATTCCGTAATTTTATAAATAAGACCTATTAAATATCTAAAGGGAAAGTTCCATCAAAATTCGCTTTTGTATAATTTACTTAAAAGGATAAACATACATTTTGTAATATGTACTTTATGTTAACATAGTTTTATTTTTGGAAATGGAATTACATAGAAAGCCGCTTTAATAAAATTTTGCACTTAAAATTCTAGATCTGTTAACAATTTATATACAGGAATGTTTAAAATTTTGTTAGCATATTATTTTTCAATGTAAATGTTAATCTGTAAACGAAATAATAAGCAAGGTTGATTCTAACTAAAAAGTAGATAAGACTCAACCTGTACCTAGAGTCAACCAAGATATCGTTCTATATGATTCTGTTTACTTCGTGCTGCTAATTTCTATACCTAATTACCCATGAACAAAAGCCTTGTTGACCAGTTGTTTGTTTGGATCCATATTTTTGAAGTTATACCAGAAATCTGGAATACTGGCTCTAAGGTATCATATACAATACTTAATATTAGCGACAGTTATAGAAAGTACATTTCTAGTAAGTAACTAGCCTGCGGTAATATGCGCTATTCGCGTTACTCGCGCTTGTCATTTATGACTATCGCGATAATTGTTAGCGCACCGCGCGTGCGTGCTGCAAATAGAAACATCGTAAAGCACACAGAATTGCGATTGCACCTTGAAACCCTCAAGGTTACCGCAGGCAACAAATAAGCGTGGAGCGACACTGTCTGACGTCATGACTCACGGTGCCCCAAAGTCAAATGGAAACACGCTTTTCCGGTGTTCTGTTCTGAGCAGCGGATTCTGGGTAATATTTTTTCGGTTTCGGCATTGTTGGCCCGCGGACCCCGCACCGTCGTCTCATGATTGTCAATAATTCTGATCAGCACCAGCTCTGTTGCGGCAACTCTCAGCTGATAATGGTAATGGCCCAAATCGGAGGTGATTCTGTCGCGACTTGCGACTTTAATGGCAAATTTGGTTAAACGTTTTGGAGGTCACTTTTTCCCCGTGGAACTCTATTGTGAGCCTAACTGCTAGAATTCATGAGACGTCGTCTGATCTAGCTCCCATGAGTCTAAGTAAAAAATTAGGTAGGCCACAGATCGTCGAGCACACGAGCCATCTTTTTCTGATTTTTTTTTTTGTTGCCTTGTGCTGCTGTGCGAACATTTTTCGCATCTCAAGGGCGTTACTCAATCGCGAGACGCATTGATAAATCTCGCGAGAAATTGACGGTGATTAATATTGGTGTTTTGCAGTCCGGACCTCAAACTGCAAGGGCCCTACAAAAATCAGATTGACGACGATGCTGACGGGACCTTTTATTTGCGGTGTGTCCAATTGCTTCTCCCCAAAGGTCGCGCGAAAGATGGTGATGATGCGATCAGCAGACTACACTGCCTTGAGGATATTTTCGGTATTTTGCCTTGAACGTCTGATGACCTGTTTTGTCAACAGTTGAGCGTTTCGTTAGAAAAAGGTTCTTAGCTAGTTGATGTGGGCGCAGCAACTTTTTGTTTATTTTTCAATACCTCTTTTTCTAGTCCGAAGGCCTTCTCTATCCGGAACAGGTTTCTTTGAAAAGTGTATTTGCGAAAAAATGGGATTGGATATGGCGATGGGGGGAATCTAATTCAGCATTAAGTTCATTCCCTTTATCCCATCGTTACCATAAATTAAAAAGGTTATCGGCCGACGACGAAGTCAGCACGAGCTGAAAATTGCTCTCTTTGCTCGGTGATGATAATTTATAACTATTGCTAAAATGATCATAAGCTATAAGTTTGAATTTTCGAGGCTTGTGGTTTTTTACTCATTAACCTTCGGAATTCAGTAGACGACACACAGCGAGGTTGTATTGTATGGAAAATTACATAAAATAGGAGTTAATTGAGGATGTAATCTTAGTTTAATTTCTTTAATTGGAACACAAAAAATCATTGCCGTATGATAATTATAAATTGGTTCAGTAATTCATATTTTTTATTTTAGTCATTTTTCAAGCATTAAAAGTTTTTCGGAGATATTTTTCCAATTAGTGGCTAACAAAATAAAACTATTTGGATCCAAACTTGTTAAAGCAATATAAAAAATAATATTATTAATCATTTGTTTTCGTGGAATTCATTCTTTCGAAAATAATCGATCGCATGTCGGAAGATAAGAGATATTTGTAGCTCATTACTATTACAATTAACAATTCCAATTCTAGTAAAACTTGTAGGTAGTTGTGTGGAAATGAATATAAAAATTTGATTATTATTAAATTATATGAATTGTCGTTGATGAAATTTCCTTGATATGGAATTTAAGACTTATTTAGCGATAAATTCATATTTCTTTGATATAAGTTTTTCTTTCTTTTAAATTATTATCTCACGATTTCATACTGAAACAAGAAGCGAGATAGTGACCCAGATGAAACCATTCCTACCAAAGTGATTTCGGCTAGGTAGAAGCCCATTTTCTCCAAACTAAACACGGGAAGGTGTGAAATCCTCCGTCAAATTGTCGCTTTTATGTTGCAATAGGGCTTCAAAACAATTCGTGCTGTAAAAGCAAAACAAGTCATAGGGGCCGGGGCACACTTGCGCGGAAATGGGACTGGCGGATGAAGCCACCGTCTTGTTGAAATATTATTAACCCAAATAGCTTTTTGATGTGCCAAAATACCAGCGCCAGTGCTCTCCCACCTCAGGCTTGACCTTATTTGCCTCTGGGTGATACACTTTATCATCATCAGCTTGGCGCGCGAGCGAATGGCGCGGCTGCGGCTGTCCAACCGTCGACTGGTGTAGACTATGCGCATTTTGAAATTATCCCAAATACCCCTTTTGTCTCAAAAAATTATAAAGCGAAAGAAATCTTAAAAGCAGCGACGGCGAGGAGGCACGATTTCAGTGATCACCGAGTCGTGACTCAGAAATAAGAAAATTTGATGCGATACAACGGCGCGCGGTTTCCTCACCGTCGACATCATCGACACGCATCATACTCAAGAAGAAGGAGAGGAGTAGGGTATCTTTCCTGGATTTCCGTCTTCGGAGCGCGAGCCTCTAAATATTCTGAAATTCTAATTAATCATGGTTGTCGCTCCTCCTGCACGAGAGAAAGACGTCCGATGATCTATCGTCAAGTCGCTGAGCTGCTTCGGATATGTGTTCGAGGAGTTGAAACTGAAGACAAGACGAAGACACATCTTGTCGGCAAGATGCAACGTTTGGCAACTTTCCATCGTTGATGATGGCTTGACGAAATAGAAGACACAGATGACAGAGAAGAAGAAGAAGCGTCGGGCAACTCGGTTTGGGGGTTTGCGGATGTCCCCGAAATGAGAATCCCTCAAAAATTTCTTGTGTTATAATTTCCAATTTCGATTTCTCTTCTTAGGTAAGGGCTTTGTGTTCTCGGCGGTCCCAGTCCCAGTCCGATCGAGGTCGTAATGGACCGCGGGCATGTGTCACATACGACCGCATACTGGCCTCGTTTAAGAAGTGAAATTGAAACTGGGAGACGCGAACCAAGCAATTTTCATACTGTTTTGCATTATTATTTCTTTCATTTTTCGCTATAGGTGCATGGCGGCCGCGGGCCGCTGCAGCTGCTGCTGTTGAAAATGTGGTTACATCACAGTTTCGACACTCTCTCGCTGCCTTGTTGCGCCGCGTTTCAAGTTCATTTAGACACCCAGTTTACGCGGTTCCATGCGTCCGAGAGCCCCATCGGGCCCCAGAAGCCCCAGCACGTCGATGACTGTCTCTGCGGCCAATCATCGTATATGCTCTTTTTACATGGTACCCACACTCGCTTCCGTCCTTTCCCTTCCGACCACATCTCTCAAACGAAACCAGCCGTTTTCACTTCACTTAAATTCCAGAACGGCTCATTTTCGACTCGAGTCGAAAAATTTTGATGAAATTAATAGTAAATTTGAAAGTGTGCTTGTTGCGCTGTTGCTCCCAAACGGAAGAAAGTCTCGGGGAAACAATGGGCCGGAGAAATTCGGAAATGATAACCGCTGCGGTGCGCGCGGCCCCGTCACGAAATCAGTCTCGCGGTCGGCGTGCAGAGT
This sequence comes from Proctacanthus coquilletti, assembly GCA_001932985.1. NCBI lineage: Eukaryota > Metazoa > Arthropoda > Insecta > Diptera > Asilidae > Proctacanthus > Proctacanthus coquilletti. Next base: position 612,665 of record MNCL01000094.1, on the reverse strand, counting down.
GCGCGCGGCGTGTCTGTTATGTAATAGGCGCTTATTCGGCCGAGCCGTGTTTGCAAGCGCTATGGACTCATTTCTCAAGCAGCTTTTTATGTAATTCTGAAATGCCAATTTCACGCTTTTAATTGCTTGTTTTTTAGGCGGTGAAATTGCTTACTGCTTTTTGGTGCAGTGCGGTGGCGGGAAACTCGTTAGCCCTTTCCACTTGGACCCAGGCCCTTTTCAGGGCTTATCACTAAATTTTGTCTTGAAAACCTTCAGAACGTTACCTGGATTAGTCACTACATGGAGGCCAGTAAGGCGTTCCCTGGTCCGAGAAAGTTTAGTAAGATGAACAATGCCCTTTAGGCTGTCTTATTTTACTTTTGAAATTCGTAAACATTTTCACCCGGTAAACAAATCTTAATGGGAAAGTAATTGTGAAAGTTAAAGTCTGTAATGAGTAGACATTGACAGGAGAAATTCATGATCCGTATGTTTTCATGCGTTTGCATAGTACAGATAAAAATCATCTTACATAATCCCAAAAGGCTCAGGAAATGCCCTTATATATGAAGGCATTTCTCTAGCGGCGGTTAATTTCCTTAACTAGTCACATGTACACCATACCAAATACTTGAATATTAAGAAAGCAGAGTAACAAGACTGCCTTGGATTATCATTACGTCCGACCCCTCAGGGTATCTGTTGAACTGGAATCCAAATATATTGGTCATCGATTCCTAATCTCTAGGCAATTTTGGTGTTTGCTGGCGGTCAAAATTACTCTTGGGTTGAGGCAGGTCTCCGATAAGGACTTTGAGTAACTAGTATTGATAGAAGTCTTTAGTTCTTTATTACTTATCTCAATTCTATTGTTCTAAATTGAGTTTTGAATTGTGATAAAATCCAATAATAAACAAGCTATAAATTTACTGGGCAAACTACATATCGCTTTGTAATATTAAAAATTGTTTTCTAGGTTTATTGCTTGCTATGTCTAATGTTGGATGTTTGTACAAACATCCCTAATGATTTAGAAATTTTAGGAACAATGGTTCTTAAGATAACTTAAGAAACTTTTGAATAATCGCAAATTATTACGTGTCGGGACCATTCACTTTTTGATTGTATATGATTCATTCATAAGACAAACTTATTAACAAAACTTTCTAAATTTTCTAAAATGTTTGTTCGAATGCAAAAGAGAGATTGCGATTATGTGCTGCGAAAGTTGTAAATAAATATGGAAAAGAATTATCTGAATTAAACTCAGAACTCGGACACAAAATCCCAAAGCTAGACAACTATCAGAAGTGAAAATATATTTCAACTAAAAGTAAGACGAATTCATTTAACAGAGGCTAGACTCTTGAGGGGTATAGATTTAAAATTGAATATGAGCGTAAGGATTAGTAGAAAAGTATGTACCATTTCTTAACACATTTTTTTATAAACGCTTATAAATTGCGCCGAATTCAGGCTTATAATGTCATAGTCTTATAAACAAGACGAGAAATGTGATTTCGTTCATCATATGTAAAAATGTAAAAACCTGCGTATTTTTTCTTGTACGTGGGATACTTATACTACAATATTGTGAATGGCGAAGATACATAAGTCTTAAATATAATTAAATATAAAAAATCTCTTAGACTGCAATTTTAAAATAAAAATAATTCTCTTTAAATTTTTTTACACGTCTCCTAATATCTTAGTATATTTTCGTTAAGGATTAAAAATAGACATTCTCCTGTATTTACTTTCTGTGTAATATTGTATGCTAGTAAATCTTTAAAGGTCAGATGTATTAAAACAAAATTTAAATCGAAAACATGTGGGTTAAACAAGATGGAAGAAAATGTTACATGTCTCTTCTTAGGTAAATCATATGAGACAAGTAATTAGGCACTCCATTTGAAAATATCAATTACATAGTTTGTAATGATAATTAGTTGCGAAGTTTAGATCGTGAACTGTCGAAAGGATGTATCTTTAATGCAATCTAGTACTTATTATTAGATGGGTTAATAGAAGTAGTTCTACTTTACATTATTGTTAGAAATAATCGAAATAAATGTGGAATATGTCCCGTTTATAAATAGCATAAATTACAATGATTAATAGAAATAGTGATAGAAACTGTTTCAAATTTAAAGCAAATTTAGATATCTGCGTACCTAAATAGAACTAGAATCTAACTTTCCATCTAGAGCAATCAAAATGAAATTGTGTCAACAAATTACAACTTTAAGTATGCGCTAACGAATTTCAAAAGGAAGAGCCAAGTATCAAGCAATTTGCAAAATTTAAGCGGCGATTTCTCTGCAGAGAATTTTCACGGATCACCGAATTGCTGAGTGTATTTTTGCAAGACGAGGAATTTCGCCAGAAACAAATATTCGCTGCACAATATGTCACAAATGTCTTATAATTGATATTGAGCAAATAAATAAACTTAATTAGGCCCGTATGCACAGCGGCTATTTTGAGTGATACACAGTCAGTCCTTTCTTTAGCGAACGGCAGCCGTACAGCAGCACCAGTTGAGAGTTGTGTAGGTGAAAACAGATTTTTCTTTTCACTGGATTAGAAATCGTAGAAATATTAAAGAAAAAAAAACAGTGCTCGATCGCTCGGTTTTCATTTTCTTCTCTAATTTAGTTAAACTATTATCCAATCTCTAAAATGTCGTGCGTGGTTAGCGCTCCCCAGCGGCGAATAGTCATCTGGGTATTGGTGGTAGTGTCACGTCTTCGCCGTCGCTGAGAAATTGTCTTACATCACCGAAGTTTTTCATCATTCACCTGGTGAGAGAGTTGGCTGCAGCAGAAAACGTTTATAGTTCATACTTTCTAAAATTGAAGGCAATAATGCTTATGGTATGGCAGCCAGGGCATCAGCAGCAGCAGCAGCAGCAGCAGCAGCCTAAAGTCAACCTAACACCCGTCTTGGTCGTCTTCGATGTCTTCGATATCTTTACCATAGACGACGTCGTCTTGAAGACGACCCCCAGGAACAAATTTCCCCAAACGAAAAGAAGACGAGATGAATCAAAAAGTCTTCGTTTGTTGTTGTACGAGTGCAAAATAAACAAAGCGGCGGGAAAATCTAGCTATTAGTACTCGTTGGTCTTGGCTGCCTTGTTTACGCCCGTCCTTAGTCTTCGGAGAGGTCTTATTTGAATTCTTCACCTTTAGCTGCGCGCACAAAGCGCACTGTTCCCAAGAAATCTTTCGTCGACCGCCCAAATGTGCAGTTGACAAAAAAAAAAAAAAACAAGATCTACATAAGAAATAATACACAAAAAAGAAGAATTGAGCAAAGAAAAGGCGAAAGAAAAGTGTTCAATACCCGTGTTAAGCTGAGCCCGAAAACAAGTCGATGTCGAATTTCAGTTGTTGCCTATCCTCCAACAACGACGGTCGCGTCGACTTCCACTATCGAGTCAAGGTGGCGGCGTGTCTTGAACCACTTCAGAGCTTAATCGACGACGTTCGCGCTTGCTTGCCAGCTGCTCCAGCCAGCAGAGTGTTTTAGTAACTAACACAATTCACCTTGTTTTTGATAACGACCAGTGTATGAATTACTTTCGCGAATCAAGTCAGCGTTATTATTTCTATTATTACTGGATGAAGAAAAAAAACACAGTTCTTGTGTGCAATCAACACCTAAGTGCTAAGTGCGCGATTATTAATTGATATTACTAACCAGTGCCTCACCTGAAGCCAGTCGGCTGTATTACGTTTTCGCCTCTGGGACGGTTCAGTTTTTAAATAGTTTAATGTTCCATCCTTACGTGAAAATAAAAAAGAAAAATGCGCAACATCGATGTTGCTACTGTAACCAGGCTACATATTGCGCGATCGATCCGTTCAATAGTTCCAGCGGTGGCAGCAGTAGCAACAGTGTTAGTGCTGCATCCTCGTCCAGCATCCCTAGCAGCAGTCACGGCCCTCAGTCGGCAGGACCCATGTGTCTTGTCCTTCTAGTGAAATGTCCTAATTCTAAGGAGTTGTGTTCCGTAAATTTCTGTGATAAAAGGTATTTATTAGAACTTCCATGGACTGTATTGATTTCTAAAATTCCCAGTGGTAAATTGAATCCACGTCGTAATTCGAATAACTTTTTTCAATTTATACACTTCTTAGACTTATGTGCTGAAAAGTCGCAAATTTTGTTTATTAAATTTTACAAATGGGGAATTTAGAAAATAATATAATATTATTTTTTTATACATCTGCCTTTAGTATAAATGATTATCAGTGCGCTAATTTCAGGGTAGAACATCAGAATTTTCATTTTACAGTACCGAATTCAATCCTACTCAATCCACACCACCGATTTTTACTATGTTTAATTTTTCCATCATGTTAATTGAGTAGTTAATTTAGTAAGAAATGTCTACAACGTTTTTTCATATAGAAAAACTAAAAGCATTACTATTGTCTTTCCGATGACTTTTTCTCTCTATAAGTGCAGAAGCAAGGTTTTTTCTTGAATTCATTTTTTTAAGTGGAACTTTCATAACTTTTATCCGGTATCTAGAACCGGAGAGACTGGTATGAATCTGTAGTTAATTCTTTTTAAGCTCTAGAGAGATTCTGATAGTTATTTGTGCGTCATTGGGACTCGAACCAGGAACTTTTGAATTAATCATGGTTTGAATTGTTTAGTATTCAAATTTCATAGCAAAATTGCATTCTAAAGCGAGGCGTAAAAAAAAGATATCAACTCTAAACGTTTTACATAGAGATTACTTAGGAAATGGATTATTTAATTTGTCGAACACGCTTTATTTAAAAGCAAACTTTATTTTTATTTGTAATAAAGTAATAGCAGAAGATGTTTGTAAACATATTATTTTTTATCACAGCCATTTGCATTGTCATTAAATAAATAAATATAAATGATTACCACCACATTCATCAATATGTCCATTACCTGCTGAGGTATAATCAAAACAAAGGACCTGCTGTTGGTTTGAAGGTAGATCTAGTTTTTTTTTTGTAGATTATTCCATTTATTTATTTAATAAAGAGTCTGCAAACGACAAAAACATCGGGGCGCCCTCTGGAGAAATTACGAAGGGTACACCCTAAAACCTCTGAAATTATTTTCCCTTTATGATTTCTGATAAAAATGTATACCACCATCACAGCATCAAACGCATATATCCATTTTCCAGAATTTCAGAAACATCCTACCCAGCTGCACCGAGTGTTTCAGATGTCACAGTACACCTTTAGGCTTATCCTTCAAAAAGTATTTCCTTTTAGGTTAAGGGTAAGACACATTGTGTTCCCTTGGGTTACCTTGAACAGGTATGCACCTCGCCTAATGCGCCAATTCATGCACAGTTGAGAAGCCTTCAGCCTCAGGTAACCGTGGTGTGGCGAACACAGGACCCTTCGTCCTCTGTCCTTTGTGAAGAAAAATCTTTCACATTTTCCAGTTTTCTTCAAAATTCTTGGGCTGTGCATTCAGAAACTGAAGAAACGGGGCACGATTACGACCGGATATAATTGTCCGTATTTTAAAACCCTACGCCCCGATGGATGGTAGAGAGGGTCTCAGCCGGGTTCTGTATGCAGTTGACATTGGTCTGTTGAGGGCGGTACAAACTCTGGGCCTTTTCACTTTGCAGCCGTGGCGTTGTTAAAATTTTGATTTTGATTTTACTGTTTTTTACGTTTACCTCTTTTTCGAATTCGATCGCCTCTACCGTCCTAAATCAGTTCATGTCTCACCGAACTAATTCTACAGCGTATAATGCTGCTAGAGGAGGCTAAGGCGGTGCACTGGAACTGCTGTGATTGCATACATTAAACAGTGCGGAAAATCGTTAAAAAATGAATCACCTCTGGAACAGGTAACGACTGCACCTGAAACTTTAATCAGTGCGATTTGTTTGCTAAACGTGTGTGTTGTAATATGTGGAGTTAGACTGTTTACTTAACGCAATTGATAGTAAATAGCATCTGTAAGTCTGTAACACCTTTGCCATTGAAAAGTGTTCTAAGCGTCTTTGTAAAGACTGCTAATGAATGGAAAATGCTAAAAGGAAAATAAAACTGATCCATTAGGTCCAGCAACAGAGGCTTTGGAAACAATTCGTAATTTTCCTTCAGACTTTTGTCTTTTATTTGCTTTGTTTGGTTTTCATTTATCACAGATGCGGTTGTAGACTATACTACGCCGTACAATTAGCAGCTGTTTTAGATCTCGAGAACACGAACGATCGCCTGTACTTTGATCTTGATCTTCAGAAACACTTTACAAAAACTCCTTTTGATGCTTAATGCTACACAAACATACACCGAAATATTTACTTATGGATTTCTAACTAATAGTCCAAAGTTCATAAAAGTGGATATATTCTAGTTATTTATTAGCTTTGTTTTTCAAATGACGCAAATATCTATGTTTGATTTCATCAGGTTTCTATGAAAAAGTTCGAGCTTTTATTTAAATATTTAAAAATACTTTGAATTTAAACTTTTTAAAATAATATAAATTAGTTTCTGCTCAATGTGGTTATTTCCGTTATATAATAATTTTTACTAACAACGACTAGCAGGTTTTTATGAAATGACGAAAAAAAAACATTAAAAATTGACTATATTTAATAATTTTATACAAAATCTGATTTCTTTCTACTATTTGAATTTTACGACTAAGAAAACAACAAGAAATTGATGTGTTTTGGAGTATTTAACAAAAAAAGAAAAAAAATTTATCTATTTTGTAAATCTAAAGAGACTAAGTTAAAGTTTTAATTATTGATTAGGTTCAAATTATTAACTATCGTCTTTATCGTGATTCCAGAATTTTATTTTACAGCACTAGGAGAGATAAAAAGTAATCAATTGTAATTCGACAAGCTGATTATAATGCCTTGTAATTAAATTCAGAAAATATTTAAAGGCTATAGATTAAGAGTTGTTTATTTTAAGAATTTTAAATGCTGAAATGGCAGTGGTGGAATCGAATTCACCCAAATCCGAATACTAAAACGATACTTTTATTATTTAAAAAGTGAAATAAAAATAATTAATTGTTAGCGAAGTTAATGCTTACTTCTTTATTACGAAGTTCGTTATCCATTACTCTTTTAAACGAAGTTTAAGATTAATTTTATTGTCTGTTTTAGAATTGGCTTTTCAACTTTTTGTTCACATTTCATATATCTCATTGTATCCACCTTAATTTATATTGTTCATAGAATTATATAGAATTTAAATTTCTGAAATAAAGTGCAAAAACTTGGCCTTGTCTCATATCAACAAATTACTGCCAGTGTTATCAGCAGCATTTCGGCAAAGTGGTGGTATGTTCGCAATGTTAGATAACATAAAAACCCTCAAGTTTCTGCCACACGAGCCACAATCTGCCGATTAGATTTTATCTTGCAGGAAAAGTTTAATATTTCACAGTCGATTGCAAAGTACTGCGTGGACGTTGATTACTAGAGTTTTTCTTTGAGGCTAGCTACAGAACACTATGCAGATCTCTATTAATGGCGTTATGAAATTTTCAATGAATACTTTATCAATAGCATAGTGATAGTGATATACTAGTGCGCTTTATTAAACTTCTCAATTTCTTTTGTCCATTTCCAGATTGCCGGTAGTTAACGAATGTCCGGCAGGCCAGACTGCTAGAGTCACATCAAATCTGCACTCGTCCACTAGTACAATGGCGGTCAGTCGTGTACCGTCACCGCCTTTACCAGAAGTAAATACACCAGTTGCTGAAAATTGGTGTTACACACAGGTAAGTGTTTTTGTTATTGATCACCTTATTGTTGGTCTTTTTTTTTTAACTACCTACTTCTGTTTTATTTTTTTCAATTAATGCCTCCCTAAGTTCTAGTAGGCTAAAGGGGGAGGCTATTAACGTAATTTGCTGCTACTGCTGGTTTTTGCTTTGCTCAGGCAGTTCCGTGATTCAATTTTTAAGCCTTGAATTATTATAAAAGTGAAGTACTTGGAAATGAGTTTTTGTTTGATTTTGTTTCAGCGAATGGGATTTCTAAAAAATAAAAATATTGGTTTTAAAAAGACTGTTTTATCCATCGTCCTTTCGGATCTCCCATGAAAGTTTCGGATATGATTTAGTTAAAAAAATATATCAAAACATTATTTTTAGCCTTAAGAAAAGCTTGGGCTTTAACAAGGTATTATTTGCAAATTGATTCCAAGGATAGTTGCGCACGTGACTGTTCATTTACAGATGTAGGTAATCAACTAGATAATAGTAATGCTTTTTTTTGTCGTGGGAAGAATTAAGCCTCTAGTGGTAATTGAAACCTCAGATTACGTTCACGTAATTACAAATTAAATGTATCTTATTATTAGCAACTAGTCGCTGTAGAAGTAAATAAAACAGGCAGAAAGGGCTAAGTGTTTTTCGAGACACAAACTGGCCAACACTGATAAATTTTAGTGACGCAATATTTTTATTATTTAGCATAAAAGTGTAGGCGGTATCGGATCAAATGAAATATTTGTGTGAAAAGTTATATACTAAAAAAAAACTGGATCACCATGAAACTTCTCTATAGAATTCTCTAAACAACTTTTTTTTCTTTTGTACTTTTGTGTTATTGCCAACTTTGTTTTTGTCCGTTTCTGGTCATCATGGTTAGATAATAGTTACCATCATCTAGTAGAGTTCTTTGTGAAGAGTGGGCGCTTAGAACAGTTGAAGATAGCATTTGTATAATGGTCTTCGTTGAATATTTTCTTAACGACAAATAGATAGAGTGCAAGTAAGCAAAGCAAATGCGAGTGGGTTTCAAGAGATAGTGTAGTTAGAGTATTATAGGCGGTGATTCATTTAAGATGTTTGTTCGGAAGTATGCTAAATTATTATTCGTATGATATCAAAATTCTTAAAATAAAATTATATAAGCTTTTTACAGATAACTCGCGCCTAAGGACGTTTAAAAGATTTTACAAGTTAAAAATTGAATTCAAATGCGATTAACATAATTTAAAATCTTGCGACCATCAACATATTAAGCATATAAAGTTAGAAAGTAGTTTATTTTAAATTTGTTTTTAGGAACGAACGCTTTTGGCACGCTAACATAAGAAATGGCCAATGTGAATATGCGTTCTTCCAATTAAAAAAATTGTCCTAAAAATAATGTTAGTTTTAATTGCTGCATGTACTATTAGGCTGGGATCATCCGTAAGTTAAAAGTACACGATAATGTACATCATCAAGGCTACTGTTTGTAGCAATATTTATATGTCCTACATGCGTTGGACCCTTGTACATACACAAATAGACGTATTTTACGTATTTAAGAATTTATGTCTGTCATAACGTATGTATTTTAGATTTTGCGTAGTCGAAAAGTATAATAAATTAAGAATACGTCGACTCTGATCGTTATATAAATTATATGATTTATTATTGAATCCACATCAAAAGACATTGAAGCGGAAACAGTCAAGCCTTGAAACATTTGCACAGAATGTGTATTAGAAAAACAATTCTTTTTATTCTTTAAAGTGCTTGAGTATTTGTATAATTGAATATCTTTAAGATTATACGATTTTTTACTAACAATTTTAATTGTATACACATCCGGATCCGCGTATTCCAAAATTATTCCTTAATCTTGTGTGGTCGTACATTTTGTACATTTTGACGTAATCTTTTTCAACATATAATCTCTGCGAAATTATTCGTTATTGAATTTTTATATATGCACACTGTTCAAGCAGTCTTCCTTAGGGAAGCCCACAAGTTCTCCCGAAAAAATATCATGTTCAAACTTGACTGAATGTCATTCCTTTTTTTTATCACTCATGGTTTTTTACATATGGCCATAGTTAAAGTCAACTTAAATTTTGTCTTAAGTTCAATAAACGGTGACGCGATTTCAAGGTAAACACTCAAAAGGTCTTCTTTGAAATCTTCTTCGACTGCGAAATGACGTGATTCTTTCGACTTTCAAGTCAAGCAATTCCCATTTTGATTTTTATTCTCCTCTTTCCCTCTGGTTCTTATCCGTAAGGTTAATATACTTTGGATTATTTTTGCCCCGCACGAATATATATATATATATATATATTCCCCTGGATTGATATTAAAAATAATAAAATTTGCGATCATGAAGGTGTGTTTCACGTACGATTCAAAGTACGTGAGTCTATTTTGTAACAATGCCTTCGTTTGTGGCTCGATCGTTGTGCTGATCGTGCAGAGGTAGATAAATATTTAAATACATTTACCGGAATGATCATTTCGCTTTTAAGAAAAGCATTTGCGGGACGTGAATGAAATTTCCAATGTAATTCACGGGTGCGATCGTTTAAAAAACGACCGTCCTCGCAAGTGATTGCAACCAATTTCATTTACAGGATCGCACGATCAAGATCAAATGGGACCGTAAGCTGAATTCTTTCATAAATCACACCTTCGATAGCTTTGATAGCAACGGCCAGAATATTGTAGATATCAGATGTGATCAAACGCGTTGACATCTTGAGGTCGATGTTCAAGTCTGAACCAGAGGAATGTAAGATTGTTTTCTTGCTTCTTTTCATTAACTCTATAGAAAGTCATTAAGAAAAAACACATTTGGTGTGTCTATTTATAATACACATATTTTCGAGGGCAAATAAACCCATAATTTTTTAATTTAACCACAATGTCTGTTGGTTGATTTGATTCCATTAGCTATTAAGAATAATAAATGCGTAAATTCTCGAAAAGGTTATCAGACTCCCTACTGATGAATTAAATGTAGCCACTTTTCAAATATGTATTAAACTTGCTAAACTGCACAAATGTTTTATTACAAATTGAATAAATTTCAGGAGTCGGATACGTAACAAACACATTATTACATTTGTTTGTGCACTTCTGTTTTCTGTTTAGCAATGACTAGCTTGGTCTTTATTAGCACTATCTAAGGAAGCATAATTGTAAGAGATAGAATTACGTGCTGTATATACTGGAAACTGCAACTAAGAAATAATAGTACTTTTAGTTTATGTTAATAGTACTTTTAGTTTTGAAATGTTATAAATTGTGATGGCGAATTTCGTACCTTTTAGCGAAATGACGATAGCCTTGATGAAAGATATGCCAAAATCAAGAAATATCGTTCTTTTCCTAAACCATTGCCACACAATTTACTAAGCTTGCTAAGTAAGGTCTACCGATTCCCGAAGTTATTTATACCAAGGACAGGCCAACAACACATAGTGGAAAAAATATCTTTTCCGAGGAATTCTGTTAGACTTTCTGTTTTATAAGGTACACAAAAGTAATAACATCAATCTTTTCCCGATCTCAATTCTTGGAAAAATGCTACCTTTAAAGTTTGAATTTCTTACACGTGCAAGTTTTGGATAGGTCTATAATCGGATGCCGTACCCATGGTATCCTTGAAGTTTTTTTTTTCGAGGGGAAAAAATTCGCCAGCTACATGCGTGCATTTTTTTTTCTTCTGAACGTTTTGGCATTGCTTAGAAAAATCCATGAAATCGCACGCACTTGACTCCAAAAATGCTTTCGTCGTCGTTGTCGAAGTTGATTTCAATTCTATTTTAAAAAGCGCTCCCGCGCGCACTATAAGCAATGACCTCTGAATTCTGAATATCTTTAAAGAATCAGCCGCTCAAGGCCCATCATCAATGAATTTCGAATTTCATGGGTGGCGCGGCGGTTGGCGGTGCTATCGCCATTCGTTTCCTCATCTATGACGGAATTAAGTCCCGGCCACACCACCGGCTGCGCCAGTCCAGCGAACATCGTCGACGTCAGGCAATTATAAACTCATCGGAGGTGAATGTTCTTTTCGTATTTCCATAAAACATACGGGACTGGCGCGCGTACCTGTACAGGTATTTCCCAGCGATGGCACTAGCACCACGGCTATGGGTACATGCTTCAGCCTCAGTCGAGCTGCACACGAAAATATATCTGATCTGATTTAAAATTGAAATCGCGACTCGGATGGGGACTAGTGGCCGGTCTTGGCTTGTGTAAAACTGTAAGGTGTTTACATTTGGACAGGTGGAAGCCTTTTGCACATCTCCGAGGGAGCCTCAAGTCCCATTTCTGGGCATATTTTTCTGGCTTTAAGAAAGTAACCAGTACGGGAAGAGATTGGCAAAACCGCGATGGGTTTCTTCGAAGTGGATCACTTACCACTTTTAGCAGTCGGGTCATAGTTATCGCTTTTGAATGAACTGGACAGAGAGCCTCGCGAAGGGGGGCACCGACGCGAGCCTCATTACGTTCTGAGGGACATTGAACCGTCCGAAGAGCATCGAACCATATCACGTTTTGTCTGCCTGTCTGCCCTTGTCTGCTCGTCTGCTTGGCGTACCGGGTCCGGTATCGGTGTACACAGTTGGTGCCACAAAGAAGGAATATCATACATGTACTTCTAATTTTTTTAGGGACTACACTACAAGATCGGAAACCCGGTGTTTGCAACGTGTTCGTCTTGCCTTTTCTTGGCGAGCTTATTAAAAAACAAATAGTGTAATTAGCAGCGCAGTACGTTCACACTGGGCCGGCCGTAAGACGCTAATTGAATTAAATACGCTTACTTACTTATAAGACTTACGAAAACGGCGACGCTTGCGAATCGTTCGATTGCACCAAGTTTTGCAAGTTGCGCAGATAAGACGTAGAAGAAATGAGTCTTAAGCGTGTGCCATCGCCGGTGCAGCGGAGGCAGAAACGCAAGTCGATTTCTGGAGTTATTTTCTTGCGTGCACGTGCTATTAAATCTTTGTCGCACTTGAGACAGACTGGTTCGTTTCTTGACATCGAGCCAAAACATTTCTTGTCGGCCAGTGCACCTAGAACAGAGCAGATAAGTCTGTTACTGGTGCCGATGCCAGAGCACATTTTGATATCATCCATCGACTTTGTTGCACTTTTTCCGATTTTGTATTTAATTGAATGCATCTTGTGTGAACGCACTCGACGCGTGGAAGGAATGTTTATTGCATTCGCAAATATGATGAAAAGAAGTCGAAGTCACGGAGGACGGAATTCAGATAAAGAGATTCATCACCTACGTGTTTTTTTCTTTTTATTGGTGAGACGTGTTTACTTTTTTCAGTAATATGCGTAACTGAAAGTCTTCAGTAAGTTATGCTATAGTACTGCTTTTTAAAAAAAAAAATGTTAACTATTCTTGGTAAACTTTTCTAGTTCTTCTAATTGCTCTTTAATTTTCAGTTTAGATCTTTTTAAAAGGATCAATGTGAAATTATTTCTAATATTTATTTCTAATATTGTCAAAAAAGTTTAAATTTGACTCTCAAATTGAAAAATCGGGTTTTATATACTTTTCAATTTTAAAAATTGAGGACAAACCCCTCAAAAATTCGAATATTTATGTTCTTAATATATTCTAATTTAACACCTTGAGAAAAGCTTGTCAAAATGCGCAAAACAAATTGATTTTTTTTAAATATTTTTAACTATTAGAAAACGAATTTCTTAAATTATACACATATAAAAAATTTCGTGTAGTTACGGAACCAAAAGTTCGTCGAATGGGACTGATCATTATTCTGACGACCGACTGCTATGACTGTGTAATTAGTGCAATATAGGCTAGTGTCTGCCTACTCCATTAACTCCTAATAATTGGCAAAGTTTGGTCAAACAGCCTTTGAAAAAACAAATGAGGTCGTAATAGAGCATAATAAAGTTTTGCATTATTTATTAAAGGAATGAATTTATAAAAGTGAAAGGAGCTTTCGTTTTTTATATAAATATTTGAAGCACATTATTTCATATATTATTTAATTTGTAAGTAAAGTTTACGAGACATACATGTTAACAACTAGGTTGAGCATTCAGGTATGTTTTAGAAGACTTCTATTTAAAAAATTAGAAAGTATGTAAGTTTGTGAAATATCTTATTTGTCCCAACAACTGTCAAGTAAGACTTCAAAGTGTAAAAATCGGTTCAACTAAATTTAGGATTGACGTTGTATTCCATGCGACTGCGTGTTTCAATTTCAAGGTTAAAGTAGAGAAGATTACGCTGTGGTATAGAGAGGTGGTGCAAAAAGCTGAAAACAAACGCATATTTAATTACATAATAGTAGAGAATATTACTTCCATCGATGTCATTGACAACAAAAAGCAGATAAGCCCGTTTGGTTTGTTCCTAATTCCGTCCCCGGACAGCAATTTAACAAGAAATATTGTTTTTGTAATAAATTCTTATTAGTTTCCTGTTGTTCTTTGACTGGCGCGTGTTTATAATTTGTCTTTATTTTCGGAACAGAATTTGCCGTAAAATTGATCTATTACACCTGCTTAATGAACTGGTGGAAATAAAATCTCCAGACTATCTAGACTAGGATTTTTCCCTCTGGTCTTACATAATATAAAATAAAATTTTTACAAACGTAATATACTAGGAAGCAGTTTTACTTTATTTTCCTCCTTAAAAAAATTGAATAATAGTTGATTAAATTCGTCGCCGAAGAGCGGAAAATGTCTACACCTTTTATTTTGATTGTTTGCAATCAAAAATGCGAAAAAGATGAAAACAAGAGAGAAATTCGTTGATGATTTCTGTTACTGTTGCTGGCGGTTATGCAAGAGCGGCGATATCGAGGGGCGATGAATTCGTAACTATGCAAAATCGAGTTACTTCATTAATTTGAATTTTCACCCCCTTTCGAAAGGTATTAATATTAAATAAAAATTTCATAAAAGTAAAAACGCGCGAAAATCGTTAACTTTCACTTTCCTTTCGAAATCGCGCTCGTTTGCCCGTTCGGGGCTGACTTGAAGCGCCAGTTTCAGATTCAGATATATCGGCGTGCGCGGCTAGAAAATCTCTTTGGAATATCACGAGGCCGCGTTTAATTTGTTATGAGACTCGGATTGAGCGACAGAAGGGACTATCAGCTAAAGTGGCTCGTTTTCACCTTTTCTGTAAGCGTACCCGAGGTCTAAAGTGGACCTATGCTATGGTTGTACTGTAATGTGCGCATAGTGAAAATTCGCCTCTGTCCAGACATAGCGACCCCACTAGATGGTGTTGAGGTGAACAAATCAAAATCAACCATCACAGTGCGCTGCTGCTGTTGCTGATTTTCTATTTTGCATCGAAAACACTTTCTAACAAGTACAAAAGCCTAACAACGTTGCGAACAATGAAAGGTAAGAAAACTTACGAAATCGAGCCCGGCGAAGGCCCCTGGTTGCCTCACCATCATCAGCATAGCATGAATTTTGTTCGGCTGAAGCTCTAGAAAGGAAATTTCACTTGAAAAGGGCCCCAGCGCTCCATCAGAGCGCAATATAGAAGACCAACAGAGGGATATACCTATCGCCTTTGAGGAAACAATTTTCTTTCTATTTTGTGTCGCTAGTTGTGCAATAATTACAGGAAAAAGAAACTCGAGAAAAGTTTTACCTGCACGAAATTTAATTGAAAGAGCTGAGTGTGTTGCAGCAGCGAAATCACACTCTCGAAAGTAAGCGGGAGCTTTTTAGCTTTGTTACGTTTTACTGATAATACACATGAAGTGAAATTTTCGTGTGGGTTTTTCCGCAGTGATCGTTTTTTGAGTAAATTTTGGACTTTGAATTTTTTCGTACGGATATCGAAAGAGGTATCTACATTTATTTAAGAAGTTACATATTTACAGGAAGACACTTTTTCTTGTATTTTCTTTTGGTTTTTACCTTTTTCATTTCTTTAAAGTTACATCGTTTTAATTTTCTTGTTATGTAAGGGTTTATAAGAAAGTTATGTCGCTCGTTTCCGCTGAAATTCTGTGCAATCCAACGTGATGTTTGGATGTTTATCGTGACTGGTATTTTTAAGAAGATAAAGTTTTCACGTCACGCTGAAAGTTAGTATCCCAAATTTACATTGTGGTGCTATCTAATATATTCAACGGATGACGAGAAAGTTCGCTAATTATGATCGCAATATTGGAAATTTGGTCAAAATGGATTTTTAGTCTCAACTTTTTGACAATAAATTCGCAAATATTTTATTTAATCAAATTGTGATTAAATAAAAAAAATACTATACCTTTTGGTATAGCGATTCTTAAAACTGATACATAAAATTATGAAAGTGAAAATCAAGATCATTATATTTAATTGGAAACACATCAAACTACTTAATATACTGTTTCACAAGATCACCCATTTTTGGTTTTAGATATTATTGATATCAAAATGTTAAGAAATTCCATTCAGACACCATTTAAGATAATGCCCTAGAGAAGTCCAAAATGGAAATTGTATATTTTGATTAGTCGCTATTTTTATATCAAACTATTAAATTTGTATTTATTAATTATAAAATACATCCAAGAAAAAATCATATTTAAAACATATCACGAGTGATAAATAATGTAAAACGTATATTCAAGAAAACAAATAATGTAAAACGTATATTCAAAAACTACTTTCATTAGCATTTATGTTAATATAAAAAATTTCTAGGGGTGTAAAAATATGCTTTAGTGCGTAATTTAACATATTAAAGGCGATTGATATAAAAAATGTTGGCTGTTTTTAAAAAATAAGAAAAAGATGCAATTACTCAGATTACCATTTTTTCCAAAATCCGGTATTTAATTTTTCTTTTTTATTATTTATAAATTTCAAACGGCCTTCGAGGACTAAAATAAAAGTTCAACTTTTTTTACGAAAATCATGAATTTTAAAGTAATTTATAATAGCTAGCGAAAAGGAGGCGTGAATCACTTAAAGGATCTTAAAAAGAAACACACGTTACTCCACTGTAGTGAACATTACACTTCTTCGGTCTTGTATTAAGGAGTCCTTGAAATTGAATATATTTTAAAAAAATCCCAGAACTCATTCCATATACTATGGTTCCTATTTGTTTTTTTAATTTTCTGCAAAACTATTCCTCTTGGCATAATTTTGACGTAATTGGGCAAACAACTTCCCGTATATGAAAATTCGAAGAATACCAATGTTTCTTAAAAACATTTCGGTCTGTACTGAAAACAATTTCTTAAATTGTCGGTCACTGCATTAACTAAATCATCACGTCCCACTCGAATTAAGTATAAATTTGCCAACTTTAAGACATCGGCGGATTGATGTTTTCCTGCGAACACCAGCAGATATTTATTCAGCAGTTTTCATGGATATATTTTGCACGTTAGCTCTTTTAGCTACCTCTTAATCTTGAGATCGTTGCAAAATACTTGATTCGATTTCAATCAACTCCTCCGGACTTTGAGGGGCGAGATAGATAGAACCAATCGGTTTTCTGGGTTAAAACAACACTCGGAACTGAGCAAAATAAAAATCAGGAGCAAGTCACAGCCAGCCGGGCATCAAGCAGTACCAGCGGCAGCTCCCCTGATGCCCTCGCACAATTGCTAGAGCAAAGCATCAAAGCACCACACAAAAACAATTTAAATGGTTGCTCGCAAGTCACAACTGATTGAATATTTTTCGTCTTTTCAGGTCAAAGTTGTTAAATTCAGCTATATGTGGACTATAAATAATTTTAGTTTTTGCCGAGAAGAAATGGGTGAAGTTTTGAAATCGTCCACTTTCTCAGCAGGTGCTAGTGACAAATTGAAATGGTAAGTTTTACCGTCGTCTATGTCTTCTAAATGTGGTAAGAACTGATATCACTTCTGTTTCTCTATTTTTAGGTGTTTACGGGTGAATCCAAAAGGCCTCGACGAAGAGAGCAAAGATTACTTATCCCTATATCTACTATTAGTCTCGTGTAATAAATCAGAAGTTAGAGCCAAATTTAAATTTTCTATTTTAAATGCTAAACGAGAGGAGACCAAAGCAATGGAATCACAGAGGTACGTTATGAGTTGAGCGTAATAATCTGCAAGTAACTAACTTGCGGTATTCCATCATCCCATGTTCCATTTAATAAGGAACTATTTGCTATAGAGTTATAAGTGACATAAAATTATTTTTAGAAATATTTCTCTATTTGATATCGGCAAGTGGAGCATCCACTGGCTTCTCGCTCAACTGCCGATCAATTTGTGTTGATGAGGAATCTGGATAAAATTTTTTTTTTGTTACTCAGCGTTTTTAGCTCTCATTTTCATTAGAGGTTATATATACAGATGTGTGACTTGGGGGAAACTGGAGCGCTTAGATAAAGTCTTAATGAACATTCTGTTTCAGATAGACGGATGGGTTTATTGTGCTTGATCTTTAATATACTATAAACATCTTAGAGGAAATTAATTTCGCTTCAGCTCGAACACTATAAATTGTTTAGAAGTAGGTGGACATGTTTAGATTTGCAGGAATTTTAATTGTCTTTCAGTTCTTTGGTTATTATTTTAATAACTGTGTCATTACGTCATAAAATAAATTAATATCGTGCAAATTTTAAGGGGATTTGAAATTTAAGCTCAACTGTTTTCCTCTAAAAACCGATAAAGATTTTTTCATGATTTTATTTAATTATTAGTAGAGAAGTCATTACATAATTTCATAAATGAAGTAGGTACAAATGTCGTAACTAAATGTGTTAATTTAATCAAAATGACGCAGAAAATTAGATGCAAGCTGTTTACTTTATTATCGACGTCAAAGTGTAAGCTCTTATGTGATAACGTGATCTTGGTTCCACATCGCGCGTTTAATTTGATTACCAGCTAATAACTACTACCATGCGAATATAATGACACACTTGATTTTGGCAAGAACGATGCTGTTTCAGTCAATATTTTCTACTGTTTCCTTTAATGTTTCATTATTGTTATATAAAAAGAATAAAAAACAAGGAGAGTATAGCGTAGGACCGCATGTTAACAATTGACGTAATATTGTAGATGATTCTCATAAAAAATACTCTATATTAATAATTATAACAAATTAATATTCCCTGTTCGTAGTTAGTAGATGCCAAAACAATAATTTTTACAATTTTTATTTTTTTATCTTTAATAATGTAAAAATTATTGGGTATGGTATATTGTATCACTTTCTATCATTGTATAGCTTCGTTAGTGGTAATCTGGAAATGAATGAAAATGAGAGAGTTTATGTGCACATGTTGTTTGTCTCAAATAGTGTTTAAAAGTAAGGCCAGGATGTACGTTGTTATATCATGGTTAATAGAGGGACTTAACCAGTCCCTGTCGTGTCTCCATTCGAATTTCGGGTGGCGTTATTAGGTACATCGAAAACTAATAAATAGAAATAATTAATTTCAACTATGCTTTTAAGTATAGGAAAATAATAATTCGAAACTTTACGTGTCCTATTCGTGTGTAAAATTGTTATAAAACTGATAAAACCTATTGTTAAAAACATTGCTGTATATTTTGATAAAAAATCTAATCCATATGAATGAGTCAAATAAATAAGAAAAGAATCACAGAAGATTAAAAACATAAAATTTACTTTTTTCATAGCTGCAAATGTAAATATTTGATTTTTATGTACTGGAAGCTGAGTCATGTAAAACTTTTAATAACATGAAAAATTTAAATTCAATTAACAACATATTTTAGTTTAATTTTATATTTCTTGAAATTTTTCAGAGCGTATCGTTTTGTACAAGGAAAAGATTGGGGTTTTAAAAAATTCATTAGACGAGATTTCCTGCTGGACGAAGCCAACGGCCTTTTGCCTGAAGACAAATTAACGATATACTGTGAAGTGAGCGTGGTAGCTGATAGTGTTAATATCTCTGGTCAGAGTAATATAGTTCAATTTAAAGTACCCGAATGTAAACTGTCTGAAGATTTGGGAAATTTATTTGATAATGAAAAATTTAGTGATGTAACATTAGCTGTCGGCGGAAGAGAGTTTCAAGCCCATAAAGCCATTTTAGCAGGTAAATTACCCATAACAAATAAATTTTCGAATTTGATTTACTTAAAATATTTATTTTTTTATGTGTAGCGAGGAGTCCTGTTTTTGCTGCAATGTTCGAACATGAAATGGAGGAGAGAAAGTTGAACAGAGTAGCTATTACAGATGTTGACAACGAAGTCCTGAAGGAAATGTTACGCTTTATTTACACTGGAAAGGCTCCTAATCTGGAAAAGATGGCTGATGATCTCCTAGCAGCTGCTGATAAGGTGATTGGTTATAAAGAAGAAATTGTGTGATAGAAATGTTTTAATATGTTTTTCTTTTCTTATTATTTTATCAGTATGCTCTAGAAAAACTAAAAGTGATGTGCGAGGAGGCGCTGTGTGTCAACCTCTCAGTAGAAACAGCTGCTGAAACCCTTATCCTAGCCGATCTTCATAGTGCAGATCAGTTGAAAGCACAAACTATAGATTTCATTAATACGTAAGTTGTTTATTAATTGTTAATATTTCTTTGAAGAAATGTTGAATGGTGATTATTAATGTAATCCTGCCGCCAAATTCTATACAAATTGTTTATTGATTGTGGAATGTTGATGATTTTAATTACAGTCATCCAGCTGATGTGATGGAAACAGTCGGATGGAAAAACATGATCGCAACACATCCGCACCTCATAGCTGAGGCATTTCGGGCGTTAGCAACGCAACAAATCCCACCTATTGGACCACCAAGAAAGCGCGTAAAGATGAGCTGAAAAATATACATGTTTCATCTACCGCTTAAGCTTAGATCATTAAATCAACAACTTTTTCACCAACGACAAGTACTATATACCATCAAACTAAAGCGAGGAACAGCGGAAGCAAAGGACGGAAAAGGATATGAGAAGGTCAAACAACTGCGAACAAAGCAACAGATACGCTCGGCCCTCCTACTGCTGCAATATTGAAGATCGATGAAGAAGAACCAATTGAAAAATGAATATGGAAAAAATACTATGAAAACAAAAACACCACCAGCCGATCAAATATGCATTCATCTCAACTTGACTAGGGAGAGAGCGATAAAAGTGATATAAATCAATAGCAAAACAAGTAACTCACCAATTCTTTTATAATAATGAACTAAAAAATCACCTCTACGTAGCGTTTGCGTTTTTTCATACCTTTTAAGATATCTGATAAAAAAAATTTTAGGACCTCCGATCTCGTTGTGCGCAGCAGTAAACTGAAACTTGTCGTGAAAAACTCTCAGGCGTTGTATAAAGTAATGTTTTAGCTATATGTGAAATTTGTTCAATTTTTTAAATCATTATAAATTCGTTAAGATTTCTAAAATGTAATTTCGATGTTAAAATTAAGTGAACAGAGGGAATCAACTACTTTTACTTTACCCATCCTGCGAGCCAATTTTTGCATTTTTGGATCACATCAAACTTAACAGCATTTCCAAATTATTTTTATTTTGAAATTTTTATTCTGGCGAAGACAATACCTGAATACTACCATACAATAGATTTCTAACACAGCCCTATCCCGTGCCTCACCTGATTCCCATTCGGAAATTACTAGAATTCCTTAAGTTTAATTAACAATAATTCATCAGTAGACATTTAATTTGTATTTATTTGTTCGTGTCTCATAAAAATTAATTTCTGGAGCATTACGCGCATACTTTCCTGGTAGCCACTAGATTTCATTGACACGGAACCGCTGTACAGTACGATCGCTGCCACTGAACTGTAGCCTGCCTTGGCCACACTACTACTACAATTTATTTCGCATATTGTTGTCGTCAAGGAACTCGCAAAACTGTAAATGTGAATAGATTATATGGAAATTTAGTGTAATAGAGAATCTATATTGCAAAAAGAAAGGAAAAAAAAAACTAGTGGACAAAACAATGTCTTTTGCTGTGTGCGAATTGACTATTCTGTTTTCTAGGATACCTCATTCAGTTGTTGAGCAGATTCCTACGATTACTAATAAACGTGTCCTGGATTCGTTGATATTCAACAAGTAAAATTCCCTTTGTTTTTGTACAATTTATTCCACATTCTGCGACTGTATGACTACATTTTAGTTGATACTGAAATTTAGTAAATCATACCAAGTTAAATAAGAGCCAACGTATAGCGCTAAAGTCTCGATTCGTAGAAGAGTAGTGTGAAAGTAGATCTAGTATTGTGCATTCAAAAGCTTCCACAATCATACGTAACTTCCAGAAGAAATAGGTTTGAAGAAATCATGTTTATAAACTTTACGTGAGATTTGTTTTGTCTAAAATTTATCAAAAACCCAAGATAGTAATGAAAAAGTCTTACCTATTCTTTTAAAAATCTACAAGTGATTTTGTTATTATTTTTGTTTATTGAAATATTTTAATTTTCGCACAAGTAAAGAGATATTTTTTGAACATAGGAATTATTAAGTATAAAATTTAAGTAATTTCAAAACTGGATAGTGGATCTAAGGCAAGTTGTGCATTAAGAATTGAATTCCACCATAATTATTTGATATGGTTATGCACGCTATTAAGGAAAGAAGACCGAAAAATTTGTTCAATTACTTTGTTTTTTCTAAATAAAATTTAACATACTTTTCGTTGAATTAGCTGCTACACTGTTTGAAGGATATTCTAATTTTTTTTTTTCTAAGCCACATTCACACAGCAAATTGACGAATATACAAAAAAAATCATAAAACTAAAAAATAAAAAAATGAAAGAAAAAATAATAAATAAAAAATTACGAAATAAAAAAAATCTGTTCGTGTAGATCCATTCTTTAATTTGTATTCCCACTTTGATGTAACTCTTAAGCTTTACATTGCAAATGAAGAATATCCCACCAATTGAATAAGAATGAGCGATTTGTTTTATTTCCATAATTATGTTTAGTGTTTTTCATTAATTGCTAATATTGTTAACGTAACTCCCGCTCTAAGCAAACGCCGCGCGCCATGTTAGCACCAGACCCCGGGCTGTCCTGTAGGCAGATAAGTCCACGGTTTGGTTGACATTGATAAGGGCAATTTGGATGTCCATTCGGCGGTGTGTACAATTTAATTAAGTATCTTAGACACTCTTGCTTCTTAGTTAAAAGCGTTAAAATAGAGCGAGCGAACGTTGTCAGCCATTTCAACCTTGTTTCAAGTAATTTAAACGAATATTAGACACAAGCCTAATGCAATTGAATATTTGTTTGATTTGATTGTATTCAAACGAAAGAAAGGGAGGGAATAATTAAGAAGACGAAGAATTTTGGATTTAAAAAGAAGAGAAAAAAGTTGCTTCTGGCAAAGAAGTCTAGATGGAAATTTGACAAAAAGAAAAAAAAACAGAAGAAAGAGCATTTTGGCAAAGCGCATAAATTTATTTTATAGCATTTTGTGTACGTGTTAAATATTTTTAAGGGTCGACTTCGAAGAAACTTGAAATTACTAAAAGTGAAAGGTTCCGTAGTAGAATTGTCAGAGGTAAATAGTGAACATAACTTAACCAATTAAGGTTTACATGAAATTTTAATATGGAAATTTCAAATTGATCAGTGAGCAGTTTTTTAATGATTTTTTTGTAAATATGGTACTATAATTTATGGTTAGTTAAAAGTAACTGATAAACACATTAAAATTTTAAAAATACAAAATTATTGATAAAAATATGAAAGACTTTTCATTTTTTCCAGAGAAAATTTACCCTAACCGCCACATGGGCCGATCCGAGGGCCTCTTCCCGTGCACTGCTGGATGTTTTGGCCCTCTCAAAATTCAGGAAAAATCTGTACGAAAATTCCCGCTCCTGTATTGCACACAGGAGCGCATGTGCTTTTAGAATTCGAAATTGCAAGCCAATATCCCAGGGATATTCATAATTTCTTCTAGTCTGTCTAGATCTTCTTTACTTCTGAATAGACTGCTGGTGCATGGAAAAAAAAACTTTAACGCTTTGGGGTTTTATCTCAGTAAATTTCGACGAGACGGATGTAGATTTTGAGAAATAGTTGCTCGGAGCCCGCCACTAGAACCATGTGTTTTATTATGCATACCTCAGGAAAACAAGGATAGGACGGAAGATTGGTTTCAGTTTTTGGACATGATTTTGAATGGGTTTGAGGATCACTGACCTCACCATATTTTTGGGCACGCGTTTCCAAACAATTAGACAACATTTTACTTTTTATTTTGAGGCGCGGTATTTAACACCTCATGAAAAAAATGAAAGATTTTCCATAACTGGACTGGCTCTTCATTCAGTGGACTTATTTTGAACCATTTAAAATAACTGTAAAACATATGGAAACAATAATCTCAAATTATAGAATTAAAAATACTAAAAGTGAAAGAAGTAAAAGATTATAGAATAAAGACAGATAATGGTATCGTTTAGGGCGCTGTTCTCTTTTTATACGTTTCATAGAAAAATATAGCATGTGAGTAGCCATAGAATTAAAACGCAATAGTAACAAACACTGATTTAATACAAAAGCTTGCGTAATAAAGAAACTTAATGTTTACTAATTTAAAGTCTGTCGCAACTATTTCGATACTTCGCTTCTCGTTAACTTGATTTCTGGACTTTGTTCTATTTGGTTTCTGTTTGTGGACCGTTCAGTTTCAACATACGACGGATTCAGATATCCTGGATTGATGATCACTTCCGTGTACGGCGGAGGGCAATGGGTGTCCTAAAGTGCATACAATTTCAACTGAATTTTGCTCTAATATGAAACATTTATAACGTTACCATTATATCGCCTCCCCGTTCTTCGTAAGGTGGGGGAGCTTCGGGGATATTCACCCCAATTGATTGCCTTTCGACGTTCTGTGATACGGTTCTGGGCGCTCCTTGGCTGTCGTACGGTGGGGGCCTATCCCGCAACCTTGATAGCACTCGAATTTGAATAGATGATAGGGAAGCTCGCAGGAAATTCCCTCGACGAGTACTAGATATATCCGAAAGCCTCTGTGAAACCCTCTGATGCCTGACGCTAAAATAACGACATGATAGACCCATTTGAATAGAACCTATCGATATTGAGTGGCATACGAAAGATACCGAGGTTTTGTGCATAACCGATATATAACCATTACTAGAGCGGCAATTCCCATAACTAGAGCTGCGGACAGGGCTATCTGGGATGCTGTGACGAAGACCCCATTTTGGCTACTGAAATAAAAATTGTATTATCTGCTTAAGAATGTTTGTTTGTAGTACGAATGTGGAATTTTAAAGTTACATAGTTTTGAATTAGCTAAACGCAATTGTAGATCTATGATAAGTCCGGGAGGTGCCATGGAACTTATCAAATAGAATTGATAAATCCGAAAATAACCAGGAAATATGATCGTTTAAATGTGGAGTACGTGTCATTTGAAAAGCAATCATTAAATTTCAACAAGCTTAAACGACGTGTGTTATCTCTGTGGTTATTTTTGGTATTGTTAACATAATTATCTAGTAAAATAGGTAAAATCCAACTGAGTCAGATGGAAAATACCAAAGCTAAGTTCACGATCGCAAGACGTAGTTCACTAATGTGGAGCAGTCTTAAGAAGGCGGAAATACTAAGTTCTGAATTTCCTGCACCTTTTTTGATAATCGCCGTGCGAATTACCAGAAGCGTGCCGATTATTATATAGGAGGTAATAAACGGGAAAGGTGCAGCACCAATTGTTAGGTAATAATTGTTTACAGCTTTTAATAAAACAAAAGATAGAGTATCGGAGTTACCTTCAGTGGACTGACGTGGCAAACTAAAACTTCGCAAGTCTGTGTTCTCTTCGTATGGAAATATGCGTAAGCATCGTGATTTTGGATGATAAAGACTGTGCTTACTATTCCAGAAAGTGCCAAGGCGATAAACCCATTCTTTTGTCTTTCTGTGTCATTTGTACAATCCTCGCACAAACCTCTTGATCAGTATCAAGGTACTAACACTGATTTTACGAGATAGATAGCACTGTGCACTAGAAGCACTATTCTTAAGATTATTTTAAATTACGGATTTTTTCTAATTTTGACTTCAGTTTGGTAGCGTTAAAGTAAAGAAAAACCACGTGAAGAAATATTTTTCACAATTGTCTTAAAAGTTTTAGGTGTAGATGAAAATATAAATATAGATTCCTATGATGGTTGGAAAACTAAAATTACTGAAATAAATGGTCTATATTCTTGTAAAACTTGTTTTATGATTTCTGGTTGTATGTTTTTCATTTATGAGTAGATTTATATTAAAATTATCAATTTATTTTTTAGAAAAAAAAGAGCGAATAAATTAGGTAACAAATTTTAAAAATTCGGAAATAGTATTTAAAATGTCGAAATATTACTTCAAGAAAGTATCTAAGCTTTTTGAATACTTGTAATTTGTTAAGAGAGAATCTTGGTCTAAGATGGATATTTGGCTTTAATCAGTACTACAGTTACTTTTTTCATATTAGTGTTTTCAAGTAATGAAAAAAGTCGACTGATCGTGTTAATTTTGTTTAGTTAAAATATTACTTGCCGTCTTCTATGAAATAAAGAAATATTTTTATTTTTATGTTATAATTATTATTTAGCACGTATGTAATGTACGCTCGTAACATAATTTCACGTATTTTTCTTCTCCCAAATACACCGGAAAGATAAAATTTGTAAAAAAGTATTAGCACAGAGATAAAATAAATCCAAGAGCACAATAAATACTATTTAAAAAGAAAAATAAAATTAATCAATTAAATTTCGTGTTATTCTAAAAATTTATTTGCCAAAAAAATTCTGTAGAAGGTAATCACTTTTACTATCACTTTATTTACACGTTGAAATGTTATTAATACAAAATTTCCCAGCCACTAAAGTAAAAGTACCCGATTTTAAACGTATTGTAATTATATTTCTAAGCAGCCCACTTGAAAAGTTTGCTTTGAAGAGTCATCAATTATTAAAATTACTATGCTCTCAAAGATAAGCTCAGATAATTTATTTCATGTTAGTAATGCATTAGTCGGCAAACTTTATTAAGCTGAGTAGTTATACAAAGTATAAGAATGCGATAAAGGAAAATTTAAAGTAAACCAGTATGCGTTTAACATTACCTTTAATACAAGGTTTGTTTATTTAATAGCGTCTACGTACAAAAAATAATATTCAAATAAATATTTTCTGATTAGAGTGATGATTCAAACTTTCAGATTCCTTCCATAGGCGAGATAATATCAGAGTCTGCTGTAGGTAGGTTTTTTCAAAAAAAATAAACAACCCTTATAATTTTTTCACTAATTTCTATATCTCGAAAGTGTTTTATAAATTCGCGTAATTGTATATAATAAACCTTCTAACCGCTTGCTTTTGGATGTTACTAAGAGAGTTAAAATGTTTAACATTTTGTCAAGCAGTTAATAAATTTTAACGTATGTGATTAAGCAAAGTAAATAATAGTCGTCCGCAGAAATCGACTCTAAAGATTTTTTAAATAAAATATTGTTATTCCAAATATTTCAAGAAATAATTTAAAATTAAATAAGAATTACACTTAATTGCGAAAAAGAAAAATATGTAACATTTATTAAGTAAATAAGCGCATTTTTTGTATCTGATTTTCTATCATTGTCACGTACCAAGTGTAGACGACACGAATGAGGAAATGATAAATTAAAATAATAAACAAAAAATATGTCGAATTGAGCTAATCTTGAAAAAATACTTGCCAAGTATTGTAGTCATTAAATCCTTGTACTACGACGCATAATCTTATCTTTATTTCATTCTTGTTGCTTTTTTTCAAATTTGTTTTATACTTACTGGCACAAACTGTAATAATTGTTGACACCGGCACATACGCAGGTATTTTCTATGCAGGTAAGTCCAAGATAACAGCAGTTACTGCATCGATCTCCCAGACCTAATGAGTTTTAAATAATTTTGTTTTCGGAAACATTCGCTAAATATTTAGGATCCAAAATACCTCTTGGACATTCTTCACATAGACCATTTTTTCTTTCATAATTTGGCACACATTCGCAAATATTTTCTCGGCAAAATTCGAAGACGGTGCAATTAACGTCGTAGTCACAGGTGAGTAAACTATATAAATGTGGATTCATATTGAGCCTCATTCTTGAACACCTTTCGAATAAGAAACAAACATAATTTCGCGACCGATCGATTACTAGAACGAAAGCATTTTTCTATTCAACGATATTTTCTTCAAATTATTTTTTTCCTTTCTACGGAGGTAGAGATTGAGCAGTAGACTCTGCGTGCGGCTAACATCGACTAACTCTTCCAGTAGAAAATAGGCATGTTGGCGAATATTCCGAACTAATATTTTATCGCCTTGTTATCGAAGACAGTATCTCTTATCAAAGCCGAATAAATGTTATCTTTTAACATTTGTGGGGACACCTTTGCTACCAATTTTTAGAGCAGTTCGAAGTCACATTTATTTTTCCTTTGGAGTCGCTACATTTCGCTAACCCATTTCAAATTTTCTTAGTGTTCTGAAGTTAAAGCACATTTTTAGAAAGGACCGAGAAAAGTAACAGCTTATGTTTACAGTATTTTTAACGTTCTAGTCTAGTTAGTGTCTAAATTTTTAATTTGTAATGAGCAAGGAGAACAGATATAAGCTTGAATATGCAACCCGAACATACAGTGCGTCACGCGGCTGAACAAATATTGTTAGTCTGGGTCGAAATTAAGAACAGCAGATAAGCGCTAGTTACACAAACGGAGAAAATTGCATTTTTTACGACAAAATCTTAAAGATTGAGTGTAATTTATGGCGCTAACGATAAGGTGTAAAATATGAAGACTTGCGTACGTTATTGCCCTTCCATTAAAGTATCAGTCAAATGCGTAGATAAGTCTCGATTTTCCAAGCAATGTGCTTTGTCTAAGGACGGTCATTGACCAGGTTGAAGGTGGAAATCAGTACTACATATACATAAAACCTTTAAAGAATATGTTGCGTCTGAGTTTCTACTTGCACACTTGAATTTCATAAATTTCTACTTGAATTTCATAGATCATCCTTTTAATTGATCCTTATAGTGTTCCTTTTTATTGCAATAGCTGTAAATTCTTGCAATTTTGTATGTAAATTAGCAGGAGTTGTATGCAAAGTAGCAAGAGTACCAGTTCAACGGAAATTGAGTCTTGATATATTTACCTATTATTTTTAATTTAAAATAGCCTAAATTGACAACTTCATAGTTTCTTGAAATAAATAAAGACGTAATTTCTATACAATAGAAGTATTGGACTGGACTGTGTTATTTTAACAAGGCAATACAATACAAATGGGAATTCAAGGGCATTTCGTTCTCATATATTAGGAAATATAAAAGCTAAACATAGCAAATCTGGGAGATGCTATAAGTAGTGATCCAGGCTGAGGCCTTAAGGATAAGATTCAGTACTTTTCCTAGATCACGAGTTTTAATGCTGGATTTATAATAAAGATTTAAAGTCTGTACTGTCTCTGATGGTGCCAGCTAGACTTAGTTTCGCTTCTGCAGCGAAAATCTATGCATCGTAGTTCTGTATTTTATTCGAAGTCACTTAGCAGCCAGTAAACGAAATCGATTGGCCTTTCTAGTCGATCATTTAAATTTTTGGGTAAATTGATATCCTTCTAAAAATATTTATATTAATGGGTAAAATATCATGAAGGAGATAAAATTTTATCAGTTTCATTATTTTTTCCAAATTTCATAGTTTTTTCGCTGTCTTTGCAATCAATCTTTCTCAAATAAACAAGTCCATTTGTTAATTCTGCAGTTTTCTCACGGTAAATATTAAGGAATACACAACTAAAAGATTAAAAGCAAGATCTGGATGGGATTTCCAATTTTACAGAGCGTTTTTTCAATATACTTCTAAATCAAACTTAGTTTTAGTAAAGGCTGAATAAGCAAAATAGTGACGCGAAATGCAATTCCTTTGGGAAGAAAAATAAACGACTATCACTGATAAATTATTTTTAATTATCATTTATAGTACAAAACAGCTGTTAAAACGAATTAAAGGCAGTGTCGTAAGTACCTAGTTAGTCAGTTCTTCTAACGCAGCTACAACATCTCCTCTGTTCTCGCGTAGTACCTTTTCGGCTTGGACCTTAGATATTAACATTTCATTCATCTGAAATGGAAGTTCCTTTAGTATCTCTAACAATAAATGGGACGGTTTTCTACTTACAATTAATTCTATATCTTCTTTTTTCACGTGAACCTTTTGCAGTTCTCTCTCTTTGGCTAATTTCTCCTCATTCTCTTTTATTCGCTTGTCCCCAAACTGTTCTACAGCCTGAAATAGAGATACATGGATTTTCAGACTTTCTTTGGACAACATTGGAGTTCGAATTTTTTATTAGAAAAGAGTTAATCATTGACGTCAGATAGAATACAAATGGTCATCATTTATCAGTTTATTTATCCGCTTTATATACGACCTCTCGTTGTTACAAAGTTTAAAATTAAAAACAGTACAACTGAAATAAAGTCACTTCACGTGCTTTTGCTCCTTCCAATATTTTGATCCCGGGAAATCAGCATGCACTTACACTGGATATGTCTGCGGATGAGATCTCCTTTTCTTCGGCGTAATCTGTAACTCTTTCTAAGTCAGCTGCGCCACCATCGTGCTTTGTGGCCTTTTTCTGCTTTTTATCTTGCTGGACTTCGTCATTCCCATTAATTTCACTTGACTGCGACATTGCTACTACACACCTCCGGTGCGGAAAATGTCAAAAACAACCGTGAAGTTAGATAGAATTAAGAGGTTTAAAACATACTGTTATTTCAGAGAAATAGTTTTAGAAATAGTTTTACTTAATTTCAAGCTATCTAGTCAATTACCTTTATATTCAAATAGCTTCTAAAGTTAGATTTTGGACTCTTTAGTAAATTATTAATTGAATTCGTCTTTTAATTCAACAAGTAAAATTTGCTGTGAATTGAACCTTAAGCATGTTACAGCTGATGAAAATGTCGTTTGACTTCTGACATTTGTGGTCTATTTACTCCTCATCGTAGAGGCGATGTCGGCAACATTTAAAATAGCGAAAAAGAAATACACGCAAAATGATTTGCGACGGTTAATGCAAGAACAGAAGGCGAAAACTAAGCATCCACAAACGGAGCTTAAAATTGACTCACCGTTGGCCAAATATCCTTTTCAATTTGTCTTTATAATTTTATGATAATTTGTAGTTCATTTGTATTTATTCCATTTTCCTTAACTGAAAAACAAATATAACGATGCAGGTCAACTTATGTGCATTCTGTGCAAAAGCGTGGTGCGGTCTGAATCGGTTTGGAAAGTTCATGTCAATACAAAAGCCCACAAAGAGAACGTGACTGCAGCTAAGCAACTTAAGGAGAAGTTAGAAAACGTTTCAAAACAGCCCACCAAACGTCCCGGTGAGCCTGTGGCAACATCTGCCCCCAGCAAAGTAGCGAGGACGGCATTGGAAGACAATGGGACCGGTGCGATTAAACAAGGACCAGAAGAGCAGACTGGGAAAGTACCAAGCGACTTTTTCGATACCCCCTCATCTAAATCATATTTTGAGATAACACTTGAGAAAACTAGTATTAAGAAGGATTTAATAAAAATTAAGCGGGAAAGACCCGAAGAGGACAATGAACAAATTCACAAAAAGGTAGCGAAGTTGGATCTCGACGAGGGTAAAGATGATGTCCTTCCCGAAGGCTTCTTCGATGATCCAGTTAAAGATGCTAAGATCAGAAACCTCGAATACAAAGATCCCCAGGAGGAAGAATGGGAACGTTTTCAGCGGGAGATTAAGGAGGAGTCGACATTGTCTAATGCGATTATTGCTGAAGAACGAGAGGAAGCAACGGCTGAGCGGCAGATTGAGGAGATTGATGAGCAAATTCAGAAATGGTCCAAAGTACTTGATTTGGAGAAAAAGAAGGAGGTGGTAACCAGCAAGGCTAAACAGAGACCTGCGAAACTAAAAGAGGAAAGTTCTGAGAGCGAAATCTCCGATCCAGAAAATGAAGATTTCGATGAGTTTTTGGACTGGAGAGCAAAACGTTTAAGTACATAAGACTGTAAGGCTTCGTATACATTTAATAAATTTTTGATTTTGTTAAATTGTGTTTTGTAAATGAAATAACAAAGTGG
Source organism: Proctacanthus coquilletti (assembly GCA_001932985.1). NCBI lineage: Eukaryota > Metazoa > Arthropoda > Insecta > Diptera > Asilidae > Proctacanthus > Proctacanthus coquilletti. Next base: position 580,737 of record MNCL01000094.1, on the reverse strand, counting down.
AAAAAAGATTGAAATATTTTCATTCTAATTAAACACCCTACTCAATGGTATAAATTAATAGTTATATTTTTATAACTATATACCTATACTTTTTTAATATTAGAAGTAATTTTCCCGGAAATTCCTCAAGCTGTCGAATTGAAATATTAAATAATTGTAAACTTTGCTTACATCTTGCTCAGTGGTTAATTTCAGAAATTGTCTTGTTGTTTTGAGGGGCCAAGGATTCACACATTAAAAAGTACGTGGGGTTTCTCGGTTCTTCCAAAGAGTAACTTGCGGCAATGTCCTAATCCTTCTGGATTTTACTAAGTATGTAATATTTCAAATAAGAAAATTGCCAGTAAAAATATATCCAAAAATATCCGAAATAGTTCTTAGCCTTATATTTGCCTTATTTTCACTGTATAAGGCTATTGATATTGTGGATAAAGCAAGTGCAAGTATCTAATTAGGAACTAAGTAAGCATGATCCCTATAAAACTTTAAAACTGAGAAATCGATAAAAACAACGTTACCATGGAAAATTACATCAATAAATTGGAACATATTCAAGTTATCCGTACGGAGAGCAAAAACTCAGTGAGCTATTTGATTTACTATATTATTTTAAAAGGAAGATATGTGTGACACTAATTGCGATAACATAGATACAGAAAACCTTGAGAAACAGTTCATTAGATTTAACGTGATTAAGCCGAGGATAAACACTTCTGAAGTGTACGATACCCAAAACATCCCAAGACGGTTTGAATGCTCTTGTAAGGAAATGCTATTCAAATTTAATAAATTCATCAAATTATTTTAAATTTTTCTTATTTTAACAGATTTATTCACCGGTTATGGCATTCAGAAGGAGAAACAGAATCCTTTTTATAGAACAGTAAACTCCGAATATGGGTTTTATATGCCAAATCCTCATACAGTACCAACGCGTTATTTTCCCCGCAGCCAGAAATTTTCTACAGATCTTGCAAAATGTGGAATGTACCGGAATTACTCTTTGAACACCCACATGGACAAAAGCTACTACTAGCTTTGTTCTTAGTTGGATTCATGTCATATAATTGTATGCTTATTTTAGAATATTTTGAAACATAATTCATTTTTGATAACGATTTCTATGAATTTCTTTAAAAAAATTAGAAATCCAACAGAACTGAATACAAAACTATTTTCTAGTAACTAAAAATATAAAAAGTATTATAGAAAGAAATAAATAATTAGTCAACAATAATTTGTTTTTAGTTTTTACAAGAATTTTCCATACAAGAAGGTGAAATTATACGGCAATTTCTTCAAGTGTAAATTGATAATACTAGTATTTATATATTCATAAATTACAAATTTTGATATTTGAAAATATATGAGGTATTAGATAATTTGTTATATTTAATTTTATTGTTTATTTTAAATATGAATTTCTGTTTCGTTATTTAATATATTGATATTTGGCTAACATCTATCCTTATTTCCTTTTCGGTCAAAAAACTATATATATATATGTATATATATATTTTATTTTTTAAATTTAAAATAAAAAAAAAAAAAATTTGAAAGCTAAAAGAGGCACCTACGAAACGAAAACTTCTAATTGCGCATGATACAGGGATTATCGATTTTATTATCTTGTCAGTGATGTGTTTTACCTCAACAACGACACCGGTAAACGTTTCCTAAATTTTCATATCAATAGTTAAACTACGAAATGGAAAGACGAAACTCTCAACTACTCTATGTGCTCCTCCTGATTGCCCTCAAACCGGATCTGAATAGTGCGATTACCAAACGAGGGCCACATCATCCTCGGAGTGAATTGTCAAAGACCAAAACAAAGGTTGACCAGCATCTTACGCACGAGGAACAGTAACAGGAGCAAAGTTCGAAATTCCCATATGCATATTAATGATATTATACTTTAATTACAGCCATATTGACGACGATCTTGAAGAGAGATGGGGTGTAGATTTGGATCCTGATAGAATGACTGATGATGAAAAACACTTTTACTATTTCAGGGTAATTATTTATCTTTATCAACACCCTTCAAAAATTGAAAAATATAAGTTGTCTAAAATACAGTACTACAGTAGAAGAACAGGATTTAGCATAAATAAGTGATTATAAGCGTATATTTTATGTGTAGGTTCACGACAGCGACAATAACAATGCCTTGGACGGTTTAGAAATGCTACAAGCTGCTCTTCACCAAGACGGCAAAAGTGCCAAATTAGACAGAGATTCATATTTGCAAAACGCATCGCAAGAGCTTGACCACATCATAGGTAAATTAAAGAGATAACTCTATTGACTTGAGTTTCATTTCATATCTTTTAACTTTTCAGAGGTCATAGATGATTTTTTTAAAATCGCTGACATGAACAGGGACGGTTTGCTTCACTACCCCGAGTATATGAAAGCAGTTATAGAAAGTAAAGAACTCGAACCAAAAACGTAAAAATTCTTTATTGATTTACTATTACTAACTACGATTCTAAGAATTTAGAGATTGCAGCGGTACATGAGGTCACATGGCGAGCCCTTGTATCCATCGTATGCTGCCCGCTCTACTGTGTCTATCAGATTTTCGTATTGTGATTTATTGTCTGAGCTCCTAGAATTTTATAACAATAAAAGTAATATTAATTGGTAAAATAATAGTTGCATAATTACCCTCCAAATTTTTCTATGCTATTGAGAAGCGCTTTTGCTGCCCGTGCGTATTCGTACGCTGTTGCTGGAGTGTGACACGCTGCTTTATATAGGCACGCACTGTCGCCGGAACCCTGTGCTGCTAGAAATCCAACAAAAAGCATTGGTTCACCTTCGTCGAACAGAGAAGCTATGAAAGACATATTAATAAATTAATATTGTATTTTTAAGTAATAAAATTTAACAGTGAGTAATGGTAGTACATTGAAAGGGTAAGGCTAGAAGCCCTAATTTTTAAATAAAGTTGAAAAATTTAATAATTATTCTTGAATATAATTCATTTTCAGAAATTATTTTCCCATAAAATCGATAAAGTGTTATAAAAATTATTAAAACAATAATTTAATTGCTTTATTGAACTTTTAGAAGAATATTTGATAGTAATAAATCCAAATATTTTTGGATATTGATAGTGTTAATACACTTTTTTCAAAAATATTTAAAAACGACAGTTAAATTTAGGAAATATAAAAAGCGCTTTTTTCCAAATTTTAAATCAAACTCATTTTATTTTTGTCGGTGTTATTTATTCGCTACGGGATGTAGAAGATACGTGAGTTGATTAGTTTTATTAAACGTAAATTTACGGCTTCTTACACAAACAAAACTTGCGACGTTTAAGACGTTTTGGTAATATATCCAGAATTTCTAAAGTAAATTAAGCTTCATCTCCGTTCCAGTCACATTACCTGAGAAATTACTAAGTCAATATACATCCTGTAGATCTTATTACTTCGTATAAAGATGATACGAGTGCATACCCCAGTATGGTAGCAAATGTGTCATCAAAATATTTTCAATAGATTCATGTCATCCCGGAAACTTTAAATTTTATTTACCATAGCTGGTCAATATCTTTATTGTATAGATATTTAGAAATTCCCAGCAATGTATTACTGATACCACTCCATAATTCTTGAAATACTTTGCATATAATTTTAATATTTATGGCCTGCTAATGAAGTTTTTAACTATGTAAACAATACCTTAAAGGTTCCAGAGTATTTACGCCGAGGTTTAGAAGTTTGTTTTTACCTCTTTCACTTCGTCCTCTTGCATAGCTACTCCAATGTCCAGCCCCAATCAACCCGGCGGCAAATATTAACGCCTTTAATAAAATGAGAATCAGTAGATTGCTCAAATTTAGGCTCAGAACCTGTAAAATGGGACCAATTACAAAATAGACTAAATTAGAGCTAATGTAGACTTACTTGAGTATTTCCAAGAGATCTATTTATGAGTTCCTTTGCAACTTGGACTATCATATGTCCAGTTGGGCCGGCTAGGGTGTCCTGTGCGGTTTTTAGCCAAGTAGGAGAAGACTCACTTTGCCCAATTTCAGTTCTTTCATCATAGCACACACAATAATCAACTAATAGTACGAGTATCAAGCACTTGAACAAATTCATACTTCTTTACATTAGATTGGAGGCACTGGAAGTCGAGCGACTCCGAGATCAAATCATCAGCACGTTTGACGAATCACTAAAAATCGAAAAGTGTCTCAAGTCGTATAAATACGTGAGGTAAGCAGCAATTCTTTGCGGCAACTCTTCACCCCTGTCGATGGAAAGATACCTAGACGCCACTTCTAATCTAGAAAACAAAGGAATTGCTGCAGGGTCCGATGGGCAAAAAACAATGCACCCCGAAATGACTGCCATCTTACCTTCTTACCCCTTGTGGTGTGCAAGGTGAATGCGCCGTCACAATGGAGGTAGTTTGCTGGCACTTTACTTAACCGACGATTTTACAAGATTTGCTGCAATTTATCTTCGAAGTCACTGAAGGTATTTGGGCAGGTAGAAAATGTTGTAATCGCACAACAGTGACGAACCATATACCCATGTATATAAAATGGTTTTACTTTTACGCAGAAGTGATAATTTTTTGCTGGTTTAGAAACCAAGATAGCGTATTTTCTAATTTCTACTCTCACTGTATGAGGTAAAGCACTGTTACTAAAAGGGCTTGTGCTTCGTATTCACATTGAGATATGTGCTTTAAAAAATCAGACTTTATGTAACTACGAACTTTAAAACATAAAATAATAATGATACTCTTAGGATCATGTTCAAACTTAGGTATATATTGCCTTCCTTTACTTACAAAAGGTCAGGTCTCGAACTTTCCTAATTGTAGGCTTTATATAGCATGCTTTGTAAACTACTTCATACTAGAATTTTAAAAATTGTCTTCTCTAGGAGCTAGAGTTATTTGAATTCTTTTGGTAATAAAGGAATGTACAAAAATGAGGTAATACAAATCACCTGACTTAATGCAAATCAATGCTTAAAAATAACGTAAATTGTAGTGCAATTCAAGAACTACTAGACGCTTTACTTTGGGATATCTACGGAAAAGTCTCATCACGTAATTTACCAAGAAACAGGGAACAAGCTTTACAAATTGCTACTAACCAGGCAAATGATACAAGCTCAAGTTCGTGGAAGTACTCCCAAGATATGCTTAAAAGGCAAAGTATGATATTCTGTTTTTTAATAGCCCATAAAAATAAGTAAAAGTGTGCTATTAAAGGCATCTACGCACTCATGGAAATTAGTGCCTCTATGCGAATTGAAATTCGCATTATTGGATTTTGCCTCACAAAGGTTTTAGTTGCTCGTGATAGACTTTTAAGGAAACAAGAAGCACTATGCTGTACTTTAACTTCATATTTGAATGAATATTCACAATTATCAGGTAATGTTAAAACTTTAACCGAAATCATGTTCTTTTATAAAAATTTGTATGAAAATTTGTGACCAAATACCATCCCATCTATTTATCCTAATAAGTTCTGCAATAAGGGATTAGTACGAAATTAAAAAAATTAAACATAAATTAAAAAACTATGGATTTTAAAAGGCGAGTGAAGGAGGAATCAAAATAGTCTCGGACGTGTTTGTAAAAGGGTTCCTAGTAAACAAAAAAAAATCAATACTTCCACGGGACCGTAAAGGGGAAAAAATATTTAAAAATTATAAAAAATAAAAAAAAGCGTAGTACTTTCATGGGACTCGATTATAGTGGATTGTTTTTAATGTTAGGAAAAAAATATTATAATTGTTTAAAAAATGAGGTAAAATTTGGATTCGTAATCGCATTTTTTGAAGAAAACCCATTCCCATTGGCTGTGAGTTTTTAGAGCCAAAATTTCGAACTTCACGGTCTCGGGGTAAATCGGGTATCAAATTAAAGAGCGCCTGCTGCAAATCTAGAAAACGATAACAATTGTGAATCGGATAAAAAATATTGAAGTAAGAGCAAAAACAATTATAACGACTTTCATTTAAAAAAGCACCTATGGATTCTGTTTATGAGCCACTTTTAATGGGTTAGTAAATGAAATAAAAATTCACCCCTAGAATTCGGGTTTTTATAATAAAGACTATCCTAGTTGTTGACCAGAGAAACATTTCAAATTTGGCTTGTTTGATGTCTAATGCTTTTAAATAGTCTCGCAAAAATATTTTTTACTTAGATATTTTCAATGTACAGAAATGACTTCCCCTACAGTTTTTTGTATATGAATATAGACTATAGGAGATTGCTCAAATAAGATTAACTTGTGCTTTTTAGATTTAGTTCATAAAATCAGCCAAACTGTTTAGGCGTTATGTTGAGTACGCACTAATCAGCCGGAAGACGTCCTGAGAAAGTCGTTATTTTCTGTTTATAAGACACCCTTTAGATTTTTTCTATCTACCTTCTAGAAGAGCTCAACTGTTGGCAGTGATGGACGTAGGGGATTTCGAAGGCGCATGTTTTCTTCTTGTCAAAGGGCACAGTGTGGGTGTCGATGCATAAGCTTGAATGAAATTCCTCAGTATTTTGCGGAAGTTGAATGCCATAACGTTCGATGCATAGCTAGGGATAAACGAGCCCAAAAAGTGATAATGGTGTGAATTTCAGATAGTGTATTCAAAAGACCATGGGCTATCGATTACTCGCGGATTTTAGAAGTGATTAGGCATGTAGTCTTAGGGTGTGATTGTTCTTGGCATGCAAATTGTCGAGTGAAAAACCGAAAAAGAGTCAGTTTGCCAAAGAAGTATTGATCGTAGAATCTGCAGTTCGACTGTACGATGTACAAAAGTATAATTCCCTATATTAGTAGCCTTGGCTATTTTTAATTTGTCTGGTACTGGTGCTGTTGTTCTATTCTGTGGTGGGAAGCGAATATCGAATTCGTTCCGCATATGTGCTGCTTGAATGCATTCCAGCTCAAGCTCGAAAAGAGGAACAATGTCGCGCGGATTTTTGTGGTGCAACCTGAAGGAAATGATTCATGCTTTGCGTAGTTCGCAGCGATTGATAAAAATATGGTCCTGTATTATAAAACTTACTTGAGTTGAATGGAATTGGGTTGAATGTGTGATGGAACTTTTATCAGGTGTTGCTTGCACTTCACCTCCTATAAAATACAGCAATTTGAAAGTGACTAAAGCGACTAACAATGGAGCAGTCTCAAGGGAGGACTTCCAGACAAAAGGGTGACTTAAAAATTTTTTGTTTTTTTGTCTCTTCTTCTTTCGTTCCGTTTTTGTCCCTTTCTTTTGACCTAGACACTTATTTATGATTAAAAGGTCGTCTCTGGAATCACTCACTTTAATACCTTAATGGTTTGTTTTGAATAGTTGTGGCTATAGAAGGCGCCGTACTGATTAAAATGGTCTAGCAATTGATGCAATTGAAAATGAAGTTCATGTATAATACTTGTGGTACGTTCAAAGGCACCTATAATTACATACATGTTCCATTTATAGTGCTTTATTCTGCAATATAATAAGGTTTTCTATCTCCTGGACTGGAGAAACATGTGGGAGAACTCTGACCTTTATTTTACGCCTACATGCCCTAAAAATATATTTATGCGACCTTTGAAATGTGAAATTGTATACTTAGAAGAATTGTTTTGTTTTCGTTAGAATTTAGTTACCGAAAATTGCCAAAATCTCCCTCATCCTTCACCTTTGGGGATGACTACGATAAAGTCTTAATATTTGTGTTCAGCCTTGACCGAACAAGCTTAAGCAGCATCTACCAACATCGCGGTTCATTACTCACTAAGGGTGGCCCTATATACGAAGAATTGGTAGGCACAAAACATTTATATTGGACAATTTCGAGAACGACACACATCATGATATCTATTCAAATAGCTCAAAGTTCTCGTATCAAGGTTAAATTAGAAAATCTTGGCTTCGCGCTTCATGCTAAGGATTTCCATGTATTTCGTATAGTATTATAAAAGTAGTGTTATTTTCTCATTTAGTGATTTTTTTTCTATTTTTCGATTCTCTAAATCTAATCGCTTTATTGAATGGTTCTTCATTCTTAGTATTGTTGTTATTGCTTTGATGAAGCTAACTTGTATGATTTCGTACTTGGAAGGCAATAGTATCATTAATTACAGCGAGGTCACTATTAGTTGACCTTGTGTGCGGAGGCAATTTCAGTAAAAGAAAGTCACTTCCAAATTAATTGAACCTAAAGATTAATTCGATTTAAAGTACCTATTATATATTTGTACTTATAAATAGTCAAGAGGAGATTAAAGAAATTCGTTCAGGTGTATAAAGTTATGCCTACATATCGCACAAGTGCTTTTACAGATCGTTAAGCATCTAAAATTGTTTTATAGGTCACCATATCATGGAAAATAGCTGACATACTTGAGGTTAAGACCAAACCGTTTTTCTTTTTAAGGTTTTGTTTTAATCGTGGGGATATATATAAGAGTAATTTCTTATGAAAGATGAGGTTTTGCGAAAAATATTGACTTAGTCTCGTAAAAGAGAAGAATCAATCGATGCCCGTTCATAAAAGTTAATTGTGTGGGCGTTTTGGACTCATAATAATATTATTTCAGCATTGGTGTACAAGTTGGATAGTTAGTTAGACAAATTAAGGATATTTCTCAAAATTTAATTAGAATAAACTTATTTCCTGGCTAAAAATTTGTTTGGAAGTTTATAATGATCCTCTTTTTCTATTCCCATAGTCCATTCCGGATTAGGCGCTTTGAAATGACGTTTTATTCAACGTAGTATTAAATTTTACAGACTAGGCCAAGCTTCTCTTCGGGATTGTTTGTAATATTTTTTACCTTAATAAGATCTAATCCATTTAATTACCCTGAAAATAACACCAAATTTATGAGTTGTAAAAAATATATATGCATTTTAAGCGTAATAATAAAATTCGTTATAATGAAAACAATTAAAAAGTCTTAATTCATTGGTAGCATACAAACTAATATCGAAATAAAGCTTTTTATAATTTTTCGATGAAATTTCCTTTTGTCACGTTCAGTGGAAGAGTTCTTAATTTGTCTATATGTTTATTAAGATTTTTTTCGAAAAATGACGAAGTTATTCATATTTTTACAACACTTGAAGTAAAATTCATTGTGATTTAAAATTCCTTAACGAAAAAGAATTATTATACAAGTGTAAAGAAGTGCTTTTTAAAGGGTTTTTTAGACGATTTGGTATAAAATATTAGATCGGAACATCATTGGTTCATTAACTTAAATGCTAAGATTTCTGAAAAGGATATAATTAAGAAAACTTTTCAGTAATCTCTCTCGTAAATATTAGAATAAATACGCCACTGCACCAAAAAGAGGACGTTTACACATATTCTAACAGAAAAAATGTAAACTCCGAGAGGATTGTTTGAATTGAATGAGTGAACTAAAGGCGCAATGAATTACACAAATAAGTATACGCTAAATATACAAAGGTATTCCTTAATACACAGCCTATAAAGATGAAATGTAGACCAGACAAATCGACTTGATATGAGCTACTTCCTTAATTCAATCAAAACTTTAGCGGGTAGCTACACGCAGAAGGATCTTGCTGATGACACAGGTACAGGTAACACACCACCCATTAGCACTTTGTTGCGAACGCTTTGCTTTTTGCAATTTATATTTAATAGAATACTTACCCGCAATTAGTTCTATTACAGTACACTATTACACAAATTAGCTAAAAGTACATTAGAATTGTTGATTTCGCAATTTTAAGTGTTTCGTATTAAGTAAATGTAAACCATTTCAAATTTACCTTGTTTTAATGGATTTCTGTATATCATTTAAATGATTCATTTATTTTGTTTTAAACACATATACCCACTTAAGTTATGTTTTTTTGTAAATTTTTGAAAACACTATTACTATCTACAAGTGAGAAGCAAAATATTATAATAAAACAGTAGATGTGATTTTGTTAAGAGTAATCTATTTTTGAAGAAAATAACGACCTCCTTTTTTAAAAAATATTATGAGGTAATAATGGCTTAATACGCTCTAGTACGATCTCCTATTCACTTTGGACTATCAATTTATATAAAAAATCAATTTTTTTAACCTATCAAGGTGGAATGTAAACTCTTAAGTTTTTAAAACAATCTTTTGTACGTATAAGTCAAGAACGCCAATTTTAAGGGAATCTGAGAAGCACATGTGCCTCCCTTTGGCACATTCTCCTGTAAGAGCCCCAAATTGAGTGACCTTCTTTTCTCAAAACTAAGACGATAAATATTTTAGCGGATTGCCAAATTGGGTGTATTAGGAATCCCGGTTTCTCCAGAAAGGGCGCCAAGAAATCGAATTTATAACACGCCTGTTCAATTCAAAGTGAATTCGAGAAATATTTCGAATTATTTTGGTGTGAGTAATGAAAACATTCTTTATGATGACTAGATAATGTTTTAAATATTTCAATGAGTTGATAATGAAGTATTTATATAAAATACAGTAGCACTTTGCTGAAGGCAGGTTTTATGTGCGTACATTAATATTTTATTTCGTTCGGTCGTTCCAGGTGAATTTGAAGAACATAAAATAATATTGGGCCCATAACCTTTTGTTTAACGGTCCATAAATATTTGAGAACAATTTGTAAATTACCTAATCCGTAGAGATTTCCTTTATCCCCGGAATATAAAAGCAGATATGAATTAGCCTTGTGAGTTATAGAAAGCAGCTACTGTACTTTTGCAGGATCTTTCTCGGAAAGGAAAAAATCCTTAAAAGAACTTCCTCCTCCACTTGCAAGGGCTCTTGCTAAACTCCGTGAAAACAGCGCAGAACTTCAGCAACACTTTTGACCTTCAGCTGTAACTCAAAATGTAGCAGCGTTTACTGGACCATAACAACTATGTTTTATGCCAGGGGATATTCTTGCGCTTATTCCTTATGCCAGTATCTCTTAAGTCTCTGTATGTTCATGACCTCTCTGTGTATGCTTCCCTACTTTCCATCCTGAACGGCTCATACCAGTCACCTTATTTCGTTAGAAGATATCCTTTAAGGCTGCGGAGACGCTAAGCAGAAATGTGCAAAGAGCTTTTGTGAAGGCATATAAATCCAAAAAAGGAGAAACACGTTTATAAAAGTACTTTCGGTATAGGGGATACGACTTGTTCTGATTAATTGCTCGACGTGGTGCAGGTCATATGAGTTGTATACTTAACACGGAAAAAATGCTGTTCGACATAGTTCTTCTAGTCTGGGTCAGTAGACCCAGAACGAAAGCGAAATCAAGTTTTAAATTTTGAAAAGGACGGATGAGTATTTAAGAGCTAGACTTTAGATATTACAGCTTGAGGAAAGAAAGGAATCTGTGCAATTTCGCAGTCTGGATTAAATTCGTTAGTTACTTTATGAATACTAACAAATAAGGTATCATACACTTTATAAGCCTACGTCCAACAAGTGGCGTCTGATAAAATTTACTGCTATGCTTTTGATGTTCTATGTACCTAAAAATAATGTATAACAAAATGTCTTTGAAAATGTTTTAAATATAATTCTATGAACTTTTAATATAGGAAGTTAAGAAAAAAGGGGAAATTACTAAAAAGCTATAATATGGAGTTCTTGTTGAATTTTACAATTAAATTTGAACCCCTAGAGTTTGAATCCTAGAAAAATTAAGCGATTTTAACTAAAACGACCTTTTTATTCATTTTGTTAAGAGGTTTTCTCTTTCAGCCTTGAAAAAGTTAAGAAGTAAAATTTATGCGTAAATGTAGGATGTCTTGTACTCGACTGGAATTTCGAGCTTCTCGCTTTTCCTTTGTTTTGGGCTAACAAGCTAAACAAACTCTTATCTCAATGTCCTGGAGCCTTCTAATAGCCGTTGTTTTTCCTTATATCCATATCAAATATAATAAAAAGATGTTGTTTTATGTAGACAGTTTGATTCTCATTTTTCTTGTACAAAAATACGCAGGAACGGTTCTAAAAATAATCAAAAGCCAACGCACACATAAAGTCGATTCGAGAAAACCAAAGAAGAAGATATTTTCTTTTTTATCGGTTAATAAATCAAATTAAGGCCAGAAATATATATAAAATGTTTTTAAAAATTGGAACTAAGGTAAACCGAGAACTTTTTGATTGAAAGATAAATCCAATTGATTAAAATAAGGTGAAAATGATTAAAGAATTTCTGGATAAAACGTTAAGGTATAATTCAATTTTGTTTTTAAACATGGCAATGCAAATTGTTTTTTAAGTTTAAAAAGAATAAAATTAAAAGCAATGAATGATGTAAAGAATTTCTGGGAAGCAACTGTGACCGTTTTTACCTGTTGGAAAAGTAATTCTGTGGATTAAAGGATTTTATAAGAGATAAGAGGGATGATCCGAGGAGGAGATTTGCAAAAGCTAAATTATAAGGATAAGAAAAAACCCGTCTCTCCAAAAACTGTCAGAAGCACACCTATCGTGAATCTTTACTATGTTTGGGCTGGGCTCTCGGCGGAGGCATAATACTTGTTTTATAGCATTTACAAAAATTTTAACTTGATTTTGCTGGGGAAATATTTAACAAAATATTCTACGGATTTTACAAAAGCAAAATTTAGAACCATTATTGTTGGAATATATTAAACAGGAAGCAAAGACGGAGCCTCCAAAGGGAGCATTGTCGACACATTCCATTGATGCAGAAAACCTTTTTCAGTCAATAAAGAAAGCGGTTGAACCACAGAGAGTGGTTGACGTTAGGAAATGTTTATGGATTACCATTCAGGAAAAAGGCACGACAAAGGACGCTAATGAAGTGACTTTGAAGTCTTCAGCGTTTTTACATACTCTTTATTAAATACTTGCGATTAAAAAAGCTACACAGAAAAAATACATATAATATTTTTATGGATACCATTGTCACGATACATACCATTTGACCGTTCTATAAATGGTCGTTTACATTCCAAACCTGAAATATCAAAACACATTAGTCTTCCTAGATTGAGCAGTGGAAGCCATTTAAATTTCATAAGTTCACAACAAATTTCGTGCAATTCGCTTCATATTACGTTGAATAAGAAGGGGCATAATGTTGTTGCTAATTAAGAAAAACCGCGGGAACGTGTAAAAATTGAGGAAAATTAATTTATAACCGTATGTGAGCTTAAAGCCTTTGAATTCATTCTACTGCTTCATTACCTGAAGTAAAGCACGGATTAGCTGCCTCACGTTCATGACCTAATGGCTGGGCTCACTTGAAATGCCTGGCGTACATGTTCATCTTGTTTACAATATTTCGGTTGTTTTAATTTAGAAGAGAATTTCACCTTTGTTTTTGATTGGTAGGCTTAAGTTGTTATCCGTTGTGCATGATCCTCCTTAATCTCTTTAAATTCGCATCACGACCCTGTTTACATTCAATTCGAATTATATTTCCTTGATTTAAGCTGAAGCAAGAAATATGCGATTCAGCCTCTCTCCGCCCCAATCGAATAGCGAATCCTCTGGCAACAAGGACGAGTCGACATCGTCATCGGACTTTGACCAATGGCTACATGCTATGAAGATGGTCGCTCGCCTACCTGGAGGTATGCCACCAGAATTCAGGAAGAAGGTTCGATATATATTTATTAAGTTAAATATATTAAGTTGATTAACTAAAGTTTCTTTAATTTGTTTCAGCTTTGGTTAGCACTTTCTGAAAAATATTTACAAACGAGAAACGTCGATTGGGAGAAGGAACAAATCAAGTGCTTCAGCGAGCAATGGAGAGAGGATGACGAGGAGCTCGGTATTCAAATTGTTAAGGTAAACTGATTCATCCACAAAGTTTTATAAATCCATTTAATATAAATTTATATTTATGTGGGACGTTGATGGAATGTCTAGTCATTAGCCAGAGCCGAAGTTTATTGAAACATTAATTATTTCCAGTAATTGCAATTTAAAATTTGAACTTACCCGAGCAGGTTGGAAGTGAAGGAACATTATTAGAAATCTTTCCTTCGAAAGTTATCCTTTGCAAATTAGCAAAAATCTTGGATGAGAACATTTGTTGGAAAATATAATTTATATATAAATACATAATTTTTCGAAAGCAAGCTTAATATCTAATTTGTTTTCTCCTTCTGACTGAGCTAAAATAAAATATAATAAACCTGCCTTAATATGAATTTTATGAATGAAAATACGTTAGAATATGTCCTATTTCTTCAGTTTAGTGTAATAAAAATCCGTTTTTGCTTTAGGGCATATTTCATAGGCAATCTGACTTAAGTTGTTCATGAAGTACTTACGAGTACTTAAAGTTGATATTGATTTTAAAATACACTTTTCTGAACCTTATTTAATTTAAATTGTTACTATCGTAAAGAAACGGAGATGAAAACATCGTAAAACAATATATATAAAATCATATACAAATCAATAGCACTTTCATATTTTATTTTTGTTGCACATTTAATCTCTCTTTTTTTATTTTGTACCAAATTTTTTAATAGTAATAACAACAAAGTACCCGAGGCTGGTTTTTACATGGAACTTTTAAATTCATTTTATTTAGCATTATCTACGAATAGGGGTTATTTTAAATATGTGTGTATAGAAGATCGATCTTCACTAATTTTAGATTAAACGATTGCTCATACATAGTGTTTCTAAAGTTTAAAATTAGAAAAGACTTAGTAAAGTATAAACAAAAATTAATTTGGTTCTATAAAAAGGACAATAAAATGGTTTCAGAATAGGACAACTTGAAATTTAAGTTAAAATATAAATAAATTTTAATAGAAGCGGTCTTCTTTATTATAAATAATTAAAAATTATTTATAAAATAAATCGGCTTTAAAGAGCTTTATCAAAAAACTCGTTTGTTAGAAATTACATCTTAAGAAATAAAATACAAAAATCGAAATAATGTAACTGTTAACAAACAAATAATTATGTACCCAGGACCTCCATAGAACAGGCTCTAGTCTGTGTTCAGGACCAGCAGGTTCTATTAACCAGGCGAAGCTAAAACGTGTGCTCTTAGGATACGCCCGATGGAATCCAGAAGTCGGGTATTGTCAGGTGAATACTTTTTCTAAATTATATTGAGCCTTTAAAACATCAATTCTTTTCTCCTAGGGTTTCAATATGCTTGGTGCTTTAATATTACAAGTGATGGATAAAAACGAGGTGGAATCAATGAAGGTAATGATCTTCTTAGTGGAAGGTGTCTTGCCTCCAGGCTACTTCAGTGGTTCTTTGGGCGGATTGCAAGCAGATATGGCTGTTTTTCGAGAACTCATGACATCAAAGTTACCTAAATTGGCGAAACATTTACAGCGTCTGCAGGGCCGGAATGGAGAGGATTCTTTTGAGCCACCTTTAACGAACGTTTTTACTATGCAATGGTTCCTCACATTGTTTTGTACATGTCTGCCTATAAACTGCGTCCTCAGAGTATGGGATTTGGTTCTGATTGAAGGCAGTGACATCCTACTTAGGACAGCCTTAGCTATTTGGAGTATTTTAGAAGAGTAAGTCTATTTATGATGAATAATAAATTGACAAAATTGATAAAATACATAATTTTAGTAAAATTTTGAGTGCCAAAACTGCAGATGACTTCTATTGTAAGATGGGAATGCTTTCGGGCGAGTTGCTCAACGGGCATTTGATAGATTCAAATGGACTTATTGAAAAAGTCGTCGATCTGGGACCTGTACCAGAATTACAAAAGCTCCGAGATAAACATCTTTATAATATTGCTCCTTGGAGGGATAAGAAGGGCTTAAAGTGAGTAATTAGCTTAATAATACACTAGGCTTTAATGGTGACTAGAGAAACTTTAAAAAGTTTGGAAGTGGTTATTTATAGAAAATTTAGTAAAGAATAATTCTCTATAAATCATAAAAACTAGATGATCAATACTTTTGCCTTAGTTTTAAAGGTGCGTTTTGGGAAAATAATAGTCTAGTAACATGTTATATATATGAATATTTTCAAAACTAGTATAAAAATCCTCTTTAAAATCGGTATAAATGTCCTGTTTTATTTCAGGTTATACTATTCAGACGATGAAGGTGATTCAGACGATGATTCACGTCTAGCTGTGACTACAGCTTGGGGCTTACGAATTAACCGACGCGGATCATCTGGTCCGCCTTCAAGTAGTAAACCACCTATAGATAATAAAGACCGTATTGCTTTGGACATATCCCTTCTGAAGAAACAGTATGATCGGCTTCGAGAAAGGCAGCGGCAAGCCCATATCATCCTTACCGCGGCAGTGGCTAGACAGGCCGTAAACCCAACACCATCTTCCTCAATTCAAATGAACCAACTTTTGATGGGACGAAGTGCAATTGTAACAAATAAAGGCAGAAGAATTGGACCACCGCAGGGCGCAATTCCACCAGCTCGTAAGATCTCAGGAGTAGCAAAGCCAGCAATCGTAGCAACTAAGCAAGCGAAAAGAGGCGAAACACTTCACTGGCATGACACTGAGGTTACTAAAAGACGAAAAAGCAATATAAAATTAAAAGAATCAGATGTCCCAACGTACTCTGAGAGTGCGAAAGCCGAAACTACATCGCAATCAAGTGTTAGTACATCGACACCACCCAGGTCCAGGAAAAAGAGTGAATCATCGTCTTACAGCGAAGATAGCGATGCTAACTCTAGCACTAGCACAAGTTTATGCGATGAGGATGAGAACGACAATCCAGACACGGTCTCCTCGCTGGAAGCTAGTCCACTTAGAAACGTGTTATCATCACCTAAAATCGAAGTGCCTGAAGAGGATAAGAAACTAGAGGACATTAGCAAATACGTTGAATCTTTAGAAGAATTTCCTATTGATAGTAGTAAGGAACAAGATTTAGATAGTACAACAATTGGCCAAATTCCTGTCATTGAGTTAACTGATTCTGTGGATTCGTTGGAACCTAAAAGTTTAGATAAAGTTGAAACGCGTAGTGCTCTTGCTGAGGTAACAGTGGCGGACGAGGATAGCTCTACAGAATGCGATCGCTTTAGTAAGACTGCCGATTCTCTAAACATAACTGAGTTTCCTGTAATGTCTTTGAACACCGAGGAGCAGCAACTGTTGACTCTTGACAATACGCTGCAGAAAACTGATTCCTTTAGTGCCTCATTGAGAGTTTCTCCTGATTCGCCTACTGCTGAGAAAACTGTCGACTATCTTGATGTTTCTAATTCTGCTTTGACTATAACGAGCACTAGTCAGCTTTCCCCAATTGCAGATATAAGCAAGTATCTTAGTTCTTCTAGCATAAGTCCATTAAAGTCTCCTACTTCGTTCTTTGACTATTCGGACATAATGTCGAAAGATTCTAATAAAAACGTCGGTCAGTTCGACGTTAGTGAGGAAGGTGTGACTAACGAATATTTCGAACGTATTAATTTAGTAGAACGTCCAACACATTTGGAACTATTTTATTCACTGAACGAAGATCAGGGCTCCGAGTATGGATCACTAACCAAAGAGCATACTCCAACTGTAAACACGCCTAAATTACAGGAGGTTGAACAGGAACCAGAACAGGTAAATGAGGAGTTTATACGATCACCGCAAACAAGCATATATCCATCAATCATGGATTCATTAAAAACACCGTCCCATGAAAAGAACACTTTAGAAATCCAACCCATGTGCACCGATGAAAGTCTAGACCAAGCAGATGCCGAAATAATGTCATACTCAGAATGTAGAGCTAGCAGTAGTTTCGGCTCCATTTTCTCCCATAACATTTCAAAAGAAAAATCATTTTCATTCGACGTATCCTCGACGGTAGAGAAACAGGAATTACGCCCAACCTCCTGTCCTGAAGCAAGGGAAAGTATAGTAGAGAAAAAAGCCCAATCTGATCGCGTTCTAAAAATAATCGAGGAGAACTCTTTAATTTTGCATAGAATATTACGAAAAAGCATTCCTGCTACTAGTCCTACATATAATAAGGTAAATTTAAGCAAGTCAGTTGTTCTGGACGAAGAAAAGGTTAAATCAGTTCCAGAAACTCCTGTTGATGTTAAATGTATTGATAATGGCGCTAATAGTTTTGAATATATTACTAAGACTTCTGCTGACTTATTAAGGGGGATAAAAAGCGCAAATGATTCAACAACATCGAAAAAAGAAACAGACAACTATAGTAGCTCCTACACCCGCCTTATAGACACATCTACTGTGCTGCGGTCTGATGATAATATTGCAGATAGACTAGAATCTATAAAGAATACCATAAAATCTATAGATTCTCTTTGTGAAGAAAAGGACACCTTTAAACGGGACCGGTGTCAGAGGTACATCGATTCACTTTTCAGTACTTCAACAAATGAAACTGGTCGTACTACCGTTCTCTCCCCGCCAAGCATTAAAATTAGCGAGACTGATCAGATCCTCCCCATTACAAGAAGTAGTTTACTAGATAGAACTGAAATGGATTCACATAGTTCCCCAAACCATTCCGCACGCAGTTATAGAAAAGAAATTTCACCCCGACGTCGTAAGGACGAAGAAAGGGAAGAATACGAAAGTCGAGTTCGACGAGATAAAATGCCAAAGAATTTGACTGACCCAGAAGATTCAGAAACTAATACGACATACAAGTTCAAAGATGTACAGGGAGAACACAATCAATATGCTAATAAACTGGGCTATGACCCGGACTACAGCTGTTTATACAGAAAATTTCCGGATCCTAGTGATATTTACAAGAAGTACGATACTAGCTTCACCAATCGTGCAATAACAGGAACAGTTTTTGACATACAGTCACCTGTGTCTACTGTTTACGTCCCAGCCAAAATAGAATTAAGGCACACTACAGTGACCTCTACTTTCTATGACCGATACCTTTCACAAAAGCGGGAGAGAATTGCGAAAGCAGAAAAATCACCTCAAAATGGGGCTAATGTTTACTTGGACACTTTAAAACCATCGTTGTCCAGTCGAAGTTCCAAATCTGCAGAGAATTCGCCCTCCCGAAAGAAAGACGAGAGCTCTAAGCTCTACTTATCTAGTGAGCAGCACATTCCAAGTAGACCCTCCTGCGAAGAACTCACAGTTAAAAGTTGTGATAATATTTTACTGAGACTCAAATCTTCTTCAAGCAATACTACAACCTCATCTACATACAGTACCTTACCAGAAAGAGACAAGCAGTCCTCTGATTTTGGGGCTCGGCTGGGCATATACGAAGGCTCCAGGACTTTCGATACAAAAAGCTGAAGCGTTGAATTTTCGTACTTTCTTCATCCTAATTTTAATGCCTTCAAGATATCGTCGAGAGTTTTCGCATTCCCCTCTAAATACTTAGCGCATTGTTTGCTTTGTAATTAAAAAAAGTAGACTACTAAAAGCAATAAGTACTTTCCAAGTTGTAAATAAGCCCCACCCTCAGCGCATTCAACTAAATATTTTATTCTTACAGCTCAACATTGCGACGGATTCGTGAAGTTTTCTAAAAATTGTACGCTTTCTCAATTCTTCTATGAATACATTTATATTCTATACGATTTCTCTCGTTACTGACTGATTTATGTATGTATCATTTGAATTGTTACAAAACTAGGTAAGACGTAAACTAATTTCTTATGTAAACAAACATTTATCTTGTGGTTAAAGTCGTGAAATGTTTTTTGAAATAAATTTGATGAAAATGAATTTAAGCATTTCTTGTTCACAACCTAGTAAAAATATTTCGATTTAATCTCTTGATTTTATAAAACTAATTGTTTCAAAACTAGCGACAAATACTTAAAAAATACAAAAATTTTCTACTTTTTCTTTAATTTATTGTCCATTCAAAAGACAAAAAATAAATAAGGCCCATACATTTAAAATTACAATTTAATTTATTCTAAAACTCTGGTAAGATAGGAGGACAAGTGCATACTAAGTGTTTATCACCATAAGCGTCGTCAATTCTGCCCACTGTAGGCCAAATTTTAGAATCTGGTTTAACGAAAGACTGCGAAAAAGACCATTAAATTAATGCATATATTTTGTGGCGAAGATTTAAACACTCACCGCTGGGAAAGCTGCCTGCTCTCTTGTGTATGGCCTGTTCCAATCACTTGAAATTACTTGTGACTGGGTGTGTGGTGACATTTTCAAAGGATTCATGACCTTTTCCATTTTAGCATCTTCAATATCCTTAATTTCATATCGAATCGATATCATGGCCTCACAGAACCTATCCAATTCCTGTTTATCTTCAGACTCTGTTGGTTCAATCATCAACGTCCCAGTTACAGGCCAGGACATAGTAGGAGCATGGAATCCATAGTCCATCAATCGCTTAGCAATGTCAACAGCTTCGATGTTGGCGGTTTTCTTAAACTCCCTAACATCTAGAATAAATTCATGGGCTACCAGATCTGTCTTGGGGTCCTTATATAAGGTTTTATAATGGTTTTCCAACCTCTTAGACATGTAATTAGCATTTAAGATGGCTACTTGTGTTGCCCGTTTCAACCCCCGACCACCCATTAGCTATAAGAATAAAAAATTTTACTATCCATTTATACAAGAATGCATATAAAGTACTTACCTTAATGTAAGCCCAAGAAATGGGAAGAATCGCAGAACTTCCGAATGGCGCCGCACTTACTACACCAAAACTGTGTTTTTCATCCTCCAAGGGACTGATTACAGGATGTCCAGGTAAGTGAGGTGCTAAATGTGCTTTTACGCCAATTGGTCCCATACCAGGACCTCCACCTCCATGAGGTATACAGAAAGTCTTATGCAGATTTAAATGGGATACATCACTCCCATAATCACCAGGTCGACAAAGTGCAACTTGGGCATTCATGTTAGCACCATCAAGATATACTTGCCCACCGTGTTTGTGTACCATATCGCAAATATCGGCGACAGTTTCTTCAAAAACTCCCATAGTGGAGGGGTATGTTATCATTAGACATGACAAATCCTTCTCGTGCTCAGCAAGCTTGTCTTTAAGGTGGGCAATATCAACGCTTCCATCAGTGCAAATTCGAATCGGTTCCACTTTCATGCCAGCCATCTGAGCAGAAGCTGGATTAGTTCCGTGTGCGCTGATAGGAATCAGACAAATATTACGATGACCCTCGTTCCTGTGTTCATGGTAACTTCTTATAGCTCTAAGACCAGCGTATTCTCCCTGGGCACCACTGTTAGGTTGGAAGGATATCTTATCATATCCGGTAATTTCGCAGAGATCCTTTTCGAGTTCGTTAAACATCTGATGGTATCCCTTAGCTTGACTTACTGGAGCAAAGGGATGAATTTCAGTGAAGTGTCTAAAGGAGCAGGGAATCATTTCCGTAGTTGAGTTAAGTTTCATAGTGCATGAGCCTAGTGGAATCATAGAATGCACGAGAGATATGTCCTTATTTTCCAACTCCTTCATATATCTCACCATTCTGGATTCGCTGTGGTGACTGCTGAAGACAGGGTGTTGCAAATATGCAGAGGTTCTGCGGAATTTAGTATTTTCTATCGAATTTGCCTTGATGTCATGGTTCTGAAGAACTTCTTCTAACGGCTGACATTTGAAAATCCAAAGTATATCAGAAAGATCGCTAGTCTTAACAGTTTCATCTAGAGCGATACCTATGCATCCGTTGTCGAAATACCGGAAATTAATCTTCTTTTCCTCCGCTCTGGACTGAACTTCTTCCACGGTTTGTCCAGAGGGTTCAATATACAGGGTGTCGAAAGACAGTTCATTTTTGATCTTATGACCGGCTTCTGTAAGGGCTGTTTGCAAGGTAAGAGTAGAGTAATGGATTTTATTGGCGATTTCTTTAAGTCCTTCGGGTCCGTGGTATATAGCGTACATCGCCGACATATTCGCTAATAAGGCCTGTGCTGTACAAATATTGCTGGTGGCCTTATCTCGTCGGATATGTTGTTCTCTAGTTTGTAAAGCCAAACGGTAAGCATCGTGTCCATCAATGTCTCGGGTGACTCCTATCATTCGACCGGGCATAAGGCGAACCAAATTTTGTCTGCACGCAAAGAATCCCGCATGTGGCCCACCGTACCCTAAAGGCACTCCTAATCTTTGTGAGGTACCTATTGCAATATCTGCACCGAATTCAGCAGGTGGTCTTAAAAGGGTAAGTGCCAACAAATCAGTTGCGACCACTACCAACGTCTAAATATATTGTGTTACAGAAAACTTTGGAATTTAAACATATTACTTACTCCATTTTTCTTCGCCATCTGAGCAATATCTGCAAAGTTCTTAACATCACCGTATGTATCAGGGTATTGAATTAAAATTCCAGATAATTCTCGGCTTAAAAGGTCTGCCTTTTCAATTGGACCAATTACAACATCCAATTCTAGGGCAGATGCACGTGTTTCAACAACTGATAAAGTTTGTGGATGAACTTTGTCAGATAAGTATAACTTTTTTCTCTTGTTGTGTCTACAAAGATTGGGAATGTATTGTAAATTTAAAATTAGTTGAGTACTGTTCTTACCTCGTGCAGAGGCACATGGCTTCAGCTGCTGCTGTTCCTTCATCAAGAAGGGATGCGTTGGCCATATCTAAACCAGTCATTTCGGCAACGAGTGTTTGGTAGTTCAGTAAGGACTCCAAACGACCTTGAGCTATTTCGGCTTGGTAAGGTGTGTACTGTGTAGTCCTAAGTATTAAAAAAGTTATGTTGTATCCGATTAAGTTCTTTATGCTGGGACTGTTAACTAATTGCAGATCAATCGCAATCTGATATAGTTAATGATTTTAAAGATTGTAAACATACTCTATTTTTTGGAAACTAAATTTTTGTAATATTTTTACATAAAAGTGTGTTAAGTGTATAAGCACAATTTGCTTTAGGTAGTCTTATTTTAATTTCTCTAATACTAAATACCTACCATCCTGGATTTTCAAAAATATTTCTTAAAATTGGGTGTGGTACATAGCAGTTATGGTATCCCATACCAATGTAAGATCTCCATATTTCATTTTTGTACGCGATACCTCGAATTCGGTCAATCAATTCATGTTCGTCTGTAAAAATGAAAATATTAACCAAGTCAGCAAGTGAAAATGTTCCACGACTTCTGCACGCACTGTTCACTGGGGGTCTTTATCACTGCTAGTAACACTTTATCAATTATACACGTTTGACCTTAAGAACAAGATAACGATTAAACCTTTGACACTGTCTGCTCGTAAAAGTATGCTGCCTAGCTCATCACCGTTAAGTAAATATTATTTCTTGATATTGTTACTTACTCAGTGGCTCGTCTAAATTTAAGTCTCGCTTCAGTTGAATTGGTTGAGGTACAGCTCTTTCGGTTAAATGATCCAATGACTGTTATAGATTTTATCCGATAAAATATTGTAACGAACCTATATCGATACACATACCTTGTAGCCCAACAAATCCAGCATAGCCACTACATCAGTCTTTCTAGGGCCAATGTGGCGAGTCGGAAAGTCTGTTTTATTTGGAAATACTTCTTTTAGGGTCGCCAGACATCGCGTGTGATTTGTGATATTACTCCTGTCGTACACCTTTAAAATGTTCGTTAACCGATTAGTCGAAATCCTATACATTTTTAGACCGTCAAGTAGAACAACGACAAAATTCGAGTTTTCTAGGCACAGATAATCGAAGGACTAGTAAATTTATTCTGAGCGGAATCGTTTATAAGAATTTTCTTATCAGCCGGTAGTATTCCCGGAACAAAATTTGCTCATTTTAAGAGCGCTAAGACATCTTATACTAACGTAATGTGAAGTTGTTAAATGAGTGTTGTTATTTACTCCCGGTCTCAATAACTGATAACGTCTAATGACCTACAGTACGTTTTAGAAAGTAAAGTATTTGATTTAAGCGGAAGAATTCCGAATTTACGACTCCATTCCTCCTTGCAATGCAACTCTAGTTAGAGCTAGTATACGAGCACAGAATAAAATATTATTTATTATTATTATTATTGTTATTTGATAATGCACGCTATTTTATTATGGGTGACAATTTTTACTTTATGAAAAAATTTAAGAGTTCGCGTTATAAGAGACTCATATAAATGATCTTGATAAAATATTATTCAAAAGTTATCGCTATAACTTCACATATTAACTCAAATTACAAACTAATTAAACTGCTTGAGACGAAAATACTTATTATTACAAATAAATTGTTCTATTTAAGGAGGGCAGTAATGGTTAAAGAAAACTAATCTCGACATTTTTTAGTTTAAACTTTTTCCTTTCAAATGCAAACGGCAAAAATATATCGTTTCCAAAAGTCTTGGGCCCCCTTTAAGGTTTAAATATATTGTTTTATTCATAATTAATGTTTATGACTAATTAATGAAGTAATCAATAATTTCCAACTTTATGCATTTAAGCATAATACGCCTTTACAAAACTTGTAGTGCTTTTTGATCTACTTTTTTATATGATCTTTCTTACGAAGACAATTTACATACGTTTATAATACTAGGACAGCATTTGTTTGCAGCATCTGTTTGTAAAATAGAACTTCTTACATAGCTTAGATATAAACTTTTTACCTCTTTTATATCCGTAAAGCATATAATTGATTTGAAATTTTAAATCGCTAGTCCTAAATAATTATGGTTCTAAACACCAAATTTAGTAAATATCTGTTCAGCCAGTCCTGCAGAGGACACGATAGTATTTTCACTTTTAAGGCTTGTTTTTTGGTCTAAGGCACATAAAAATTAAGGAAAGAAACATTCGTTAATAATTTGTGTTTAATTCTATTTAAAAATTTTCGAAGTCTAGTAACGGATAAAGTCGAGTAACGGTTTTATTTATTATCTACGAATATTTATAACGCTTTGTTAAATACGTACTACTTTGCTTTTCCGTTTTATGTTATGTGTAAATATTCGTTTTATCAAACTGGCCTTTATTTGTTATAACAATAAATAAATAAAACGACGTTAATACAAGCTTATCGAAGAATATTATTGAATACATACCACTTACAAAGACTTGGTCAAGTCCAGAATTCATCGCATTTATTATTTGTAGAAAAGTTGAAATATTTTAGTATGCATTTTCACGAAGAAGAAATCATATACAACAAATTATCTGTTCCTAGAAATTAACTTCCGGTATTAACGCTTTTTGGCATGGAACATTTATGTCAAAGTAACTGTGCGCATCAAAAAAGGAATGCATTCCACATCTAAAGAAAACTAAATCGTAAAATAATAAATGACATAAACATAACGTGGCGTGGAGCGAATTCTAGGGTGTACCAAAAACGGTACATGTGGCATGCAATGTCTTTGGCTAAAGCATCTGCATTTTCGATCTAAGTGCCATCACATCTTTCAGCTGTTTTAGGACCGCTGTAAGTGAAATGTGGTTGAGAAACGTCAATTACAAGCAAGTTGCAAAGTTAAAAAGCGTGGTGGCAGCTGTGCGTCTTTTGTTTTATCAATAAAGGAGTTTTTTCTGGCAAGTTCTGAAATCCACGCAAAATGAAAATTGAAGAAGTTAAAAGTACAGTGCGTACTCAGAGAATTGCTGCCCATAGTCATGTTAAAGGACTTGGGTTAGACGAAAATGGAATTCCTCTTCAAATTGGCGCAGGATTGGTTGGACAAAAAGCAGCTAGAGAGGTAGCACGAGACAACGCTTTTTCTTCTCAATTTCTATATCTGCGATTTGATTTTAGGCTGCGGGAATAGTTGTAGATCTTATAAAAACAAAGAAAATGGCAGGTCGGGCGTTACTTTTAGCTGGCCCACCTGGAACCGGCAAAACTGCAATCGCTCTGGCAATCGCTCAGGAGCTGGGAAATAAAGTCCCATTTTGCCCGATGGTCGGCTCTGAAGTTTTTAGTAGTGAAATAAAGAAAACAGAAGTTCTCATGGAGAACTTTCGCCGATCTATTGGGCTGAGAATTCGAGAAACGAAGGAAGTGTATGAGGGAGAAGTGACTGAACTCACACCAGTAGAAACAGAAAACCCAATGGGTGGATATGGTAAAACTATAAGCAACGTTGTCATTGGCCTGAAGACGGCTAAAGGCACGAAACAGTTGAAGCTTGATCCCAGCATTTATGAGTCCCTGCAAAAAGAAAAGGTCGAAGTTGGGGATGTTATCTATATTGAGGCGAATAGTGGTGCTGTAAAGCGCCAGGGAAGAAGCGATACCTTCGCTACTGAATTCGACTTAGAAACAGAAGAGTATGTGCCTCTTCCGAAGGGCGATGTTCACAAGAAGAAGGAAGTTATTCAGGATGTTACCCTACACGATTTAGATGTGGCTAACGCCCGACCACAGGGAGGACAGGACGTTTTGTCTATGATGGGACAACTTATGAAGCCTAAGAAAACTGAAATTACCGGTAAGGCTGGATTTGCTTTAATTTACAAACAAGCTAAACTAGATTTCTCTTTGCAGACAAATTGCGTATGGAGATAAATAAAGTTGTGAATAAATATATTGATCAAGGTATTGCTGAGTTAGTTCCGGGAGTGCTGTTCATCGATGAAGTGCACATGCTCGATTTGGAGACATTTACGTACCTTCACAAGTCACTAGAGTCGCCTATTGCTCCGATCGTTATATTCGCTACAAATCGAGGACGTTGTGTCATAAGGTACTTTTGAAATGTCTGTTTAGGAGGAGCTAAAATAAGGCGTCTTTACAGAGGAACTGATGATATAGTATCGCCGCACGGAATACCACTAGATCTATTGGATCGTCTGTTGATCATCCGCACTCAACCTTATTCAGTAACAGAAATTGAGCAGATAGTGAAGTTGCGTGCTCAGACAGAAGGTCTACAGCTGGAAGATGCTGCAATCGCATTGCTTAGTGAAATTGGCAATAATTCCACTTTACGTTACGCCGTCCAGCTGCTGACACCCGCTTATCAAATGTGCAAAGTAAACGGCCGGACTTTGATAACCAAGGACGATATTACCGACGTTTACTCGTTGTTCTTGGACGCGAAACGCTCATCGAAACATCTGTCGGACAAGAATTCCAAATATATGGTTTAAATTTAGATTTTCAATTATTGTTTTAATCGGGGGAAGTCGATCTCATTTCTATAAGCTCACCAAAGGTTTGAAAGTAGGTTTTTGTTTGTTATAGCATTTGTGGGTTAATATGAAAAGCACATTTCGTAATTGTTTTATTACTTTTATTTTGCAGTGTATAAATATCGAGTTGTTTTTCGTCACCGTTAAATTTAATCGCATATATTCCAGTCGTGTGCCACGAGGCAGTCCCTTGCCTCTTAAATATTCGAAGTGTGGTTTTTTAAAAATATTTTTCCCGTTGGTGCTCCTTTGTTCTTTTGTAGAAGTTTCAGCAGAAGCTCAGGGGTTTTACAGTACAATTTGCAACTTTGGACAAACGCGAAATTCGCAGTGAATGCGTGTACATGCAGAAGAAGAAGAAGAAGAAGAATAGGATCTGAGTAACTGCGAGAAATTGGGGCCAGCAAAAAATTTAGCCGCTGTCTTTCAACAATTTCCGAATTTAGGAGTGTCAATTGTCGCCGTCATGTTGAAGTATTTTTCGGATTGGCTCCGAAATTTTCATAAGCTGTCAGAATTCTTGAAGATGGAAAAGTGTCGGGAGGTGGTGCGGTGTTGTGCGTAGAAATATAAAAAATTCTTCCAAGTTCCGGTGCATATCGAGTTATAAATTGATTCAATGATGTGATAAACGCCTTGTTATCTAAATAAAATAAAATATTGGAGTGTGTTAGTACTGTACACGCGACAAATTCATTTTATTTAAACATCTGTGAGTAGGTACATTTTGCTACTTAAGAAATTGCTGCTGACCCCGGGCTGGGAACTTGAAGGAGTAGTTCCGTGGCCGCGAGGAGTAACAACTTCAAATAGTGGCAGCAAGACGGTAAGGCCACTCGAGTTCATTTTTGCATAAGACACGAATGAGGCAAAGAGGTAAATTTTTATTTTATTTTATCTCTTTTTTTTTTATATTCCCTGATACAGTGGCGTAGTGTAAGTTGAGTCAGAGGTGGTTTTCATGTTCTGGCTGTTGGAATTTCATAAAAGAGAAAAAGAAATATCACGCCCACTTTCGTGTGGGAAGAAAAATCATTCAGGCAGCAGCAACCGCTTGAATTTTTCTGGGAATCATTGCGTCCTCTTTAAATATAGCGTTTTGGTACATGGCGGGGCGCTCTGGTGCCAACCAAGAAGGACCCCCGTGAGCACTCCCTGCAGCACCCCACATACGCGGCGTTATATGTTCGAGATACAATGTGATATTTTGTGCGGATGAAAATATGAACCGCGAGTAGGTACCCGCAGTCATATTTCTGCTAAAGAAGAAAAGTTTCTTAAGGATTATCGCAGAATCGTAGCGGTGCAAGCCGCGTTATATAATGGGGCGCAAATCGCTCTTCTGGGTCCTCCTTCAACACTCCGCTCCTCCCAGAGGTCTAAGAGGATGAAAATAACGTGTGGTGGTCAAGCGCGACCAAATATTCCTCACCCATCGGATGAGCACAATAAATAATAAGATCGAACTTATTTTTTACGGCTATATATAGCAGGGAAATAATTATTTTTATAACGTTTCCGGGTGAAATTAGGAAAAGTGTGCTCTTGCCGAGTTCAATGCCCATGTGATGTTCCCAGTGCCAGTGTCGTGTCCACTGTATAGAATCCAATATGCCCCTAAGTACCGAGAAAAGCTAGCTTTAGGCCGTTGTGCTCCGGCGGTGGTGCGAATAATGGGCGAAAATATGCAAATACATTTTTCTTCAACCGGCCAAATAAATGACTAATTAGTTGGATATTCTAATCGGAGTCGCAAAGACAAAGAGAAGAAAAGAACAGATTAGTGGATGCAACCTGGCAATGCAGTAGCTGTCTCAGGTGGAGGCGTCGACTTAAGAAGCGAATCTTGAGACTTCTATTTTACCTGATGGGTCAAGGGCGCACTGTATCTCTGGCAATTTCTGCTACTTTAAAGAGCTCATAGGTTTTTGTAAAGGACGGTTTGTAAGGATGGGAAAATGAAAATTGCGAAAAGCGAGTACGTCATGTGTAACTGTGAGTAAACTTGTTTACTGAATAACTTTCCCTATTAGGCCATCCTTCTTTACCTCCCCTCCTCGAGATGCCGAGATGCCGAGATGCGCTCTGTACACGAGTCCGCGTTGTGGTCGAAGCCACAAATGCTTTAACTCAGTTTTAAAGGTTTCTTTTTTTCTGGTGAAATGAAAAACACTATTATTGTTTTTGTTTTATTATGAAAAGCAACGCGGCCGCATCTCGACGGAGGACTGGTTTACATTTTCCTCGTCTGAATGCATTTCATCTGAATGGCTGTTTTTTTTACAGTCGTATAAATTATTTATTATCTTTATTTATTAAGTTGAGTGCCCTATTCAGATAAACAATTGAGGACACTCGGCCTAAAATCATTTACTGACTAGTTGAAAGCAAATTCAAGTTTAACTTGTAAAAATTTTTTTCCGATCGACTACCTACACCTTGTACTACAAAACTGCAATTGCGATTTTCTACAGTAAGAGCTTTTGTTATCTTATGCTCAAAATTCACTGAATTGAATTTAATATTAACGTCACTCTTCGTTTATAGAAATATTATCAGGTAAAGCCGAGACAGGAAGGGGATTGCATTTAGTTTAGTCATTAGGTCATAAAGTTCTTTATAACCCAGAAAATTTTATTATAAATGTGTGATTTATTTCAATGACCCGAAGTTCTACTTCACATCCAAGGCTATTTTCTAATGCGCTCAAGCAGAATACGCGAGAAGTCGCAGCTGGATTTCATCTGACGGAGATCTCGACAAGAAGATTGAATTGAGATTGACTTGCGTAGACTCTTTCGCTGTTACCTGAATTTGATTGAAATGCAAATAAACAAAGTTTATAATTTCTCGTTTTTTAAGATTTAGTATTGTCTGCAAAACTACAGAGCAAGGTTTTTACTCCATCTTGATTGAAATAATTGTTTTCCAATGAATTTTGACTGTATTCATACCTTGAGAGAAAAATCAAATATTATATTTTCCTATATGCACATCCTCAAAACAACAATTGCAACTATTGTTTTAAATTTGTGCATTTATTGTAACTCAAATGAATGGACTTTTTCTTCGGTATAGTTTATATACAGTGGCCTTCATTCAAAATCGAATTTTTATTTTAAATTCATATCATTCTATGGCAAATAAAAATTTGAAAGAAACAACTCGTAAAACAGTGAATACAACAGTGAAAAGTGTAAACAATTAGATTTTTCTATCGTTTATTAATAATGATCTAAATTTAAGTGGAAATATCCGTCCTTTAAGAAATGGTTTATTGTTTTCTCGTTAACTAAGCATAATCCGTTAAAATTGGTTGTGGTTCATTTTTGTATTATTTTTAAGATAAAACACAATTAACCTCAAACACGAATTTTTTTCTCCTACTTCTACACTTGATTTGCCTTACTTTTAGAAAGTTTTATTAAGGCGCTATATACACCTTGGACGGGTAGAAAAGGGATAATTTTCAAATTGTTTGTTTTTATAAAATGAGTTTGTGTATTAAATAACTACAAATGTAGATTGAAAATTAATACTTTAATAAATATTTACAAAGAAAATGCATTATTTTTAGTTATGTTAATAATACTGAGTAATGAATTGAACACATTCTTCGCAAACTTCGTTATTTGTGCCAATGATCAGTCTCCTTGGACTCATCTGAAAAAGGATCTTATAATCCCTTAAAGTAGATGAATAAAAGTCATCTTTAACGGAGTGATTCTGAAAAATATTGAGAAAAAAACTTATGAACGTTTGAAAACTGACGAGTAATTTTGATTATAAAAAATATCCGTTAAAAATTAAAGCATTGCGTTGAGGACACAATACATAATAATATAATGCTTAATAATACAAGGAAAGAACGTGCCAAGTTTCTAACAAATCGGTTCAGTAGAGTTTGAAATACTTTTGCCATTTATTTTAAAAACCAATAGAAAAACAGGATTTAAAATTTCAAGCATAGGTACCCCAGGGAGCGGATCATTATCCCCTGTAACTTCGACAATTTTGCGAATTTTTGGGTAAACATTTTCGAGGATAAACATATTTTTGAAAAAAATCGATTCTTCAACCCAGTGTATGTAGCTTCTTAAATAAAAATTAAACTGAATATTTAACATTCTTTTATTTTTTTATTCATTGTTCTTTTAATTTTCTTGAAATTCTTCTTCTATTCTCGAAAAGGAGTTATTTTGCTCTTTATATTGTAGCGTTATGGACAAAATACATACTTTTATCAATATTCACCAAAATAATTGGCATACAGACTGTACTGATCGTCATCAGCCAATGGCAATGTTAGAGGCCTGCATACCATTACAATAATCACTTGTATAATTTAATTTTTTCAAATATTACTGAACATATTTTTTTTTCCTATGCTTTTTACGCTGTACATAGGGGCTTTTAGTAA
Source organism: Proctacanthus coquilletti (assembly GCA_001932985.1). Classification (NCBI taxonomy): domain Eukaryota; kingdom Metazoa; phylum Arthropoda; class Insecta; order Diptera; family Asilidae; genus Proctacanthus; species Proctacanthus coquilletti. The sequence continues at coordinate 549,278 of MNCL01000094.1, read as the reverse complement.
TTAAGGGAAATTGTTGAATTTGTTGGAAGTATGTATAAATTTAGAGCTTAATTCTCTGTTAGTATATATTGGGACTAAAGTTCAAAAAATTCTTTTCCTTTCTAAAGAAGCTCACGTGCTGTTCAAATTAATTATGGAAATTAGACTGGTGAATTAGAGGTAAGAAAATTTTAATTTAATTCGATTGACCTGCGCACGTTATAGTTGAACTAATTTGTTAATTTTTATTTTAAATATGGAGCAATTAGCAACTCGTTCAGTTTTTAATTTTTACCCACAAAAAACCTGTAAATACAGAGATTGGACTTTAGTTTTTTATTTTAACCTAACGGGTATTTTTGCTCTGTGGCAATAATCGTTCCAAAGATTACCCTCATATCAAATTTGTGCCATAAATAAAAATAAATATAAAATGTAATTTTGAACAGGTGGAGTTCGGTAAACTTTATTCGTTTGGTATGTTTAATTTATCCCCGTTTTATAGACTTTTAAGATATGTGATCAATTTAAAATCTTCTCAAGCATGTGTGCATATGCATTTTTGTAATATACTTGCAGATATTACAATTGTACTTTGACATGAGTGTATTAGATGAAGAGAGTGTGCATTTTCCAGCGCTTAAAATGTTCATAAGATTATTCAATTTTCAGCTTTATTCTTGCGCTTTCTTTTCTTATTCGTAATTCTCAGCCGTCTTAATCAAGATGTTCTAAACATCACAAACAGTGACGACTTATTTTCCGCACAATGGCCGTCTTTGACCCATTTTCCCGAATCTATGAAAAATTTCTTTGTGGGCTTCTTGAAAAGAACTCATTTTCTCGGCAACTTAATAATTGTCAGAGTATTTAAGATTTCCTAAAAAAATAAATAAAAGAAAAGGTTTTACGATATAGCTTGGTTTTTTACAGTCTTGCTAATCAGAATGGCAAAGTACGAACAGATTTGCTAGGCTGTTACCTTTGTTTCCCACTTACCCTGAAAGATAAATGGTTTCCCTTTTAGTTTTACCTGAAGCTTTTCTGAGTTGCAACCTCTTCATTTTACGGCAAAAAGTGGATATTTATTGTAAGCTTTCCTCTCTGTGAGTAAGTATAACGTTGCTCGTTTTATGGGTTCACGGGTTGAATGTAAACCATTATCAGATTTGTGATTTTTACACTCGTGACTGAGATTAATAAAATTTGTTTTTTTTAAATTTAATTTTTTTAAATTTTTGAATTATATCAGTTTTTATTATACTTCCATTCCGTGGGACTTTAAAAATCTTACAAACAATATTTTAACCAAATAACACTTTGAGACATTTCATCAGTTGCAATACTGTTCCATATCAACGTTATCACGTCGTGGTTATTTTCATCTGAAAGTGGAATGCAGAAAATGTTTTCCTTTTACAGGGTTCTCGGCTAGTAATAAATAAAGAAAGTACATTCTTTTTGGGGGAATCTAAAATTCACCTTAATTTAAAATTTAAAACCATTTCTTAGTTAAACTGCGGTCAAGGATTCCCATGGGTAGTTTGACCACTTGGTTGGTCACCTGAGAATGGTAATAGCCCCATTGCGGCAGTAATCAAAATATTTTCTATCGAAAAGGGTAAAACGGAAGCATAGATGATTTTAAAATTTATATAAACTTTAGTTTACTCTTAGTCAACCGTAGGTCACTTCTGTTGACCGCTATACAACTTTATTAAATTTTCACAATCTGCACTTACATAAAATACCCGACAAGGGTGTGTGCGATAGGGCACATCTTTAAAATCATTAGACGGATGGTGCTACGGTTTTCACTATTGGGTAAGCTCATTATTCGAGAAAGGTTTAAAATAAAAACGTAACCTGTTTGTGAGGAGAGAACCCGTAAAAATAGACGCGTACCCATTTTAAATTTTAGAAGCCGTTTTAGGTTGTCGTTGTGTAATAGTAATGAAAAATAATGTAATTTTATAATTGTTCGTGGTTTTACAATATTTAACAGCTGAAATTCTGATGTGATTTGATGTTAAAAATTATGGAATGAAAATAGTTGTATATTTGTATAAATACGAGTTTAGTACATATTTTTAAAATGCAAATATCAAATGTTTTCTGAATTTAGAAATATGCTCTTGTGATTTCTACAAATTGTTTGCGTAAAAATTTTTTCGATTGGCTATTTTTAATTTGTTCTTTAATTTGAATTAAATTGCATATTATGGAAATTCACTGCAAATTAAATATTTTTATGACGAAGGTCGTTGATTTTAAGAAATAGAAAATAGAGTTCGTGAAAAACAAAAAAAGTGGTAGTACTTTGCAAATATAATCACACGAGGCCGTTGGAGTTTTTGGTCTACTCAAAGTTATTTATTACTAACAAGGTTTCTAAACCGACAAACTTGTACTAATATTTTGAACAGAGACGAATTTATATTTTTTTCTTTTTTCTTGTGCAGATGAAGACGGTTTTATAAAGTTATATACATTTATTTTCAATTTAAGCTCATTAATTTATCTTTCCATAGCACGAATAGTATAGAATAATCTATGGAAATTTCAAAAAAAAAAAAATGGTAAAATCCAATTTAATTTTACGATGCGAAGTATTGGCACTATCAAAAAGTAAAAGTTTAAAAGAAAACTCTAAATCTATGATTCATTATACAAAAATGAATTTTCACCCGCACTAATAACACGAGGTGACAAATTCATTAGATTTTTTAATTCTCTTGAGTTTATATAAGTTCATAAAAGAATTCTAATTTTTATATTTATGACAAAATATTTATTTATATCTCTGTTAAATATTGTTAAAATATTGAAGGAGTGAACTATGACCTTTGCAGGGGAAGATATAAAAAAGAGAACTTTCCTTAATTTATATCAACAAGCAACTTGGCAACACATTTGATGAAAAATATCCTTCAGTGTAGAGAATCGGAAGCCATGTTTCAAAATTGCTTTTGAAAAGAAAAATGCTATTTAGAGCTTTAAATGTTGGTGTCTTCCGGCTCAAAGTCTGTTTGTTGTCTGTAAATCCATAAAAAATATATTTAACGTATCAGAAAGTCCATGGAATGTGCCTTCGAATACGAATAAAAATATGAGTAATACCGGTGAATTAAATTCCAGAATAAATAGAAACGTTGAATTTAACGACATTATTTGCTATATTTTACTTAAAAAACAACTGAAATATTTTTCAAATTTGCAAGTGTGCACGACTTATTTTCTAATAATTCATCTCAGTATTGTTGAACTAACATAAATTAACGAAATGTACAATATCAACTTAGCACAAATACATCAACTATTGCTTAAGTAGAGCCATGTGAAAAATATGTACAGGGTGCATAGATTCTAGACCAGAGAAGAGTTCGTCTTCAGAAAAGTGTCACGGCATATAATCTGGCACAGTGCCTAAAATGAATTCGTTCCCAGAAATTGTGTTTGAAATGAAATTTCCGTGCAAAAACTATTCCTGCTGCTTTGCAACTTGTACACCCTGTCGGTGTCTGGTTGATCCGATTGAAACACAGAGAGAAAATGGTATCCGAAAATAACACATTCCCTTTCTGAAGCTATTTTGAGATCACAGAGTCAAAATTTGTCTACGCACTTAAAACTCGAAGTGTCAAAACTTCATACACTGGTCGAACTGTTTCTGTATTAATAAAAAAAATCATTTTTAATTCACTTCGTGCCTTTTGATCATATCCAACGGCTGATAATTTGAAACAATAGTTGAGTTGAAAACGACAGATGCATACACTCGCGCTAATTTAGTCGGAGATTGTATAAAATCTGCACAGCGTTATAATTTTAAAAACGGCTCAATGTAGTGATTTTTTCCTAGACTCGGAAATTGTGAAAATCGCCGAAATGGTGCTTTATAGCTATACACTAAATTAAGATGTCTCCATCGGTTCTTACTTTTGCTTGCATTCTTAGCAGTCTTCTAATTCAGCAGTTGTGAAACAATATTACGTTATGATTTTTGGTATTAATAGTTATGGACAGTCGTCCTCTTGTGCAGTATAAAAATTAGTGTGATTTTTCTTCAAAATTTCCGGTGAAGATAACGTAAACATGATAATTTAGAGAAACATCAGGAAAAATAATAGACAGACATAATTTTTCATATCACAGAAGGTAGGAATATGTTTTGTAATCATCTTATGGTGAAATATTTTGGAGAATGTCCAATATCCACATTTTTAACAAAATCATTTTGTACAAACATGTTTTTTAGTCCAAACGAGAATAGCTGCACTACAGAGGCATCTCTGCAGCTGCTTGTATGTTGTAAAGAGATACCTTTCATAAACACTATTTACTGATCGAAGAGATGTTCGTCAGAGTATGAAGCGCTTCAGACTCAATACTCAAAGATTTTTTAATATCATCACGTATGTGATCCACTAATTATTATTTAACTTATTTTTTTGCAAAAAAAATTTTTACAATATTTTTTTCAATACTATGTATTTGCAAAAAGGCCGAAAACAAAGTTTGACGTAGAAAATACGTATCTTAAATTAAAAGTGAAATTTTTATGATCACACCGGACGAACATTATATAAAAAAGGGTTATATTTCTATTGACACAACGACTTTTAGAATTTTGCAAGAGCCGATCTAATGAGGCGACTGTAGATAGTTAATTGATGATTATTTGTGAGTGTGGATAAAATATTTGTGGCAAAAAACCGATAAAAAGTGAAGACATAGGTTGTGAGGAAATTTTTCCACTTTTTAATTTAAGTGGTGTGAGTAAGAGTGGGCATATGCCATAAAGCATATCTTTCAGTTATAAAATTTCATGTAAAAGTAGACTCTTCCCTAGCCTTCCTTACTAAATGTATATAGCATATATGAAGTATTTTTCCCAATAATAGATTAATGTATACATTATCCTCTTATTATACATAGCTATATAAAATATGAATATTGTTTTCATACGGAGTTGAAATTGGGGAAGTGCTTAATTAAAGTTTCGTCAAATCCATGCAAAACGTGTGAAAATTTTTGATTAGCGTAAAATATGTGTTGCTGTTTCACATAGGAAACAATGAAATATTAAAATTAATCACAAAATATTTGAATTATGATCTTAACTAAGGAGATTTAATGGTAATAGCATTTTATCGTGATCTAAGAAATTTAAAGGAAATTATGTTATCGGTTATAAAGTATCTGGTTATAAAGTTTCAAAATCACTCTTATTAGTACAAATTATAATATTTATTACATTGGGGATGGTAAGTATACATATTGTAGAAATTGGGATCTATTAAATTGTCAGATAAATTAAAGCACAAAAAGCGAACTAGTTATTAATAACGAAAGTTCAGACTGAATGAATTTTTTCTGAAATGATTAAAAGTATTAGGTAAAAGGTAATGTATTATCTTTATAATTAAATAATTTTAGAAATCAGATGTTAGATAAAATGGTGCTTAGCTTTCGTTTTTTTTTGTATAATACAGCTCGAATTTTGTAATTAATCGTGACGGGTTGTAAATGTAGTGCTCAAAAACAAGGTAAACATAAAAAAATTTCGATAATGTTAATAAAGCAATACATTAAAGATCGCTCTAATTATATAAACTGATATATTTAGATGAAGTAACATAATTATGTGTAGGATTTAATTTATTTTTTATTTCTTAAACTTGAGGGACATTTTCTTCCAAAAATAAAGCAAACGAACCGATACCACTTGGAGTAGCCGTTAAGTAATGCTAATTAAAAATCCATTACATATTCATTAAAGGAATACTTGAAGCGGTCAGGATTTTTAAAGTAAACTTTATTGGTAACGTGACCTCGAAGAGAAAGATTTCCAATAAGGCAGGGAAAATGTTTCGGCTGCTGCTACCTAATTGAAACTGGGTTAACAACACAAATCTCAATGATTCATTTGAGCCAATTAAGTGGTTCTAACCTTAAAGTAAGAAGTTCGTTGAAAGTTCCCTTGTTTGATTTGATTCCCTTGCTTGCTTTCACTGTGCTCTAATTAAGTGGAGTGGTGAAAGTAATAATATTAAATGAAGTAAATAGAAAAGGGATTAGGAAGGGTTTCCTATTTGGTGCCTAGACGCGAATAGGCAAAATGTTCATGTCCGACATTAAGATTTAATTAAGTTTTCGTTCTTAACTCTAAATAAATCCTGAATATTCAATTTCTCAATTAAGGGTGCTCAAGGCGAAAATTTATTGCACGTGTAAATAAAGTCTTTTCTAATGACATTTTTTTGCCAGTTTTACAAGCATTTTTATGACGCTCGTTAGTGCAGAGTATACTGAGGCGATGTTCAGTACCGTGGCCCATATTCCTGGAATAAAATTGGACGATGCATATTTTCCCCCGATCTTTTAATGAATTTTGAGGTTATAAATGAATTTATATCAGTCTTTTCCTCTGATAAACTGCAGCTATTTACAATTTTACTATCGTATTTTGCGCAGTTATATTTTGTTTTTAGTGCTTTGTGGAGTATGAAAATATAAAAGTAAAGTTCGACCAAGGCTGCAAATTGCAATTTGTTAGTTTAACTATCTTGGGAAAATCCAAATCACTTTTGTTTCTCCTAGAAGAAGCAATATTGACCACTACAGGATTTTTTTAAATTTTTGAAATGTGTCACAGATTTTTACTTTCCAAAGATTTTTACTTTCCAAGTAAAATTGTTGCGTATATGCTGTCGTATATATTATACATTCTGCGAGAATTTTGAAGGAAAAATCCTCTATCAATATCTAAAAAACTCATTTTATCCTTCGTGTTTTCGCGGGAATTATTTATCAAATTATTAAAAAAGTCGTTTTGTAACTTTAAAAAAGTTTAAGAATTTATTATACTTGGTTATCCTTTTCTAGGCTTAAAAAAAAAATAGAAAGGTGGCACTAATGAATTTCGTGTTTCATTTAGTTTATATTTTTTATTTTTTTTTTATATTTCAATAAATACCTTTAATAATTTGTCGAAAAGAAAGAGTACAATGTTATTGCAAATATTTGTTTTATTAACATTAGTTTCCACTTTAAATCATTGATGTCAGATAATATAACGATTTTTGTTGCTCAATAATCTTTGTTGTTGAATTTAAAAAATAATTGTAATGTTAAAAATATAAATATTAATAACATATGCTGATTATTTTAAACAGAAAGACCAATTGGAAATTAGTATGTTTCTGTTTGATTTAACTTTTTTTTCATTATTATCCATTTCCTGAAAGTCTTGTAAATTTTTATTTGACTATACAATGAACTACATTGAATGTTTAACAATAAAAAAACTTCCACACCAAGATTTAGATCATCAGAAATAAAATATAAACAAGGAAGTGGTGGCAGCGTCCAATTGCAGGGTAGCACATGATTTCTTGCTTATCATGATGCGAATTGTGCCAATGAATTTGACCGCGCGATTGCCAAAATACAGACGACAGTCTGCCATTAGCTAGAGCAACCCAATTACCGCGAACGATGTTGTACACTGTATTGAAGGAACTTACTTCAGCATCTAGTGAACATTATTCGCATTCTTATTCATTCAGAAGTTGTAATTAATTATGTCTGTGGTGCATAATACTTGGGCGCGCGGCAGCACTAAATTTAATTGCCTCAGCACTGAGTACCACCGGAAATATAAGTCTTCATGGCCTTATGGCTGTGTCCAAGATATTGGTATTGAAAACCGAAAATAGTTTCGCATAATTATACCCTGTTTATGTTGCAAACAAAAAATATTGTAAAAATTGTTGCTTCTAGATTGATTCAAAATGGTCGTAGGAGAAGCAAATGTCGCTGCCACGACCCCGGTGGCTAAGGCGCCTGGAGTCTCACAAGACAGAATAGACAACATAATGGGAGGAATAAGCAATACCGGTGCTGTGAAAATGAATAACCATAGGAAGAAGTTAAGGCAAAGGTAATCTGTAGAAAATCGTATGTTTTTACCGCCGAAGAGTCACACGAGACTTTTTTTAGATTTGATATTATTAAAAAGCTCGGCCAAGGTACTTACGGCAAGGTACAATTAGGTATCAATAAAGAGACTGGACAGGAGGTGGCAATTAAGACGATAAAGAAATGCAAAATAGAAGCTGAAGCAGATCTGATAAGGATAAGACGTGAAGTTCAGATTATGAGTTCCGTGCAGCATCCAAATATAATTCACATTTATGAAGGTAAAAAGGAACCTTTTCAATTAAGGCGATTACCTTAAACGTACAATTATAGTTTTTGAAAATCGCGAAAAAATGGTCCTTGTCATGGAATTCGCGGCTGGTGGAGAGTTGTACGATTACTTATCTGAAAGAAAAGTTCTTGCAGAGGAGGAGGCGAGGCGCATTTTTCGACAAGTTTCGACAGCTGTTTACTATTGCCATAAACATAAGATATGCCACCGAGATTTAAAACTAGAGAATATTTTACTAGATGAGAATGGAAATGCCAAGGTAGACTTATATTCGACCTCAGTGATCGTCAACTGATCAAGACATTTTTTAGATCGCAGATTTTGGGCTTTCAAATGTTTTCGATGATCAACGATTATTGGCGACCTTTTGTGGTTCTCCGCTATATGCATCACCCGAAATTGTTAAAGGAACTCCCTACCAGGGACCAGAAGTAGACTGTTGGTCATTAGGTGTTTTATTGTATACATTGGTCTATGGCTCTATGCCATTCGATGGCTCAAACTTTAAGCGACTTGTGAAACAGATCAGCCAAGGCGACTATTACGAACCAAAAAAACCATCCCGAGCGTCGTCGCTGATTCGAGAAATGTTGACTGTTTGTCCCCAAAAAAGAGCAACAATTGAACAAATTTGTAATCACTGGTAATAACTTCATTAAATGAAACGATAAGGAAAAAAAGATAAAAATATATTTTCTAGGTGGGTAAATGAAGGCTATAAGGAATCATGTCTAGATCTTGCTGAGGACTTAGCCAATCAAACCCCTGTAAGATTGGATGTATTATTATCACTTTCACCTACTGCTGTTACAGCAGAACAGCTTGTAGTACCCTCTGCTGATGGAAAGGCTAATGAAAGGGTTCCCCGCAGTCATTCAGTCGGGTCCATATGTGAGATTGGAAATACTGAAGCTGAGCGAAGAATTATAGATATGGTTACCGGTAAGTACCCTGGAGTTTTCTTTATAATTTCTTTTCCATGGAGGCTAATTGTTTTAAAAGCTGGAGGAGAAGCAGCGTTAATGCCATCGCCTACTCGCACAATTACACCCGCCCACAGTCCAATTCAAAGTAAACGAAAACTTGAGACAACTGTTTCGACTGAAAATGCTATCGGGGCTGCTAAAAAGAAAGAGAAGCCTACAGAGAGCCTTGAGAATGTTCTGTCGAAACAATCGATCGCTGAAATGGATGTTGATCCAAGTTCAGAGACACAAGCGTCTATAGAAGATTTAGAAAAAGTTGAAAATATATGTGAGGAATTAATGTCAGATGATACGGCTTCCAATGAGAAACCCATTGCCAAACAAAAAACTTTAACCAAACTAGACTCTGTAGAAGAAGCAGAAGAGACTCCTGAAGAGATTAGTCCTACAAAGGTTATTAAAAAGTTTGTGAACAAGCACAAAACCGCAGATTTGGTGGCAGCTATTAGTAAAATCTCTCCAGATAAATCAGTAGAGCTTCCTAAATCGCGACCCTCAAGTCGCAAGAATAGCCTACCCGATGAAAATTTAGGTAAATTCACAGAACGCAGACGTTCTAGGATTTTGGAAACCGCAGAAAAGTTCCAAAATATGAGCAATGCGAACAATGAGAAGCCCAAGAAGATTGTAATTCCTGGCGTAAGTGTGGGTAATTTCAAGAAAGAGTTTGAACGAAAAGCATCGCTTACCAGTAGCAGCATTACTTCTTCCGAACGTCGTTCGTTAGAAGAAAAAATGGAAAATGCCGAAGCCGGACAAGACACTAGTGTATCTCCTGAAGATAAATCTGCTGCAGATGAGATATCGGGTCGATCAGATCAAATTGAGAATAGTGACTCAAAGAATTCGTTGGCGAATTTCTCCCTTGAAGAAGCAAGACGATCAATGGAGAACTCTATTGCCTTGCTGAATCAAGCCAAAGATGAAGCTTCAAAGGAGGTAGATCAGTTGTGTGCGAAAACAGAAAACGTTGCCGTATCTGATCCTAGCGTAGAAAGGGAACGGAAATTGAAAAATGCTCGAGAAATTATTGGAAATGCAATCCAACCGGGAGGCAGGTTATGCATGGGTATGTTCCTAATTTCTGTTTTCTAGTGAAGGTGAATAATAGTAAGTGCTTTCTTTAAAAGGAATTAGAAAACCGCCTGTACCTTTCGGTATCAATGGTCGATCGATTTCAGGAAGTGTGGTACCGCCGGTGAATGTTGAAAAGCGTCCAACCCGTCAATCAGTTTCGGAATCTTCAACACCGGAGCAGAGAGTATTTGAAAAGGAACCTTTAAGTCCGCCAAGTAATACTATTCATAATTCAAACTTTGTCGGGATATTTGTTTCTATTTTTATTTTCTGACTCAGTTGAAAGTGTACCACAACAGCAACCTAACAGTGGCGTGAAAACTTCCCGGGCAGAGATAACATTAAAATCAGCAACACTTCCTCGTCGTAAAACAGCTAAAACCGAAATTCAATTGGATATCAAACCAAGAATTGTCGAGCAACCAATGAGGTTTTCAACAGAAATGCAGCATCATATGCCTGATTTACGTAGTGCTCCAGTTCGTGAGACACCTTATAGTCCTGTTTTGTCAATGCATCAACGAGCTACAAGTTTGGAGCCCCAATCTAGAGAACATATTATTCCAATTCAGCGACCACCAGCATACACAAGAACTGGTTCTAACTCGATCAGGTAAGAATATGGTGGCAATTGTCTGACAGAGAGAAAATTATCCCCCCCCCCCCCCCCCCCCCCCCCCCCCCCCCCCCCCCCCTTTTTTTTTTCTTTTTTGTTTTTGTTTTTTTTTAGGTCTGGATCTTTATCTCGACAATCTACAAATGAATCAGACACAGACACTAATCAGTCTACGATTGCTGGATCCTCTCAGCCAATCAAGAAAAGCCCACGTGAATTTATTATACCGATTGCTGTTGAAGGCGGCGGTTTTATTACACCAAGGAGTGGTAGTCTAGAGCCCACAGAGTCCAGCCATACTACAAGTAGTACTTTCAGCCGAATCAGAAAACCTAGTAGAATGGGGTAAGATGAAAATACAAAATACATAGGATTCCATGTTATCGTATTTAAAATCTTAGTTCACTTTTAACTGAGGCTGATTCTGAAGATGAATCTCCATTCCAAAAGTTACGCACTCCTTCCTTAAGTAGAGAGTCAGAAAGCGATGAGCCTAGGTTTACATTACATAGACTTAGGTAAATTGTTTTACAATTACCATTAAAAATGATGGTATTTTAAAAGTTGTGTACAATTAGGAGCACGCGACCAACAAAGAAATTGAGTCAGGATACAAATGATTCTCAGAGTTCAGGAGAGGATGATGATGAAGACGGATTTGAAATTCTCACAGCAGAAAATCTGTTTTCGACACTTCTTCAGAGGGTAAATTGAATTATTTTAAAATGTGCAAAGGTTAACATTTTCGGAACTAAATTTTTAGGTTCGGGCGCTAACAAATCGTCTAAATGTAAACAACGATATTACTTCAGGATTTCCAAATTCAAGGTTACTGAACAACATGAGACAGACACATAGCCCCTTTTGGAATCAAGAGCCCTTTGGAAGGTAGGCGTTCCCTTTCAATGTCGCCTAATATTAACAATTGTGATTTCATGCTGCTCTTACTAATGAACTAACAATACACTTGACACACTAACCTGCTCAAACAGGTCACAATTCAGCTACTCATACAAAAGTGAAACAGTCGAGAAGAAGCAACTGTAAGTATTGCTTTTTAGTTTTTTGCATTTTGAGCGATTTTTACCCGAAAATAAAAACAAAAAAACATGATTCAATATGTAAATTAAATTGCTGGTTATTCGAAATGTTTGGAATTAATAATTTTGTGGAGGAGACAAGTAATAAAGGGTTTCATTAAGGCATTCATTATGGCTGGGTTTAATTAAAGCTCTAAAGCACTGTCTTCGAAAGCCATGGCAATAAATTAATTTTTATATGAAAATTTTCTATTTCAGCCGGTTAAACAGCAGTACTGGAGCGCCCTGGCGACGGAGTTTCTCTCGTGATATAGGGTCGGATATGGACTCCATGTTTTCGAGAACCGGTGCCACATTGCCTAGAGGTGAATATCACAGAATTAAGAGCAAATTTCTCTAAAATTTGATTCGTGATTATCGTGCGAAATAGGCTAATCAAGCAAATAGCGTAAAACTTTTCATTTATTTTGATTTACTCTCTATAACCTTTTGATGTGTTAATTTGTAACTTATCTCTTTAGATACATCAATTATCGATAGAATCGAATCAAAATTTTACTATGTTATTGGTCAGTGTTTAATTGTTATATGACGATTTATAGAATAGAACTGTTGAGCTACCGTGGTAAATGATCCTTTCTCTTTACTTTATTTTCGGCGCAATAGAATCCGTAGTAACCTTGTTAATATTTGTGTTAATCGTTTCTAGGACAATTTCTCAGTCTAAGCAAAGCATATCATTTATATAAAATGTCATTTTGTTAACATAGAAGCGTTTCGTATTCAAAGTTTGACTTTTTATTTTAATATTAAGAAATTTGTTAGAATGATATTTATTAAGCACTGCTTCTTTTAAAATAAAAGGATAATTTTACAACATAATTTGATGTTTGTTTCTTTTCTTCTTGTGCTTTATGTTGTTTCCTTTGATTTCTGTAAAGTGCTTCTCTTAGTAATATAATTTTTACCAATCCCAATCGATTACTAGATTAATTTTTGAGGGCATATTTTGTAGATTGAAAAACCAACTATGTAAATTGTGTATAATGTAATTTTTTTCTGCAAAGAATGTCGTACGGCTTATGATTATAATAAAATAACACGAGATTATAAATAGCATGAAATAACTTTAACCAGGATAATTTGCTTGATTTGATAATTTAACTCTAATAATGTATATTTTCGTCTTCAATAAGATTTTAAGCAAATGATTAGATCAGACAAATTTTGAACACAACCGGACCAAATTGAAATTGAATTCAGCTTTTTATAAGTGGATTTTATTTATTATTAATAACTTTGAATACGAAAATTGAAAAATTGATGTTTCTAATTAGAATTTATATGTACACTTGGAAAAGTTTGCCAGTAGCTGATTTTATTTAATACTATTGAAACTGAAAAACGCAATTGTTAGCTTAAAAACGATGCTTACATATAAGACGAAAATTATTTTGATATTGCAAATAACTACTTCTAACGTCTTGGATGATAACACTTTCGTTTAACTACAGTAGAAGCTGTGGAAGGATGAAAACGCTAATACAATCTTTAATGAACTCTATCCATTTTCATTCATTGGTTATACTACACTAAAGTATTTAATGGAAACACATATCACACATCTTCATAATTAATTCAAGGTTTTATATCAACTGGTCACTATTAATTCTACATAGAATAGATTAAACAATCTGGTGTAGAATCAGTATTAAACCTAACCATTTCTTCGCGTAATAAAAATAATTGGTTTTTATTTTTATTGCATTCCTGGTCTGTTCTAGTTACAAAAATACGAGTTGAAAAGCCGAAAAATGAATAAGGAGCTTCCCGAAAAAAAATACATGAGGCTGCTCTCGCAGAACAAGGAGATGTACCCACATATGTTGATGGAAGACTTCAGCCAATCAAAACTTGCTAATATTTATAAAACAAAATTCATTCTATATATAGTAGCAAAAATAAATTGTTCGCTAATATATATTTGGTGGTTTGTAGCGATACTTCGACAAACAATTTTTTTTGTTTTGGAAGAATTAAAGTGAATCAGGTGCAATATTTCAAGAAATAAAACGTTTTCCAATAGATAATTATTTTCCATTTTTGCTTCTGACGTAACACACAGTGGGATTCTCCAATATTTTAAATATTATATATCTTGATTCACTTCAATTGTGAACAATTTTTTCCTAATAGACACCTTTTGTTTTTGATCTTAGATTTTTTCGAATTTTTTCCTTTTTTTTAAGTAAATATGATTCTTAAAAGTTGAATCAACACTATCGCAACCACAAGCAAGATAAGTTATAAAAAATATTTAAAAATACTAGATGGAAATCGATTTTGAATTCGTAAAAAAATTAATGAAATGTTTTTTCAAAATATGGTTGTTACACAATTTCAATTTTTGTGTATCCGTACACAAAATAGGTTATAATTAAATTGCAAAGACAACCACATGGTCCTCCTCAATACCGAAATACGGATTTTAAGAAGAGAATTTTTGGAGCCTGAGAAGATTACGCATCGTTCATTCTACTACTTCTACTCCTTTATGAATATTTAGCTTAAACTGTGATTCTTCAAGCTTAATGTCCGTCTCTGCATATTACAGCTAACAATTGCGTCAAATTTTTTAATTGAGTTTTGATTTTTTTAATGTAAACTAAATTTTGATTGTTGCTTGTGGTTATTTATTTTTATGCTTGCAGTGGGGTTCCGCGTAACCTTATCGCATGCTCAAAATTCTCGCAGCCCCCAATCTGCCAACAACCAGACCAACAAATAAAAATAAATGGAGCAATTTGTTGCAAAAAAAAAAAATATATGAAAATAATATGAAAGAAACAAGAAACATATATAGCCAAAAAAATATATATATACTGACATGTTTAAAATGCAACAACCGATATAAAATACTTCGAAACTCTAGAATGAATAAAACCTGAACACTAACGCGCGCCCTCCTAACTACTACTACTACTACTGCGAGCAAGTCAGAGCACGTGAGTTATTTTTGTTTTTTATTTATATTTTTTTATTGATTTTATGGATATCATATAACTTCCCTTATTTTGAAATATTTTTGTGGTAATTACTAAAATATGAAAATGTAAGCCTGCCATTAGAGCTTAGAAGTGCTAGACAAGAAGAGGACAAGTGTGCCACTGGGTAAGCCGGTAATCAGTCATTTTTTATCACCCTATAATTTTTTTAAACTTTCGTTAAGAACAATTCCATACGGTAAGTTTTCAGCAATGTAAAAAATAAAACATTTACTATAAATATAACAATTTAAAACAATGTAAATAAAAATTTATAAAGTCTTTTGATAAAAAAATTAATATTTTTTAAGTAATTTATGTACAGAACTTAAACTAAATTGAATTTAATTTAAAGTAAGTTCAAATTTATAAATTTAATTAAAACGAAATTTTAAAATGTTTTGAAAAGAAATGACTGATTACTAACACAAACGGTAAGTATCTAGAAGAAAAATTTACAATAAGTTTTCTTATTAATTCCACGCGTTGCCATTTGTTAGATAATATTAAAAATGTTTATTACAGGAAAAAATAAGACCAAAAATCGGCAAACTATCCCAGATAGGGAAAGAAGTGTAACTGAAGGAATTCGAGAAGATGAAGAAGCAGCTCTTGATTTGGCTGATTTAGATTTATCTAGACTTCGTTTAACTCAAAAGGATCTTGAGACACTCTCTAGTATAACTCCTGGACTTCCAAAATGCTTTCAAGAACAATTGTTAGCTAAACTGCCTCCGACACAAGCCCGGAAATTATCACGTACATTGTCGATGCAAAATAATGCTCAAACTGTCCCGGTTAAAGTCTACAAACGGAGTCATAGTGGAGGGCGAGAACTTACTGATAAGGTCGTGAATGACAATAAAGCATTAATTCCCGATTCTATTAAGGAAAAGGAAGCACTGCCAAAACAAAGTGATAGCTCCCGGGAGGAGTCTTCCGATAGAAGTAGTGTTTTGTATCGGCGAAGTACAAGCCGAGGACGCTGTGATTATGATGCAGACTCAAAGTCTAGAAGCGCGAGTATTTGCAAGAGCTCCGATGAATACGCAAAATCTCTATGTTCGTCTTATTCGAGTGATATAAGCGACAAGTATAAATACTACTCCCCGTATGTAGGGAAGAAGGGGGACAAGAACGAGGTGGAGTGCTCAGTATTAAATTGTAAGGTGTACGAAAACGTCCCTAGGGATCCCTGTTTGAGCCCAACTAAAGAAGCCTATGGAAGACCACCAAGTGGCTGTTTATCACCTCCTCCGGAAAATCATGCACGTCGACGTTCCGCGCAGCGTCGAATATCACGTTTTCTCAGGCCGGATTTCTTTGATCAGACCCGAGAAGACAATGCTTTTTTGAGGGAGAAGAAACAACGCGAAAGGGAAGCTCAAAACGTTCTTAAGGAAATTCGCGAACGTAGTCGAGAACGAAGCAAAGATAGGAGCAGTCAGAGCATTCCTCATGATAGAAATTCAGAGTATACGAGAAAAGAATGCTTAGCAAAACCGGAGGAATCTACAGTAAATTTGCGACATGTACGTAATAAAAGCTTAGAACGATTTTATGATTCAAATGAAGTTGAAAGGGATATTCCTCAAATAAGGCGAAGAAGTCTGTCAAGGCCTAGAGAACTTTCTCAAGATAAGGATGAGCAAGTTGAAAAAGGAAATATTACTGAAAAAATTTTACAAGAACTTCAAATGCTGTCTGCAACGAAAACTAAACAAGAACAGGCTGCAAGTAACAAGAAGCTCGAAAGAACTGAAAGTTCTTCAAGAACTGTCCGTGAGAAGTCTAAAGAAAAGATAAATACCACTGACGTTCCATTGGAACCACAGAAAACGAGCACTTCTAATATTGCCAAAAAGGTTACCAAGGTGAAAAAGAATAAAAAGTCGGAACCTAAAGAGAACTTATACTGCGACAGTCTTAAAAGTGGAAGCGTAGAGCAATCTAAGAATATAGAATCTGAAAAATCTAAAAGAGAATCGAAACTTATTAGGCCAAAATCGTATCCCAGCAAGGAACCTGAAAAGGTCACATCAAATGTTCTTCCAAACGAACTTCCATCGTCAGAGAAGAATGAATTAGTAAATAAAGCGGGGACGTCTGAAAGTAAAGATTTCAAGATAATAAGACCAAAGAGTTTTCCTAATTCAAAACTCATAGCGCCAAAAGAAGTGAAACGAAGCAACCAAAGTAGCAATGCTATTTCATCGGTTGTTGATAAATTAATGGAAAAGGTCGAGAAACCTATTCAACCTAAGTCAAACAGTAAATCTGAAGTTTCTGAGATTAAAACGGCGTCTTCTAAAAGTAACGTAGCTTCTGCTGCTGTAGAAACAAAAGCTCCTGTAAAGAAAACTGTTAAAGTCGTGAAAAAGACAAAGTCTGATAACACTGAGCCAAAACCTGTTGAAAAAACTGACAAAACTAGATCGTCTTCAAATATACCACAACCAAAAGAAAAATCTCCAGAGAAAAGAACGGGCAAGGGATTACTGTACGCAATTGGACAGAAATTCGAAAAACTGAGGGAGAATGCTACTAAAAGTAAGGATAAAAAGCAGCTTGCTTCGACTGCAGATGAAGATGCCAAAGTACAGAAATGTAAAGAAAATGGGGTAGTCGTAGAGGATACTGAAGCAACAGAGGGTACCGTAGTTAAAAAGAAAAAGTCTAAAATAGCCTCAGGTGATGCCGCAGCAGGCAAAGAAGAAAAAAGTAAGGGCGACAAGAAATCTCGCATTGATTTAATGATAAGGTCTTTACGAGAAAGGTCAATAACAAGAGCTCCGGTCATAACTGAATCTGGACTAATAAAAAGAGCTGTGAGTGTGGAAGATATGCCTGGAACATTTAACAAGTCTGGGGTAAATAAAGTTCTTGGTCTATTTAAAAAGTTTGAAAAGGACTCTTCAGATCGAAAGGTGATGAACACCCGTTCGACAAGTAATATAGAAAGGCAAATGAAAGGCGGCCTGATGGTTCAAAAAGATAGACCAAAATCTAGTGGTTTTCTCAGTTCCAAGTCGACAGCAGTAAGTAATGCAAAAGACTCTGCTTCCAGCAGTAACACATCAGATAGTCGAACTGAGGCAAACTACGTTTCAGATGTCCCGTCTCCAGTACAGAATAAATGTCCAGAATGCGAACATGAACAGGAGCAAGCTTCAAATTCTGTAAAAAGTAATTGCACTGTTGAAGTGAAACCTTCAATATCGGAGAACATTGCAAAAGAGAAACGTAAAGAGCTAACTCTTGATTTTTCAAAATTGGACAACAGTAATAGTAGACATAAAAGTTACTACAACGACAATTTACTTCATTACTCTGACATGTCCTACGGAAACTACAACAATAATAACTTTCACATTGGCTTGCATGAGATTAATCGAAACAATTTATTAACTCCGTCCAATGAGAACATTGCAAATTATTCTTCGGACTCTAGAAGTCCGTATGATGATTGCGCCTCATCGAGCACATTCCTTTCCCCAAGCGAAGAACCAGAATTGTGCTTCGACAACTGGTCTGTTTGCTCTGAAGATAATTTTATTTCGACACCATCGCCAAATGTTTCACGTCTGTCGAGAGCATCCCAATTTTCATCCCCTACTATTCAAGAGTCCCAACCTGAAAGTGTGATCGATCGCATTAAGCGAAAAAGCTTCTACTGTCGATTCAACGAGAAGAAACCCAAACGACAGAGTAGTATTGTAGGTCCAGCAGCCAGAGATTACTATAGGGAATCGGCAGCTAAACTACGTGCCCGACCACCTGACAGACTAACATCGCCTGATCTTGAACCAATTCGTACAACACACGAATACTTCAAGCCTTTGAAGTTAAGTGCAGCCAGTAACGACTTAAAACCTCCTCACTATAAAAGCAGCATAGATTACGCGAAACCTCGAAAAAGTCTTAATGATATTTATCCACCGAGCAGCATTAAACGATACTCTGAAACTGACTACGGTCGAAATAGAAATGGCAGTCACGACACTAATACGTCTTCATCTTATTACAACACGTACTCACCGAAACGAAGATCGTCGTTTACAATAAACGGAATAGCTCCCAGTTCTAATAGCAATATTGAAAGCTATGTTACTTTAGGTAGGAGACTTCGGCCCTACGATCATAGGAGCTTCTCGACCTTGGACTCTACCCAATGTTCAAATATCTCACCTAATTCTGGTGGGTTACGACGTGACCAACGAACAAACACAGATATTGGAAACTACTCAAGGTACGTTCCATTTTTATGAAAATCAAATATTATAAGATAGAAGGAAGCCCTTGCTTTTAAATCTATATATTTTCGCCAGAGAAATTGAGATTCTTGTTATTTTGTTGTTGTATTTATTATTTTTGAATATAGTAAAATATTTTACCTCAGTACGTTAGGGTTGTGAAAAAAAGAAAAAAAAAGTTGAAAATTTCTTCACAAATTATATGGATCAAACGAAATAACTTCCAAGTATTGGTTTAAGATCCAAACATCTTTTAAGAACAGATTTAAAAAAAGAAGTATCCAGCTAAGTATTTTTTCTAGTAGGTAAAAAGACACTTTACATAAAGCATTTTTCAGGCAGAACGTTGTAAGCGATGGAGATAAAGACAAGATAACATATCTCTCAATATTTTTTTTTATTCTTTCTAATACAAAATCCTTGTTATTCTTTTAATCACATTGTGAGAAATTATTTTTCGTTCTTAAAATTACATATTTATCATATCAATTTGTGGAATAACAATAAAAAGTGCAATATTACAGAACCAACTTACACCTCCGAACTTCGTCTGTTCCAAGAAGTCCCACAAATATTTGATCTTCGTCCTCCGAGAGTTTCTGCATATTCTGCTACTACCTGGAGATAAAAAACGCAGCAAAGACTCACAATAAAAGCAGCGAACACACAAAGAGAAAAATGTCTTAAGTGCTTATATCTTTTTTACATTATAGAATGGGTGTCGTGCTTGTAAGCGTACTCATAATTATTTTTAACGACGGATCATGAATAGGGAACATTGTGCTAAATCACCAATGAGGCGCGCTGAAGATTTTCCAATTTTGAGACTGAATTAATTACTACTGTAACAGAGGGAAAATAAATCGATTTTATTCTGATGGAACAAAAGCAGAAGCAACCTGCTCTGCCCTTAGAAGGCACTGAGAAAGGCGGCTCGTTATTTTAAAACGTGCAATATTAAATCGACATTAGTTGGGTGTTAATGCTTCGCGTATTACATTGAATATAAGAGCGCCCAGAAATGACTTTGGAAATAAAAACAAAAGAACCTACTGTATAACAAAAAGCAACGTGTTTGGGTACATTAACCAGACATAACCTCATGTAATGTGAAGATATAGCTAGTTTGAAGTAGATGAAGTGAACTTCTGGTCCTAATTACTTATTTCACAATTTTGTTTGTAGTTACGAAAATGAAGAACAAATGTAGAAGTTCACACCTTCATAATATAACGAATAAATATGAGATTTGCGTCCTTTTTCGTTTTTTTTTTATTATTTTTTCATTTAGGAAAATATTCGCGTGTGGATTAATTGAATGAATGCTTTAAGCAAATTCAAATTCAAAATCTAAATGGTTACTTCAAATGTGAAAAAGATGTCCAGGGTTTCTTAAAGAAGTTGGGAATAATTGAAATTGAACATTTTGAAATTACTTCGTCGAAGAATATAAAAGGTACTAGTCACACTTTATTATGATCAATGTCTATGGACGAAGGACAGCAACTTTAATCGTTGAGGTATGTTTCCGTCTGTCCTATTTAAAAAGAAACTAAGCGAATTTTGTGATATATGGCAATAAATTATTGTTTTTCTGTTATTTCTTACACATCATTTGGATTCGTGTTTTTTCGCGTAGCATTCAAAACTATTATTAAATAATAGAATCGGTTAGCATCTATCTTGTTTTCGTAGTTCTTCTTCCTTAAAGGCTTAGGAAATTTGTTATCAATTATCTTCGTTAATTAATTGCCTTTGTATAATTTCGGTAAGTGCGACAATTTCTAAATGCAATCTAGTTAACATTTTAAATTTAGAGGGCTTAATTTTATATTTTGTATGTATTTTAAATTCGATACGGGGAAGTGTATATTGGTTCCACTTTTGTAACAAACTACATCAATAACTGTAGGTATAGGCTACAGGTACTGCTCTCCTACATGTTCGGCGCCTAGGGCTATATGTTAAAACAAATTGTGATTTATATGTAACACAAAATAGTAACGCAGTAGAACTGGGTCCCAGAAAATATTGTCTAGACACCGATTTTCTTCAGAAGCAAACTACATAGAGGTACTTTAGCAATTATGAATTGTCTGAACAAAAAAACATGTAGTAGTGTTAACCAAATCAAAAAAAATGCTGATGTTCAAGTACATAGAATATTAATAATAGTAAATTTTATGATTTTTTATACTTCTAGTTTTAAATGTATTTTTTCTCGACTTGCCTAAATAGGAAAATGTTAAACCGAATTAGATCACTTACCTTAACAAAACGTTGAAACGTACACTTTGGAATGATTTTATAAACTGTAAATCAACTGTATTCATTTTTATTATATTTAATAAAAGTTTTTTAAACAAATCTGTCTTTTATTTATGAGGGATATGTTTTACCTTGCCGCTATTTTCTTTTTGCGATTTAGATAGAACCGGGCTGATAAAGTTTTAAATGCATCATTGATATTAAATCGTTCACTGACAACTACAGAAATTTATTCCTAAAACGAGTAAAATCTATTTTATTTGAAAATTAAGAGTATTATTTCCTTTCATTTTATGTTCAAAAATTGAAAATTTTATTCCCTATGCTAATATATAATTCTATTGAAATTATTGTTCTGTGCCTTATAATGGCTCTTAAGAAAAAAAAAATTAAGAACTTTTTTTAAATTCTATACTCGAACTTTTCTTGTTGGTTTCCTTGTATTTGCAAATATCCTAGAAGTAGATGATACTTCTCACCTTTGGCTTTGGCTATACTGGAGTTAAGTAACTTTTCTGTTACTTGGCTACATTTAATTTTCAGGTATACGGGCGCATGATTTTGTGATTAATGTGGGTATGCTGTGATTTTCTTTAACGTACGTAGGCTCACAATTATACATTACCCGCAAGTTGCTCTTAATTCATTCAATCTTGAATTTTCATATTTTATCTTCCCTCATTTCCAAAAATGTGTAGAATAGTTACTCTACACTATGCTGCTGGAAATTCGACAAAGCCTATCAATACTTGCTTAGTACTTTAAGCATCTATTTACTTTGCAAAAATAATATTTGAAACCCTTAAATATAGGTGGGATTCATAAAAAAAAATAAAGAAAAAAAAACAAAGAGAAAAGGCACAATATGGAATTTGAGCAAGCAATTGCAGCAAAGGTTCCTCTGAAATTGGACCCGATATCTGTTTGTGAAAATAATTTATTTAAACAAGTAAAATCCGGTTTGGGTTGTTTCAGTATAAGTCCCGATACGACGAGCAGTAAAATAAATACAATAAATTTTTGGATCTGAAATATAAATTATTACCGGTCTTTAATTTCAATTTTCAACAGAATCAGACGAATGGCTAATCGTTAACATTAGGTGTTACAAATACAAAAGACATTTAATCGAGATCCTCCTTCCACGTGGAGGTTACGGATTCAATGTTATCGCTATTGGTATCATCTTGAATTTGGTTGGTTGTTTCAGTCTCTTGTATTGCCGAATCGAAACTGGCTGGCGGAGGTGTTCCGGGGCTGTCGTCAATTTGGCCAGATGTAGGTGTTGATTGTTTCGATAGTACAGTTGCCTCGGTTATTGCAGATAGTGCTGAGACATTTGGATTCAATGGACTATCTAAATCTTCTAGACCTTCAGGAACTGGCAATTTAGCTAGCTCTTCCCGCAATTGCCTATACTGACGACGCAACACCATCGAATTGAACGATATTGTGCGGCCACTTCGTTCACTGTATTGTGGCTTACTTAACTCCTCTATCCAATTTTCAATTTGCGTGCAAATTTCATGTCTCTTAAGCCAAAAATGCGTATGAATAACCTGAGTAAAGTATGTAATTTAATAACTTGTCCAGAAACCAAATGCTACGACTTACCTCTTTAAAACATGGGTTTGGATTACGAATTTGTTCCAGCATTGCCCACCTTACACAGGCCTGGTATATGTTACTGTTATACTCCCTAGAGCAGTGAGTTCCACTTGGTGTGCCTCTGCTCCTCTCAAATCCAGGTTCGTTAAAATAGGGCTCAGGGACCAAAATCAGTGACTGTATCGACACTAAAACCTGAATTGCCACTGGTTAGTATACTGTACAACCAAAGGTGTTATTGAGCATACCTGCAAAAAACTAGATGTTTGTGCGTTCCATTTTTCTTCGGGTCTGCCATGCCAAGTGTTAAGAACAGATAAACAGACTTTCCCGTCGTTATATAAATTAGGATTAAATCTAACTGAATGACGCCCAGTTGTTTCTAGATTAATTAACATAGGGGAATTGGGATAATCGGAAGGAAAGTACACATCGAATTCGAAGCAACCATTAGCGTATGGAGTATCAGCAGGACCTGTTATAAGCACCTGAAGTAATAATAAATTAGTTTTATTTTTAAAATGATATTCTCTTTAACCGACCTTCATAATGTCTAGTCTGTCTGTATCACAGCGTACGAAAACCGAACTGCTATAGGACAAAGGAAGGCTAGTAGACAAAGTGACTGCCTCCTGAGCTAACCGTTTAACTCGGGATGGATGTCCGCGATCTCCTGCCATTCTAATATTGTTTTCAAAATGATGAGATACCGCAAACCGGAACCCATTTTCGGATTCCACAATCATTTCATAAGTATCGAACTGCAGTTTTCTCATCACTTCCAAATACCTCTGCTCGATCGAATTGCTAATTGGCCGTTCTATATTTAATTCACCCTCTTCTCTGCTTTGATTCATAAGCAAATCAGCGTTTGTAGCTTTTTGCACCAATACTGTGGTTTCTTGGATGTCAGGAATTAAAAGAGCCAAGCCCTCGTCATCACCATCATCGAGAATCACTGTTACTTTCTGGGTCTGACCCTTGATATTTGACTTCTTGTTAACTCTAAGAGTGGAAGTAACATTATATAGTTCTAAATAGATAAATATTAAAGATATTACTTTAGTCGCTTTGCGTAGGTATCGACGCATGTCTTCATATTCGACAACAGAGCAGCTATCGACATGTGAGTTTCGTACCTTTCTTTCGGCTGTAGAATACTGACGAGTTGTGTCGAAAGTGATATGGCTCGAAGTAATTGCAAAATTGATCTGTACAACGGAATGTGTCTCGTTATATCAAGAACCGAGTCATTTCGCAAATAGGAACTAAGTGCTGGTATTAAGCAGGACTTTTGTAGCAATTCTAAAAATACTGCTGGTAACTCTCCATTTACGTCGCTAACTTCGTGATAATTAATTATTTCATCACAGTTTATATGCGATGGAATTTTATCACCTGGATTTATGTAGCTTGAGAGAACCTTTAGGTACAAACAAAGATAATAATCCAAAATATTTTTTTTCTTTTTTAACTAAAAATTTACCTGAAGAAGGACTGTTACGTGCTCTTCTTCACTCTTTTGTCTTAATAAAGCCTGTTCAACATCCCACGACTGTTGGGTAGACCCAGTTCCAAACCCAGTACCTTTTGCCCAATAAACGTGACTCTTATCATCGGATACGATTTGTTCATCGACCATGTGTATCGCTTTCACTCCGTTAGTTACCTAGAGAAAGACTTTAAGGAATTTTGTTAAAATATAAAATAGGTTCAAGAACCTCAGATTGCGGTCCTAATATTTGATAATTTTGAGATTGGTGTGTAAATATTCCCAGACAATTTAGAATTAAATGCATAGCACCGACATCGATGACCATTCTTCTCAGCAAAACGCCGTCATCGGTCGTCAAAGGAGAATTATCTAGTAACTGTCGGAATACTTCAAATGGTAGTGTTGGAAGGGTCGGTGCTAGTGATAAGCTGTATATATCGTCTTAAAAAGAATTGAAGGATTACGTGTCTGTTGTCCAAATGTAAGCTTATCAACATACTTCCTTCTCCATCGCCAGTTACACCTAAGACTAGCCGTAGGAGACACTGCGCCTTTAATTTATCCCGCAGCAAAATATCTGAATAAGCTGGCAATCTGAGGAACAATCCAAATGCTGCGAGGGAGTGTTGTGGAACGGAAGTGATTGCAGGACTTCTTGATGATGTTTCAGTTATTCCGTCCTCAATGTCTTCATAAATATCCTCATTGTCCACTTTAACCCAGTCCGTCACTTGTGGAGCCCGGTCCTTTTCAAGTGGTGTTACAAATGACTTATTTCCATCAGTGTAAACTACCGGCAGATAGTGTGCTAAAAGTGATAAACCACCTCGGCTGGAAAACCTTTGTAGTGGAGAAGGAAGAGGTTCTACATTGGCAGCTTTTATTTGTGATTCGTCAGTGAGATCATCGTTAGAATTCTTCATTGGTGCCTGTAAAACAGTTGAATTTTTCGAATTGATCCGTACTATTAACGACTTGCATACTAAGTGTAATGTGATGCACGGATTGGACAACGAAAATCCTCTATTGTATAAAGTTGCTAAAATTTGCGATATTGTGGTGTCACCGGAAAGGATCACATCAGGTAAGTCCGGGTGCACTAATTGAACACAGTTTCCCATATTTGAACTAGTAGAAGCGGCTAAGTCGTTACTATTCAGCAGTCCTAATTGAGTTTATATTAATATAATACTATATTAAAGGTTACTACGTTAAGCCGTTACTTGAAAACTTGGGGAAGATGTCCTTATCTTTCAATGCAGCCGCCTGATTGCGGACGTCTTTTAGCCTCTTATCTTTAGCAGTGACCCCAGCAGCAACACTTAAGAATTCCATTCCGTATCCACTTAAGCTAAAATCTTCTAAAATATCACGTCTAGTATCATTCAACTGATGGCATTTCTGATTCGAATTCGGAACGTCTTGCTGTTGCGAACCTTCATTTATAGGTGGGATTATGTTACTGTAAGCTGGAGAAGAACTTTCTAACTAAGTTACCTGCATAAAAACATATTTACTTTACCTGAAATGCAGTTCTGTAGAATATCTTGGCACTTAGTATGAGTGCTCAAGAAGAACAGCAGATGATATGAGCTCATTCTTTTCGATGGGTGATTGTTCACAAGCTGCATATTATAATCTTTTCTCTGTAGTGGCATTTTGCTTTTTACAGACACTAAGATTCTTTCATTTTCTAGTAAAAGCTGCAATACAATTCGGCGTGTAAAACCCGATATAATAGATTTATTGCTGCAGGAATTTGTTAGCGGTGGCTTACGAATTACAGATATTAAAATACGAGTTAGAGTCTCCTGATTTTTCGGGTGACACGACGCAGCTCGTGTTAGAAAATGCACAGTGGATCTCTCAATTCGTATAAAGGATTGCTGCATGGGTTCACCGGAATCTATCGTTGGTCGGTAATTACAGAGTAACTCAAGGAGCGGCTTCCAAAATATTGTCCCTTGATATGATCCTAGCCAGTCTCTCATATGACCTTCTGAACAGCATTCTGAGAAGAAATCTAATATATCAGAAACCTGATCTGAATCTATAATTAAGTCTTGATTAATGTCGCATTTATCGCAACTTTCTGCCTTATCTGAGTCTGTTAAGCAGCTAGAAATTGAGGTTTGATCACTACTAGAAGTCATTTTTCGAATTTCTGGTGACATAGAACAACAATATTCGAACAGTGCATGAGCAAGTAATTTCGGAAGTCCTGAATCGACTAATTGATATATCGCTAAATTAGATTGGCAAGCCATTGCTAACGTATTCAAGTATGTTGGCTTCAGCAACATTTTCAGATTTTGAGCAGCAACGTTATTGTACCACTCAGTTCCACTTATTTCTTTGTTGTCATCTGTTATTCCCGCAGACTCTCTATCTCTACCCGTACTGTTGATATTATTTGAAGACTGGAACGGTAGCATAAAGCCGACCTTGCACAACAGCTTGTTGAAGAACTCTGTTTTAATATAGCAGAATGAACACAGTAGTGAATCGAAAGCGACTTTTAAAGGTTGTTTATCTTCGAGAACATCAATCCAGTACATGCAGGCTTCAAAAACTTCATTTGTTATTAAGTCAGAAAGATTTAAGGATGGATTCTCAGAATAAAGTGCCCACAGAATTGAGGCAATACACTTGATAAAACCACTTTGCGGATTTGTGCATCGCATGATTCGATTACTGAAGTTACGTTGGAGTTTTAAAATCCAATCTAGAAGAAGTGATACCCTATCCAGAGAATAACTATCTTGTTTCGTGCAAAGTTCATACAATAAATCGCAAACTGCCTCGTTGGTCACGCGGTAAGCTATAAAAATGTATTTTTTTTAACAAATTCGGTTGCGTCATGATAATTTCTATACTTTGAGGTGTTGTTGTCCACAGAAGAGTACGTATTAATGTCAATCCAAGGTCCTTGCTGTAATTCCCTAAATTAAGGAGGACCGTTTCTAAATTTTGCATCGCTGAATTTGGTATTAATGGGACAACGTTCATTAGGTTGCAACAGGCTTCTAGAAATCCAGAATATTGTGCTGCCGATGTTATAACAGCTTTTGATAATTTGCTGTCGGAATTAAATGTAGCAACACTGAAGCATAATGCTAACAACCGT
This sequence comes from Proctacanthus coquilletti, assembly GCA_001932985.1. Classification (NCBI taxonomy): domain Eukaryota; kingdom Metazoa; phylum Arthropoda; class Insecta; order Diptera; family Asilidae; genus Proctacanthus; species Proctacanthus coquilletti. The sequence goes on along the minus strand of MNCL01000094.1, from coordinate 521,570 downwards.
ATCCAGCCGATACTTGTTTTTGCAAGCGAATCGTCCTCAACGAATGGAATGTCGCTGTTTCCTAAAGATCTAGGATTGTTTGTAAAAATTGTAGTTCCAAGAACGGAAATCTGTGTAAGACCAATACTAGAACTGTCTTTTGGTCTAAAAATAAAATTATTTCGTATTCAATCATCCTTAGATACAAAACTGGAATATTTAAAAACATCTTTGGAATCAAAATCACCTGTATAATCGTAATACCACACTGGTAGCAATTTCTGGCTTGATTAATTTAAGTCTAATACATGTCATCCCCACGGTTGTTAGGGGCTGACCAAACGGAACAGATCCAAGACCATTATCCCGAGATATTTCAAGTGCCACAGCAGCTGGGCAAGAAGCAAGTGTTGGTAAATGAGGTTGCAACTGAATCTCCTTCAACAGAACTGCCGTTGGTAGAGTTATTGTAAGATCGACATGTGATTCATTCGGATAAAACATGTAACTCCAAGCTGGTGTCCTTGCACGTCGATGGGACGCAATTGGTGCCTGTATTAGAACCTCGGCCGGTTGTGCCGTGTTGTTATCAGCGGATATAGTACAAAAAGGGGCGAAATTTATAAGACCTTCTTGCATTTTGTTTTGTTGAGGAGTCTTTTTGGTTGAACTCGAAGATCCCGTGTTTGCAGGATATTTAATTTTAGTATTTCGTGTCATATGTTGCATTATCAAAGAAATCTAAAAAAACCCATCACATGGATCATTCATTATTTGATTCAGTTACAAAATTACCAGTCCGGATTGCATATTTATAAGGAGCTTGTTGCATTTTATCAAGTTATGACACAATATTTTAATTCCACCCATCTCAGCAAACACAGCAACCGCTGCTGGACTCTCTAAAACTTTAAGTGCATATAGGAGAAATGGTTCTGACAACTGCAAACGTGGTAAAACACTGCGTGGCGACGAACCTACAGAAAATTCCATGCTAATGTAATGAAATTGATTTTAAAAAATATATCCTTACTTGATTCCAAATATTGATAAATTGGTTGGACAACAAGTTTTGGACTAGACGCCTTTTCGCAAAGTATCATCAGTAAGTGGAACACAGCATCCGTGGTAGTTTGGGGTTCGTTAAGTGCGATTTTATGTTCCCCGGACTTAATGATGGGGCATAACAATGGTGATGCTAATAGGGTAAACGTGGAACTGCAACTATGAGACAATGATCCTAGCAAACGCTTCATCGTAGGGAAGTGTCGCAATACTGGAAAATATTAATTTGGTAACAGCTAGATCAGGCTTCAAATATAATCCTTTTTACCTGTATCAGCCACGCAGAAAACTTTCGCTTTATGATCATTAATGAGTTGTTCTGCCTTGATCTCATCAGTTTGGCTCTCATTTCTATCTAGTTCAACTTCGGCGTTTACCTCGATCTTCTTATCTAACTCAGTTTGAACTAATGAAGCTGACAATTTAAGTAAGCTTATTATTAGCGAATTATCAGAAACATGGGTATTTTGCTTGGAATTATCTCCTCCTAAAACTGTTGCAAATAGACTTCCAAAAGCATTATTTGAATTATTCGTGTCACACGAACGTTGACACTGAATCTTTTCCGCATTCGAAATGTTGTTAAATACCAAAAATGCTATTTAAATAAAATATTTTAAAAAAAAAATTTATACAACTACCATAAAATACGTACAAACACTTTCAATTATTTGCATCGCTACATTTAAGTCAGCCTTGTCGTACTGCATGGATATAAGATCGCGAACTAGCTGACTCTGAGCATCCATAGGGCCTTGCTGATTACAAATTGCTCCTCCGGGTTGTACCAGCTGTAGAATTACATTCAACAAAGTGTCTTTAAGTTTCTTTTTAACATTTGTCCCCACTGTTGAAAATTCAGCTTTCATTTGTAACCACAGAAGTAAATCATGAAGACACTTGCAAATAGTTGGCCCAGCCTTCATTAAAAAATTGTTAATATTTTTCAACTTTGTTAATATTTTTCATCTTACACATCTTTTCATACTAGTCGGTGAACTCATGCCATACCCAGAAAAGAAACGTAACAACATTTTTTCAAAGTTCTCGTCCATTATTATAATTTCGCCTATTCGCTGGTTGTTTGTGTCATTGCCTAAAAAAAAACATTTTGAAAAATCCATATGCTTAAATTCATTACAGAAATTACTTTTCTCTGAATTTGTTTGTGAATTGCAGGCCAGAATTAAGCATTGGAATCCTAAGCACCATGTGCGAATTTTTATGTCATTGTGCCAGGCTAAAGCCAGGAGAAGTCCCTGAACCGCATTTGGCATGAAGGGTATTCTTGGGACATCATTCGGATTTATCCCCATACTGTATGGCTTATCAGATAGTTCACTGTTCAATGTGAGCCACATTTGCAGTACTTGTTCCAAGTGCACCCAAGTGTCTTGAATGTGTAAATCTTGGAATATGTTGTCGAAAACATCTGTAAACATTTGATATGTCTGCAGTCCTCCGTTGTATTCAGGGCCTGACCAAATGTTCGTAATATATTCAGGCCAAGCGGGTAGTTCGGACGAGGTGTTGATTAGCTCAGTAGTCGGGAATTGTGGCAAAGATGCATACATGTCCATCGACGATATCATTGTTAGCCGTCGAATGGAAATCTCAACATTTGTATCAAGCCCACAATCTAACCGAGCATCCAGAGCACTTGAGATGCTCTTGCAGTAAAAATTGAAACTGTTTTTATTTTGAGATAAGTTATCTTTTTTCATCAAATTTTTGCCACGATCGACAATGTCCATGTCGTTCAAAAACTCGTCGATATCAATTTCTGCATCATCGCATTCGATTAAAGATGGTAATTGCCCGTATTTTACAGCTGAAAAAGAGTATAACGCTTATTTCCTTTGCCTATATTACTAACTACAAGTCTTACAATCAGCATAACTTATATCCTTTACGACGTGTAGGCTGTGCGACTGATTCGGTATATTATCTGTAAAACATTTTAACAATTTTATAAATATTATAAGCGGATATGAATACATATTTGCTTCTTAGCGTTGGATATGTACTTATTTTCTATGTGTTATCTTGAATAAGAGGGACTATTATTGACGGGTTTCCTTTTTTCTGGTTAATTTTGTTCTTGAAAAGCCCTGTAGGTAAAAGGTGTATAATTTTACTAGCTAACGAGTTTCTCTTCACTTCTCGTTACATTTCTTCTAAGTTTTTTTTTCAGAAAAGAAATTATCCACACTTTTATCATCCTTATTCTTTGCAAATATTGTAATGATAATGTTTTCAACAATACTTGTTTTTAATTGCTATTTTACTTACTTGATGGCTCAATTGGAATTTCTTCAGGTTCTACAACGCCTTCCATTGAAGTAACTTCACTGATATCATTTTCATTATCGTAGGCTTCTTTAAAATTCTTGTCGGCATCCAACAAATCCTAAGTGTAATGAAAAACGTAAAAATACCAATTACTATAAATTTCTTTGTACCTGCACCAAGCAAGTAACTGCATGAACAGCCCAGGGTTGCTGTTGATCGTTCCACACAGCCAATCTAATTAGTTGTTCAAGCTGACTTGTGGTTACTACCTTTGAAAGCTGAATCGACGGTCGACAGGCTGAAACTAAGCGAGCTATAACCTACGATAAAACAGAGCCAATAAATAAACCCCGACCACATTTTTAATAAAAACACTTACTTTACAAGTTAACAAGAATAAATCCATATTGCACGTGAAATCCATCTCTAATATCAACGCAATTAATCCTCGAATAACAATTATGATATTTGAAAGTCTAATTGATTTCAAACCCCTATCAAAATAGTTTTCAACATCTGGAGCTGTTTCCTTTGACGCTTTCTGTGGTGGATTCGCTTTTGAAATTTTCGGTTTTGGTTTCCCAGTTAATTCCATGAAAATTTCAGGTAGCTCGTTTTGTATCATATAAATCTTCTTTCCCCAATCGGTATTGTATTGTTGTAACCCCGTATATTTTGGTTGTTGAATGATCCTTTTCTTAAAAGGTCTGTAGTTCTTTCCACCACTGGTATTAGTTTGAGAACGGGATCTTGTGAAATCAGATTCACAAGACATGAATTCCCAACGACTAGCCGCTAAATGGTTTAAGGTTTATTTAAAAAAAAAAAAAACTATTATCTTTAGCTTGAAACTTACATTTATCTTTTTTCTCAGCATTTTCATCTAAGCAAACTGAGAGAAATAGTAGTAGCCAAGTAATTAGTTGCAAGTCAGATTTAGACCAGAGACTGCTGGTTTCGCCTTTACTACCTTCTGAAGAATTTTCGCCTGAATTATAACGCTGAGAAATAGGAACAACTAATTTTGCAACAGTCTTTAAAATAGAATCAATGACTATAGAACGACAGGTTCCCATTGCGATGCTCCTTCGTCCCAAGTAAGTTAATAAGAAAAACACTCTGCAAATGTTTGCCAATTAATTTTAAAGGAACTTCAAAAATGCTTTAATCTGTATCACCTATCCTGAGGAAATATTTTACTGTTTTGTGACGAAAATAAATTACAAAATGTATTTGCTAGGAAATCCCCCCACCAACTCTGAAAGCAACACATCCTAACAAGCAGAGAGCACGTTGCCAATTGTATATGAGCATCCCCGTAGACGACAAGCGTATTAAAGAGTGTTTTAGCAACATCCATATTAAAGAGTGAGTGCAGTGAAAATATGTTCTGCAGAAAAAAGTCTTAAGCTTTTCGAATATTTATATCAATTTACCTTACCTTCAAGCCATATTCAAGTGTTAAATGTAACACTATTTCAACCAGTGACTCGCTTAACACACGCAATTTATCGCGTGGTAGAGATTGTGGGGTAAGTTTTAGTGGCTCTGATGGTTTTTGCTCGATCGAATTTTCCAAACGTTCTATCACACTTTTGATTACATTCAGCTGATGTTGCAAGCTAATACACTCCTATTTAAATTTGATATTATCAGAAAACCATTGACGTCAGAGATTTCGAAAATTAAAAGTCCTAGAAGTAGAAATAGACTTTACCTCATAGATGTTGATTATTTTATTGTTATTATTTGTAGAGGAGTCTTCCTCTTTTTGTTTATTTATGAAAGCCTGCATATGTGCTAGATTGGATAGCTCCCCGTTTAAAATGGGAGAAAGGACTTCAATCATTTTTGAACTTGATAAACTGTACCGACAGTGGACATCTTCATAGAGGGCATTCAAAGCTTTGATTTGCGAAACAATGTTTGCAGGTGGAGACTTCATATACCTTAGCACTAAAACGTTGGAATTATATAAAAGTAGGCAAGTTTTATTTTTGAGATACATACAAGGATCGGCGTAAGCATCGTTATCTAAAATGACGACGTGGCCATAAAACGAACCAATTGGGATTTTGCACTTTGTGGCTGACATTCCATATCTCCCGATTATCGTGATTTTCATATACCTACAAATGGGGGGTGGTTGTAGATCACTCAACACTAATGTTTTCATCCCAATGTCCTGCGTGACGACCAGACGAACGCAGTCAGTTTCCTCGTCAAAACACCAAACATCAATAAATAAGGATGCCAATTCATCGCACGCAGGGATAACCTATTACTCAGCAATTAAGTTGTGCTTTAAAAATATATTATTAGAAGTTTACCAAATCTGTTAATAAAACCGGGAATCCAAAGTCGATGACTACAAATCTCCTGGCACCGGAGTGAATCCTTTCAATAACTACCATTTGCTTCGGAGGGGAAGTCAATAATTTATGCCATGATAGTAAGTTGCTATTCTCATCACAGTTGGCTTCACTTAAATACTTCTGGATTTTATTGGACAATTTTGTTTCTGCACTTGTTTCATCATTGCAGGTATCGTCGCACGACTCGATATACTGGCATATTGCTTTAAATTTAGGTAAACAGTACTTGCTCGGTTTGCTTGTTTCTGTTGATGGATTTTCTAAATGTTCAACTGGGGAAATTTTTAATATTACTTTGAATATTAAAAAAAAAAAAATAAATAAATAACGACTTACCCACGCCGTTAGGTTTTAGTGATACGGAATCTATTCCAACACCATTTGGTTTTAACGGCGTTGACCCAAGAACAGCCTTATGCTTTTTCAAGGATTCCACAACAAGATTTTTCATATCGTTCACCAGATCACCATTCATCTATAAGAGAATTTATTTTTACGAAAAACAAATGAGAAAACATTTTCTTACGTTGTCTTTGTCAATTTCTTTTTTGCCATCGCTTTGATTATCAACATTATTTTGAAGTGGAGTAACAATGATATCTTCCATATTAACATTAGAGGCAGTGCTTGACGCTAAAGAGTCCATATTTTCAATTCTAGTTGCCTCAGAAGCTGCAAAACATGTAAAATGCAACGGTTCTACTTCCAGTAATCCGCGCATTTGATTGCTAACACTTTTTGTCTTAATTAAATGTGGAAATGACCGAAACTCCACTCCATCTAAATAAATTATAATAAGAAAATGAGTTCAGAAAGAGAAATGCATACACAATACCTATTGAACTTAATTTCTTAAGGTCCATACCATTGGGTTGCAAGAGACCCGCATTTGATTTTATAATATTAACCAGAGTATTAGGTGAAAATGTATTACCCTTTGTAATTTGTGGCAAGTCTATTTCAAATAGATCAGGTTCAAAGGGTAATCCATATAAACCGAATCTGTAAATTAGAAATATTGAAGTTAAAATAAAATAAAAAATAAAATTGTGAAAATTTAGCGCACCTAGAACCCAAAAGAGAGCAGAAAGGATCCCATCTGTTTTCGATTTCCTTTGATATATCCATCAAGATTTTTACACAGCTCTCCGAGATTGCAGTGTGTGATTCTGGAGTTGAAGTTGCACATACTAATAACGTAAACCAACGAACCGCACTGGCGTACTTAGAAGTCTGCAGCAATGGTATGCTCGTTATAATCGATTCCTTTAAAGTGTTATCGAAAGTTTGTTTAATATCGGTGCCAGTGTTGTAATTTCGTGCACCTCTACAGATAGAAAGTGCTGTATTTATATCTCTTCTGTTTAAAGTAGATTTACTTACTCTGAAACCACTAAAATAAGTTTAACGGCCTTATGTGCCAATACCCTATTTCCTTTGACAATACAATTAAAGATAATTTCTTTAAGATTTTTCTCTACTATTAAAATGCAATCTTTTTGCTGGACCAGCATATCAACAGATGAAGTGTCTTTTGTATTTGAGGCTGAGCCGGATTTCTGATTTTGATCGGTGTCCTTTGATTTGTTTCGATCTGTTAACTTAGGCGACCTAAAACGCATCAGCCTCACAGTGACTACCCATATGAGAATGTCTAATGCTAAATTCTGCTGCATCGTTGATGTATTGTCGCAGATGATTGCTATTAAATTTTCAACAAAGTTATTCGACTCCAGCATCGCCACTCTTTGTAGTCGCTCGTTAGGTATGTTATTGTTGGCTTTTGTACTTCTCACAGTTATAGAAATTTCGTGCAGCCAGTCACAACCTATAAAAGATGTTATATCACATTTCACTTTAAAACTTAAGTTATGATTCTTGAAATAATAACATAAGCGAAACGGCTTGCATTTTTCAAATTTTGAAATATATAGAACAAACGTTTATGGATGATTACACAATATTAGTAAAAAGTGAAACTAGAAAAGTTTTGAAACAGGAAAATTTGGATAAAGAAATAAATTCGTTCCTAATTTAATCTACAAGTTAGTAGAAAGATGCGAATGGTAGTAGAAACATGCTTGCTTTTTCAAATAAAGCCTCTAAGTTAAATTTCTACGAAAACGGGGAACTTAAATCATCATACCTATGTAATAATCGTTTCGTGATTGTTTTGTTGAAGAATATTGAGAATATGTTGCGTTAGTTGAATTTTGTGATGGATTGTTTGCTAATGATGAACACAGGATGCGCAATACACCTTTTTTTCTAACAGGAACTGAAATAATTTGCGCTGTTAGATCTAGCCGTTAATTGTAGCTTTAAAGTAATCTTAAACCATTTAGTTTTGAAAAAGCATGCATGAAATGTGTGTAGATGAGCGATTTAAATATAATATAAATCAATGTTTACCTCTTGTCTTCCCTTGACCGTCTTTTGATGGGTCTACCATGGTTTTAATATGTAGTAGAAAATTCCTTGCTCGGGTCTTGAACAATTTGGGACTTGTAAGGGTCACAAGACCGCCTTGATCACAAAGGTCCATGCATGAGGCGAGTTCGACTGGACCAGCTAAAATCTCAGCATTGTGTGCTTGCAGATATTCTTCACTAAGTACAGGATTTTCATGAATTCCTAAAAATTAAATCAATTGTACGAAACGCAAATATTTGGAAGAATGCTATATATTAATTTACCATCACATCCGCTTAAAGGAAAGTCAACATTTTCGTCAACCGCAGACTCTAGTTGTTCGTTGATATTCTCTGCATTAGGAGCTTTCATCCTGTAGCCGAAACCACTAGTGTTTTGTTTTAACAGTGTCACCTGTATCGCGGGAGGATTGGGACATTGTTGGTACAGAGAAAACTTTAGATCAATATGCCCCAGAGAGGCAGGTTTTGGAAGAGTTAACTCGATGATGTGCTCATCCCATGTGGTCCTGATAAAAGAAACATATTTAAATAATTATTCACAATAAGGTGATAAATGTACGTACGCATCATTATGAAGCCTCCAAGTCTTTGTAAAATTCGTGTCATCACCTGGTCGCAAGTGTTGAGGATGCCGTCTCTGCTTCTGAGCTTGAACAAGCTCATTCCAACAACTGGGAACTTCTGCAGTGTAAGGGGTCAACAGTTCATCAAAAAGCGTTAAGGAATACAATGCTTTCAAATCGTTCAAATTCAGTTCTGGTTTCTGAGCTAGCAATGGAAAAATGCCTGTAGTGTTGCAATTCTCACTCGACGACGAAGTAGCTTGCAGTGGTTCCTGATGTTTCTGGCAATTAAATTTCATATTGTTAGAAGCTCCATCAGTTTCCGACATTTCAATATCGCATGTTGTAATGGATGCATCCGAAGTCAACATTCCGGCATTTTCATCTTCAACAATTTCATCTCCTGAGTCGCTATCCGTGTCGTGTAGGGAGTAGAATATCAAGGAGCCTTTTTCGGTACATCCGCATAATCGCTCCAGACTCTTGCAATATACTACAGAAACAAAGCGATCGTTTTTGGGCATTACGTTGGCAATTGGAACGAAATTATTGAGTAGCACTAACTCCAATGAGCCATCCTCACAAACTATGCAAAATGCCCCTGGATCATTTCCGCAGTTCTCGATCTTCTGCGAAGTGCTATCAGATTGAGGTAAAACACAAATTTCACGAGGAGCTTTGGCTTGACTAAAGGTTCGGGAGCATTCAGGTGCTTCTTTTATGTAGCCATTCTCGTCAATCGAATAAAGGAGCAGCTGGGCAAAAGCGCTCGTGTCGGAATTCTCCTCTGATTCTTCGCCTTCGATTCCCTCTTGTCTTCGCAGTTTAACCAGGAGTTTTGAACAATTGTTTGTAGGAATAATCTCAGTGATTACCATATCCCGCCTGACGGAATAAACTGGGATCAGACAGAATGGTAAGCAAGCTATTTCCTCTGATTTTTCAGGTGGAATAATTCGGTTCTGTGTAGTCTTAATTTGCGTGAGGGTTTGTAGAAGCTTTTCTGTGCTCTGTTTAAGTTCGCTTTCTATTTTAATGATATCGTCGTCAATGCTAGGAAAATTTGTGGAATAAGAATCTGATTTCTTGGTGTCGTCGAATTTCCATCTCCATAGGTCCGACGACTGCAAAACTTCTGTAGTTAAAGCATCATCTTGGATAGTCTTGTTCCCAGATATGTTTTTCTGATCGTCTAATTTTTTCTTTTGTTCTTCTATTATATCTGGTTTGGGATCATTTACTAACTGCTCAAGATTTTCATCATCTTGCTCCTCGTCTTCAATGTCCAGAACAACAATGTAAAGTTGGATTCTCTTCGAGGGCCTTGCAAAGAAGCCGACGACTATTTTGGAGCCTAGCATGCCATTTTTAAGACTAATTGATCTGAGCTTCCTAGAGTTTCGCTGAAAATCAGAACACTGGTCAGGTAGCGTACACAAAGCAGTGACTTCCATAGTGGAGAAGAATTCTTCTGTTGCATCAGGGAAGTACTCCTTTAACTGATCTTTGATTTTAAAAGCATGCATCTTTTTTAGCTGACGTTCAATGCTCCATACACTTATTTCGCTCGTGCTGTCTGCTGTGCACAGGACTTGGCAATTGTCGCTATTCGAAATCACATTAAAGCCATTTGTTGACACAGCCGGATTGGTTGCGTAAGTCACAGAAAGAGGAACGTTTTGTGTGTACTCGCCTTTTACAAATGGGCAACTCGGAGAATGTCTTTCGTGTTCGCTCCACGGTTCATCTGTTTTCTCCCAACAGACCAGACAAACACTACAAGTGAAGCACATTGCACGGTCTTCACCTGTAACGCTGGGCTGATGGTAAAATCCTGCTTGTGCCATTTGGTCTGGTAAAGCCCATTTATAATCCATATGAGGCCATTTCTCGAAAGTCTGCCGTCTGGCTGCTTCCGAGTACATGAGAAATCTTTGGAAATTACCTGTATTACAAGAATCAGTTACTCTGGAACCTGTAAGAAGGTCTGTAAGACGCTCATTGATAGCAGATGCAATCGCCAGAGCAGGAATATGTCGATCTAAACGCTTAAGATTGCAAACGACGTTGTTTGCCACTAGTTTTAGACTAGAGTAAGGCAGCTCTAGACAAATTGTGTTCCACTAAAAAGGCAAGAAATTAGCTAAGGAAATTTGGAAGTAATTAAGGTCTGCTTACTCGTTGAGCTTTTATTCCCTTTTTTGTGTTTGTCTGCGATTCTTTAATTTTTTCAAGTAGTTCATTGCTCACGTCAGAAGGGCATTCAACACCGTGCTCTTCCAGATTTTGGAGACTTTGTTGAAACAGAATTGCCTCGGATAGAAGAAATTCAACTCGAACAAGGTCATCGTTCTGGAGGACCGGCGTTTGCAAAATCGTGTCAAGTAGCAGAACTCCATTGTAGTCTCCTCGGAGGCCTATATTTTTCCAGTCCCAGAGCAGAATTTTTTCTTGTAGTGGCATATACCTGCCACGGATTTCGCCGCTGCTTTCTAGAACGGAAGGAAATTGAATCACATTCGCAGTAGTGGCTAGTACGCTTAAATAAATGGGAAGGAAGCAACAGACGGTTCATCGGGGACAGTTAAGTCGCACATTCTTACAATGTTGCGAACCCGTCTAATCACGTATTTGAATATAACACCGGTTGACTGTTGCAAACAACATTGGAGCACAAGTATTTTACATTTTAAGCAATATTTGCCAATATTGCGAAACAGATGTGCACTGAAAAATTACCTGGTAATGTGCATGACTGTAAAATGACACCCGAATTGACATCGAGCACCTTCACCTCGTTTTTCTTGTTGAACACAAGTATTACGTTTAAACTCGGATGGTATGTTATACTACTGGAATTTGTTGCAACATTTAAATAGCCATCTTCTTTTAATACGCGCTGGTCATCACCCATTTTTACAAATTCTTATTGGCCGCCGTTGTTTAACACCAAATCCGCCATCAGTAGCAATGTTAATTTGACAATAGCACTACAGCGCTCCTCCTCATACCTACGCGAGTGAAAGAAATGGGTAATCTTTTTATACCAGGGTTGTCGCAGGGAAGAAGATGTAAACATTAGATTTTTTTGCTGCTATTAGTAGAACTGGCTGTCAACGTTACGAGTTCATAAGCTAGAAAGTCCTAGGTGATTAGTAAGTACAGGAATAATTCAAAAATCAAATTTGAAAATGTTTTAAATGTGGCGGGCCATTTACAAGAAAAAATATTCTTACAAAGAAACGTGCTCAAGAAAGGCCGTTGATAATTTCTCTCCTGTTTTTTCACTTACTAAATATCAATACAATTATACGAATTGTATACTGGAATTTACTGCACTTTTTTTACAGGATCGAAACGGTTTTACTTATTTAAAACAAAATAAACAAAAATAAAAAAACAGTTTGCTCTTTTTCGGGCATAAATATTTCATAGAAAATAAATCGATTCCTTTTGTGGGAATAAAACTAATATTTATGCTTTTACAAAAATCAACAAAATAAAAAATCTACTAAAAGCAGAATAAATTAGAATGTTTTCTTTAAGATGTTTTTGTAATATCCTAAATTTTTATCCAGCCATAACGAAGTTATCTTTTGCAAATAATAACGTGTCACGGTCTGGTTTTCTGCAATATTATCATATATCTTGACTTCACACAAATGGAGCCTACTAAAATATTAAATGAAATTATTTACAAAAGATGCGCATTTGTCGTAGGATTTCAATAGTTCAAAATCTAAAGTTCTGAATCCACCAAAAATGTCTATGCCAGTCGTATGCCTCGAAGTAGATATGTAGATCGTGGTATTAACAAAGGGTTATATAAATGAACTTTCCCTCTACCTCTCGTAACCGTTTTCTAAAGGACTTTTATATATTTTAGTAGATATTTATGAATTATTCCATTAGTCTGTAACTATATACTTCTTTGAATTTATATAAATGTTGAATTAAATCGGGTTAGACACTTCAAAAACTTAAGAGAATGTTGAACCACGTCTTTACTTATCTTCACACTAATTCTTACACATACTTTTAAAAATAGAAATTTCTATCTAAATGCTTCGCATATCTCTATAAATTTAAGCAAATTTATGAGTTCCTTTATAATTGCACTTAAAGACGTAATATAATACTTTCTAAAACAGAAAAAAACGATTTTTTCCTAGTAAACAAAATTGATTACAGATTAAAGTGTTTTACAAGGTTTGTAAGGATTATTATGTTAATAGTTTTATGTACTTAATATTTTATATATTAATGACATAATAATATTTTAACTTGATTTTAAAATTATAGTCCAGATATTTCGATACCTACGGATGCATTCAAACCCAGCTAATAATAAATTATCAGTTTTTTGCAGTACAGACTGCACAGACTAATAAAATAAGTCACGCGCCTATTCCGTGGATTAACAAAATTAACATTTTTCGAATATTACCGATGGATGTAATGATGGATTATTTGCTAAGGATGTCGTAATACCCTCGTAGAATCTTGCACCGATCTTCTATAGTACTTCTTAAAAAGATAAAAATAACGAGTGGATCGTAATTGTTGCTGCTCATGTGAGTATAAGTTTATTAAAGATTTGCTTCAGTGATTGCTGGAGCCTGATACTAGAGTGGTCTATAGACATCGCCAAGATCACTGCTATCAGTCTTACTCAAGATCGCAAACAAGATCATGGAACTTTTCTAGATACTTAATTGTTGTCTATTTCGAACGTACTTTATTGTTAATATTTTCTGTTTTGAACTAATCATCGTCACCTTCGAACGCGTATTATTGGGAAAACTTTTTGTTTTGTATTTGAAAATAATTTCTTTCAATATTATGGAGCTCACGGAGATATCCACTTCAGTTCCTGTAAGTAGCCGGTAATGTGAATAATAAAATGTGAATCGTTTTAAAATGTTCCGCAAATTAAAATATGCCAAAATTGGTTGGATATTTTTTTAATATGATTTATCTGTTTTGGTGTTTAAAAAAAAATCTATAAAATATTAAAGCCACCATTTTGGAGTATTGATGGCAATTCTGCTAAACAGAACTGAATGGAATTTAAAACAATCATTTCTTTACTAAAAAGTTAAAGTTGAAGTTTCAAAGTGAAGCCAATTTTTGCGATGAATATTGATTTTTTAAAAGTTTCTTATTATAAACTGGAAATACTCGTATAAGACGCAATGTGGATCAAAATTTATAATTGAAAACGAGCGAATAGTGAAAGTGCTTAAAATTATTTTCGGGGAAGAATACTTCCTTATATTTAATTTACCGATGTGTATCGAATCTATGCTTAAAATTAATAATTACATATATGGTACATCTTACTAAATAAAATTAAAATGGCACAATTAATCAATATAATATGACTAATTTATTACAAAAAAAAACTCTAACAAAAACACTGCTTCAGTTTATTTACACAGCCCTTAATAAACTCGAAAACAATTTAATTGACGTCAATTAAAGATTTATTGATCTTAAAAATCGTTTATATTTTCTTTGTGAAAGATATAACTTTTTTTTTTTTAAATTATTCAATTAATGTGGTAAATTCTGTAAGAGACTTGATTATACATAGAATAAGTCTTTACAAAACCTAATTACCCCTATCATGTTCACTTACTTATTCATTTAATTCCCACAGAATTTTTTTCAATTGAGTGTTGTTCGTGAAGGAAATTATTAATACAATAGGAAATTTCATTCATTTTATAATTAGCGTGTCTTGTACCCTTTAAAAAGACAAGAGTTAATACATGTACACCATTTTATAGCCGTAATAAAGCTATGTAAATTTATAAAATTATATATAAACTAGAAATAATAAAAATTTTACCGAATCAGTAAGTGTCAATTAAAGTACTTATACACAGAGATAAGCTGTAAACTAGAAACTCTTATTAGTATTCACTCATTACTCCCATAAAAAAAAATTAAATGTAAACTATGGCTAATAGCAAAAGGAATAAAGTATTTCCTTGGCCTTACTATATTTATTACTCAAATGTATTAATTTTAGTAATATATAATAATTAAATAAATTCTAGGTTGATCGTTGTGACTAGGGACTTATTAAATTTATACATTTTATTTAATTTGAAAAATGTATTTCAATTTTATGAATTATAATTTGAAATATCGTGAAAATGCATTTAAAATTTTACGCTGCTTGCAGGTAAATTATATGAAGGCGTATATATGTTGTAAATTTTTAGAATTCTCAGAGTAGAATGATTCTTGATTTCGACAAGTATTTCAGAAATAGTTTTACCTTTTGGACAAACTTTGGGGACCTCCATCTTTCATAATACACAATTTTTTAAATTCAAATAAGAAGAGATAAACTGAAAAATGAAAATGATTCTTTTTACTGCATGAAAATCCCATTTTATATCGGGTGCTCATATATCCCTGATTTAGTTTTTTAATGTACTTAAGTACTGTAGAATTAACCTGACCTGTTTGCATATCTTGTAATATAATGAGATATCTCGAGTATCTATAAATGTTTTATGAATTTCTCATTCCACACAAGTGATATAGGCAAACGCAATAACTATTTGCGACTTTTATAGCTTTTTCAAAAAAACCTCTGACTTGAATTCAACAGACCGTGCAGAATATTTAACAATAATAAAAAAGTTTTACGCTTCATCAAATGCTAGGTTTTTATTTATAAAGTGTCTGTGAAGGAAAGGCGTTAAACGATTATTAGAGTTTATTGTTAAATGATGATAAGAGAAATTTCATTTAGATATAAATTGCTTATATTGACGAGATAATATTTTCTTCAACAAAGGGCAATTTTCACAATGTATGTTTGTAAAATTAGTTAATTAGTTACAGTACAAACGTTGATAAATAAACTCCGACAGTTTTTTCCTATTTCTTTTTGGTAGTAAATTTCTATATTGAGTCTTATAATGAGTGAAAATGGCAACATTGTAAATAATATTACAAATTGTACATAAAATATATTCTCTAACAATAATCAGTTTAGCTTAGCTAAAGTGCAGGCTCTCAAAATCAAAGGATATAATTTGATCTACCTCTAAACTTCCTCTCTAATTTCTTATGTATAATTTGTTTTTTTTTTAAATAAGAGGAACTGCTTTTAATATATGCAAATAAATATTCCATTGTATGATACTATATTACACTCGTTTGATTATATTTGCAAATCAATGCAAATTTCAGTGCCTAATCAAATTAAGTATCGCTGGAAAAATGTTAAATAAGCGAAGTGACGCGAGTAACGCTTATTGTCTTCAGGTATTGTAAATATTTGCAAATTAGGCTTATTAAAGTGAAAATTGTCTTGATTTATTCGAGCAGTGGACTACTGTATTGCTTGCTGCAAATCAATCAAAAGCAATCCACTCGTTGAGTGCCGCGGAACTTAAAAATAGTAATTGAGCAATAAATTAAAAGCTCACACGAAGATCTCATCTGGTGGGTGCTGCGGCGATATGTTGATAAATCACGGCTGGACTTGCCTTGTCAATTCATTAATAATGCCGTGAGATTGTAGGTATTTGATTTACCTGAGCATCGCCTCACGTAACCCTGCATTAAAGGAAGTGTAGCCAACACTTGTTGCGCGGTGATCTCTATGAATACGTGAAAATGCGCTTGTTCATTTTTTAATAAATGAATGATAAATGATTACGATATTACTTAAGAGCAAAACGCTCTTTTGTAACAAGGAATTTGACTTTGGAAAAGGAAGAGGAAAATTGTTTACTTCTCTAATAGTAATGCTAATCGAAATAATGATTAATGAAGATTATTGTGGTTTGCATTATCTTAAACTGTTCACCATTTATACAATCAAATCTTTATATTTTTATCCGCATCGGCATACAGGAAAGAATTTATATATGACCACTGGTAACAAAAGAAGTTCTAAATATATAAGATTACAGACAAATATTTTCTACGCCTATATTGATTTTAATGGGCTCTTATTTACAAGTAGACATGTGCTTAGAATGGAATGCGACGATTTACAATATTTGTAAATTTGGCAATTAAAAAGGAATAACCTACTATATAAATCCAAAGGTACGAAATTAAAATTTATTTAGATTTATCTACATCATTCTTACTGTTGCATTTTGAAATGTTTGAGGGTATATAAGTTTAACAAATAATACATTCCTTAATAAGAAAGACAGTGTAGTTTGAAAATATTAAGTGCACTTGGCCCTTGATATACACGGCGTAGGAATTGCACGATACCTGTTTAACACAACTGAAGAAATAAAAAAGACGTTCTACTTACAGGGCACTTGCATTTCAATTTAATACGGTAAAACGACAAATGCTACAATTAGAGCACATTTTTAAGTGCTCTTATATACTACAGCAATTTTTAAATATATGTATGTACCTCAATATTTTCAGACCACAGAAAACAATCAGTCAAACGGAGATGCCCCAAAGAAATCAAACCTACTCTACGCAATAAATGAAGCACCACCATGGTACTTGAGTATATTCTTAGCATTTCAGCATTACCTTACTATGATTGGAGCAATAGTGTCCATTCCGTTCATTCTAACTCCAGCTCTCTGCATGCAAGACGAGGATCCAAATCGTGGCGTTATAATATCTACGATGATATTCGTAACTGGCATTGTGACGTACTTTCAAGCGACTTGGGGCGTCCGGTTGCCTATTGTCCAGGGAGGTACTATCTCATTCTTGGTACCCACACTTGCCATTTTAAATTTACCTCAGTGGAAGTGTCCACCAGTTGAAGAAATCGCAACTCTACCAGAAGATGAAAAACGTGAAATGTGGCAAATTCGAATGCGAGAACTGTCTGGAGCCATTGCGGTCTCTGCACTGTTCCAGGTCTTTATAGGATATACCGGACTTGTTGGAAAAATTTTGAAGTTCGTTACTCCTTTGACGATTGTCCCCACAGTATCTCTTGTAGGACTCACCTTGTTTGAACATGCAGCAGAAACTGCCTCAAAGCATTGGGGGATTGCTATAGGGTGAATGACAACGAAGAGGCTTGCATTAATTCTTATTTATATATTTATTTATTTAATCATAGAACAACTGCAATGCTGACTCTGTTTTCTCAAATAATGGCTAATGTTAATGTTCCTATTGTGATGTACCGGAAAGGAAAGGGAGTAGAAATCAGACAATTTCAACTTTTTAAAATGTTTCCAGTACGTAAATTATCTGAAATATACCGACATGCAATTATAAACAAAAAATAGCAACACCCATGTTTTTACAAACAACTTAAAAAATATTTTAATTAAAATATAACAGCAGAAAATAAAAAGTTCACAACTGGGGCTGTATTTAAAACCAAAGTTTATTGCATGTCAATATATTTTGTATAATTTACATTCTTCAAATTTACATGTGTATTTCTAGGTACTTTTAACAATAGCGATCATGTGGGGAATTTGTGGAATACTAACAGCAACAAATGTTTTCGGCGAAGGCCATCTTGCTCGCACAGATGTTAGAATCCGCGTGCTTAATGATGCATCCTGGTTCTACGTACCTTATCCTGGTCAATTTGGATTACCTACTGTAACTTTGTCAGGTAATTCCACAAGTTGTTTCTCTAATTGCAATATAAGGTCTATTAAATGTTTGAAATTTGTTTAATAAAGGCATATAATTTTGATAAATAGGTGTTCTAGGTATGCTAGCAGGTGTTCTGGCGTGTACGGTTGAGTCTATCAGTTATTACCCAACTGTGTCCCAAATGTCTGGTAAAATTTAAAAATAAATATTATATGAATCGATTTTCAAAACATTTTATAGAGGCCGCATCCCCTCCTTTGCACGCTATAAATAGGGGCATTGCAACTGAGGGGCTAGGAACCATGTTGGCTGGCCTTTGGGGGTCTGGAAATGGAACAAACACATTCGGGGAGAATGTGGGTGCTATAGGTGTCACGAAGGTAACTTAGCTTGCCTTATCGGTTGTAAGAGGTAACAGTACTTGTCCTTCAGGTAGGCAGTCGACGGGTTATCCAATGGGCTGCCTTCATCATGGTGGTTCAAGGAGTCATTGGAAAGTTTGGAGCTATTTTTATTATGATACCTGACCCTGTTGTTGGGGGTATATTCTGTGTTATGTTTGGAATGATTATTGCCTTTGGCTTATCTACTCTTCAGTACGTTGACCTGCGTTCGGCTAGAAATTTATATATTTTAGGACTATCGATGTTTTTCCCCATGGTGTTGTGTAAGTGGATGCAAGCTCATCCAGGTGTTATACAAACACGTGTTGAGACTATCGATTCAACACTATCTGTGTTATTTGGAACGACTATTTTAGTTGGGGGACTTTTAGGTTGCTTTTTGGATAATATAATTCCAGGTTTGATTTTTTTAAGATTAAAAAATATAGTTTTTATAAAAAAAAGACTAAAAAAAACCTAAGTGTGGAAAAAATATATTTTGATATGGTTTTCAAACTTTTTTGAAACATTTTCATTCCTTCTAATTCAAATTTCAATATATTTCCAATTGACTCCTTTAATTTTTAGTAAAAGTCTAAATTTGTTTAATTTTGAATATTTTTAAAGGAACGCCGGAAGAACGCGGCTTGGTGGAGTGGGCGAAAGAAATGCCTCTGAATGTAATAGAGGAAGTTAGTGAGCATTCAACAGACTACGATTTTCCTATGGGAATGAAACTTTTAAAAAGGTAAAATTTGTAAAAATCCACCTAAATTATTCAGTGTTGAATTTTTGCAGATGGAAGTGGACATACTACGTACCTTTTTTGCCTACGTATAAATTAAAAAAGCAGTCATGAGTACAAGTAAGAATTTTAGAAATTAAGTGTCGACCGTTAAAATTAGTTTGCAAAACAAATTATTATAAATTATATTTGGTAATTAGTAATAAGAGAAAATAAAAACAACCGGTCAAGTGCGAGTTCCGTACCATATTTTTTCGCATTATTTTTCCTATTTATATAGGAAAGTACAAGATTTTATCGAAATCAAACAAAGTCGCAAAATATAGATTGGTCGCGAAATAGTTTTTTAACGATAACCTATGATTTGTGAAAATGCAAACTTATGATGTGTTTGATTCCCCTATCTTTTTAAAATTGTTAGGCCCAGTAGTTTCGAAAATAAGGGAGGGATTCTCTATTTTTGCATATTTTTCAGAATACATTTTTAAATATGCTATTTAAAATTATGAAATAAAAAGTTTTGTATTCCTCATAACGAGCTCTTTTAAATTGTACCCCACATGATATATAAAATTCACAAAAGAAATGTTCGAGTACTTAATTTGCCCCTCTTTAATTCTTATATGAATATTATAAAGTGTATTGTATTGAAATGTTAAGTGCATTTTATTTTTTACTTTTTCACCTTTTATTGAGTTAGCAAAGAAGTGACGTGCGTCTTTTAAAATTTGCATACTCATTATTAAGAGATTTGTAAACATTTTTATATTATTGCATTAGGACAAGTAATAATATGCAATTAATGAATAAATTATTTAAATTATACTAACTGCATATTTTCATACGGGTATTCACTAAAAGAAATGTATTTATCAAACTTATGAACATTTATTAAAATCTAGCACATGCTTGCCACTTCACTAGCTGTTAGAGTATGTAATATTTATCAGAACTTATGAAAACAAAAAGCAACTTTATAATTATAGTTGAAAATTTATCGTTTATTAAAAATAGCGATCATAGATAAAGTACGTTAGACATAGATAACAACTTATAGATATTTATTATAAAAATTTGTAATAAATAAACAAACAACTAATGAAATGAATTCATGAAGTTTATTTGCTCCAATCAGAACTTTGTTAGAATACTTAGAAATAAAATAGAATAGAATAAGCGTGCACTCCGCATTTATATCTCTGTTAAGTACGTATATGGTTTAAATTCACTAACAAATTTTGAAATAATAGCCCCTTCTCCAGAATTTTTCATAATTATACTTTAAGATTTTATTATAAATGTAGGATAGATCACATTGTTAAATAAAGCTTATCTAGCTCTGAAGAATTTTTCCTAAAACATTTAGAAGATTTCTAGATTTTGAGATTGATTGGTTTGTTTATTGGTATTTAAAAAGTAAAAAACAATCACCTTTTAGTGGTTCTAGAGTTGTAAAACTTTATTTAAATTTTTCAAGCCGTTACAATATGCTGTAGCGAATACTTTGGTAAGAAATGTAGCGCAGGCAAAGCTCTGAGAAAAACTAGTTGCTCCTTTTTATAACCGTATAATTTAAATATTAACAATTAGCCGCTAGGCCTGCCATCTGCTAATAATTAAGAAAACTTCTGCCGAAATTTTGTAAATCAAACAGTGACAGTTCTTAGCAATAATAAACACCGCGTGATTTTGTTAAAAATACGTGGTCTTCTAAACACCAGAAGTTTTTATAATGTCAAAAAGATGCTGTGCTAAAATTTGTTATAATGGACATACGACAAATACATCTGTAGCTTACTTGGGGTTCCCGAAATCCAGTTACTAGCGAGTTTACACGAGCAACTACAGTTTCCATTTGCGCTGGTAGTTAAATTTGATCTTTTAGCGCTCACAAATGGGCTATTGCGGCGGGCAGGGAGGATCTAACGAAAAAGCCAATCCAAGCACTCATCAAATATTGCCTTTGCTCGGATCATTTTACAGACAATTGCTTTCTTGACCCCAAGACAAAGACGAAATTGAAGAAGTGTCGGAAACCGCTCCAAGTACCTCTACCTACGATATTCAAAAATAATTTAGTAGATAATTTGAGAGTTAGACAGACACAGTCTCAATTGAAATCCCCATTCAATGGGGACCCAGCTGCCTTCGAGTTAGCTACTGATTGTGAGAAGGCTGCAACAGTGCAGGAAACAGAAATCTGCCCAGGCACCCCATGGAGGACGACTGTGGAAGAATGTATAGAAATCGAAGAAGACTGCTCAAGAGCTAACAGCCCCAGGCCTACAAATGGAATTATCTTCGTCATTGATAACAATGGATTGGTTAAACCCGAAGAAGTCGCTATACAAGAGATCTCTACGAACGACGATGAATATTTCGAGAAACTAAATCGGGATCTTTGCCGGTTCTGCGGATCATCGTTTTGCACGTATGAAATGTGCCCCATTTTTTCGGATCAAAACGTACGTGACTTTATCACTAGAGTGATGCCAGAGGTGGTTGGATATTGGGACTTCAACGTTCCTAAACTAATGTTTGATTATTTTAGATCTCTAGCACCGATCAGTACTCCCAGAGTGTGTGCTATCAGTGTTCTGGCAAAATCAAAAACTGCATGGACGTGATCAACTTTTTCGACTCAGTTCAATTGAAATACCGAGAAATGGGAGGGTGATAGACGCGTTTTTTCACTTAAACTCTTGTTTAAAATAAGCGCACTGTTTCAATTATTGCGTCCACCTAGACGGTATTGTTCTTGGGAATATTAAGGTGGATGGGAAATAAAAAAGCACGTTTTGGTTAATGCAGTTTGTTCCTTTTCGAAGTTTCAGTGTTGATTTCCGTCCTATGTTCCAGAAGATGTGCTTTTAAGTCAGGCATGTTCTTTGGACTATAACTGCATCTATTGCATTTTAAAGGAGCCTTTTCCAGTTCATTCGCCATGTGGCTGTCGATTTTACTAATCGATCCCTTTTCTTTCAGTTCTTCCACCGCATCTAAAATCTTTAGCGTCAACTACATTTTCATACTTGTTCTGAATTTTACCTTCATATAGTAGGAAAAATTTCGTATTAAAGCTATTCCAATGCTTCTTCGTCTTCAGGCAGTCTGAAATGAAGTCATTCGATATCACGTGCAGATGCAGTCTTTGCATACTGGGCCGTGCGTGGAATCCTATCTTGAAGTCTTTAAGGCTTTGTCCCACAAGTTCTATTGCATTTATAGCAAGTAGGTGCATTTCTGATAGCAGACCCAAATGGCTCCTTCTAAGCTGAACTTCTTATTTACGAACTTGTTTATAAAATCAAAAATTACATGTAAAACGCTAGGGATGTCTTCTTTCGGTAAAACAAGGAAATGATGCTTCGCCTTCGGGTACTTGTCCTTGATTACTACGGCTTCTGAAGAAGATATCAGAACAAGGGCTGGATCTTTCATAGCGTGTAAGAGTCCAAAAGCCCATGGTCCACTTTTTACTGCCATCCGCTACAAGTAAGCCCGAAACCACTAAAATCCCTCCAAGTGACGGTTCACGCCGCGTAACGTCAAAACGCTGACCTGTTTTTGATGTCAGATGCATGTTTTATTCCGAATGTAGTGCAGGGAAGCATTGCCATACCAAAACGTAGTTGTTTCGGACTATTCAGGAATCTCGATTTATAAAATTCCCAACGAGATTCATAAAACGTGGATAACTGCCTTAATTATTACAATTGGCTTTTTAAATAATCTCCGCCTTTTCGAATACTTGAAATAATAAATATAAGGTGAACATTAAAAATTACGTCATTCATTTATTAAAATATGTGTATTTGAATATCTGGGGAACTGATATACTTCTTAAAATTAATGATATTAAAACAGAAAACGCTCCAATAAAATATTTCTTTTTGGAAAATGGAAAGCAAAATAATGAGATATTGTAGGAGTTATATACATTTTAACAATTGATATAAATTTTTGAACAATTGATTTCAATTTTTAATACTATTGAATTCAAGGTTTTTACTACTTTTCCAAACAAGATATTTCTAAATAAATAATAACAACAAAAACTTCCTTTTTAAAAGCTTATACTATTTATAATAAAGGACAAGTAGATAATTATTAGTTACGCTTTAAAGAATAATATCACATTTTGTATAATAAAAACATTTCCAACAGAAAAACACGTAGATTTTGAAAGCAAAATATTTATTTTAAACGCTATCTTTATGCAAACAAATTTAAAAGATTTAAAATGCGATTTTATATCGAGTTACTGAGTATGAAATAAAAATAACTAACAAATTGTGTCATTTATCTTTATTTTGCAAATATTGACATTGATATAAATGTTGTAAAATGTAATAATTGTTATAAATGTAAATGTTTTGCGTCGTTTTGATCCAATTTTGTTGTGTTTTTAATTAAAAGCAATAATTCTATCATTTCCAGAGCAATATACCTTTAAATTTAGGTTTGGTGAAAATATCGATTTATGCGTTTTGAGCATTTTTTACCTTATTAACGTTTCACACGTACAATTTTATTTAAATTGAGCCCAATCATCACTCAATTGACGGTTGTTTTCACAAATAATAATATGTAATCAATTCCACGTAGACACTGGACCATTAAGCAAACAGTTCTCCTTAACTCTGTGTTATATATTTTCATTTAAAGGGGTCTTTGGAAAACACCCACTCCGAGACAATATTTTCTTATTTTTGCTTCTTTTCTAGAAATCTCCCAATCTCTGATGGCCACCTACTTTCTAGCTGCAAGCAAGAAGGCAATTGCCCTATGACTACCATAAGTCTATAAGAGAAATTTGATTTCTATCTTTTTTGAATCATAACAAAATTTTCTCAAACAACCCGAATTTGATAAGAACGATAACTAACTGCGCAGGCCCCTCGACTTGTTTAAATAAATTCGCGATCGCTGAGTGCAAAGCGAGACTTTGACTGTTTCCCGAAAGTTCCTGTGCGCTGGTGTGAGGGCCATACAGCCTCTCCGGTCCCAGTTCTTGCACTCGACCCGCGAGAATAGGGCCCTCTGCGGGGGGAACGCTAGGGGCATCCATTCAATTACTTCTAATTGAGGAAAGTGCCGTGTGGACAACAGGGGAGCGGTAGCGGAGCACCCGACTGCACACAGCACACAACCGAGGAAGCCCCAAACTCCGAGCCCCAACTCCACGAACCATCTTCGCTGGTGTGCGGTGTGAAATGTGTCTCCACGCCCCGCAACGTATATATGGTCCGCCGGCTCCGAAATCGCCAGTGCCAGTCTATACTGAAGAGCGAAGCCAGGTAGTCAGTAGGAAATAGTGCTCCAAAATTCCCAATTCGAGTTTCAACTGTTTTCTGGAGAATTTTCAACAAAGATCAGTAAGATGCCTTGTGGAGGATGTGGAAATGGTGAGTCATTCTCAATCAGCAATCAATAATCTTTACACTTGCAATCGATGAAAATCCTTCTTTCTATTATTGTTGCATAACTGCGCTGTATCGATTTTTCTAACTCAGTTTCTGTTTTCTATTTTGCAGATTGCAAATGCACTTCCGAAAAGTGCGGCGAGAATTGCAAGTGCGACCAGACCTGTAAGTGCGCTTGCAAGACCGGAGAGAAGAAGGAGTGCTGCAAGGAAAAGTCTTAAGATAAATAACGGATTTCGAATACCGAAGATTCCACCGTAGGCTTAAGGAAATTAGATTTTTTGAAAGTGTTGTATTGTGCCAATAAGAAATAAAACCGCTTAAAGTAATTCTATATGGTTTTTTGTGTGCGACTATGCGAACGACAAAGCGGAAAGTCTAGGCAGTCTCCGCATCGTTTCCATTACCATATAGTCTTCTTGTCCACTTTGAGTAGCATAGGGGTCAAGCCATTTTAAAGCAAGTAATTAAATCTGAATCGTTAAATTAGACATGTTTCAGCAGATAAAAAGCTAGAATAATCTGGGATAGCTTTAAAAGAAATTTTTCTCGGGATAGAGTTTAGTGGATATACAAGCGATTTGTCACGTCGGCGCATAATGGTTCAAAGTAGCAACAATGTATTTATTCATCGGGTCGATGTTGTTGAATTTTTTTATTTCTTTAGATTTTATTTTGGAAATATAATAATAAGAGAGAAAGTAAAAAAAAATAATTAGTTTAGGAAGAAATATTTTCGTTTAAGTGGAACAGAATTTGCTTTATAATTTTGTCCAAAAACTTCACAAGATTTTATTGATGTTATCTCGTATGTAAGAAAAAAAGAATTAAATTGAAATTAGTAAACATTTGGTGAGTATTGTTAAAAGTAATATTTTTAATCTAGATAGATTCTTCGATTATTTTAAAAAGTTTCCTAAAATATTAATATGATAAAAAGAAACTGAGAAGTACGATAATAAGAGCTGGAAGGACTAAAATGCAAAAATAATTTGACGATGTTAAGTTACTAACATTTATCTTTTTCTAAAATTTTTTAAACTTTTGCAGTTTTAGTTTAGCATTACTAACTCTTTCTTTTTTCTATCTTTTTGAAAATAGAACTAATAAAAAATTACGAACACAATACTTATTAATAAATTATGTAGAGTAAAACTTATGATAAAAATTTGAATCAGCATTTGTTTAGTTTCAGTTTATATATGAAATGAAAAGTAAGTATTTTTGAAAATCCACTACCTAAATGAATGCTGTGTATTCCTTGAATTAAAAAAGTATGTTATAATACTTTTTGATTTGAGTAAAAAGTAGGGATTTTGTTTTGTCTCGAACGAATTTCAAAAATTTTTTTGATGTGGCTTACTTGAAGTTGTGGGCAATAAATCGATAGAAATCAACTTCAAAGTTACATTTTTAATGATGATGTAATTATGCCAATAAACACAAATTATATTCAAAATAGTATTCCTACTAAAAATGTTGGTTTTTACAGACATTAAGTTCCCGATTAACTAAAATTTTATCAAGTTACGCGAAATTCGACTTACGAATTCACTGAAATAGAACTCGAGAGAAAAAATTAATTGTTAATGGTAATGAATAATAATTAAAGGTAATGAAATGATTTCCAAGTGGGAAATTCCAACAGGAGAAATTACTACTTTGTCTTCGCCATTAATTCGAAGATACTTTTGCAATGTCAATAAGACGTTCATAACAGAAATATATTTATATAAAATTTCATCGTGAATTGTATTTTGCTTTTAACGAGTTTAGTTTAAATGTAAAGTTCTGGCGCTAGAAGTAACTTTTAGAAATATATGTTTAAAAATCTCTTTGATGTAGCAGAAATTACCCCTTGAGATAATAAAAGAAAATTATTAATTTAGGACAGAGTTTCGACTTCCAAAAATACTGCAGAAATCTAGCGTAAGTTTATTTATATATCAAAGATAAGATATGGTCTAACGCCAGCGTAGTATTAATTTCATGATAGAAGCATTTATCAGTTTTAAATCTCCTCACAACCCTAAGCCACATTTTCAGATATCGAATAAAGCCAAACTTAGATTTAAGAATTATACATTCCTGTTTATTGCTTGATGATACTTTCGAAAATATTTTTTTCAAGTCTCCTGGGGAGTAAGAATTTCTTCATTAGTTTATCTCATAATACATAATTTTTCGGATGGGAAGAAATGTATAATTTAAATTGAAAGATCGGTAATAAATAAAGAATAGGGTGAAAAGTATGTACCAAAATTTAGTGAATCCCCTTCGGAACAATCGATCAGGAAGAAAATAATTTAAAATGTATTGAAATTTCTTTTTCTGTTTCTTTTAAATTTTTGTTGAAGGAAATTGTTGCAACTTATAAGACACGATGTTTTCGCACAGGTACAACCCTTAAACAATTCCAGAATTTAATGGAAAACCCTTTTCTTAAAAAATCATCTTCACGTTCATCTTTATTACATAGTATCTTTACACAAATGAAGGAAGTTTAACATTTTATATAAAAAATTTATAATTTGCTTTGCAGTATTCTGGCGATCTTTAAGATTTTCACATGTGACTTAAAAACATTTTAACAATATCTATCTCTTATTTAATACCATATAAAGTTAAAATATATTGTATTTGCAATAATGAATTACATTTTACATTATATCCTTTTCCTAAACACTTTCCAGGTGAGAAAGACTGCTTAAAGCATATGCTTTACTTATTGCAATTATTTTATTTATAATTTTACAATTCAAGGTAACAACGTCTGAGTTCTTAAAAATTACAATGCTGCTTAATGCGCGTGGAAAGAATTTAACAAGTTTGATATATTAAATGAGCAAATTTAAAATTGATTTAATGATTGAAATGTTTTATGACGGATGCCCAATTGTTAATTTACTGAAAATGTACGTAGTTAACTTTTATCACCTATAAAAATTTCCTAATTAATAAAATTTTTTAAAAATACGGAAATTTACAAACAATATAACATTGGTGGGATATGAGTTTTTCAAATAGCAAAAAAATAACGAGTTTCCACCCTAATTTAGCAAAATTTATAATCTAATTTTACATTTTTATAAATATATGTGTTTATCAATCACATTTAATTCCCAAAGAGATTACGGGCCGTATGTGGAAACCAATATAATTACTGGCAATTAATTAGACGGCCTCTACTTGCTTTATTTCCTAATTATTTATCTTTAGCATTATTATGAAGAGAATGCAAGCACTCTCCCCTTTTACAAAAGACAAGTCTGGGTGCCCGATGCCGAATTTTGTTTGGTTTTGCACTTCATACAAATAAAAGGCTATTTATTTAATATGCTTAAATCCAGTACCGGGCTTAAAACCTTTTTACTGGATGGGGATCGTAATTTTAGTCGACTGTTTCTTTTAAAAAATAATGAAATTATTGTTGCACAATAATATAAACCTTGAATATCCTGAATTTTGCAAAAAAACTTTACTATTATTGCTTATATCCTTCTGAAAGTTTGGAAAAGGTCTGTTTTACTGCTATTATTCCATCTTTTATTTTGTTTTTTGTTTTTTTATATTTAGTTTTCATCAGTGTCAAGAAGTTATAATTTAGATAAAGCCAAAAAATATTTTTCGTAAGCTGCATTTTTCCTTAGTATCAATCTCAGAAGAAGTATCTAAAGATATGTAAATTATCATAGTATAGTTCTAAATATTTAGCTAAATTTTAAGTTTAACTTAAAGTTAAACTTTAGTTTTAAGCATGTTTTCCGAAATGTTTGCAAAATCGATTTGAAAATTATAAAAAATTATTCGATCGGTTTGAATACGATTTTTTAAAAGTTCATGGTACAACATAATTAACTTTTATTTTTTTCTTTTGTAAATGAAAATTTCATTCTTTTAAATAAAACTTTGTTAAACCACTTCAATCAGAATGGCTGAGAGGGATCTTTGTATGTTTTAATTTTAAATATTTTTTTGTGAAAAACGCGAACAATTTTTTCGGGTTTGTGAACATGCTACTGCCTTTAATTTCACAAACTTTAGTTTCCAATGTTTAATAAATATTATCCAATGAGGCATAATAAGATCCACATTTTCAATCACCAGTGAACCACTTATGCGAAAGAAAATTATAAAATTTATCCTATGTACTCCTGTAATAAAATTCTTGTTTCTTCTTACTTTTTATATTATAAGTTTTCGATATATATTTACACTTCGACGTACACCCTACATTAGAAAGTAAAATGCTCGCCATTAATTTGTACATGTAGACATGATTAAATTACTTCCTGAACGCTACAATGAACTTAATTAAATATATCACCTCAAGAAATTGAATAGTTTATTATTTTAGAAATGGTGAAAATAGAAGAGACCAGATTATAGATGCATAGTCTCATCTAAAAAAAATGTTTTCCTTTAAAAGAGTTCTGTGAACAGAAATACTAAAATGCGATTGATTTACGTTTTGGAAGTATTTTGTACTGAAGACAGTAAATAATAGAATATTTTCAGTTCGTATTAACGGTAGGAAAAGAAATATTTTGACCAAGATTTCTTATATGGTCTAGACTGTTGCTTCAATTGCATACAGTAAGGAGATATTCATGCTATAAATAGCAGATAATCAGATCGGTCTGTATTAAATCAAAAAATAAAAAACGAATATAGTCTGCAGAATTAATTTTAATTAGTTTAGTCCTTTTTGCCTTTAAAAACTTCATTTCACCTTCAGGCGAATTACTTCATTCCACAATCCTCTTTCTTTTTGCTGAAGTAGAAATTCTTCCTTGAAAAACCAACTTAATTCTATAAAAATAAGTATTTTAGTGCGGTTAAAATAGCAAACCTGTATTCAGGCGAAAAGTTTAGCTAGTAAATTCTAGACCGTCTGAAATCTTAATTGGAAAATTAATTTTATTCAATGTGGTTTCGTTTGATTGTTCTCTTAATCATTTAGACAAGGTACACACTTCAAATTTTTTGTTTTGTGTCTATGTTGAGGCTTTTAATATCGTTCTCATTTGGCACATTTCTATAACATAGTGCTGGCCTATATTTTATTGTTACACATCACTAGAAAGTAATCCGGATGTTCATTTGTAACTTGTCAAAATACAAATTTATTATAGTTCCCCTTATTTTACAGAACAGGTGCATACGTATTTCCCGATATCGCTATAATGCAGAATCACAACTTAAAAACAACTTAAGCTGTTTGGTTCGTATTTGTAATTTTTGAATTTGATTACTTACAAGTATTGTCGAGAATTGATTCTTCTCCTACTTTTTGGCAGTTATTATTAATTATCTATAAAATTTATTTGATTCTATATCTGAAATATTTCCTAAAGTGGCTTTCTAAAAATTTTAAAGTATATCGAAAAGAAATCAAGATTTTTTTTATTAATAGGAATGTGCCATGTAAAAATTTGAATAATTGCCAGGTGTGGTAATAATTTATTTTTAACAAAGCAAAAAATTCATGAGCCCATACGGGTGATTTCTCAAATGCAGACAATTACTAAGCATTGTGTATCGACGATAAAATTATTGCATACGCGGATTTAAATAGAGAACCCTCTTCCTATTACCTTGTACGTTTTTTGGAATGTTGTTACGGCTCAATTAGGGAGGAAACAAGCGCATTTAAAAATAAAAAGAAACATATATTAGCTCTGCTAAATTAAAAAGAAAAAATAAAAACAAAACAAAAGAAAATTCCTTATATTTCTTTTTAATAAATTGAGAAATAAATTCAAAAATTGAGTTGATGGAAGCGGCCACAAGCAAATTTGTGTAAAACAGCCGAAATCACGTAAATATAAATATACAAATATATCACTATTAGACACTATTACAAAATTATTTTATTTTTCGCTGAGAGCGCCCATAACCAGAATAACGGAAGAAAAACTGAAACTACAGATTTTTTTTCAAATATACTAGAGAAACAGTTGGTCGATTCGATGATCACTAGATGACAAACGAGTCTAGTCGAAGTGTGTAAAAAAATCACGGATTTTATTTCTCTGTAACGCCTTGTCCACCACGTCCAACTTTTTAACTTCCACATTTGTTCAGATAATTTAAAACAATAATTCATGCAACTAAATTTTGTGTTAAATTTAAGTAAAAAAAACATATTGTGATAAGAACTAATTTTTCAATTTAGGCACAAATTTTTTCGATTTCTTCTTTTTCCTGCTGAACGCCGAAGGGGAGGTTTGAAGCGTCGCGGTATTTGATACAACTACGCCTGAGCTAACTGAGGATGATGGGTTTTGACTAATAACACTTTGATTTCGGATATGATGAGGCTGTTGTTGCTGCTGTTGAGGAAACTGGTAGTTTTGTTGCTGCGGCTGCTTTCTTTGTTGCCCGGCTTTGGCGTATTCTCATGAGTTTTTCAATTTTCCGTTTATTATGTGTGATCGTGAAGTGCTACTAGCACTAACTGCAGCCTCAGCTGCATGTGTTGCAACGTGTTGTATGCCCTTCTCCATACAGCCTTGATATATTGGACGCATAAACTGTGTAGAAGTAATAATAGTATAAAATCAGTTAATAGAATTAAAGAAATGCAATTAGCTAAAACAAACACAAGCATAGAAAAAGACTTTAAACTGTTAGTGTACCTTAGTTTAACTTGCTTTTAGCTTTATGCACGCTAACGTCTGAGACAGATAGCTTATTGAGTTTCTTTCTTCGAGGACTTCTTTTTTCTTTATATTTGGTTAATTGAGAAACAGATAGTTTGTCTTTAACTGCTGTCTTTTTATGATCACGACGCTTTCGAAAAATCTTATATTATAAAATTTTTCGGGACTAATTGTCAGGGGATGAGGCAAAATACTTACATTCTCCCAAATCAGTGAAGCCAAGTCATCTAATTTGACTCCAATATCACTTAATTCTCCGCTATACCTATACAAGTAAATATTGTATTGAAAATTTTACTATCTACTAAATTTACAAAAAAAAAAGTATATTGAAATCCGTATTAATTTACCTAATGTATGCCCACAACGCTAAAGTCAACAATGATATTCCCATTACCAAATTGCAGAAATTGGCAAATGTATAAAGTCCAACAAGGCCAAATATACCACTTAATATGTACATGATAACAGCAATGGCAAAATACACTGCTGGCGTTCTCGCCGCTTTGAAAATATTTTTACTTTCATTGTGCGCTTTGAAGCTTGTATATGTATCTTCCAAATCAGCTTCAAGTCGTTCACGGTATCTCTCAGAAAACTCTTCGCCACCCATCTTTCGTTTTGATGAGAACTAGGCGTAAAAATTATCGTAAAAGGCTTCCTCGTTTAAAACAAAATCATCTTTTTCACCTGGTATAGTGCCTTTTCCTTTATTCTCATATGTTCGGCGTCCAAATGTCCAGTACTGAGATAAGGTCGGTTTCCACCGCACACATCCTCCATGAGTTGTGTGTACAGTTCTTTAGCAGCAGCAATCGCTGTTAAGTTGTTTGCCTCAGCAGTCGCCTAAATGGTTCGAATTTTAAGAAATCCAGTTCATTATAAATAAATAAGCATAACTTACCACTAGCATGCTCTTGGGTTCTGGTAGCTCGTTGCCCTTGTATATTGCCATGTAGGACTTAAAATATTGAATGAGATCCCTAGCTTTTACTTTTTGTCCATTGATATCCTTAGTAATTAAGTTTTCTGGTGCCAGGAGCATTGGTACGAGCTCTCGAAGGCTATGTTTAAATTCTTCTGTTATATCTTTAAGTCTACCATCGAAATTGGGATTCGTTGCAACTGTAAGACCCGGATGGGGCATCAGAAAGCATGCAATTTCTGTAAAGCAAGCTGTTATGTGCTTCCGAAGTGACTGTAATTCAGGATGTTGTTTGGCCGATAGTTCTAGTCGGCGTTTTAGAATTTTTTTGCCGCCTTCGGCTCCATATTCAGCTTCGTACGGGAAACTCCAATCTCTCACTAGAAATTGTAACCTTTGAAAAGGCTTCTTCCCAGAATCGGCAAGAGCTAGGCGACCATATTCAGTGAAAAGTTGCAAATGCTGCAGGTCATCCTCTTGTATATTTTGTGATAAATTATATATTTGTACAGAAGATAACATTGTGCTGAGAGCAAATACAGTGGCACAATCTCTCACCGTACTTTGGCTATCGAATGCACCCTGGGTATCTAGCAAGATAATGGCAACTTTTTCACCTTTTGGAAAATCATAGAGGAAAATATCGGACCACATTAGAATGCCGGTTGTATCACGTTCGGAGCCCCCTCGCCAGGAAAATCCTTTTAAGGGTTCGTTCTCATCACCCAACCAGTCTCCAACCTGGTTTTGTACATACTGAAAGAGTTTCAATGTTGGTTTTATTCCATTAAATAATAATAATAAGTAGAATTACCCTAGCATACATGTATCGCAGAAAGAAGTCGAGTAAGAAGCTCTTTCCCTTTCGAAACGCCCCCGCGACGGATACAACACAAATATATCGATCTTTAATTTCATCTTGCAGAAGTACCTCTGTTAATGTGTCTTCATCCAGCACGAATGTGTGGTCTTCACCAGTCGTAACAATTTGCAGCGCCCGGGCCTGCATGATATTTGTCGATTTTCCTGCAACAATAAAATTATATATTTAAAAATAACATCATTTATTGACCGTATTCACTTAAATGAATTATTTTAAAAATTCACAAGGTATGTCCCCTGATGTTTTTACAAATGTGCGTTAGATACGGATCAAGGCTATTTTTAGCACTATTAATTCACATTTGCGAACAGATTGTAGTGTTTGACATAGAATAAAATTTCCCAAATATTTACACTTTCTCTCCATGCAAGAAACCACTCACCGAAATGGAAATATGCTTCGTTTTAGCTCAATATATAGTATTATTAACTCGGAGACTAGTCGCGACGGAAGCGTCCCGAATCGCGGAAGTTTTGGCGAACTTTAATTAATAAAAGTTAGTATAACAACACAAGAATGCGTCACACAAAAAGAAAATGTGTTTAAAAATAAAGAGAACGTCGATCTTGTTCTGGTGTTCATGAAGTTTCATAAGTCCAGTGTTGAAACAGACCCCAGCACTTGAAGATGCAGCTAAGCAGCTAGACGCTAGAACAGAACCAGAGAAAGCATTTAGGCAAAGCAAATTTGCGCTAATTATGCTATCTGTGAGCCAAAAATAATTTGAGGGATTGTTTTTGTTCCTTTTTGCCTCTAATTTTTCTCTTCTACAATAAGTCAAATATTTCAAACCGTGATTAAATCACACTGAATAATTTATCATAGCTTACTGATGAAAAGAGTCGATATTGAAGTTTTTTTATGTGATAAATACTTTCGGTGATAAGTGTGCTATGTGAGTTAGCCATAGGAAAAACTACACGATGATTTGCTGATCGCATTCAAGCATGAAATAAATATACTACTAAATATAGAAAATAAAGGTTTGATTACATTTTCGCTGACTCTTGTAGATGTTTTTAGGATGCTTCTTTTTCAAATGTACGCAAATCGTATTAAGCACTTTAATAAAATAATTAAACTAAATTATTGATTGATTTTTTTTATTTTTTTTCGAATGAAATATGTTTTTTTCAAAATGTTCAATAAATTTTACCTTTGTTTTGTAAATATGTCGTGTTTTACATTTGGAAAATTTCTCCAATAAAAAAAAAATCTATCGAAACATTTCTTTAATTATGTTAAACAGCACATTTCATTTATGCTGATTTGGACTTAGAATTTTCTGATGAACATTAATTTTATATATTCCTGCTTTTTTTGATATCTCACCCTTTAAGTAACACAAGAAATTTTAGCAGGCAATATATCGAATAATAAAACCAAATTTTGCATAAATACAGAAGTTTTTTACAATAATACAAACTTTGACTCGTAATTTAAGTTACATTTTTTGAGTTCTATACCCTTAAAAAATCAAGAATTAGCAATATGTGTACATATCTATCGTTTAAGTTTTCAAAAAGGCAATCTTATCGAATACACAATCAAATTCCTATTCAAGCGATTTTTGTGATCCCTCACAACTAGTTTTTTTTAAGATACACGATATTTGTGGCTATAATATTGCATAAGGTAATAAGTAAACGAAAAAAGAATATAGCACTTGTTCTCGAATGTAGTCAATAAAGAAGTGTCCGAAGACGACGAGGGCTAGCATGGGTAAATTTACGATTAGAATTTTTATCATGAAGAAGCTTCCTCTGTTCGATTTATAAATAATAAATAGTTTGACCTGATTATAATAGCAAAATCGCGGTCAAATGCTTATGTAATCTCAAATTAAAACTAAGAATAGTATTCTGCGGTCGCAAATTATTTAGACAAATACACGTGTAAAACTAACTTCAAAGATTATTAAAT
The DNA here is from genome assembly GCA_001932985.1 of Proctacanthus coquilletti. NCBI lineage: Eukaryota > Metazoa > Arthropoda > Insecta > Diptera > Asilidae > Proctacanthus > Proctacanthus coquilletti. The sequence continues at coordinate 486,332 of MNCL01000094.1, read as the reverse complement.
AACATTAAACATTACAAGGAAAAATCACATCAAATTTCAACTGAGATAGAAGTATATGATTTCATAACAATATTTGTCCTATCATAATTTAGGATTATTTTTAGAGCAATTCGGCTCTACGAAGTTTTAATTAATTTAATCTGATATACTTAATGAATCATCCAACAATTCCGTAGCTGTTCTTCATTGTTATCTCAGATAATACTTGTATTTAATTACGTACAAAAAGACGAATGTCAAAAAATGTAATATTTACGTCATTTAAGAATTGCGCCTACTTTAATAAGTTTAAAACCAAGGAAACATTATTAATTATATACAACTTTTTTTCCGGGAGCGTAGTACGTTTACAAAGCAAACAAACTAGCACACCGTAGCAGGTAATATCAGCCCATTAATTTAATGGCAATATCTATCGCTCGGAAGTGATTTCGCGATTGCTTTGATATGTAAGTAAGATTTTTTATTTTTCGGTTTCGTAATTTGAAAAGCTCTTAAATAATAAAAAAAAAAACAATTGACACGATATGAAATATAAATAATTTTAGGAAAAGTACGGCACAAACATGTTTACAAACTATTAACTCAATAATACCTTCATATTAAATTAGTTGATTAGTCTGATCTAAAGAAATTTTTTTTCGAAATAAATGTAATATTTTTTTAAACAACACAACCAGTCAATAATACTAAAAAATTAGAATAATATATTTTATAGAAGTGTTCTAGTAATTCCATTATTATACGAATCTAAGTTATTGTGCAACACGTTCAAATTTACTTTTTTAATTTGTATTGACTCACTTAACTTTGCCATAGGCTTTCTTATTTGCAATGAACATCTACTTAAATTTTTCAACACAGAAAGCTATCAGGGTTGAGTGTCTAGCTGAAAATGCATTTACCGCTGGAAGTTGGTTTTGTACTTGAAAAAGAGAAAAACTAGAACAAAATTAGGAGCAAGGTTGAGTTTTTTGTTGAAGTATTAAACTATGTAAAAAGAAATTCAAAATTTGAACAAGAAAAGGAAATTTGCATTTCTGGGCTCTATGAAGTCTTAATTGTAATTATGCAGCAGCGAAAAAGAAGGTAGCGATAGGTAGAAAGATAGGATAATTAAGCATTCAGAACTTTCTATCATGAGATTTTAATGTAATTTATAAACTAAGAATTTGGTATTTGCATTGGAAAATACCAAAAATGATACTTTCTTTATATTATTTATGTTTTACTTATTAGCACTTATGGATGCCACACTTTCAGATTTTATTGTGATTTATTTTATTTTTTACGTAGACATCTTAGGACTGGTGTTAAGGGGAATCCACTTTACTGCATTAAAAAAATCATTTTTTTTTTCCATTAATTCATAGTGAAACTATTCAGAGTACGTCTAGAAAGTAAATTTCAAGCACGTTCTCTGAAAATTTAGTTTCTCAACATTTGTATGCAAAATCGTTAATTTCGGCAAGTAATATATATTTCGAGATAATCAAAATACGCACTGAAGGAAAATAAAACATTGTATTATTACTTTTTTTTTAAAGGGAGAGGGAGTCTGTTTTTCTTAGTTTATTTTGACCTCTTCTCGATATGATCAAAACAATATTATTTACTAAATAATATTATTTTCTATAAAACAATATTATTTACTATACCAGTCAGCATGAGTTAAACTCAATACGTATACATATTTTGAAATTTACCTAAGAAATCATTTCATGTACTCTAATTGCTGGAGGTGTCACTTTATTCTTTTTAATTGTGTTCCCCACAAAGAGACCTATATATAAGAAACATAAAAAAAATTCCATAGCACTGACCAGCAGTAAGCTATTGGTGTCAAATGTAGACCGGCGATAAGTTATTAGGAACAGTCGGCCAAATCACGAAAATCTCGTATTCTTCGTGTGGAACGTATCTCTGGTTAATTAAGTTTCACAACTCATTTCCTTCACAGGTGAGCGCGTCGCGCTATAATACAAAGTTATTTCATTGGACTTAAGAACACATCATAGATGAGACACGAACATGACTTCATTCTTTGCCTGAATCAACTTTAATCGAGTTGATTCGATCATAGAACGAACTGGTTATTGCGATGTATGTCGCTGTAGAGCTCGAAAACTGGCAAAGCCAATTATGATAGCTATGAAAAAAGTAGAAGACGCATTTAGAGGCAGCTCTGGAATCTTTAGAACGAGAGCTAGAAGTTTGTGAATTTAACAATGATTGATACCTAACATGGGGAGGTGGCTAATTTAACAATGAGAACGGTTCTACCAAGTCGTCTCTTCTTACTAAAAAGGTGTGATGTGGCTAGCAAGGCTAGTCAACACACATCAATGGCCAGATGAAATCACATGCTCTTCGAAAGGCAAAAATGGTGAAAGAAACTTAAGAAACCGGTTAAGCACGACCGTGGATGACTACTTCTACATTATGACGGTCGAGAGCACAAAAACCATTCAGACATTCTTTGGAACTAATTAGCGCAGGTAATTTTCTAAGAACCGATGGCTCTACAGAAGCGCACTGTTGCACCGCTGCACTCGCTTTAAATTCAGATCAGGCAGCGGACAAACGGCTTGGAAACGCCTTCCTCGTCTGCTCATTACTACTGTTTTCTTTACAAACTATCTTCTTTGTGGTACAGCAAACTAACAATGTAATAGCAACCGCCTTGTTGGAAATTAAAATTATCAATCGCCTTAAGTAAACTTCTTCCGGTCTTCTACCGTTAAAATATGTTTAATTTTAATTAGATGTCTTTACAATTGCAATAATTGATGGAATTATACACATTTGAAATCTTTAATTAGTATGCAAAATTATGTATGTATATTCACGTCACTTATTTGCATCTGTGATGCAGGATTATTATGGCATCTAATGTGTGTTAGACAAAACATTGCCGTCAAATATAAATAATTTTAATCCGTAATCACAAATCAAGGTACAATGTTGTTACTCGTTTTTACGTGAGAGATTAGAGATAACAGAGCCCGTGGCGAGTCGACCGTAAAACCTAGTTGTGATACTAATCTTGAACTTGACGCAAATCTTTACACGTCTTAACACCGTAGTATTCATTGATAAATTTCACTTTTCGTGTGTATACGACTCAAAGTTCATTCAAGAATGCAATCGACGGCCGGCGTGGGTGGGTCCCATTTTGCAAACGAAGGTATCAATTCGTATCGGAAAGAAACATTAGAATTCCATTTTGTTTGGTTTGTAAACAAGCCAAAGATAATTTTTAATGAACATGCTCTAGACCAGGACATGATGTGTATAGAGTGATATATAAATTCTCTGGGAATGGTGTCATAATTTAACACACACCAAGTCTGTGTATCGTCTTGCGTATGATCGTAAACTTTATAAATAAACAAGAGAATTTTTTTCTTAAAATATAAAAGAGTAATTCCTGATTTGAGTAAAGTTCGAGATTTTGTTTTGTTAACTAAAAGTTAGAAAAAGAAAATACAGTCGTTAGTTTTTGAAAATATGCTATTCAAACGAATTTGGGTATTTATTAATTACACCAGTGTATTTTAGCAGATTAGTTTACATTTATTGAATCCAGATTTATCACTTTGAGTTTGGTAGAACATTTAAATTTTATTGATTATGAACAAAAAATATGTTCAAATATATTGATTCAAAGATCCTTGGTTAGATTGCTTCGCTAATTTAAGTTAAAAATAAAGCATCAATGTTAAGCATGCAAAGAGTGATTGTATCAAATGAAGAAAATTATACTAATAGTAAATTTTATTAGTAAATCCCTCAATTTAATCTGCTTTTAATTTGTTTAAGCAACTGTTTTCGGTGCATATAGATAAAGTTTCATAATAATAGGTTGTTGTTGTTGTAAATAATGCTAGGACTCTGATTTATAAATAAACATGTATGGTTCCAGGAAATGAATTCATAAACAATTTTAATTAAGATTTTAAAATAAAAAAATCACAACTCAAAATAAGAAAATAAAATAAAATTTTTTAATAAGAATGAAATGATTAAAATAAAAACAGTTTTATAAGATGAATACTTTTTTATTTTATTTTATTTATATATATATATATTATATCCCTCGAATTAGCAAGCAAAAGAAAAAAATAAAAAAAAGAACTAAAGATCTACTGTAATAAGTTTTGAATCGGCTAAATGGAGATTTGATGTGGACCTGTATTAAAAATTGATTGTGTGGTATAGTCAGTGTTCCAGACCAATAGGTGCAATATGCCTTTTTTAATTTAATAAATAATTTAATGATATAAAAAATAAAATAATCCTTAAAGGCTTTACAGATAAAATTTCAGCCCACGTGAATTTATGTTTCAAATTTTTCAAACTCGAAGCGGGAACCATTTTATAAAATGTTGAATCTAGTTCCTTATATCAATTCTCAAACGAACAAGACATAATAATTTGTTTGTCTGCCTAAATATTTATGAGACGTTATGTTATATTAAGCAAAAACTATAAGCAGGGTTGCATGTTAGTCGACCTGAAATAAATATATTTTAAATGCGATGGTGAAAATTACTATGTTTACAAATTGTGTTATGATAAAATTCTTTGTGGTTAACGAAACATTTAAGGACAAGGTTGGGATTCAACAATACCTTCCGCAATACTAATGGAGCATGGTAAAATGGACTTCTTTAACCGATATTATCAAAGTACCCTTTTAAGAGGAACGACATTTCAAGGATATATTATTAAGCTTAAAAATATTTTAAATGTCGGCATCCACTTTGAATAATTAAAGTAGACGTACTCCCCAGAGGTCGCAAAGTTGACACGTTGTACTGATTAACAAATGCATTACACGGTTTCAGCACTGAATTCTGTTAAATGTTTTTGCGGAGGTGCTTCTTTCCAGTTAAAAGGGGAACCTTGGCAACAGGTAGTCCGTGAAATTGATTTCAGTTGCAAGAACTCCTATTCTGTAACCGCGTCTGCACCATATAAATTATGTAACGAATCAAACAAGCTAGGATTCAAATAGTAAACAAGTCCTTTTTAGAAATTATTCCTTGAACGAAGACATATCCAAAATTGGAAAAAGCGAGGCATATTTAGAGCTAACGTAATCGCAAGCCGAGTGGTGATGATATGCAAAAAAGAGCACAAGCCGTCCGGATCACGGAGAAGTGATAGTAATGCCGACAGTGACTGAATTTAACTCATAAAAAAAGGCAAGTGAAAAAGTTGCCCCAGCACAAGAGTGGAGTGTCAACTTTGGCCAACCTTTTGGGCTTTGCTAACGCGAGCGAATTGCGTTCAGGCGTAAGAAAGCAGCAAAAACGCCTCACAATTGCGAAGTTGGGGAATTATCGAAATAAAAATCGGAGTTGCTGAACAGAAAAAATGAATAATTCGTTGAATTCGTGTAGTTATAACCTCAAAAGCAAATTTCGAATTAGGCTCGATCGAGTGATTAAATTATATAAACCAGTACTCACAGAACTCGCGATATTCCAAATTAAAGAAATCTTGAGAGTAATTCACTACGCCAAATTAGTAAAACACGATGAAAATAACACGAAACTGAGTACTCGATTAATTTACATCGACGTCGTCTTTGTTTTCATTGGCATCCCAGAGCTGAGAACAGAGTCCACAGGGGCAACGTCAAATGCACAAACGTCACATAACTCGATCCACACAATCCCACTGAATTGCAAATGAGACGTGACAAGTGAAAGTCGGTCCCTAGTTTTATTGTCGCCTCTACGGAATTTCACACAGACACTCCGTTGTTTGGCTAATCCGACTTTCGCTTGAATTTAAATCTGCACCTTCCACCAGAGAAACGCTACAAAACCCAGAAAAACGCTCACCTCTGTCTTGTTTACGTTCAACACTATCTGCCATTTTGTCTTGTAGTAGGGACGCGGTCGATGCGTCAGAATTGTCGAAGTTTGCAATTCGATACAAGAACGTTTTCCCGAATCTTTTACAAACTCCATTCTGTTTCAATTCAATTCGTTTCACCGGAATCTTCGTTTGAGTTCCATGCTTTTCTTGTTCTTGAGAAAAGTGCATCTATCTTCAGTCGATATGTGAGCGCGCACAGCTCAAATCATATTCCTAGCGAATAATTACTTTAATTTTTTTATTTATTATCTGATATTAAAAGTAGGACATTATCAGTTCATTTTCACATTTCTTAAATTCACGCATAATACTGGATTCTCATTTTTTATGTGATAGAGAATACCTCACAAGCCGTCTAATATACATGTGTGAAAAATAAGTTAATAATTTGGAAAAATATTATCCTGATTTTATTAGGCTTATTACTTAATTCTTATCGAGTTTTTACAACTTCTTCGAGAATTACTGGGCGAATCTAGACGTACCTTTCTGTTATGTTTATTCCTATTTTCCACTGAAATAACTTCTAGAACTTCGTCTATTTGTTCGTTTGAGCGTACTCTGAAAGACATAGAGAAGGTTTTAAGTGCATTAGACCTTAAAGCGCAAACTACTTTGCTAGTAATTTTCTTTATGACTTATTAATTTATTTTTGGTGATTTCTATAGAAATATGCACTTAAAAACAAATTTTATACAAACTAAAATTTGTATACGTTATTCCACATATTTTGGCTATCGTCGTTACCAAAATTAAATTTTTATTTTGAAACTTTTATTCATAAACTCAAATCATAGATATTTATATTCATTAATAATCTTTTTGAATTTTTTGTTTCAGTTAAATTTCCAAAGTGTATTTTTTTACTTTAAATATAATCTTTTTTAAATTAAAAAAAAATATTTTTTACGAAATTACAGTTATTGATTTTTACTAATAAATAAGCAGCATAATGAAGTGACGAAAACTTGATATTATTATTCATTATTTTTTCAACAAAATAAGTTCCTGAGAATCAATCTCCTTTTGGGTTTTTTGTCTAGACAGACTTCTTAAGGGGGAACACTACTGTGATGGGCTCACAAAAGGCGCTGTTTCACGAATTTTTTTATTACCTAATGAATTAGGTAAGGATAAGGGAAGGGGTATGTTATTAATGATACTTTGAAGTAACTTTAACTCAATTTTTATTGAAAAATAATAGTAATTTAAAAAGGTATATACAAGAAAGTGCTGGTCCGTCAAATATCCACCTCCCAACGGTGAGGTCGATAACGAAACTGTTCTAATTATTCAAATTGTCGCTGGAGAATGTTCCTTATTTAGTAGAAAAATGTTGTGTCAAGTATTACGAATTAAACGCCCACAATATTAGGAAAATACAAGGACAATAGTTGTATTTCCAAAAAAATGTGTAATAAATTAAAACAACGTATTTCACCTGTAGCAGGATACACTGCTGGGTATACGTAGGAGGTCACCAAACAATGTTTTTTATATTAAGAAAAGTGGGTCAGGGAAAATTTGCCCAATACCACAAAAGTTGTGAAGTTGAAGTTTCCATCTTAAAATTCCAGCCCTGCGCTATGGATAGATCGTAGGCTGTTTGTGAAATAACTTACGTATTTTTAAAAAAAATACTACTTATTTTTGTTGTATTTTACTTCTATCGTATGACAATTTTTAGTACACTACAATTTGTACCGTTTTCTTAGATCTTTAGAATTTGAAAACTGTCTGTAGAATTACTTTTGGTGATTCATAAAATAGAAAAAAATTCAAAGATATATTTAAAGCATCGTTAAGTCAAAAGCATTAAAAGTCAATAGATTATTTTTCTTGTCCCAGGAAATTTATTTTATTGTCGCTTACATTTGCACAGCACTGGGACAAGACAACTAGTTGAGTATTTTTTAGTACTTAAGTATTGGCTCCTCTTCTTCTAAGACCGCCTTACTTAAACTTGTTAAGTAAAATACCCTTATGTGTATATTTCCCCTTTTACAACCTCTGTCTCAGCGTGTTCTACAATGTTTATTGCAAGCGATTTAAGCAATTTCCCATCTAAGACCGCCGGTTTATGTCCATTTTACTCCACTTGATTTACACTCCTTTACCTTTTCAGGTTGTGTGTAAATTTAGACTTAAGTTTGTTAGATTGCCCCTAAATCTTCATCTTGTTACAAAAAAGTTAATTTATCCCTCAGTTCATGGAATATAAACATCACGCCGCACTGGATTAAACAAAGTGTGAAGAGCTCTCTCTTCTGCAATTTTGCGATTCTGAAAATTTTATTATTCGAATATAAAAGTCCTGTCACGGAAGGGGATAAAAATTCGCATAGCTGAGCAATTATTTGAAAATAAAGCCTTTTTATACGCTTCCCGTCTGCTTATTGTGCCTTCATCGGGTTTGCGATGGATGTTTTTGAGAAAAGCACCACATAAATCCGAAGTGGCACCCTATGCTGTGTCCTCCGTACATATCCCGCTTGTTCGAACGGCCGGCAAGCACAACAGAGCCGTACTTGAGGATCTTCGGGCGCCCGTGTTATTATTTTCTTGTTCTCTTTGTACATATAAAATATTACTATTATTATTCCGTGCACGAAGTGAAGCTTTCCTTTTCTCTGAACCAAATTCAATTTGAGCCGGGCGCCGCAAGTTTTCACCGGCATCGCCTCCGAAGTGAAAATGTATGACATCCACTGATTGAATTCCCTCTTATTTTTAGTGGAATCTTGGATCGAACGTGAAGGGAAAGACTCTTAACCAATTTGAGCTGCACCTACCGCGATAACAGTCAATCGTAGTAAGTGACGAGCATTATGAAAATCAGGTGGGGCTGGAGTTTATAGGCATAATCCCATACAGTTCGTATAATAACAGGGGATTGTTGTTTTCATTTATTGGGCGCGACATCATCCTATAAAAGCGCATTTAAATGAGATATTCCAGAAAATAATGGTTATGTCCTCCAAGGGATCTTTTCAAAATCGCAAACATGCATTTGCGGGTGCTCTGGTGTGCAATCCCAAAAGCCATCGTTTATCGATCGTCGTTAATTTCGGGCTCACCATATTTCGAATCGGGCCTATGCATGGAATCCCATATCCATCCCCATGGGCTGTAAAACGAAAATGGCAAGTTGCATGGTTTCCCTGTGTTATTTTCTATATGTGCATGTACAGTAGTTATATCTACAGGGACTAAATTAACATGAGAGTTTTAATTTTACTACCTAACTGAGAACTCCGTTTATGTTCATGAAAGTTTTATTTATTCACTTGCTTGTTTCATGAGCACGGTAAATATGCACCAGAAAATTGGGAATCCTTCTTCACCGCACTCAATTTTATTCAATTATTTATTTGGCTTCTGCAGGTAAAGTTTCGCCTCTTTCCCCACCACGCCACATGCCATCCAAATTACAACTATGGAAGTTCGTATGGATTCATACTATTTAAATTTCGTTTGCATGGGGCTGGCTAGGCATCCTATTAAACCCTACGACTTTAGCATAAAGTATAAAATTCCCTGTAATTTGCTTTTGCTTATGTAGTTCTTTATGCAACGTGTCTATGACACTATTACGCAGAATATTTCACTATACAACACAAAAATCTGAAATGGATTTATTCATACTTTCATTTTGTTTGCACGCCGCAAATTTGGGTTATGAGAGCAAGGTTGTGCTGACTCCGGCCTTACGGAAACGTGTGCTTTTATAGAAATGTGGAAAAGCAGGCTTTGTAATTATGCTTGAACGTATGGCAGCTATGCAAAGATTTAGAGATTTTGGGTGTTTGGAACACCTAAACTAGTTTTTTCTAACTAAACTAAAAATATGCCTTATAAAAATTGAATTGAATTTGATCATTATGTCGTATTTAGATTTAAATTTAATATAAAATAAAACGAAGTTAGCGATATTTTTCAGATTTTTTAAAACTCGAACTCCTCTTTTGTTTTAAAGTTTTAATTGAAATTTGTAATTAAAATTACGGCTTCCTTGCAACTTCATTTGAGGGCCTGTCACCGTGTGGCCATTTATTGAGAGAAATTACAAGATTTCATCTCATCTTAGGTTCAGATCATTGTTTAGTTAAAAAATCGAAAAAAGACAAAATAATTGGTTTTAGTGTTCATTTCAATCGAGAGTCTGTATTGAAATATTTTTCTCTTGGTTTTAATTATACTTAATTAATTGATATATTTAAATAGATTTAAATTATTTCTAACTGCTCACTGGAAGAATCATGTAAAAAACCATAATAAGAACGTTTTAAAACATTCTCTACATATACCGTGTAATATTTGCTGTTGTTTAGGACAGTACATATAAAATAATTAAAATTTATGGGCTCTTATATGAAATAAATGTGATAAGACAGTAAGATTTATTTTATTTATGAACTTATTTAAACAGTAAAATTTATTTTATAATAAACAAAACTCAATGAATACAGAAGTTTTAATTCTTCAATAAAAGCAAGTAAATAGAAAATAAAATATCAAATTCAAGATATAAAATTTTTATTGTAAAATTCTCACGATTTAGAAAATATCGCTAGTCTTCTTAATCGTAAATATGTCTTTAATTTATATATGCAATAAAAATCATAATTACAATTAAAACTTGGTTTTAGGTCCTACTACGCATTCACTTGGTAAATAATACAAATTGACAGGAGGTCTATTAAATTCAATCAAACGCACATTTGAATTAACTTTATCTTTAACAATATAACTTAAGTAATGTTCACTATAAGTAAGATTGTTAATTATAAGCAAAGAACGTACCACTCATCCTTAGAGGGAAGAAATCGTATGATTTTAAATAACTGAGTATTATCATTATCCACTTTTGTAAGTATAAAATCCATTTTGTAAAAAGAACCTAAGTATGTAATTGATTTGTAAAAAAATATTCTACATAAATAAACCAAAATATTTTAGCGATAGGAAATACTCTGTAAATTTTTTACTAAAACAATCATAGTCAAATTAAAATTTGAATTTAATAGAAGCCCTATAGGTTTTACGATAATATTTTCAAGAAGTTTTGGTACAATTTTACGACGTATTTTTAAATTTTACAAAATACTCCTTTAAAGTATTTCGCATTGCTATATACAAAATATTCATTTAAATTTAAAAGAAATTTCCTAAATTTTATTAAAATTTCAGTAAAAATTACATCCGTTTAATTAAAACTTTGATTCTTGGATTCGCGAATTAAATGTCTTGTATAATATGTACGAAATTACCTTATAATTTACAAAATTTTCTTTAATTTTACGAAAATTTTTAGTTATGGGATTTTACGAAATGTTGTATAGAAATATTAAAAATTTCTCTGAATGAAAGTATACTTAAAATAGACTGGAAATAATATTTGTCCGCCCGTCGAAAAATTGAAATTAGAATCTTATTTCCAAACTTATGTTCTAAAAGATATGAAATAACCATAACCTTAACTCCATATTTCGTACATAAAATTTAATAGCTCAGACACTACTTCTTCTATAATAAATTTCTAAAAATTTATTTTAGAGGAATTATTCGAATTTTAACGTTTTAGTGATTTTTGGGCTAGTCTACATTTCAGACATATTTTTCATTTTCATTTTCAGAATTGCTACGATCCCTTTCATATATTTAAATACATTGAAATGTACCATGCATGTTCAAAATGATGTAATTATTTTTAGCGCGTCGGTTTTGTTCAGTATATATTGTTAAAAGGTTTTTACTTCAAATGAAGTTACATACAATATATTGTAATTTTGCTCGCAAACATTTTCGCCCAAGGTTTTTCACGTGGATATAATACAATTGTCTGTTTTTAAGGCCTCGAGCATTTCAAATCCTAAAAGGTTATCTGTGCATTTAAAACTGGTAAAATAAACGTGTAATGTTTGAGGGGCATTGAAGTGAAATTCAAAATTTAATTTCATTCAACAAAAGTGCCCGTGTGTGCAGCTTGTTAAACCAGGAACTTTTCACGTGACACGCGTGTATGAGGCCAACTAAGAAGGAATTATTTGGAATATTTTGTTAACGTCTACATTCGGTGCTGGAATTGTGCACGGTTAACATGCTGGCGGATTAAGACCGTGAGATGTAGACGCTTTTAAAGGCACGACAGCGGTATGTTCTTGTGCGATAATCATAAAAAACCCGCACTGTACCTTTGAGTGTATGTGTGCTTATTATCGTCCGTTCCAGAGTGCAAAACAAAGATTTTCCATGATCTTAATCAAGAAGAATTGCTGGTAAACACAAATGGCATAAATCCAAAGCGTTCCTCGTTGTTCCTCTGGAAATCTTCAAGGAAATTTTGAAGCGTCACAGCCATTCCGCACGCTCGTAAATCCTTTTCACATGTAAAAGCCTCGCGTCTTAGCTAGCAACTGTTCGTACAAAATGTTAGTCTTTGAGTCCTTACACAAAGGAGGCAACTTTCAAATGCAGAACCACAAATCCTGCAAATTGCTTTCATATATGTAAATGCGCGCTACTGGCATAAACCATTGACATCTACAGCTCTAGTTAAAAGTTGTAGAAGGAGCGTGGGTTGCTGCCAGTGAAAATTTCCAGGTTTCATTTACGTTTAAGCCACCCATCATAATACAGCGGGTGTGATATGTGTGAATGCCGGCCTGGTACCCCGCCCCCGACCGCAAATAGGGAAATTCTTTTCATATTGCTGCTCAAAATGCCAGTGATGAAATTTTTGATGTCCCCTGCGTTCGCAATCGCTGCATATAAATTTAAACGTTTTCGCCCGAACATATTTCTTCCTTGCAGCTATTAAACTAATTCCTGCACTTGCGGGTGCGACTGGCATTCCTTAGGCTCTTCAGCCCTAATGCCCTCTCCAACGCCTCGAACCATTGACGCAATCACTCTCTTGAGCTGACGTCGAGATTTTGGCTATATTTTTCCCTAATCACGCTTGTCGGTTCCACGACTTTTTGAGCCTCAATTTGCGATTGTTTAGTATGCTTTTGGCAATTAATTAGCAACTGATAAGACCTATATGATTTCAATGTGGCATACAAGGGTTATAGTTTATCTGCGGAGCTTTTATATCAATTGAGATGTTCAAGTATATACTGTAACTTTTTTTTTTTAAATTAGAATAAAACACATGGTAAACACATGGCAACTGGACTTAGACTTCTAGGTTTTCTAGTTAAGTTTAAGGAATGGATTTTTTTCTGAAATCTACATAGTTCCAAATTTTTCTGCAATTCTAGTAAATTTAACCGAATTCTTCAGGTCCGGATAAAATCCGACTATTGACGAGATATAGCTTTAGTGATGGCCAAGATGTAGTCCGGATGTAGCTCAGATCTGGTCCAGATGTGGTCTAGATGTTGTCCAGATATTGCCCGGATGAGGTCCATATTTAAGTCAGATATGATTGTGTTAGGAAGCAATTAATTAATTAAATACATCTCCTTGAAATGTTCTGAACTATGAGTCAGTATTAGTAATATAAATTCCACAAAAAACAACTCCGTTTAAGAGCCCCATAGTTTTTAAAAATAAAAAGTGAATAGAAGTACCTCTAGTCAATTTAAATATATTTTTTATAATAGCTTGATATGTAACTTAGTCTTTGCAAATATCATTTACTTCTTTTAAAAAAAAACAATTGAGTCCATGAAATAATATCATAAATCTCATAGAGTCGATTGCCTGGTATGACTAAGGTCAATTTGTACTTTTATATAAATTGAAAATTCTTTCAAAACTAAATTATTTTAGGGCTATAGTGGAGACTAATATTTTTTAAAGGAAATTTCGCCTATATTCGGATAAAGTTTCTAGCACTCGACTGAATTTGTTTCGATTTATTTCGTAAGAGCATCCATAGCCCGCCTTCTGGCTGCTTTTAAGTTATTATACCGAAAACCTCTGGGAGTGAATAGAGGTCTGAAGGTGGCGGCCGCAAAACTTTTTAGGAGCAGCTCTGCTAGCCATTTGCAGCAGGTTCCAGCTCTAACCTTGTGGGCAAAGGTAAAGCGCTCTATAGCCTGCACTTGTTCGGTGGCGGCGCGCACCCGCGCCCTGCCCATTAGCCCCATATGAAAAAACCCATCGCACTTAATTGAGCTTTTTCCAATATCAAAATACTGTGCACAAGGCCATTAAAGTGATTGTATTAGGCGATTGCTGCAATAAATTCTCGTTTAATTGCAGCTGCGTAATTAAGGATTACCCGAGCACGTACGTTTAACCCCATTTTATCCGTCCGAGGCTGCCGGTTCATGCCGTGCATCCAGCACGGAGCGCTTCCTTTCGGCGGATGTGTGAATCGGCCGGAACCGAGCTGGACTGGCATCCCTGGCGAGCTCCGTCGCAGCCCCCTCTCCCTCCTCAATGGCCCTAATTAGAAAATAAAGTCTCGTTAGCGGCAAGTGGATAAAATTTAAAACAGGCCTACATTACTTACGAGCCATTGCACTGGCCGTCGCGCGGGCCGAGCGGGCGGACCCGGCTTGCGACGGACATTTAATGTTTGATTGAAAGTGACTTGCGGTCATCCCAATTAGGGCGGCATTGTTCTGCTCCACCCTGTGCCGCTACAGGGTGCTGGAAATGAAGAGCATTAATTAGCTATTGCGGTAGCAGAGGATGGGGAACCAGGAGTGACGCCCACTTCGTCCTCGAAGGAAAAAATTTGCTGAGCATCGGGCTTGTGCAGTCCTGGACCCAATCAATGGCGACAGGTTCTGATGGAGCCCTTGCCTGGAACATGGATGACTTAACTACTATAGGCATCAACTTAATCTGATTTTAATTAGAGGAAAAATCGAAGGAAAAATGATTTGTATTGAAACGCCGCTGCACAGTGCGATATGCCTGGAGTGTAAAGCAACAGAGATACATTTCTATTCATAAAAAATAAGTAGAACATTGTTTTCCATAGTTAATTTTGCGAGGGAAAGTACATAAATGAAACTAATAAGTACACATAGAACAAGATCCTGGGAACAGTAGATTCAGAGAGACATATTTCTTTTGATAGTCTCAAAACACCCGATGTAATTCTTTGAAAGAAGGGTATAAATAATTCAATAACTACGCGCAACAAATGAAATGTCAACGGAGTTCTATATAAAGAACGAACCTTTAATTTTATCAATAAACAATTTAATGAAACCAAATGGGATCTTATCTACCTCATGTTCAAATTGTCCGCTGTTAAATTCATTTAAAAATTCATATTGAAGAGGAATTTCTGAGTTTGCACTATGACTTCATGTAGGTATTCCCTAGAATAATCTATTCGGAAGGTGCAATATCTCCTTTATGCATGAAAACATATCTTTGTTGCATGTATACAATAAGCTATTGTAGCCGAATAAAGCCTGATATTCCCAAATGGTGCCGTCGCACTCCGAATGCGAATGTCGTCCATTACGGATATTACTCGGCTTACCTTAAATTATATAGCATCTCTTTTTCCACACTCAATACGAGACTCGTAAGGAATATTCCTGGAACTCTGTTTATATTATTCTGTTCGTATTTAGTTTGTGTGGAGCTGTTATATTTGCAGAGCGAAATAACATTTTCAGTGTTTCACAATACCAGAGAGAAATGTGTCAGCTCAATAAAGATCTTTCAAGCGGGAATAATCAGGACTGATGGTGTTTATTCATTAGTTAATTATATCAGACCGTTTATTTTCAAAATTGCCAAAAAACATCATCCTGGGGCTTGCAAGTTAGACGCTAAATCTTTTGTTATTTCTATGGTAGCGTTTATAAGAATGTTGTTAAGTCTAAAAGCCTCTTGTTCGTATTATTAACTTTCTTTGAAAATCGAATAATTCCATTGAAAACCCTAAATGAAAGTGTACCTTTATGAGATAACAGGAATATGACAATATTTTAGACATTTTCGTGGACAAATTCGAATTTAATCACTTATATTTTTGTGTTCACTGTTTTCAAGCGCAGGTGCATTTTTCTTTTAAGCAAAACTCCGCTGTTGTTTGTTTGCGGCTGGGTGGTATGTGAAAAGGTTGGATTTTTATTTTTAACTAATTTACAAATTTCACAATCCTTTCTTTCATATTTTATTTTGTCTGGCACTAATTTCTGTGTAATATTTAAAATACAATCGGAGGTAATTTTAATGAATTTCAAAAATTGGATAGTTACTCTTTATGGATGTTTATTCTCGTAACATAAGCAAACATTTAATCCTAAGACATTGGCCTTATTATACAAACAAAAGAGATTTTAGTGAAGAAGACCTTAAAAGGTGTTATAATGATTTTTTTTTTTTAATTTCTGTTAAATGTAAATGGTATGACTTAGTAAATTATGAAATT
The DNA here is from genome assembly GCA_001932985.1 of Proctacanthus coquilletti. Lineage (NCBI taxonomy): Eukaryota > Metazoa > Arthropoda > Insecta > Diptera > Asilidae > Proctacanthus > Proctacanthus coquilletti. The sequence goes on along the minus strand of MNCL01000094.1, from coordinate 470,083 downwards.
ACAGGTTCAATTACACCCACTTTTATAAAACAATTCAACCATGCCTGAAACAATCTGGCTTTCCAAGAAAGACCACAATGGCAGTCCTTTCTATTGTAGTAATTTATGTATTTGTAATTTTGTATTTGAGCATAATTTGCCTCGTGTTAAAAGAGACCCGGAAGTTTCAGAAGAGTACATATTAAAGAAATATTATTTATGCCTTTCGGCGATTGCTGCCTAGAAAAAATCTTCATGGAACTTCATAAACAAACGGACTCATTTCGCAAGGGGTAAAATTATATCTTTTTTTCTGGCTTAAATGCGCTCATACTTGTAAGAGACAACATCCGAAGCGTGAAGAGTAAAGAACCGGCCCGAGGGAAGAACAGGACCCATAACCCCGAATCCCGAGCCCCGGACCCGGACCCCGAACATAACTGAGGCATTTTGCATTTTCCAGTAATGCTCTATAAAATATTTCGCCTAGTAATGTAATTCCTCGTTTGGTAAACAAAGTGTCCACTTCAGGTGGAGAAAATACCGTTAAATACTTGTCTGATATCTTAATTTATTTTATGACGTAACGCAAACATACCACGGAATTGCTGTGCTGTCATCCATAAACAAACTGTGACCTCTCAAAAGTACGAACCGGGAACCAGAAACAGGGAGCCAGGAGGCGAGACCGCTCCTCACCTCCCCGATACCTGCACCTTAGTGCTTTTGTAGTTTATACAAAGCCCCACAGGGATGCTTCGCAGAATGGGGGCGCTGGTGGTGCTTGGGGTCGGGCCTGTATAAGCACTGCTGTTTGTTTTCGAGGAATAACCAGACCACCATAAAGAGAAGTGGTAGCACGTATTGCTAGCACCACAGACGTGTACCGCATAAAGGATAGTTCTTCGGGGTGATAACTTGTTTCCAAGGATCTGGAGCTGCGCCAAAACTTTTGGACCAATTGCCTCGAAGAAAGTGTTGAAAACATAATTTACTGCCTTTGTACCTCATTTGAGCGTATACAAGTGTACTAAAATTAGCACGAATTGATTTCGCACCCTCCTTGCCGGGTTAATTGAAATTCTAATTTTTGTGCACTCAGCCCTCGGGTTGTTAACGTTAATTAAATGTTCCGCTTGTCCAGTTTCTCACGACACAAAATTCTTGTACATTTTTTCCGACTTACAAGCCCGTAGTATGAAAGTTTGCTCACCCAGCGATTAAATACCATATTTAATATTAAGCAGGTTTAATTCTGCTTCTTATAAAGTAGGGCAAGGTAGACAAATTGAAAAATGATAAATTAAAGAGACAGGGAAGCAGTTTCGAAATTTCTCCTTTAATACTAAAATTCTTACTAGAATACTTTTTAATAAATGTTTTTTGAGAGCACATAATCCAAGTGTGTTTTCTAAGGTCATATTGTTTGAAACGAAGTTGTATTTGAATTGTTAAATTTCGCATTTAACACCAGCAGGAAAATTTAACGGCCAGGACCTATAGACCCTAAATATATCTTTCTATTTTTGTTTTTTTATCTAGCAACAAAAGTTCCTTTAAACAAATCCCATGTTTTTTTCGTGGTGTAGTAATAACAAGAGAATCGGACTGTCTTTACTCATTTACTTGTATGACCTAAGAGTGAACATTTTGCAAAACTCCTTTAAGGGTTTCGATAAGATAAAATAAGAAATACACAAAATAATGTTGTGTATAGACAAAAAATATCAAGTTGGGGTCCATCCAGCAGTGAAAATCTTCACAAAATCCGCTCAGTAGTTTTTGCGTAATCGGATTACAAACAGACAGACAAACAAATTTCCTCTAAACATTTAATGTACAGGCACAATTTGCAAAGAGTCTTATAAAATACACAACGATAAAAGTTTTCCAGTTTGCGTTTAATGGAGCGGTACGAAGTTTTGTATACGTAAATTAAGTTCAAATTTCGGTTAAAATTGTAGATATCTACAACGGCTTCTTAGTTATGTTAAATGGTGGGATTCAAAAATCCCTAATTCAATATTTGCTCATTCAATTCGAACATCAATTAAAAATACAGTAGAACCCGCTTAAAACGAAAATAACTTTTTATGCGAGTTCTAATGTAGTTAGTGCTTGATTTACGGATTTCTGGAAAATGTATCCATGCTTATCTGAACGAATAAATGAAAATATAATAATTATATTATAATACCAATAAAGAGCAACATAAATTCTGGAAAGTAATGCTTATGATGCTGATATCTAAATTGACAGATTTTATGGTATAAAATTTAATAAAAGTATAAGAAAAAAACCTTGCTTTTAATGGTTCGACAAAATGTAGAATTTTTTAATACTAAGAAATGTTTTTGCTTATGTTTTATATCATTAATAAAGATAACGAGTTTACGAGTATAATGAGTATAGAATTTTAACATTTTGTGATACTTTTTCATGAACATATAATTTTATTGATTGATATTCATATGGAAGGTCAGTTAAGCTACCAACTAATTAATACACATTTTTCAAAATCACAAATTTTGCTTAAATTCAAAAGAGTCATTTGATTTATTAATTTCTATGTGTTGATTGTGAACGAATACGTAACATATCATTTAAAAGTAGTGTACTCTATGTCATGTATTTTATTTAGTCTTTTTACTAGATTACTGAGAAAACTTTAATTTTGTTAAACTCGGCATTCATTTCAATAAAGTTGCTAATTATATCATTCTATAGAATTTTGGGTCGTCAAACTTTGTGGCTCATTCTTTACAGGTTTTTCCAGGAGCACGAGTTCTTTGAATTAATAAATTAATTTTTTATCTTAAAATATTTAGCTAAATATACGTGTCATTTATATCGTTAAGCAATTTTTCATATTTAGTTTGCAATAAAGACGTAGGTATTCAAAATAAGGTATATTTGGAGCAAAGCATCTGTTTTTGTTTTTTAAATTATATCAGCTTACAACATGCATTTGATGTATGGGCTTAGGTTGAGTGAAAGCTCTAAGATGTATTGTCCTAATTCAGGGATTAAATCCCCGCATGATGTTAATTAACATAATACCATGTAAAGTGATTACCGAAGGCTATTGAGGTGTATTTATACAGAAAGTATAATACTTCTCTATAATATTTGCAGATGAAAGCACTGAATATCACAGATTAAACTCGAAATGTGATCGAATATATTTTCGCATCTTTGATATAGTAATAAACGTAAATTGTAATAAAACTCATTCGGAAATTTTTGCCTTGACAACGTGACACTGGGTTTCAATTAAACGCATCCGCAATGGCATAAGAATAAATCAAATTTATGATCTGCATTAATTACAAATCGAAGAGTTGCTACGCGAACTGTGTGGGCAACAGAGGGAGAGAAATTTTTGCATTCACGAAATCCATAATAAAATAATTTCAACGACGAAAAGGGTTCAATTAAATAAAACGAGGATTCTGGTTTCGTCATAAAAAACAGTGTTAATTTGTATTACATTTACATTTGGCCGGAGACATTGTTGTAACTGACTTTGGTCATACCAACGACGGATCGATTATACACGCTGCCCATTTTATCGTAGGTATAAATTAAAAAATAGTTTTATTCCGGAAGTATTTATTGGACCAGCGCTGATTTACAGCTGTGCACACGGTTTGCACCATTTGTGCATCTGTCCTCTCGTCTTTTTTTTTTAAATTAATGTGGAATTAATCAATTATACAACTTTTCCTAGAGTTCTGGAACGAAGTTGTACTCTTTGTGCACGAGTCTATCGGAAAACGATCGACTGATAAATTTCTCAAGGAGGCCGGGTGCAGTTGTGCTCCGTTTGCTTCTGGAGCACGAACGAAGAAGCTGCCACATATCTCCCTGGGGATTAATTCAATTTCAAATGCTGCCTTTTCTGCTGGCAAACCTACTTCCAATAAAATAGTGTAAAGTGCACTTGCTGGACAGGTAAACTGTAGGTAGACGGTTAAGGCAGCCATGGAAGAAAAAGGAGCGTTACTTGAATTATGGGCTCCTTCCGCAACACGATTCTGCTTTTATCCCTGCACAAAAAGCGTTCCGAAAGCGGAAAAAACTCGAAAACAACCTGCGACTCTATTTGGACTCTGGTTGTTTGAAATTGTGTACTTGGGTATGGAAAATAAATATGACAGCAAGGGGAAATAAATAAGGCCCATAAATTTGGTTTTTCCCTGAGAGAATTCCATTTGCCGAATTTTCTGAAGTTAAGGGCGCTCCCGGCGAGCGTTTCGCAATAATTTGTTAGGCGCTTTTAAATTGGAAATCTGAAAATATGGGCTAAGGATACTCTAGCTCCCTGTGCCTTTCCATATTATTCGAAAAACCCCGAGCAGTACTCTTCTGGGCCAATTTACGTGAAGGAGTGAAATAAATTGGAGTAGAACGCTACCCCAGCCTATCGAAGTTAATTTAATCGATAAATGACTTCCAAATGATGCTCAATTGCCCGTGAAGATAAACCTCTCGAATATCTCTGCTCCGTCTCCAACACTACCTGAAGGAATGCCGCTGCCGATGCCGGCGCAGAAAGTAGAAAGCTATTCGAGCTTGGGGAGAAATTGAAATGAATTTGAAGGGGTTAATAAAATTGAAGGGCCATCGGGCCGGCTACGGATGTTGGTAAAAGGTGTCAGCAGCAATACACCAATTTGTATTCTTAAAATGACTATGAACTCAATTCGACTTCGAGTCGCTCGCTTCCTGAGCCAAAGATCGAATTTTTATTGTCTCCGACGATTCCTTTCGGATATTGCCACACTCTTTTTATAGTTGTGGGGGGAAAGGGCATCAAAAGTAACTATTGCGTCATTTTGCCGCCCTTCTTGATTATCTGAGTTTGTCAGGGGTCACATTTACATATATATGCAAATGTCCTCGATCTTCGGATTGTTGAAAGTGTAATGTTACGTGGAAGAAAGTCCGAAATTGATGATTAGATCAATTGATCGATTTCCTGTTCGACTCCTTTTTGTTGTTATGCTTAAGCAACATGAACTTGAATATCCTATCAAGTTTTGGCAAGTGTACATACTACAGAATTTTGGAAATCACTAATTTTTCGCTCATCCAGTTTTACTAACACTCGAACTCGAAAGTGTTAAATATTAGAACTATGTCTGTGTATGATGGTATTTAAAGAAAGCCTCTTATCGATTATATAATGCAAAGCAATGTATCTATAACAATCAAATTAGTCAATCAGTATTCCATAAAAGGGAAACAAAATTGGAAGATATTGATACCAGAAACTTTCTTTTTTCTCTCTTTTTTTTATTAAAATTATTAATTTAGATTAATTGCGAGTGTAATTGAATGTTAAAATAGCTAGTGACAAATTATGTTATTAAAGTGTAATTCAGTAAACAGTTTTAAAGGAATCTTTAGTTCAAATTAGAAGGCATAGTCAGTTTTAAAATTGAAGGAAAATGGAATCGAATTTACTGGATGTTAATGTAATAATAGAGTAATGAAAAATAAAAGATATTAACATAGCAATGATTTTATTTGCTTTAAGTGAGTTTAAATTAAAGAAATCAAATAATTTTTCTCTAAATTCAGTTTTATAGAAACACATAATTTTGACTAACCCACATTTTGAACACAAAAATGGTGTAATTTTTAACACCATCTAAGTGAAAATTTACTTAACATTCTGTTTTAACAACAGAAGAATGACAGGCAACTTTGATTTTGTGTTCTTGAAATAAATTTTTTAAAATTTCATCTTATTGAATAATTTTAAATTCAATTGATAATTGAAATTGATTTTAGGGTTTTTCTTTTTCTTTCTAGTTAGGAAGGAACTAGTGCATATTACCAAGCATTTAACCGTTTATTATATTTTATTAAGAAGGAATGTTTTCGGGATAGAAAAATTATGCTAGTTAAAGTAAATTTTCAAGTTTCCTCTGCATTAAATTTCATCCTGGTTCTGAGTTCATATCAAATACTTGGCGGTATTGTGAATTAAAAGCAAATTGCAAGAGCTCCGTGCCTTTGTCAACAGCGGTAAAATAGTCTACATCAAAATATCGATTGAATTTCCAAGTTGTCCTTTAGTTTCTACCCTAGAAGTTGGCACTTTGGGTATACATGTGTCAATTATTGAATGAATTTTCACCCACATACAGACGCCGTGTTATCCAAAATAATCTCAATTCTAAAACTTAGGTATTAACGGTGGAAAGTTTTATTGGAAAAAGTGGCAAAAGCCATAGGAGATTACATCAACTCCGGCAAGACTAAAACTCCCACCGAAATCTGTTACTTTCTGATTTATGGGGGAGGTTTACAAGGGCCGACCTTTTATAGTTAGAAAGTTTCGAATACCAAAGCTTATTAAACTTTAATAAAATACTTTGTATGGAAAGCAATTTAAGGGAATTCTACTCAGAGATATTTATCAGTTGCCTGTAAATACACTAGATAGCCATTAAGGGGTAGCAAAAAAATCCAGAAAGCAAAACAACAATAGCAGAAGAGACAGGCGACCATTAGCAATTCTTTATGACCCATTTTACAAGAGTTAGACACTTTGACGAAGTAATTTATGCTGCCCGGGGCGTGTTATGACTCCAACTGAAAGACCTTCTCAAGGATAATGTCGATTTTGAATTTCCCTTTCCAAGTAAATTTCCAAATAAACATAAAAAAAACAGAAACATCCCTCCTGCCAGAGATATTGTCTCTCTGAGGCTTAACACAAATGCTACATACTGGGAAGACGATAAAATATGAAAAAAAACGGAATTGCGATAAACTTAATTTAGCGTAGGAAGGACCCTTTTTGTGTTATTCGTTCTACATGAATGTTGTATGGGTGTAACAGTTTTCCCTTAACAAGTAAGCATGGATTTACAAAAATTGAAATATTATCATAATATACAAAAGGATAAGACTATAGATATAATTGTTTCCCCAACATAAGTGCGCAGTAGACAACATGCAATACCTACCTGAACCCTTTATGGTTTATGATGCTTGCGAATTGTGGATTACGCTGAGATGTTTCATCATGAACAGAAAATGTTAAGCGCCCTCGACGTGTTTTGCAGGTCTTTTATGTGAACAAATACCCAGGAAAACATCGCTGGTCCTTTGCCTCAAGTATATTAAGGCCCCAGGGAAAAATGGAAGGGTATGACCGAGAGACTCTTCTCTACGGGGAATGGACGTCCATTATGAAAATTTCTGCATTACTGCATTATTGAGAGTATTTGTGATTCAATTTAATGTGTTCTGGCAGAGTTTCCATTTGTCGTAAATGCTTCTGCCAAAACCATCTTGCCTGGTCCTCGTGTATGTACTTATGTGGGGTTTTGGGCTCTTATCACCCTCAGCCATTCGCTTCTTTATATATTTATCAAATCCAAGGGAGCAAAAGATTTCAAATTAACTTCGTGCGATAAGGTTACCCAAATTTGTACGATTTTGATTTTTTTACTTTTTTTTCGTATTCTTATAAGGGGCGGAAGCTTTGACTACCTGCGAAATTAGGTTAAAAGCCAATTTAAATAAATAATAGGAGAAATAGAGTGCGGAGGGAATTTTTGAAAAACCCTGAATTTCATGGAACTATTATAAACAAAAGATTTGGATTGCATACAATTCTGGAATTATTTATATTGAAAAGAGATATGAAAAATTTAATTCAATTAACCCTTTAATTAATGATAGAAGTTGAAGCTTATAGCAGATGTTACTCTTTCCCTGAAAAATTTAATTTAAAGCTTCCTTCTCTGCTTTAATTAAATTTAAGTTCTGTTTGTAATATTCACAGATGAAAATCAAGCGAGTTCTTGTCAAAATAATATCAAATTGATTATAAATACTATAAATATATACTATAAACTTATAATATTTCTAATCATGACTGACGAGAAAGAACTGTCGCTTTCACGTAGATTTCTAAGAGAAAAACTGCTATTAAATTGTTGGGTATATAACAAATAGCATATTTTTCTATTTCTTTATCACTCATTTTACACCACTTTTTTAGAGCGCCAAATGGTCATACCTTCGTTTTAGTGAAAGTAAGTACATGTATGTTGGTTGATATATTTAGAAAAAAAAAATCCCAACACTCTTTCAGCGCAATAAAAATACTTTAATATTTTCAAAACGATCAGTATTAGTAGTAGTAGTAGTCATTCGGTCCTGTGTGCGAGAATTCGTTCAGTTGGTCAGACGTTCGGGTGTCCAATCAACTGGTCGGGTGGTAGGTCAACCAGCTTATCAGTGGTTCCGTCTATCAAGGGGTTAGTTACTTCTGGCGGTCAGCGGGTTAAGTAGTCAGCCGCTCGGCATGTTAATTGGTCAAGTGATCGCTGGGTCAATTGGTCCAGGGATCTGCATCTCAAGAGGGACAGACGGTCAGGCAGCTAGTTAGCTTGGCAGGTAGTTCTTAGTCAAGGTGGTTGAGGGAACCAGCTGGCCACTACCTCGAGCGGTTAGTAAGCCAGTAATAAAGCAGCCATGCAGTTTTTAAAATCAGTTATACTTTCCTATTTCTGACCTATCGATTCAAATAAGTCAATAACGAAAAAAAATAACGTGTTTAATTTGTTAGTTGTTTTTATTATTATTTTAAATAATACTACATTTCGTACAAGTACCTTAATTTTATTCAAGAACATTTTAAATTGTTCTGAGAAGAAACATGTAACATATTTCTCAATTTTAATACTTTTTTCCAAAATAGTATTATAATTGAGCTTTAAATATAATTTAAAATAAATGTCTCAAAAATTAAGTACATAAAAAATTCAGAATAGCGGAAAACATGCGATTAAAGAGGTGTTATTGTCACTCTTGTTGAAGTATTATTAAATAAAAAATAAAACTTGAAAACAATTTCCAATACTTCTTCAAATTCTTTAACTTTAAGTTTATATATTATTTACTATAATATACTGCCTAATAATACTGCTCACATTGTTCTTAAAGAATAAATATCCATAATTTGTTGCAGCGGTAGTATAACCTTCATGTACCGAAGTCCACTTCATTCGCGGGGTGGTAGCACTTTCTTATTTTGATGTGCACAAATTGAGCTCTGCTCAGGTAGCATCAGGTGCATAAAAGGAAGTGGTTTTAATTTTACATCTAGTTAAAATGTTTAATGGGATTGGAATGATCGTAATTTCTATTAAACAGAAAAATATGCTAGTATTATCCACTTAATGCATATTGTACAGGGCTTAATTTGCATTTCAAACGATGGATCGCGCGAGAAGGGGCTGTTCATTTTAGGTGAGCCACTCTGAATGATAAATTGCTTTATTTATCGTACCTCGAATATTATGCGTTATTTATTACTACCAGCGATTTAATTAAACCAATGTTGCCCTTACCCAGTCCATCGTAACCTTGCAAGCCTTCACCTTCATTTATTTATTACATCGGGATTTGCTACTATCCAAATGCGAGTCCTCCTGACCATATGCGGTAAAGATTTAAATTTATGAAGAAATTATAATGCATGATGGGATTGCGTTGCAGATTTAATTGATAAAACCGTCGAATAAATTAAAATATTTTGCTCCAAATTATTTGGGAATTGTTAGGTCATGGAGGTATTCTACATGGCAATCAGGGATTCTCGTCTACGTGTGTATGACGTCGTATGCGTCTGTTTCAGAAGTATCCAATAATTAAAATTGCAGTGAAATAGTGCCAGAAATGCACCCATCACGTAATGGGAAATCCCTCTGCCATTGGAAAATAAATAAAAAATACAAATATAAATCAAATCACAGTAGCATTCTGTCTGTTTCGCACGTGTATAATGTTCAATTAGATCAGAAATGAATGGCGGGAACTATCAGAATATTAAAGAGCATACCGGTTTGGGTAAAAATACTGAAGTTTACATTTTTGCTTGACTTTTTTGCATTAAATCACAAACAAAATACTTTTATACGAGTCTAATGCAATTAGTTAAAGGGTCCCTCAGAGAAATTATCATTTTAAAGGCAATTTATTTAGCTATTTAAAAAAAATGTTCGGCCATTATCGCCGACTATCTCCCTATCTTTAAGAGTAAATCGCATTTAATTAGGGGCATCCATTAGAGAATTTACAACAACTAGAATGTCCGGCCTGAAGTGCTGGTATACTACAGCAAATGAAAAATGGTCCTTCGCTATAAAATTAATTAATTATCATCCCTTTACGGTATGTCCTTTGCGTCCTATTCCGTTCCCTAGAGTCCACTCTGTAATCCTGGACAGTGTCCTGTGATATCATCTTCTTACACTTCCTCTTTTTTTTTTAAACATTTTTTGTTTTTGTTTCTACCCCGACTCATCTTGTAAAATGACCAAAAGATAAAACTCGGAGGGAATAGGAGCAAAAGAATCCTTCTGGACGCACGATAACGTTTGAGGACGTCTTTGGTCTACGTTATACTTGGAACAACCAAAAACTAAGTCAATGCTGCTACAAATTATATTGAGGTGAACTTTGTTATGTCGCTTGTTACACAATTAAGTTGTATGGAAATGGAAAAGTAGCACCCGATGAGTATAGGGCTTCGTATAGAGGACAATTCAAAACCTCGCAACATTGTTCGTTATGAAATATCATGCGCTAGATGAGTTTTTCTAGATTGAAATATGAAAAAAAAAATAAATTCTGGACAAGGAGGATTTATGCAATTTAAAAATAATATGTTTAGTTTGTGATGGGAAATACCAAGCCCCGTCAAGAGATTAACAGCAGTATGAGCTCTAATTAGTATTTACTGTATCGGAAGCAATTTGAAATATTTTTAAGTATGGAATAACGTGGGGTACATTTGCCAGAGACCTTTTTTACTTTAGAAAAAAAAGAAACCGGTCATGAAGTAAATATTAATTAACAATTGTTAAATTAAATTAGCTCATTATCGTCCAAATATGGATTTTTCTAGTATCAGAAATAATTATGAAAAGCTAAAAACATTCATGCATGGTTTAGTTTATTTAACTCGATAGTATCACTTAATTAAATTATTCTTTTGAATAGCATGTTGTGACACAATACACATTTTCGTGTATAAAATTTTACATCAATTTAGTAAACGTGTCCATAAAAAATTAAACAAGCACTTGAAAAATCGAAGATTTGATTTGCAACCGTGGACATCTAAAAATTTGTTTTTAAAATTTATTTGGTATTTTGTGGTCAGTCATGGATTAGGGTTAGCACTTTAGAAATTAAGCTGTTACAAATGTACATAAATAAATTTGAAATACGCATTTTCTGTTCATAAGTGTAAATTTATCATATACGAATTCTCCTTCATAGATTCATGTTTATTAAACCCATAGTCTTTTAGTTATTGAATATATCTTTAATGTGTAAGAAATGCCACCGTATGTAATGTAAATGTAATGTAAATTTTAATACAATAGCATTATTTGAATTTTCCGTTTGAGAATTCAGTTGCTGGTTTGCTGTACAATTTTTAAAATTAATAAAAAGATTTAACTTTTTATTAAAAATACTTTTTGTTTCGGCAGTTGCAAAAACAGAGGCTTTGTTTCTTTAAAACATGTTCTTTGTACGTAAAAATTGTTTTTTTGTCATAATTTAAAGCCATTTTTAAATAATCGTGCATTTAAGGGAATCCGCGATTGTAAATTTACACTTTATTTCAAAAGATATTTTTAATAATAACCTAAGGTAAAAATACGTGGACGGTTTCCTAGGATATTACGACTTCAAACCTGAATATGATTTAACTTGCGCTGGAGGTTTTATGGAAGGTCTTAGTACCGCGTTGAGGATAGCAAAAACTAAAGGGAACTAAGAAAAACTACAAGAGATAAAATATAAAAAGCATGTTTTTATCAACAGTGAAATACCCAGCAGAAAGTTTGCAGATACGTGGAAAGTTTTAAAACAACTTACAATTGGAGTCCTTGTGAAAGAGTTCGGTCAATTTCTGCAACTCTGCCATTCTAGGGTTGTTAAAAAGGATGATCCCCGACACTGCGAAGAATTGGACTCGAGTTTTAAGCAGTCCAATTAGGTAAGCCGATTAGCCAGGAGTGTACTGGCGCTCGGTGCTAGAAAAATGCATACGAATTTAATTCTAGTGCAAAAAGCTGGCATTCTCTTAAATCTACACTGTCCTCCGAAATAAATGCTCCGGACCGGACACATACATAAAATTCGCGGAATACTTAAGCGGAAATATTTTAATTGCAAACGTACGCTTAAATTAATTTTGTATTCTACGAGCATCTCGCCAAATGTTCGTGTATTCTCCTGGAACAGTTCAAGTATATTTTCCGTCGTTTTTTGTTTTTTTTGGCTTTGTTTTCTGCTTTTTTCCCACGTAGTACTTGCGCACTTAGACGTGCCTGACGGGCTCGGGAAGTTTGGAGGCGACAGGTATAGCACAGGGTGGTAACTTGTGACAAAACGTTCGATTTATATCTTTAAGGATGGGTGTGGATGGTTCCGAGCCTGGGTATTTTTATCTGCACAGACAATTTAACATTATCGGAGGGTAATTTTAAGGAATTACCTTTCAGGCCATAAAATAACGAAATCAATTTATCCGTTCCCTTGATTCCTTCTTAAATTTGTCTCCCCGCCATGCGAGAGGTTAGCTCAATATACAGAAAAGAAGTTATGGACCAGGAAAATACCTTTAAATTTACATTTTCTTTGTTCACGGAATACCAAGCGTTTTATCGATTCTGCTGGCCTCACACATATCCTGAGACATGCATGGAAATGATTAAGAAGCCTTGTTAAAGCAGAATTGCATTTGGAGCATAATTTATTCCACTATTATGTGATTTTGCAGTCCTTTAGTATAGCTATAAAGACCATGCGACTTAAAAAAAAAATAACGCTTAAAACGTGCTTTAGGACAGCCATCTCATGGGTTATACGCTCGGTACTTTCTGAGTGTTTCGTACCTTTCCGAGTGGGAAAAGTCGTACATTGGTTCAATCGTAGGACTATAATTTGCCCCTGGCGAAGGGAAGCTGCTGCAATAACTTATTAGATGTTTCCTTGCACTTCGCAGAAATTCATGTGGAAACTGAATTATCGTTGGAAGCCACGGAACAGATGCTTTGTTCCTCATTTTATTTATTGCAGTGAGAGGCAATGGAGTTTCATTCGATTGAAAGCGTAATTGATGCTATCTTTAAGCTGAAGCACGGCATGTGCAGGTCGTTAGTAATTGTCCCCGTGATATATTGCATATGTTGTTTAATTCATAGGGGGCGAAAGACGCAATCGTTTCGAACTGACCTGCATTGTTTCCGAGCCTTTGTGTCCATTGCTGTTCTTGCCCTCTTGTTTTTTTGAGTGGGTGTACGGAAGGTTACTCCAAAAGTTTGGAAAAATGAATGACGTGTACACGATGAGAGTGACCTACATTTCCTAGGTTCCTATTTCCCCATGGTAGCACGGAATTCATGAATTATCGTTAAGAGCAATTTTTAAAGAATTTTTTATACGTAATTTGAAAAACTTGCATTACGTAGGTAAATTTTTAAAAATTGAAACATTTCTTTGAGGTCATGAGCTGTTACGTATCAAGAGCTTGCCATAAATAATATAATTTTAAACTAATAACATAATAATAATGCTGCTCTCTTAAATCGCATTTTAAAGTGATAGTTCTCACAATTTCATTACGTTCTTAAAAAGTTTTAATCCCTCTATTAAAGCCTGGTGCCTGGTCTAGAACAAAAATATTTCTTGTATTTTATTTGATCTAGACATTTTTAATACACCGACATTCTGCCAGTACCTTTTATTTTGAAATAAATGCAAACTAATTAAATTAGCTGATTTTTTCAAAATACACATTTTTGGGATGTATTTTTTAGAAAAAAAATTGTTTTCGATTGAAATAAGTTACTGACTTAGATTTAAATGACTTACTTAATTTAAAAAATAAAATAATTAGAGGAAATTATTGTTTCGTATGAAATTTTTATATTCGCAAATCCCGCAACTTCCAAGCATTAAGTAAAAATTCCATTTTATGTTTTTCTTCAGTGTACTTAAAAGTTAGTAAGAGAGCCATTAAATTCAAACTTTCTTAAATTTTAAAATTTCTTAAATTTACATAAATCAAAATTGTCCGACAAGAAGTTTATAAAAAGTTTATAAGAAACGTAAAATTTTAAAAGAGAATTTTTCGAATCACTAGGAATTTAGAAGTAGTAAATTTTTAAAATGAATCGTTTGATTTAAATTTCTAATAATTAGTAAATATTTTCTGATGTGTGTGGTACTGGTTGTTGTTTTAATTTTTAAAATCTCAAAATCAATTGACTAAAATTTTAAGTTCTTCATTATAAAACAACAAAATTTTGTTTAAAGAAAATTGTTTCCATAATTCTGTGTTTAAAGGTTTTCATTTTTTAGCGCTTAGCTACACCGACAGGATACAAACGTACCCCACGTTTAAAACGTTTAATTTTCGAGAATAATTATTGAAAGTTCTAATTGGTTTGATCTGTCGATTAAATAAGAAATAAAACAAAATATGGTTTTAAAATTTAAAAATTAGCTCGGGGTACAAACGTATCCCGCGGGTGTAGTTGCGTGGCAAAATTTTACCAGTGGAGCTGAGGGTTAACGAAGAGGCTTTTGGGTTGCTTGGACTTTGTTGTCAGTTTAAATTGACAAACATTCTTTAAAAACCTGGACTAAACATTTCTGAACCTTTGGAAAATTTTTTTCTCAAATGTTTGAAAGAAGCTTCAAGAGAATTTTGTTAATTAAGAATACCTACAAGATTGTTAAAAAGAAATGTTCCAATTTTAATTTCGCTATCTATGCTTAAGACACATTGGGATCTTACTTATAATTTTAAAAGTATAAATTGATGGTTGTGTTTTTCTATATTCGTGATATTATTATATTATAAATTAATGTAAGCAAAAACCTTTGTATTAGTGTTCATTAAAACACCATAAATAATTCGAAAACTACTTAACTTTTTCCTGCTTGTAATAATTAAAGTTGTATTCACGATGTTTCACGTAATTAGTTGATTTTATAAAGACAATATTTTTTCATAAAGAGGGAATTCAATCAATTTTTAATACATTTTACAATATACAACATCCATAAATGGAACTATTGCTTCTATAATTCATAAATTTATTAGAAATATCTGTGTCGAGCAGTATAGGTGTAAGTAATTTGAGCGCCTACGTTTCGGTCCTTCACATAGTATCAACCAATAATATCAGTTTTTTCTTGAGTGAGATTATAATTAGTTTTTTTAAAAGCTTCGATAACCTGACGCTTGGAGGAATGAGATTATTTGCTTTTTTCCAATTAATTTTTACGCGTCCGTACGTCTTGTAATAATTAACCTCCTTATTACTTTTTGTGAATTTCGCGTTCCGCAGCATTCCCGCGATACTTCCGATGTTAATGAGCATTATTCATGCGCTGTCCTTAATTGAATTGTCTTCATTATGCGTACAGAAATTGCCGAACAGCTCTTACAACAACGCATTATAAATTGTGAGGATTCGCGGTATCATGGAGTGTACACTGTACACGTGAACACGACGGCTTATTTTTACGACCGCCATTAATTTAATCGCTCGCAATTAAAGAAGGAGAGAATAAAATTAAAATTGGGAAAAATATATCCCGGCCTTATCGGCTCTGTGCCGCTTAATTACAGAAACCTACCATTGTTTTCCCAAGGTTCTGGTTGTGCGTCAAATGCCATAGAACCGCGTTCAGGGCAACTTTACAATTGTTTCTAAACATCAACTGCAATCTTCACACCTACTTAAAATATATTCGTTCGTTTTTTTTCCTTCATAAAAAATTCGAAGTAATTTAGCTGTTGCCAAAAATTCAATGCTGTCGCACTTTTCGACAGGTATATTTCAATTACGATGGCACTTCACTTCGAATTTCCCTAATTTAAAGAGAAGATGTGAAAAGTGACTTTGGTTGCTCTGTATTTCATCACCTACCGTCAGAATCAATTCTTGTTCCCCCCTTAAATTTTCTTAGCCGGGCTCTTGGTGTGTCGTACATCAGGTACTTGATGTTACCGACGATATTACACCTGTACTAGGTAAAAGTAAAGAAGAATGGGGCAATGGTGGTCTTCTCTGATATAGCTCAAGTTACAGCTTACGTCGAATACTCCGCCAGGTTGCGTGTGCGAAGCTATTTCCCAAAGTGCTTTGGGATCACTTCACAAAACATAAGCCATATAAAGAAGAACAATATAACAAAAGGTGTTAAGTAATGCGAGCACCCAAAGAGAAATTTTTGAGAACAGTATTTGAAATTGGTTATTTATGGCATCATATTTCCCGCCCCTTGGGCTCTCCACGGGTAGTTAATAAGAAGCAAAAAACCAGCCCTTCAATTCAGATCTGCAAAATTTAAATGGAATGACCCCGAACAAAATTTGAATATGGAAAGTGCTCCGCTGCCATTTCGGTTTCGATTGTGCTTTTCACCCATTTCAGCACTCTGTTAAATTATAAATTTTGTGATTTCCCCAGTGTTTCGGTGAAATGAACTGCAAATAATTTATGTTAGAGCTATTCACGGGCAACGGCACGGCGCGACAAAGGTCAGGCAGATACCTTGCCATATTTCTTATATAGCGAAAGTTAATGGAGGTATCTCGTTTCGGTTGGCAAATCTTAATTGCTGTTATGCATAGAATTTAGGTAGTATAATTACCTTTTGAAGAGCAAAGATGTATTTCAAAACATACCATTAAATTCGGCTATTTTACTTAGTCCTTTTTATGTTTCTTAGAAGAACGCTTATCCCATTGCTTCCCTCCTTGAGAAATTCACGGTCCATTCTTAAATTATAGATGATACATTTTATACCTTAAACATGAAGAATAATCACCTATCATGAAAGAGAATATTTCAATTTTATATACTTTTGTTACCTAAAATAATATCAGAACACGCATTTTATCAATAATCTTAAAAATTTTGTAAGTTATATCAAATTCGCCATTAAAAAGTCTTAATTGTAATAAATGGCAGTTTTTTTACTTATATTTCTTTACTACAGACAAAGACTTAACAACGTTCCTACGGGTAATACTTGTAAAATATGAAATCAGGTTGAACCCCCTTACAATCGGTCCTTGAAGTTTTTAACAGTGAAGAAATGTCAGTCTGTGAAATTATATAACTAAATGAATGCCTATTAAGATTCATAAAATTGCGAAACTTAAAAATACATTGTAATGTAGTTGAACGAAATAAAGCCTGGTTTAAGTAACGCTCCCTGATGAACGAGTGAAGAGTTCTGTTGTAATATGCGTAAATAAACACAAACGTAGTCAAAAATCTATTGGAAGTGTTGTATAAAATTGATATAATTTTGTTCAGCAATATCCCTCAGTTTACGACATTAAAAGTTCTATAAAATTATGTGATTGAGCTACGATGTCTTAAGTATGCCTTAAGTAAAAGTAATGAATTATCTTCTAGAGAGCGTAATGATGGTTTCTGAAACAAATTCATGGTTGTCGAACACACTACTTCTTATTTGTTTCTCAGTAAACTCAGTTTTGAATACAGAGTTGGAAATTATAATTAGAATTTGGACAATTAGTATTTGTGAATGTGATTAAACTCGTTCATGTTTCATATCTCCCCCAAAAAATGTTTCTTACTCAAAATGTAGTTGAAACTCCGAATTGGGTAAGTTCGTTTCGTTCACACGAAGGATTAATTTTTGAATGCCAAAATACACGACGACCATAAAGGCAATTTTAAAATACTGTCAAAACCTTTAATATCGCCAAAATGTTCTTTGTAATATTTTTCCCTCATTTGAGAAAGGACCGGGTAGCTTTAAACGACCCTGCGTAGGGTGGGTATGCGTATCTACATAAACGTGCTCTACTGTAACTGATGTCGTAAAAAAGGAAGGTCGAGTTCCTGGGGCTAAACGGCGCGGTGAAGGGCTACAAATGTCATCCGTTTTCCTCCCGGCTAAATTTTATCTGTAATTAGCAGAGGTAAATTGCCTTTTCGGATTAAGGAGCTTTAGTGAAGAAGGGCAAGGGGGGCATCACACCCAAGTTAGACGCAAAGATTGCGTACCTTCCGAAATAGCGCAAACCAAGTTAATTTTCAAATAATTTGTACTTTTTTTTCCCTAAGGTATCCCAACATAAAGTTTGTTGTGAAAATTTCGCCGGGATGCTATTAATAGGATCCTGTTTAGCACAGTTTTAACGAAGAAGTAGTAATTACGAAGCTTGGAGAACGGCGAAGCAATGGAAGCAATTATTTCATGCAGATCAGATATGGATGTGATTTTTGTACATGATTAAATTAGGTAAGGCAGGGGATCCGATTACAGACCCATCGTAGCTTTTAAACCTCGCAAAATCCATATAAAGTAGATCCAAATCAAACATGTAAAATCAATAAATATGTATTTTATTTAAATTTTTAAAGTGGTGTTTGATTTCTACTTAATTGTAGAATTTTATGCATATTTCGTTTTTGGGTACAGTTTGTGGGATTCGTAGTCTCTAGCGAAACAGAGCAACATTTTTTGGTACTACAGTCTATAACTATAGGTAGTCGAATACGTGGAGGATAGCTGTTTAGAAATAAAGAATTTAAAAAGTGTAATTTAAATCAACTGCATAATTGCAGCTAAATAAGTGGTTTCTGATGCGATGAAAATTATTGCATTTTTTAAATAAATAAAGAGACGAACAATTCATTGGTGGATTTTAACTATTGTTGTTGATATATTTAAATAAATTATGAACATTGTTACTAAATATGAGTTTAAATAAAATTGGTCAAGTGTGCTCGAGCTGTAAGTGCGCTGTATCGGAAATTTAAAAGCTATTTTAACATGCCACTACATAGTTTATGTACTTGTACTAAATTTAATTGAACTCCATTTCGAATCCAAAAAACGGGGTATTAAGGTTTTTAAATTCGATATCTCCAAGTAATGGTATTTATTTATTTATTTAATACACTTCTAACTAACGTACGTAGTTCGTTGTATAAAATAAAAATACTGCTCGACTTGAATAAATATGAAGTTTCCTTTGAGCTCAATATACAACATCTTCACACAAATAAATTTTCGACTAATTGTACTAAATTGTATGTGAAGGGGATTTTAATTGTGGTTTGTGTTCTTACAAATTTTAAAACTCTTTATTTCCCTGATTAAAATTTATATTATTTTCAGGTATATCTGATAAAAGGCGTATGATTTCATTTTCTAAAAGTTACTTGTATTTCATTGAAATTTCGTCTATACACACTAGAAAAAACGGAGTAAATTTATGGATATTAAATTTACTCCTTAAAGTCTTTAAGCCCACCTATAAATATACAATTAACTTCCAAGTAATTTCACAGTACCTCCCTGAGTCATTTAACATTAATTTGTTTTACACAACGAGGGTCTTTCTCTTTCGGTTTCGGTTAGCAATAGATGCTTAAATTTTCGTCAAAGGCTTCATCGTCTTTAATTCGAATGAATTGGAGCAACAGTGAACCCTGTAAAAGTTGTTTGTAGTGCTACCGTTTCAGTGCTCGGATCGAACTAGGGCTGGATTAATTGGGAAATGGCAACAACGGTAAGCATCAACGATTGGCATTTTCTATAAATTACATCTGGCCCGGCTGGATGCTGGATACCGAGGAGCAGACCCGGGGATCTATTCGCTCGTTCAAATGATTCTAATTGCTGATAATTTGTTGCAGTGAATAGATTCAGCGTGCCAGGATTATTCCGGGAACATATTACACAGGGACCGGATTCGAATCTGGTTTGGCGGTCCGAGGCGGATCGCAGGACTATATAAAATGGAAATACCTCAAATTGTGGCCCCACCTTTTTTATGTACACGCCGGACTCATTATTCGGTTTTATCAGTAATACGGTTCTCCGGGAAATTACATGAAAGCAGATTGGTTTGCACACCAACATTTCGTTGCTAATTACACGAAATTTAATATAAAGATAGAATTTTCAGGGACATAAGAGGTGGTTCGAATAAATGTACTCCTCTTCCAGTTTTGGAAAAGGTTGCACGGATTGTAGGTTAATGAATTTAATAAATATGCTACGTATTTCGTTTTTATCTGGGGAATCAATTCAATTCAATTCAATCCCCAAAAATTTCTTAAACGAAAAATGATAATGAAAAAATTTTACCTATATTAAATTTTCCTCTTCAGAACAAAATGGCTTTTAATCATAACCCATAGAGACCTTTTTACAATATAGAAATAGTCTAACGATAAAATTTAATTAAATCTGCAAGAGCACGTCTATGGAAAAGTTATTATTTATAATATTGAGCTGTTTTCTTTGTGTGTCTTATCTTTTTCAAAGAAAAAAGAAGAAAAAATATGAACTTATTTTACAAACTCTTGACATCTCTATTCAAAATTTACTAAAGGCGGAAAAGGAGACCACGACAACGACCATCCTCCTTTACCAGTAGAACTTACTTTGAGAGGATTACAGGAAAATTTAATGAACTGGAAAATTACAAAAGCTTCTGTTCGTGTCTTCAGAGATTCACCCTCCATTCCCAGTTTAACGCATCCTAAAACTCGAGCTGTGTCCTATGTTTCCAATTCACCCCACCCGGGCTCCAAGATTACACCGACTCTACGGTGGCTCTTGGCATCTGATAAATTTGCGTTTCACAGATATTGCGGCTGTTAAATGTTTCCTAAAATATGAAAAAGCAGCTCAGCGTTCCTGCAAAACGAAAATTAAAAGCAATATCGCACTGTCAGAAAAAGTGAGCTAAAAGTAGGATAACCGGAATGGATAGCATCCTTGCGTAAAGTGTTTAAACATTATTAAAATATAATTCAATTTCACATATTTCTAAGCAAATATCAATTTTTATTGAAAAATTGTAATATGATGTTTGGTAAAAAAAATATTCTAAAATAAACGTTATAAGGAAATTTTTTAAAAACTCCATTTTAGATATGCATTAGACTCTGGGCAAAGTAATAATATATTCTTATTTTCGTGTAAGAATAATGCGTTGAAATGTATAAAAAGTAAACTTTTAAACAAACTCTAGATTTAGTTTATTAAATACATTTAAATGGTTGCATTGAGTCCTCCTGTTTATAAATACGAGTAAAGTTATCCCACGCCTGAATAAGTTCCAGTCCCCAAAAGGGTTAATGTGCTTTCAAATGGCCGCTTTCACAAATATCCCAGCATTTAAAATATAAAACAAAATGATGTCGCAAACAATTATATTTATTAGACTCTAATTTTCGATTCTTCAAAACGATCTTTGTTCCAAACTAGCAATCGTTTACAGAGAGATAGCGAAGTTCTATCATAAATTCAGTATTAATTTTTAATTTACAAAAAACACAATACGGTGTACTGAAAATCAATACATAACAATAAAGTAAAATATTGTATAAGGTATTTTTAATGGACGCGTGAGCACTTTTGCAAGAATTTATTAAAGTCGATAGTCGGTTACCTCAAGCGTTGGTAATAAATTATAAAGTATACATCATGAAGGTGACTTGCGGAAAAAAAGATAAAACCATCCGCTGTGATTATGTTAAAAATTTGAACAAAGACCAAAAGATTAAACTGAAGGTTACCCTAAGAAAAACCAATTAAACGTTAATCTTAAAAAATTTCCTCCACTCAGTCATGTGTTAAGTTTTTGAAATCTTGAAGTACCCCCTCAGCTTATCTACGGAAAGCCTCAGGCTACACAACACTTAGGTATGCGAATCCTCGATGTGATTCCAGGTAAAATGAGATTTTCTGCTGCTGAAATGGATTCCTTTATAAAGGTTTCGCTGAAAAGGCATTTTCCTTCCCTTTATATGATTATGTGTCCTTTCGATATGGCAAAGGGATTCTTCAAAACCTTTACGACTGAAAAGATTGGGATGCAATGAATTAAAAAAGGAAAAAAGAGAAAGAATTTATAGGGAAAAAGAAAATGTTGACACCCTTTGAGAATATTTACAAACGGTCAATGTGCACTTTAACAATTCCTTAGGATAAGCGTTGTTGTTTAAATTTAAGGAAACTGCTTTTGACTTCCACGAGCCTCTCGAATGTCTTCAATAAAATTATAATATTGCAGACACGTGTGCACGGGCCTTGAAGTTATACATATACTTCGTAGAGATACGTGCCTACCAGTTTATGTAGATTCTGTGGAGCATACGCATAAGGACTGAGGAGGAACATTAATGTTGTCATCTGTGCTTAATTTCATTAGACAAATTCGTGCTGTAAAAGACACTTGTGGCGGCGAATTTATTGTGTACTTCTCCTTGTAATTTATTGACATTGTGCTACTTTATTGTTACTGATCTCCTGCGGAGGCGTATACAAAGTTTAAGTTTCAAAATGTCTTTTCAACAGGACTTCGAGTTTCGGAACGACTTCCATAGCAATAGCGTATAATTTCCAAGCGTTATGTTTAGTATTTAGAAAACATTGTAGTCACGTCATGGCCCTGAGGCCATAACAGAACAATTAAAAGATTTCATCTATAGGAAACTACTTTATTAACAGCTTTGTGTACGAAATTTATTACTATTTCACTAAAACATTTTTAAAATAATAAGAAATTTATTGACTTAAGAAAAAAAACAAAGCAATTTGTAGGTTATCGAAACTTATTTTATTTTAAGACTGATAGATTAAAGTATTGCTTTAGATGGTAAATTTAAAGTGGCGAAAAAAATATTGGTAAAGCGATTAATTTGTATATTCATAATACAATATTCAAATTATTAGGATTAAGGCATTTAATAATTAGAAAAAAATTCTCTTCTTTTTGTATATATTTAACCCTAAATTTTAATCTTAATTTTGACGATTCTTCCTTTATTTGATAGAATCATGTTTTACGTTACTTATTCTTTTTTAGTTTTTTTATATGCAGTTTTCAACTTTTATTTATTAATGTATCGGAAATTTATCTCTTAAAATGTTAAAGTATGAAGGTTGATACCACTGGTTAAATTTAATTTAAAAAAAGAAAACCAAAACTGTCTACTGACATGGAGCTACTTAGATAAAATAGAAACTAGCTTTATGCAAATGTTGAAATTGCACTCAAGTAAGACAGGGCTGTCTTGACTTGGTATTCTAAATTTTGACTAGGTAGGTCAAGTTCTTGGGAGGTATTGCAACTTTTCTCGAGGAAATCAGACATTTCAAAGATTCAGCTACCAATTTTCAGGGCTCCAGTTTCTGCTGTTGAGAGAGCTTTCCTTGGGTCTTAAAGAACTGACTCGGACTTTGTAAGAAAGTCAGCTCTACCTCTAGAGGAAACTATTCATGCATTCCTTGCAAGGAGAGACTAATGACTTACAGGTTCAATATACATCAGAGCCACTGATATTTATAACTATCTGCAGTAAGTCTTGGATGATGATCGCAAAATATCTAATATACTGTCGTTGTTAATCTGCCTATGAAACCTCTGCCATGGAATTCCTATTTAAAATTATACAACAACTTTATTTGCTTTCTGAAATGTTTGTTTTCAAGGAGTAAAGTAAATTCATATTTTTTTTTTGTAGTTATGTCTGTACAAGTACTTGGAAAGCTTTCAAGGTTTGTAAAACTTTCTCTAGACAATACCCTTAGATTTTGTAGTATTATTATGTATTTTCAGAGCTACAAATACTACAGTTAAATTAATTAAATCTCGATAGAATTCCTTCTAATTAAAATAAAGTATGGAATGAATTTGGAACTTAAACCGATTAATCAAACTTGTTTGGGTTTACCTTGAATTTAAAGAAGATATAGAGAGCAAACGAATAGACGAAATTATCTGTCTGAGTACTGAACAATATCATTCCAGGGTTCCTTTCGCTAATAATAATAACATTGAAGGGCTGTGATTACTTCATTGGGCGCTTAGGTACTGGTTACCCACTTGAATGCATTAAGGTAAATTTAACAAAGCGTTAAATTATGAAAATTCCTAAAGTGTTTACAAAAGTTCTAATCGCAAAGATGCCGCATTTCCTTTGCAGTCCCTTCTCATTTGCTGGACCATAAGAACAATTCCCTGCGTTCCCTGAAGTTCTTCGCTTAGCTTTACTAAAGATAAAAGACGTCCATAACAAACTAAAGCACTCAACATTAATGCCGTCTTATGGTTGTTTACAGAATAGGGAAACTGTAGCCCCACAGGTCTACAGTCTACATTCAGTTCACCTTCACCGTCTTTAGTCCCGCAGCTAAAGAGAGAGGAAACGGTGAAAGAAGAAGAAGAAGAAGAAGAAGAAGAACAAGAAGAACAAGAAGAACATTTTACCTGGAGGAGTACCGCTTATTTATCTTATATCAGGGCCGCTCTCAGGTGTATAAGAAGATATAACGACCAATTTTGAACGTAAGAACAACAGAAAGGACTTCGAATGGGGGAGACTCCGCTCCCCGAACTCGGACCATTTCTCAATGCGGCTCATCCTTCTGTCGGCACAGGCTTCGTCTAATGAGACAGGGACGATTATTACGCAATCGATTAACCGAAAAAACGCTCCCTTTAGTACCAATTAAACTCGCTATTAAAGCCCTGTCCCGAAAATTAGTTGCAATTGATGACACTGTCGGCATGCCAGGCGTTTTGTTACTGGTCCTCCCTAACGAATCGAAATTAACTGACCGTGCCACGGAGC
Source organism: Proctacanthus coquilletti (assembly GCA_001932985.1). Lineage (NCBI taxonomy): Eukaryota > Metazoa > Arthropoda > Insecta > Diptera > Asilidae > Proctacanthus > Proctacanthus coquilletti. The sequence goes on along the minus strand of MNCL01000094.1, from coordinate 445,400 downwards.
TGCTCAAAATTGCCACCGTAGTTTATCTGCTCCGTGTAGTTCAACTAAAATTAATTGACGGAAATAGAAATGAGGTAAATATAATTTGTTAAGTCGTTCGTTGCCTTATTAGGACCCCAACCCCGCTGCAAACGACGCCCTACTGATAGCCTTTTGTAATTTTACATCGCAATCGCCTCCAGACAATTTATGGAAATGTCGGCTATCCTTTAATAATCGACAAGGATTACCTCGATTTTATTTTCAATAGAAGTCTTGTTTTGTAGACGGAAGTTTCCTGTTTCTTATAGCGATAGTAGAAGTTAAATATTTATGACGCTATAAGCTGGATTATCTTGTTATTTTTAAAAAGTGAAAAATGGAATACTCTTGCAATATTCCCATTTTAATTTTCATTTTAATTTTACTTTGGAGATCTGAAAGAAATCAGCTAAGATTTTATAGAAACTTGTTCGTCCTTTACATGATGAGCTGTCTTGAGTGTTTATAGAAAATCTAGACCCTTTAAAATATTATATTATAATGCACAATTCTTTTTAAATAATAATGTAGAATCCGATTTTAGTCAGAATTATTTAAATATTGGCTGGGCGCAAGGTGTTTAGAGAGAGAATGAAGTAAATTTTTTAATTTTGAAATATATTTTTCTTAAAAATCTTAGAAGACACAGCACTTCCGCTTCCGCGTTCGTAATGGAAGGAAGAAATTCTATATAAAACGTGTATCGCTTGACCAGTAGTAAAAATGTGTTGACTGGTGATATTTTTTCGAGGTTCTATGTCAAAGGCAATATTTGAATTGTTTAGAAGTTAGAACAGCAAATGTTATTTGTTTGTTTGTTTCCTTGTACCAAAAACCACGGCAAGAATATTTATGGGATTTCTATTGTCCGATAAGTCTCAGACATAAAGCTTAACTTAGCGTATAGCTTCTCTTTTATGTCTTTCTGACCATTTATACCTTTGGTACTATTTTATTCAATGGACAGGACACGTAGGTCAACTTAAATCTTAGACTTCTACTATTCCGACATTCCGCTTCCTTATGAGGAACTCCAGGACGACGGGTTCCCGGAGATTTGGTGCAGTTGTTTGTGTTTTTCTTTGTATTAATTACGTAAATCGTCGTATACATTCGCGGAGGGTAGACAAGATCACGCTCGACAGTAAAATTTGCTCTCTAAACTGCCTGCCAATTTAAAAGTTTTCAAAGCAATTTGAAATTTTTGAATTCGTTTAAGACTAATTATGGAAAAAATTCATCGTTTCCCACACAGCGATGAAAATTACATACGGACAATTTACATATAGCGAAATCAACATGAGGGTCTTAATTGTTGATTGTTTTGGATTTTATAAATATTTATTTATACTATTGGTTCTTAAGGAAGACAGAAAAAATATATGATTTATGTATACAAATAATAATAATTACTACCAACAAATTTTGTATAAAGTAGTGAATTTATATGGAAAGAAAAAACTTGGAGACATGGAACTCAACTACTGCGTGCTATAAAAATGCGTATGTACCGGCAGCAATATTTTAATCCGTCGAAGGATTAAATATTAATATTAATATTTTTAAGACGTCGAAGGTAAACTATAAGTTGCGTTTTTTATTCACTTAATAATTACTTAAAGAACTGAATTAGCATTCTGTAAACGAAAAACATCAGTTACTACTAACTATAGAGTATTTTTAGAAACGTACATGTCCAGGAGACCTATGCGAGTGGTAGAGCAAGTAAATACACGTCAGTGGTTGAGGGTTAAATTTTGAGGAAATGAAGAAATATTACTTCCTCCGAAAATGCTTTTACAGTTTGAAGATCTTCTGCTTCACTAATTACATAATCTGAAATCTAAATTACTTGAAATTTGTTAATAAAAATTTTACTTCACTTTTGAGAACACGAAGTAAAACATTTAAATTTTCAGAGTCAAGACATTGTTGGTTATAGAAATAATTTTGATTTATTCACTGAGAAAAAACTTAAGCAGTAAAATTTATAATTTTACATTTTAATAATTTCTAATTTAAATCACGTTGCATGTTAAAATATATCCTTTATTTAATGACTTTTTTTTACCTTGGTCTAAATAAGTATAATTAAAAAGAAGATTCGAAAGTTGAAATTGAGAACAGAACGGATTTGTGTTTTTAATTTAATATGAGTAAGAGGTGCGAAATCATATTTATTTAGGTTTTTTTGTTTAAATAATCAGACGATGATTTTTGGTAGATTCAAAGCGGACGTTTACAATAAAGCCCAAATAAAGTTTTGTTCGAACGCCTTTATTGTTAAAATAAGCAAATACGGGTAAGACGGAAATTTCGTCTTTACACAGATGTCCGCATAAGTCTTAGAAATCCCTGTGATCATTTCCACTCGAAATACGAAAATCTAGCATAAAAGAAAGACTTCCTGGTGTGCTGTATTTATTGATATTTTATTTAGCTTTTTTCGTATCTACTTTTCATGGACTTAATATTTGCAGAGATCCTATATACGGAGGATTATCATGTATTAAGGGTTTTAAAAGGCAAGGGAATAAATAAATAGACATGTCTTTGTTTTCGTCGTTTTTCTTTTTATTTTTTTCTCTGTGCCGCCGTTTAAACTGTACTAAGTTGAGAAAATCCAATATTTTCTTTATGGAAGTGTAATCGACGAAATCTCTCGAAAAGTGAGAGTGCTCTCTAAATGCAGCACGAGTGCTTCTCGGGCTCTGGCTGTTTTGTTTCTTATCCTTATCGTATTTTCGGGACAATCTACGCTTACATACAAAGGCATTGAGGAGCATCAAAATGGCTGCACGATTCCTGTGTGCACAATTTGGAATGGTCCATTCGCACACCATGGCACGGGATGGGAAAAAGATGAAGATCTTTGAATGACACCAGAATGTGTGGAACGGCTTGAAAATGCGCATGGTCAGTGGAAAATAGATTTCAGTATTGGAAAATGTTTTTCTCATCTGCTTTTCGGCGTGAGGTTCTCCAGCCTTTTTGGACATTTCAGTACAATACGATTTTCGTCTCGTTTGCTTCAAAATGGCACTAAAGTGTACTCGAAAAGCTATGACTCACCTCGTTAACCCGTTCATCTACAATTCACTACTCCCTTTGAGTTCGGGAGCTTTTTGCATTGTAGTCCCCCAATTTGTCCCCTTGCGCTCGATTTTTGGAGTTTTGACGTCAACGAGGGCCACAGGACAGCATATGGTCCTGTTGATGAACTAGTAGGATACTCGAATGGACTAAATCAACAAAATCAGGTTAGCGATAAAAGGGTTTTGTTTACGTACAAATTCTCATATTGACCGGATTAGTTCCTGACATTTTCACATTTTACTTCGTTGACTTTTGCTCCAGTTTTCCTTCTTGAAATGAGACAAAATCGTGATGGACCCCTTTTTCGTAAATTTTCCATTTTGGTCCTTTTCCAAATCTTAAAGTTTAAATCTTGTAGGCAAAAATCACCCTTTCCTTAAATTACTTCCACAAAATCTCACTGTAATTATTTCACTCAAAAGATTGAACTTCAAGTCATATGAATAAATGTTTGAAATAAACAATTTTAAAAATTCACCGCATGTATTCGAATATTTTAAGCGTTTTTCATTTCTGACGAAAATATTAGCAAGTCGACCCACGAAAAATATGCAAATTTGCTTTACTCAGATAAGCACAGTATTAATTATCCTTGATTACTTCATCGTCCTTTCGCGGTCCCACTAGCCTCTTTTGAAGTAGGTAATATTTTAAATTTATGAATGAAAGATTCCATTGGGATGCGCAAAGAAAGGCTTAGATTATTCCATCGTTATCGTTGTCACTAATAATTAGCAGACATTTAATTAAGGGCAAATCATTTATGAACCACTCTCGGCGTAAGCGTCCATTTCAATTAATTAGAGATTTTTGTTTAATTGTGCTTTATCATAGCTTCGATTTGTTCTCCGTTGCAGGAGAGATTTATTTAAGTATTATCGAAGGAAAGTCATTAATTATCTGTTCCACAGTAGAGCTCTGAATAATCTGACCGTTTAATTTTAGTTCGCAATATTGAATAATTTTATTTAACTGAATAATTAACAATACTTAACTGTAGGTATTTTTGTCTAATATTTTTTTTAAATCTTTGGCTCTTTTGGGATATTTTTTGATGAAAATCTGTAAAAGATATTTTTGTATTTCGTCTTATTGAAATTATTCATATATGGACACTATTCAAGTATTATTAAGTACTATTTTGGATATTTTAAAACCAAGTTTTTACTTTACTTGAACTTAAACAAGAACTAGCGAAGTAGTGGTATTATTTTTATTCATAAGTGTTTTTTTGATCAGTTTTTAGTTATTTTGACGAATCCTTTTAAGACCTTATAATTTCTTGCAAACATATTTAACACCAAAATGCCTCTCAATATGACAAACCTGTAGATTTCAAATGATTTCAATATTGAATTTATTAAAAAATAACGAGTACAAAAAATGACCTTTGATTTGAGTTTTCTTTAATTGTAATTTACTTATATAAAAAAAAATATCTTTTGTGATTATGTAAAAAAAATTATAAGCAGTATTTCTAAATCTTATAGGCTTAATTTAGTTGGTAACGAATTTCCTACGAAAATAGGACAGTATGTCATCATTATCGTTATTTATCATTAAAATATTAAATTTATGTATCTTTCTTATCCGAAACATTCTTCGTGTACCTACGTACCCAATATATCCTCAAAGAAAATAAATAACTTTGGAACATTTCCTCCTCGGAGTGCTTTAAAATGGGCGATATTGTTCTGCAAATGGCTGTTTGTCCTTACTTTACTGCTAATGCTGGTCTGATTTCCCTTCGTTTAATGGCTATCTGGGGTATTCATTGGGCGCTGATAAACGCATTAAAGAAAATCTGTCTTAAAACATCTGCTCTACAAGACTCTGAAAGAAATTGAACTCTCACCTTAGAAATTTGTGATATCTTCTTACGCTTTAAGTCACGAACTTGTATGTATCCTATAAAGAAACGGGAGCAGTTCAGGCTTTCCAAATTTGTGTAAAAATTTGATAAGGTTGAAAGTCGTAAAAAAACGAATAAAATGAGAGATTCCTATTTATAACGCTTAATAAATCGAATATTAAAAATTCCGTGGCCTCTGGCCCCTGGCCTTCTTCTTTTGTTATTGATACATTTTATAAAAAAAACTAAATTGGAAATTGTAGCTGATCAGGCGGGAGGGGAGTGATTTACGTCCAAAGTTTCTTGTTCATAAGGAATTTCCATAAGAGTAGATAAATTAAAAATGTGATTCTTGAAAAGCATCCATAAAAAGAAAATTGAAAACACATTCAATGTATTGAAAGGAACAATACTCGTCATTTAGTTTACTATGTCTGTAGTAAGAATAGTTCCTCATTATACCAACAGTGGTATTCTGAAAAGCGATTAGGTATACGAGAAGTGCAGCTCTACTGCTTCAGATTCTGATTGGCAATCTGCATTGGAAAGTTAATTGAACACCACTTAGCTCTCAACGTGATTTCGTAATTGTTTTGTTCGGATTGATTCTTTTTCCTCTATTATTATTATTATTTTTTTTTTCAAAAGAACAGAATTCAATTGCAGCCCGGGAATGGCATACGTGCCTATATCATGTCTGACCTATGTCAGTTTCCCTTTTCACAGGATTTCATGCCCAGGTCATCCTCGTAAGTATTCTGGCCACAAAATATACGTTGATTGAACATTTCACTGAATGAGTGGAGTAGACACATCACACGGACCAATACTGCCCCAGAATACCTTCTGTGAACTTTTTCTGTTCTCTTTTCTGTTGAAAATCGATGAAAATTGGAGTCACGTATGCCTTAACTGAGGAAAATTTCCACTAGGTACGTGACTGTCATCAACAGAGCGGCGATGCCTAGTGCTCGGAAGGTAGAAACAAGGATTGGAGCCAGTACACTCGTCTAACTTAAAAGTCATATATATTGATCTAATTCACTAAGGAGGTATTCATCTGTGAAAACTTGGTCATACGGAAAATTATTTTCCTTGACCATCAGATGAGGAGTGCTTTTAGTGGCGATACTATGGCTGGATTCATCTTGAAATTGCTAACAATTTTGCTCCTGCTTTGAAATCATCCCTTGTATTTTATATGTCAAGATATTTTCAGTATTTTGATGTACACAAATAGGTACATTACATTATCATAATATTTTTAGGTTGTTATTCATCTAAAAAGCGTATAAAATTATAAAAAGGAGTTCAAAGAAAACTTTCATTAATATAAAAAGTAAAATATTTTTATGGTTCCTCGAATGTTAATACTTTGGAATCGACATAATTCTAATGAATAGTGAGCTATAAAAAATGAGAAACGAATATAGTTAAATTTACAATTTAAAACTAACACCAATCAAAATTTTTAGTTTTGTTTTGAACAATGTTTAAGAGAAGTAGACTGGATGAAGTCATATTAAAATTTGTTATTAATATTAAATGCATTTAGAGGGAGAAGATTTACAACTCCAATGCCTGCCTATATAGGAAATTATTTTGTTTTCTATGATTGAAACTAATTCTACTTTTTACGTCTATATACTATATACTATAACTTCAACATTTGAATTAAAATGAGTTAATACGTTTATTTATCGATAAGCTTCTTTTATTTACATTTTGACTATATTTTTATCTTTTAAGAAATGTTTAATTTTAAAAAATTTAACCTTAAAAGAGTATAGTTGAAAATATTTATTTAAATCACATTATAAAAAATGATAATATATTTTTTTCGTGCTGTTTACTTTTTAAATTAGCTGAATTTCTTTTAGGTATTTTATCAATTGTAATGTAACAGGCTTCTCTTAAGTTTCTTACTCAGTACCGACCTTGCCGAATAGCAGAAATGTGTACTTTTTTCCTCTGTTCAAAGATGCGGGCTGTGGGATGTGGGACGACGATCTGTACCCAAATCCACGCTAACGTTCTTATTTATCACGTGTCTTTATTTATCAAAGGACATTAGGGAAATTGGCATGCGGGGTGTTATTACCTTAATGAAACCCACTCTACGTCATATATAATTAAATTACCCGACTGGAGCAAAGGCTTATGAATGAGGAATACACCTTGGCTCGTCTGAGTACGCCCCCAGGGACATGCCGACTCCCGCCCCCGCAGGAAGTTCTTTGTTACATTGGCATAATAATGGACGGTATTTGTGTACAATTATGGAAATCATTGTAGCTCGACTACACGAATCTTTCAGTTGTGATAATGGCACAGTAATTAGAATTGAATAGGTAAGCAAGGAAGGGCCACCGCTGGGAGGGGCGACACATTTTAGTTTCAATTTGTAAACCTAGAAACTCGTCTTGAGACTCAAGTGGTTATCAAGTCCACTTACTTAGCGTAATTGAAAATCAAGAGGCAACCGACGAGTGAGTTTGTCTGGGGAAAAGGTTGTAAAAAAAAATTATTGATGAAGACAAGTGGGGTCTATCTCATTTTGTTAAAAAGTTACAAAACTTTGAGTTCTGGTTTAGAAAAAAATGAATTACCGTCTTATTTCTACAAATGATTTTTCAAAAGCTTTTTGTTTTCTGGTCAAAATAATTCCACTATAATTGTGGTGGACTGATATGTTATTTAATAAAAAAAGAAGAGATACAAATGAAAATAATAACTAAGATTATCAGCTCTTTCGTTTTTATTAAAGTGCTACAAATATTTTTTTTATATAACGTGTACGAATACTTCAATCAAAATCAGTCTAGTAAATTTACCGAATTTTTAAAAATATACTTTTTCTTTAAATTCGTCGCTTAATTCCTTAAGAATTTTTGTAATTTATGTCTAGAACCACTGGCCTGATCGATATGAAACCTTTTTGTATAAATTGTGAATATTTTCTCCTAGATCTGTCTTGATATTGAATTTATCCGTGCGTTGTCCTTGTTTAGGCGTGTTCTTTATTTTCTCGAACGACTAGACCGATATGGTAAAACTTTTCCTTCTTACTAAGTCTCGTACAGGTTTAAATAAATTTCTAGGATTTCGAAGACTCTGAAAAGTAAATAATAACTTTAACATTTCGAAAATACACATCTTAGTCTATCTTTAAATATTCCATAGTCGAATAGCTACTTTTCACTGCTCCATCACGACTCAGATCACGGGCTTAATTCAAATACCTCTTTGAAATATTTAAAGACAGATTAAAGTAAGATTAAATTTTCAAAATGTTAAAATTATTTGATACTCTTTAGAGTGTCAGTTTTGCAGCAGGTTTTATTTAGTATTCTACAATAAAACAATTTTTTTTTCAAATATACATTTCGAATTAATGAGATGATATTAGTTTTCTTTTTGTTAATAATTAAAATTAAAATGAATCCTGAGAATTAATTAAAAATTACACACAATATTGGATATGTTTAATTAAGTTCATTTAATTATGTTAGTTAAAGTTTTCATGGTTATCTCGTTGCAGGTGTGCATTTTCTGATAAAATTCATTCTGTTCGCTGACGCACTCCGAGCGGATGGGCGTCATGCTAAAATGTTTACGTTTGATCCCATTTGATTTAAAAATCATTGGGCGACCAATCGATGGAGCTGTACGATGCTGCCATTTAAATCGGATTCAAATGATATCAAGCGTCACTAATACACGAGTCCTTCGGGAAGAGTGAAGCTGAAGTTCTATGGTACAAGTACCAACAGGAGTTATGTACAAATTCACAACAGAATGCAAATTCTCCTCATTTCTATGCAAATCTTCTTAAGGGAGGAGTGCACCAGAGTACTCCTTTACTGCTTTGTTACTTTGCTTCAGGTTACTTTACTTGGAAAAGTTGCATGAATCTTGGAAGGTTCGCGCTAGGGCTGAGGATGGTGGTGGTGATGGGTATTTACGTCGAAAGAAAATGACGACAGAACCAGAAGGTGATTTTCCAGCTGCAGCATTACGACGATGGTAGCTTACTTTCTGTGACTTCTTGTGGAAAAGTTAACGTTAGTTGTTTCTATAAAGAAATTAGATTGAGGATAAATTCTCGGTAGGAACTTTTGCAATATTGCTGAGAGCCAATAACGATTCTGACTCTTTGTTAAGTTATATTTAAGAAAGTCGAATAATGTTAGCGTACGCACTAAATTGCAACCAAGATGCTGGAGAAGTTGCAATTTTAGGTGATGGGCGAAATAGTGCAGCTGAAGACACACGATTTACATAATAAAACACTTCAGTGGGAATGTAGAAGAGATTTTTTTTATATAAACTAAACATACACCTATCTAATTACATAAACGTAGGAAGCTTCAAATTTTAGCCCCGAGACTTTCAACGAGGCACAACAGAATTTTCCGACAAGTTTAGTGTACACTTTGGAGCAGGTTGTCCGAAGGGGGAGCCTTCGTCGGAACCCGGGAGAGTCTACTCCTGTAAATTATGCATGTTGACTAAAAGCACCGCAACGATTTAATATGAAAGACGAGTTAATAAAGATTACACGGTAGCCATTTGTGTCGGTGAAATTTTTTAATAAAAGTGTAAATTGCCATACTCGGTAGCGCATGAAATAAAGCCAGGTAATTCAGATTATAAGAGAAACCATTCGTGTAAGTGGTATTAGCTTGTAACTGCTTTACGAAAGCCTTTTATAGCGTGGCCCACGGGAGGTAATCGTAAAACGCGCCGTGCCCGCAGCCACAAACGCAGAAAGGTATCGCGGCTTTGTGCAAAAGAAGACCGAGAAAATCGAAAATAAATTCTCATTTATGAAAATTTGCATTTCTCGCAGAGCTTTTACGACGTCGCCGTCGTAGTCTAATGGAGTCTGGGAGCATTTCTTCGACTTGTCGATGTTTGTTTGGGTCTTGTGCTGTTTGTACCCCTCGTGATGTTGATTTACTCCATTCAAAATCTCCCCCTCTTGTGTACGGAATTAAAATGATTTAATAATAACCTTTTACATCTGTAGATCCCAGGACAGATTTAGTTCTGCATTTACTTTATAACGTCTTATTTATAATCAGTAAAAGTACACTTTAAGTCAACATCTTCTACTATTAGCAATTTTAATTTATTTCGACTGTTTTCTGAAGAAAACTGTAAAGTCATTCGCATCTGAAGAGTCATTCCTCAATATCTTTTTATTACACACTTAATCGTGTCAATGACTTCGTGGACGGTAGATAGAATTCGACAAAAAGCTATAGTCTATTTTAATTTACTTTGTAATCTACCTCATAATGTAAAGCTATAAAGACCTAAGGATAGACAGACCGAGCCATGGTATTTATAAACAGATTAAAAAGTTATTACACCTGTTCTAATATTATGTGTCATCGAAAATGCCTATAGTAAGTAGGGGACACTTTTCACGCAACTTTGATGGCAAATATTTCGTTTTTGTTCTACAGTTCAAAATAGAACAAAATGTAATAATTATTCCTTAAATTAGTTCTTATAGTGAGGATAACGATTTTTTTTAATTTAATTTTTTCGTATATCACATAAAAATTTTTTTAGTCATAAATGCAAAACAAATTTGAGAGGAATTTGGTCTTGTTTGAAAATTGGAAAGTGGCAAGAAAAAAACAAATTAAAATATTTTATGGAAGAAGTGAGGCGTATCGATCAGTTCTCAATAAAATTATTTTCCGTTGGTAGGTCGTTTGTGTTAGATGCTTTTTAAAATATTTTCATGCAATTGTGAAAAATTTTAAACGTTTTTCGAGGTAGTTTAGATATTCAATAAAAAAATTCTTTACATTTATTTATAATATCCTGTTCTAACATTGCCCATTTTCATTATAAAATATTACTTCTTTCAAAAATGCGAGAGGAATCCGAAATCAAATCGTAAGAATTTTTGAGATAAGTGAAGTAATTTGAAGCTTAGTATTATCAAAAATAAACTGGACTCTAAATTTCAAAATTGGATTCATTTTCTCGATTTTTAATTTTTACTGGATTCTCATTGGGTTTAGTACTTGACAAGTTATGGCCTACACTTATGAGTAAATTTCGGTGGAATTTCATGTTTTTCTATTTTTAATTTTACAAAAAGATTTCATTTTCTTAATTATCTTTGCAATGACATAATTTATAAGATTAGTTAGCAGCGTTAAGCTATTTCGATTAACGAATACTTTTATTGAGAATTAAATGGTTATGAATTATTAAACTTGTCTGATTACCCTAAGATTGTTATGTGTACAATTAGTCGTCATGAAATGAAATCGATACACCGAACTTACATAAAATGTTTAATTAAATTTTCTCCACGAGTAGGCTTCACTTTACTTTAAGATACTTGTAAAACGCTTGTAAGAAGCATTCAAAACAACTTTTCGAATCAAATTAAATTAAAAAATGGAAGCGAGTAGAAAAAATCGGCACATCTTCGGTATTTATTACTTACAGCAAAAAGGGGGCAAAACTTTCGGAGCATGTTCAGTCCGGGACATAATAGAAGGGTTCATCATATATCACCGAAGACGTGCATCATCTTTGGAAAGGTCCCTTGATTTATTTTGGTACGTGACTGATCTACTTTACGAGAAAATAAATGCCCAAGTGGACTGGCAATCAAAGTGGTCTGTCGAATATTTGGGTTACCCACAGGAGTGTCTGCGTAAGAAGTACGTCGACCGCATTGATGGACGAGCATTTTGATTTATGAAGTGATATGATTATTATGAATGTTACTGCATGATATGATATCTTACTCTTATGGCCGATATCAAAATTTCACTGTATAATGAAATAAGGGAAACGTTTTCTGACTTAGTTTTAAAAATTTCGCTAGATTTAAAGCAATGGTTTTCTTCAAAACGAAAAAAATTATGAATTTAAACGACAGTGTGAAAATATGAAATACTATATTATATTTAGGATCATAATTAGTGGTATAGGATGTAAAAATATTAAAATAGATGTACTAACATGAATTAAGACGTAATGGAGTGTGGAAAAATTTTTGAATATAACGCGAAAAATAGGAAGAAAAGTATGTCAAATTAAATAGACAATAATTCGAAATACCTGTAAATTTTAAAAGTTAATTATTTTGTAGATATATGAAATGAATGAAAATGATAAAGCGAGGTGGAGCGGGAAGGCAGGAAACTCCCAAAAATTCAACGAATTTGTCATCGATAAATTTTCGAAATTGAAATTGAAAACTGATGATATTTAGAATTATTCCCAGCATTTTATAAAGTACATTATTTCATTGCTATAGGATAAGTTGTAATATGGGAGGCAGATTGAAAATTAAAACAAATTCCCACAGAATGTTCCTTTATATTTCTAAAATTTTCTCTTGAGTACTCATATTAGATAAGTTTAGAATTTATATTTTTAAATTTGAGCATGGAAAGGTTCAAATAAGGTCGTTAAATGGCTACAAATCAACTAACTTCTTTTTCAATTAAATTTCTCTGGAATGAATTGGTATATCCAAAACTAAAACGAATTCAAATTCTTATGGTAAAATTGATTTAAATTAAAAAAGAAATTAAGGAAACCGTCCAAGAAAAATCGATTTAACTTGTCTGTCCATTGAATTTAAGTCATTTCAAAAACACCCAATGGATTTACACTAATTAAAAGCTTTCCCGCCTTTTTCAAGTTTTTTAATTTAGAAGTCCCCAGATGCTTCTGTCGTCCATAAATTTAACAAGTTGCACAACCCCTTTTAGCCTCACGACTGAATCGAAAAAAGGACGAGAGAGAAAAGACCTTAAACTGATTCCATCCATTTCAAATGCTTCCACTTCTTATTTCGATGGAGAATTCAGTGGTCAAATGAGAAAACAGCGGGAAACCCCTAAGTGTTTAAAGGTAAAGTTTTAACTTCCATTTGCAACGAGAGCTAGATTTTAGTGCAACTTGTATAGTAGGTGCAATTGCCTATGTTTATTAAGAAAAAGCAACAGTATAATGCCATGGTCCAGGTTTTGGTCAGGGATTTTCATTGAAGTGTTGAAATACGAGTACACGAAATTTTTTTTATTATATTTGTCCTTTTGTTTTGGTATAGGCTTGTAAACACGGCAAATTATTTATAACTATTGAATTTTATTAAAATAGATATTTTACTTGTATCATTTTAAGCGATTCCTCTCTATTCATTTAAGCATACGTGCAATATTTCTTCACAATAATAGCATATTACCTTTTCAAATAATGGAGCAAAAGGTGGATACCAGTTTTTGTAATTTTGATTAAAAATTCTTGTTACGTTCCTTTGTATGAAATGTGGAATTCAAAAGTTGTAAGCAATACAAAGCTCGTATTCATTTGATAATAAACAAAGGTCGGGAATTAACATCTACATATCTTTAAATAACTCTCTGTTGGATTAATTAAATTCCATCTCCATTGTTTACGTTGTATTGAGGGAAGTATGTGCATGCAATACCATAAGATGCATACTGCTACCTTTTGTGAAGTATTTGGACTTTAAAATTAAAATAAATCCCTATATAACATTGCACTTTGTGAATTTTTTAGGATATTCATCACTTGTATTTTACTCTGGCACCTTTTAACAACATTTTTTGAAATTTGCAATTATTACTTTTATATCGATGAGTTTAAAAATTAAATTTTATACGGCCATCTAAAAAAGGTGAACAGAAAATTTTTAAACTAATACCTAATAGTTGGATAGATAAAGATTTGCAAAGACCATTTTCTAGCCTTTATTACAAAAATAGAGGTTTTTTTAAAGACTTCCAGAAACATATCGTTGAAAATTGTTGTTTCATTGAATATGACTTTTACTATTTGAAATTTGAATTTTGTTAATTTTACTACCCCTCAATTATTCAACGAATATTTTACTATGAAACAAGTTCTGTTATCAATTTATTTCTGTGGGAGAATGATTTTTAGTTTTCCTTCGATCCCATGAATTTCAGTTTACAAGAGGTGAAATTTTCTGAAAAAACTTTCGTCCGCTTTTATACTATATCCAGCTCCCATTAAAAGTTCATTCAATCCGGACAGAACTGCCAAGGATAAGTTAAGCAACCTCAGAACATAATATATGCAAGCTGTAGCGGCTGGCGTATGTTTTAAGGAACTCACAAGTTTTACTTTCGACATTCTCAAAGCATTAAGATAAATTTTATTTTGACTTCCCAGATACCAAATGTAAATTTTATGTAAACTCCCGGCGAATGTAGAGAGAGAGCAAGCATTCCTAGATTTTCGCCGGGAATATATGGGGCACTTAGCCGGGAGCGTATGTGGAGGAAGTGCGATGTATGTAGACAGTCACCGCAAAACATGCACTTCAATATTGAAATGAATACGAGAATATACAAGGATGTGGCTTCAAAATGTGAAGTCATCACTTGCAGATTTCAAATATGCCAAATGTTTACGTCGCATTTATCTTCTCTAAGTGAATTCCAGATATTCAGGGATATCTAAGGATTCATGCTCTTTCGTGAAATGTATATCAGACAAAATTTTAAAAGATATACTAAGTATATGTGTGTAAGGCTCTTCTATGGCTTGGTTAGAGCCCGACCAGAATAACCAGAATAACCGGGATAACCAGGATAAGCGGGATACAAGGGGGATGGGTGTTTCGAAGTTCAAACGTTAGTGAACACTTCTCAAATTAATAAAATTTATAGTTGGAGATTACTGCATGCATCATTTGAGGGATGAAGTGGCTTTGTTATTTCGGTCTCGAGTACTATGGTTTCGAGTGAAGGAGGATTCAGACATCGTTACGAGGCAGTTAGATGTTCCTTCTATCTGAATTCATTTTGGTTTGCTATGGCATGTACGTAATTCGGGACATGGGGGAGTATAAATGTTAGGAGCATTCAAAGAAAATGACATGATTGGTGAAAGCTTTCAGCTCTTTTGACGTCAGATATATGCCAATATTGAAATCTCTCATAACATCTTCTGTAGCGCATGCAGCCCGTCATATAGCGAGCCATTTCCCAAAATAAAATAAAATAGCGTCCTGTCGATCATCACTGAAAAATTGCAAATAATTTTGGGATAGCAAATGAAATGTGCAACGTTAAACTTTATTTCATATTCAATAAAACCGATTCGATCTACTTTTAAGGCTTCGAAAGATATGAAAGGTGTTAATATTAAAATATGAATTATGCCCACATGGCTTGTTATAATTTCATTCAAGAGGTTAACACAGACCAACCAATCTCACAAATTTCCTGAAGTAAGATGGTCCGTTTCCTTTTGCAAGTCTATTTCTGCCATCCTTGTGAGAATATTGCCAAAAATTCTAATGTGATTATAAACAACAGATTTAACAAGTTTTTATGAATGTTTTAATATTAGCGGTCAAATTTGTTGTGGATTATTTGATGGGTGAATGTAAAATGTCCTAGTTTTTTAAAAACTTTGGAAAGTGTCTCAAAAATGAAATTGACTTTTTTACAACTTTTGTTTTAAAAAGTAAAAGTAAAAGTTTTTTATGTTCAGTTTCATAAGAATTCAACACCAAATATCTACGAAGGTTAAAAGTCTTTTTGGGGATCTAGAAAATTTATTGAATTTACGTGAAATGCCCTCAGTTTACTTAAGTTTGGAAAATTTTAATTTTGAACCAAGGAAATAGTTCGACAGGAGAACTTTTTATATATCGTGTTTGAAATTTACAGGGTGATTCATAAAAATTTACTCGGACATTTTAAAGTCTAGTTATCTCGAGATCTCTTTAGACCTGACTCTATCATAAACTATTTTATACTTACGCTACTTGGTTTTATCTCATGATGAAGTTTTGAAATTTAGTGAACGTATTGCAAATAGAAAATTTAACAATGTTCCAAATTGATTCTAAACTCTAGACAGCTATAAGTTTATGAAGTCCCCAGGTATAGTTCGTCATAATTTTGTAGTAAAACTTACTGGACAGGAAATAGTTCGGTGAACTTCCAACTGGACTAATGCGCATTCTGAATATTTTAAAAGAAATGCCGGCAGAAGGAAATGTAAAACGCCAGGGGCACTATGGCACCTGGATACATTTTTGGAAGTATTAATCAAGGGACTTCTCTTTCAGCAGTTCCTGTAGGTAGGTAAATGTTTTAAGCCGCCAAGGTATCCGAGTTCACACCTCCACTTGCTTTTAATCCCCCAGGTGAGTTAAAGTTGGGCGAAACAGAGCTGGCGAACAATAGCACTCACTAAACAAAGCTATACTTTGACGTCAGCAATGCCATTAAGGATATACTTGTCGACTTCATCCCGACAGTTGGGGTTACAAAGCTCCTGTTGGAGGGCCTCTATCCCAGAAGGTTGCCGGCTCACGGATTCTGGCGTTCCTTAATTCCATTTGTATGTCGGCTCTCCTACCTTCTTAATATTACTGCCACCTCTTGCACTTACCTCCCGAAAGCGTAAGACTGCTTTGGCTTAAAAGTTTTAGTCATAAAAAACGACGAGAATTAAAAAAGTTGAAGACTTAAGGAGGAAAGAGCAAAACTTTTTAAAGCACTTTATCATTAAAGCCTATTTGAATTTTCAAGAGAAGGACAGCCGGAGAGTATTTCGGTCGGATGGCCAAGCAAATCGAGGAACAGAAGGGACAGGGAAGGAAGGCGAAACTTTCGTCAAGTGCTTTCAAGGGTGTTGTTAAAGTTAAAGACAAAAAGTAAGGAACTCCAAGAAAAGAAGTACGAAAAGAAATACGCAATTACTTTTAATGGAAATTTGTAAACTTTACGATTTCCTAGAAGTGCTTGCTTCAGAAAAGAAGGTGAGTCATCGCCAGGCTAGATTCCGGCAAGGGGAATTGTAACAGAGTACAAAAATCGCCTTTCTTACTACAAATCAGCTTAAAGTAATATTCGAGCAAACTGAGAATTTCGTGATTTATGATTTCCGCTAAGAGACGTCAGTTTACACTGCCTACGCCGTGTTTGTTACGTCCTGCTGATATTTATTAAGTATCCATTAACTTTGCAGATAGCGAATTGAGAAGATAATACATGTTGATCTAGAGTAAAATAATTTGTTTGCCTGAAACCTACGTATGAGATGAAAGTCCAGTCCATTGAAATAAGTAATCAAAAATGGACTTAGCGGATCTAGAGACCCGTTCCTATCGTCCACAAAAAATGGGCACAACCTTCTAACTTTCATAAACTTATTTAATGCATGTACTATAAGCAAAAAGTGTATCCATTGGTATCCAAAAGATCCATACAAAATAACAAAAAGCAACATACAGTCATGAGTGTACTATTTCAAATATGGAGTGAAGTGTAAGTACTTTGTTTTATATGTTTAAAGACACTTAATTTTCCAAAATCTGCTAAAGACAATATCCGTTTTTTGGATCTAAATGTGACAGTTACACCCTTATATTATAATAATCTAAATTCTAATCTGAAGGTTTCCAAAAGACTATGAAGACCTTGATTATAGGGATGATATATGTTTTCAGTATTAACTTACTTGATTGAATGTAAACAAGATTTTCTGAAGATAATACTTCTCTAGTTCTTCTTTCATTTTCATCAAATTTGCTCGGGAGAGATGGTGGACCTTCTCATGCTTCAAAATAATACTATTACTTTCAGGCATCCTTTATTTAAACCTAAGAAATTAATATCTTTTAAGTATGTACATAAGACCTCAAATGGACTAAAGTGAATGTTTGAGAAAAGTTATTATTGTTGATTATGCATCTTTTGAAATTATTAATTTTGAGGATATTGTAAATATGGATTGGCTTATTGGACGCAAATATAGTTTTTACAAAATCACAAAGTCTTGAATTATTTGATTTCCGATAAAAGTTCAACCACGAAATTTCGGATGTTGTTTTTTCTCTTGTTATATTAAATTAAATTTCATATTCCCTAATACGAACTTCTTAAAATTGTGTTAAAAATTCTGCTTAAGTATTCCTTTTCGCAATTTCCACTGGAGTGCTGCAATGCACCAAGTTGAATGTGATTTTCAAAAACTGCTGTTCAAGAGCGAACGAAGTGTTGAAAGGTATTGGAAACAAAACAACGAAGAGAATATTTGAATATTTTTCCGATAGTGAGTCAAGGAACCTAGGGCACCGTCGGGAAAGGTTGAGTCAGCACTCAGAAAGGTCAATCCGGCAATAGTAGGTAGTGCCTATTTTAAGATTTATAATTCTGGTGTCGTTCTCCTCTGGTTGTCAATTTTCATGTACATTAGTCGTGACGAAGGCTTAAGGAAAATAAATTGTTAAGAAAGCATATGTCACACCTCATGAAGTACAATTTCCCAGGGGAAATATCACACCTGTGAACGATGCGAAAATCAATTTCAAAGTTTTCAAGGGAGGAAGACAGCTTGTGTGACGCTTATACGTCAACCGGGGTTATATAGGACTATAAAATATTGCCATGGATTTGTTATGATGAAAATTTCCACAACAAACATGTAAAATTTTTAAAAAACTTTCTACATTATTTCTTTTTGTTTGTACTCTTGCCTCCAAACTGTAGGGTTGACAAACTGAAAAAGGGAAACTGTTCTGAGGCCTTGAAGTGATATTTTATAACTTGCATCTTTAAAACTTAGCCCAGCACCAAATGCTTCAGCTCACGGTCAGTCATGCATAAGTTGGTTTTAAGAGAATGCGTTCGTCAGATGATAAATTCTCAGCTAGCGAGCACCATAATTCGCTGGTACCTATCGTCAAAAAATTAAAATGCAATTCATGCAATGATTTCTTCGTGCTCACCATGACGGAAGTTAAAATCCATCGTGGAATGGAAGCAGTACTTTTATTACAAAATCAAAAGCGCAGCCATGTGCAACGTTTCTTACAGGAGCGGGCTGAAAGCTAGGGCACGATTTAGGTTATGGTCTCGGTGAAAGAGTGGGTCGGTAGGGAAGCGTAAAAACCAGCTAACAATGTCTGCCTGTCTTTCCTGAGAGAAGGACTTGTGGAAATCACAATGCAAGAATCAGGGATCCAAAGTTGACTTGTACAAAGCGCTCTGTATGTACGTACGCATATAATTTCGCTCGCTCCTTCATCGCACTACGGTAGAGTCCCTGTACCCGAAGCCCGTGTTCTTGTTACTTATCAACATTCCGAACACCTTGGCGAAGTTGAAACATTTTCAAATGATTTTATTGTGAATCGCCGTCTGTGTAAAACGTAAACGATGAGTTGGTTTTGCAAGGTAAAAGAGGAAAATCTATTTTCATATGCACGTTCCCTCCATTCGGCGCGGGAAGGTTTTTGCATTTTTCTGTAATAAATCTCCGGGAGAACTGTGCATGCGGAGGATCAACATTTGCATACAAATGGAGTGTATGATGAAATGTGCTCATTTTTATGGCTTTTATTGTGGCACCATGCAAATTTACTTACGCAAGAATTCCTTGGCTTTTTTCACTCTTCAACTTTTATGAAACTTTAGCCGCATGAATTTACTAAAGGAGCCGTGATGTGGCCACGGCCTCGCCTCCTAGAGCAACACTAAGCAAAATTATTTAGAATATCCTTTAACCGTCCCGTAAAAGAGGATTAGGGAGTAAGAATTATGGTGCAGTATTGCGCAGTTTTTTTTTTCCTGACGAATGTAATGAACTTCTCTTAATTATCCTTAAGGATATCGCGCAGCATTTTAAAAATTCGTTTATTCTCCTTCCTTCGCACATTTAAATACCGAGGCTTAAAATTATTGTGAGAGGAAATTCAAATGATATTCTTTTAAATGAATTAAAAAGTAATTTCGAGTGAAATTGTTTGTAAAAAGCTTCCTCCTCAAATCAAATTTCTTTCGGACCGTCTACCTCAAAACGTATCACTTGGATAAAAGTGCAACTGGGCAACAATCTAATTTTTAATTCAGAATGAAAATATTCGACTAATAGAAAATTGGCTTCTATAAAACTGATAGAATTGCAAAAAATATGCCTTTAATCCTAGAAATTTATATTTATATTTATTTTTATATTTAAACATTTTTTCAGATTTTCGTGTAATTCTATGGACTTTTTATCGTGCAACTGATTTATAGAGAAGTTATGAAGGCGACTATGCCTTTTTGTAAAATAAGACATTGTTTTCTTTTTAATGAAATTCTGGAAGGCTACTTTTTTTATTTTCTAAAATACTACACCTTCGAATAACTTTCGAGTCATTAATAATACTTTCAATAGTTACTCAATTATAACTATGAAAATTACTAGAGCAATGTATTCACAGATTTTGCCATGTTCATAATGAAAACAGTGGATAAAAAAGGTGGTAAAGTACTTTATATAAAATTGTAAATACTTATCATTTATGCTAGTTATAATACTGATTAAAGCTTTTATAAAATACATAACGAGCAGTTAATCGGTTAACTTTAAAAATATCAGGAACATTTTAAAATTCGCGAATGCCCTATCCCTGATAATTTTTTGATTACCTCGACCACAATTCCTATGATATCCTTTGTGAAGGTCTCTACGTATAATTGACGACAGAATACGAGCTTTATAAAATTCTCTGTCTTATAATATCGTCTCTATTTAGGCATATTTATGGCATTTTTTATATATGATATGATATTAATAATTATTAAATATTTCCCGTAATTCGTTCAATGTCAATGGAGTCAGTTCAATACTCTAATTAATTAAATTTATGTTTAGAAGTCTTCAATCAATACTGTTTGAACTTAATAAATTGAAACCACAAATATTTAATTAATTCGTTTTAAAGCTATTGATAGAATACGGAATCAATAGACTGCTCTTAGCAGATTCTAATATAGGCCTACACACTGTGTCAGCAAATAAGATCCTTATCAAGTTCAGTTTCTAATTACATCTACGTTCAATAAGTGCTAATTCCAAGATCCGAGGATTACTGATCTCAAAAATTACGTAAGTACATTAAATTCAATTCTTGATTAGAATTTTGTTTTAATTATTACAAATGTTAAATTAAAGCTGAGACTTTGAGAATAATTTTAATTGGGCTTTGGTTTTTCAAGCAATGTATACGTTCGTTGTATTAAAATCTATTTCTGTCCTAGACTTCTAGGCTCATGACGTTGTTCGCAGTATCAAAATTTTTTATTTCTGAGGATTTATTCACAATGGTAATTGTAAGACATACTTAAAATTTTCATGAAATATTCTTCAGATATTTTCTTAGGGATTTAAAGGAGAATTTCGCAAAACAAACACGCTAAAGGTCTTTGATTTCTATGTCCTTAATGTCGTTACCTTTAGGAAAGTACAGGAGACTTGTTAATGCAGTTATATCAGGGAAGTTTTTTGAAAAATATTTGTTGCCTTAATTTGTGAAATTTCTCACTTTAAATCTACTACGAAAATGGAAAAGAAAACTCCAATAATCTTATTTTTTCAAATCGATGTCAAGAAGTACAAATGGACTCCAAATAATTATTATTTAACCAAATAGCCTATACTCAATTTCTCACAAATATGTAGATTTGGTCTGGTCAATGGGTGTACACTACCCAAGATGCCTTTGCATAAAACGTACTCATGTGTTCAGAAAACAAAGGGCAATAATTTTGGTGAAATCCTTTATTAAAACATAAAGTATAAGGGGCGTTCTATATATCGTCAATAAATTACATAAATTAATTGTGACTTTGGGAATTAACTAATTGGAGCAAGCTGTTAACTTATCTCCGATGCATGCAGCATACGCCATCGCGTGGGCAATTAGATTTTGTTCATAGACACCTGAGAAAAGGTGTGCATGGGGACCGCTGGCAAATACGGCAACATCGTCGCCTCCGTGTGTTTCCGATTCCAGGGGCACTGTCGTCGGGAATCTGTAATTCTATATGGGGATAGGGAGGAAAGTTTTCACCATATAGCATAACAATATACAGAGCATGACACTATGGCTCGTAAATTCAATTTACCTTGTCCCTCATGTTAATTTCTCGCAAATTTCTCCTTCGACCCTCACTCTGCAGCATATTCCACATAAATCCGGGTCCATTAGCGTAGCTGAGGGTGGCGTATGGAAGTTCGTCAGTCCCGACCTGGCTGTTATTTATCCCGAAAATGTCGTTCTTCCTGCTTGAGTAGCCTGCTATTGACATAGTGTGCGAGTGATCCGAGGTGACTACGATCAGAGTATCTTGCTCGCTGGTCCGTCGTCGTGCCGTTTCAATGGCCTTGTCGAATTCGATTGTCTCATCGATGGCCTTTATCGCTTCGGTGTCGTGGTGGGCGTGATCGATCCTTCCACCCTCCACAAATAAGAAATATCTCTTTCCTTTTGCCTCAAGGAGGTCCAGAGCTTTATCAGTCATTTCGGCGAGTGTCGGATGTGTCTTATTCTCTGCATCCAAGTGGAATGGCATGTGCCCGCTCTCGAAAAGTCCTAGCACATATTCTGTCTCCTTGGACACCTGAAATTCGATAGGTTTTCATATGACTGCACATAATTATATTTTAAGAATCAGAAACAAACAATTCACATTAGTTTTTGAAACGAATCTAAAATTTATTTATACTAGAACTACCGGATAAACATTTTAATTTTTTAATTGCAGTCTAATTAATAACTACGTACGTCAATCAGAATGAGCTCTATCGTGCTTATATCTTCATTCTTTGCTTTGTTTGTGAGAAGTTAGTGACGACATTTGTAGCATATAATGTACATACACTGTCAATACTGATAAAATAAATCTAAAATGGAGTTGATTTCTCCAATTTCATATCAATCTGGAACTTATCAACGTAAACCTTGTCTGGCAATTTAATTATTTTGTTGATAGTGTCGTCAAGTTAGTAATACAAAAGAAAAACGGAAATTGGTCCTGATATCAATATTCATCTTTTTTAATTATTTAAGTTATTAATCTACTTCTATTAAGAAGTATTAAATCACTGTGACTATAAAATTTGGCATATAATTTAATATGATATGTCTAGAAAATTGACACTTTCTTCTTGTTTTTATCACGCCTTCCAAAATTTCGAAATTACGAAGGTTTTAAAGTGCCCACGTTTCTGTTGTGTAATTGTATATGAGATTTTAAATACGTTTTATAGCTTTTTCCAAACCATTAACATACTTGCATGAGTCAAGGTTCAAAGGTTTCAAGTTTCCAAAGTTATTTTTCGTAACCAATGGTTCCGATTCTGATTAGCTCCTATTTCTTAACATTTGAAGAATAACGACGTATTTTTGTATGTGCCTTCAACATTTTCAAGAATAATCGTGTTTTTTTCTCGAAAATTCGTATTTTTTCTTGTAGAGATAACGTCTACAGCTCTTTTTCAGATAATTAAAAAAAAGTGGACGCTCCATATTTAGGTATACTTAAATTTTTTTGCGCCAATTTCTGGCGCAATATTTTTGAATTTATCTTTGTGATGAAATTTATTTTTCGTTTTTGTATGTACTATCCCTCCAAATTTGTTAAAAATGCATTAATTGTCTCATCTGCAGATAATTGAATGAATCCAAACATGAATTAAAAATTTTGATGAATATCATTTTGAAATCAATTGCAGTTTTTTGACCTTTTAGCATGCAATTCTTCGAAATCAGTACGGATTAGTAATCAACGCGAAAGATTCTTGTTTATTGTTTACTGGACAGCAAAACACCCGTAACCAAATTCGTATGCTATCAGACATTGTACTAGATTATATTAATAGTAAACATTTTTTGAATAAGTGATTGAACTTTTTGTTGCCAGACGTTAGGCAGCTCCATACCTTCAACAATTCCTCCCTGGTCTGGACGTAGGCCACCGAATGGTTTGCATGCACGGCCCGCCAAACTTCGATCAGGTTCACTTTATCCTCTCGCTTGCCGCCCATTCCTGCGATGTCCACCTGTCCTTTAGGTAAAAACTCCTGACGGCCACCTCCAAATACGACGTTCATCCGCTGACCCACTGGACGGTACACGAACTGCTTCGCGATGTCCATACACTTGGAGGGATCGCCTCCATCCCGTAGGAGCTGACCGTCGTTCTCCCAATTGCGGTTAACCGAGTGGGCGTAAGCGCCCGCTGGAGTCGCGTGGGTAATGGAAGTGGTCGTTATCAGGGCTGTAAGTGTTAATCACATTATAATTGCACTGGCGCGACTCGCGGCTTGGCGAGTCGTAATCGATAATCGACGAACCTGTCGCCAGTCCGCTTCGTTGGGCCCACTCCGCTATCGACGACACGTGCTTTGACGTATCGCTCTCCGCAGCACAGTCACCAGCGTCCACCGCCGCGGACACGCCGAGCATGCCATAGTTCGCCTTGACACCGCTCAGATACGCAGTCGCGGTACAGGCCGAGTCCGCGACTTGCGTGTTCGCACAGTACGTCTGAAAGAAAAGAAAAGTAGTACTAGAGGATGCTAATCTTAGCCCGAGGCGGGTGGAATGGGGTTAAAGTCTGGCTCATACTTAAGGAATTGAACTCGTTATCTCTCGTCCAAGTCGCGCCTTCGCGCCTCATACGCGAACAATTTTCTTAGCAACAGTGGTCAAGTGCGATCGATTATTTTTTTGACTTGCAAATGTTTGCTAATTATAATAAATTGTTGATACTAACGATAACAACTTTGTTTATGAAAACAATAAAAGCATCATTAACCTATTCCCATCTTGTGCTGGATCGAATGGCCAGATAAGACTCTGGTTATTTGGTCACAAGACGCATTAAACTGATATAGGTTTATTCAGGTCTATTTTCATTTTCGATACCATCACCTGTTTTCAGTTATTTTCCGATGTTATTCGTTTTTGTTCATTTATTACTTTCTTTAAAATTTTTAGAATATTCAAGTTTGAAATGGAAATATTAAGTTTAATCGCAAATATATAGATTGGCCCTCCTTTTCGAATTATAAAAAAATGGAAAATTATAAACATTGGAGAGACCGAACTATTCAATGTTTTTGTAAAATGCAAAAAAGACCTAATCTTAGGAATATGTGAGGACCTGATTTGATTAATTAACTAGTGACGATGAAAACTCATGTACTATAATCAAATTTTAAGTTGAAAATATGTTATCAATTGGAAATAGGATGGTTATCTGTAAAAATACTTTGCGTGCATTTATGTTTAAAATTAAAATAAATCTCATTTACTCTGTGAGTATTTTCTTATATCAAAAAAATTGTTTCTGAAATTTGCACAGCGTGCATTTAAAACCGCAGATATTTAAAAATAGATTCAGGTTTGAAAAATCTGCATGTGCTTTTATCGAGGAACCTGAATTTGTATCACAAATAGATTTTTTCGCCTTTCGATAAATTTTCTTAGTTATCACCATTGAAATGTTAATGGAAATTAAAATTGCTAAAGTTTGGAAAAGTTTAAGTAAGTTTTGGAAAGAGCTTAAAGAGCTTAAATAAATATTTAAATAATTTTGTGATTATAATAATTAATTTATTTTATTTCTACTGTGTATGTTATTTTAATTTAAAATCAAAGTTTGACGAATAACAAAATATTCAAAAACGTAACAATTTTAAAAGTATCATTATCACAGGATAGAAATTTAAATTTGGTAAAATATACAAACGAGAATGTTACTGAAAATGTTAAATGGCTTTATAAATTGTTGTGTTTATTTTCTCCTCTTTTCGGTTTAATTTTAATTTGTAAACCGGTTTTGTTTATATTTATAAAGTAGTCAAAAATTAGGTGAATGAATTGAAGTAAAAATACTTAAAAGCTAAGAAGATTCAGGCCATCAGGGGTCATAATAAAAATTTCCATATCTAGAAAATAAAAAATATAACGATTTATACAACTTGTTTGTTAATTATTTTCAGTAGCTGAACTTCCTTAAAATAAATTATCAGTCAAATTTATAACGAGTTTTTTTTGTAATTTGCTTTTAGTTGGTCGTCCAAAAAACGTTTTGTGACAGACTTATCAGAATCGAATTAGCTTAAATTTGTATTGTATTGATATCAGTTGCATATTAAAAATTTATTAATTAATAAATGTTCACATACTTCAAAAACATCTGAAAGAATTCCAGGAACCTTAAAATAAAAAGTAAAATTCTCGATTGCAGATCTAATAGCAGTAATTTTACTAATTGATGTGTGCCAGATGTGATAACAAACTTGCAGAAGCCATTTCAATCTGAGAGGGAAATTAATTACTTCGGTAGAATTCTACAACACTTAAAATAGTCTGACGCGTTTCCTCTTTTCTAGATCTGGTGGTTTTTCAGTTGTTCAGTTTGAAGTGCATTTATTAGCCCGGTTCGACTGATTATAAATATTAAATTTAGGTCTTAATCCGAGCACTCATTAATTCGGAGTACATACAATTTCCATTTAGACAAAATCAATATGTCAACCAATCAGTTGTGTAATGCATTTCTGCACGTTCGCTATTTTATCAATGCCTTGTAAAATATTCCCTTGACGACTTATTGTAAAAGCCGAAGTGAACTGGTTAATGCAGGCAATTTTCCAGGAGTGTGTTGCATTAGCAGAAAAAGTGACACTAGTCCGTTAAAAGGTTTGTAAAAATGTTATCAGGAAATGTAAAAATAGACGGAATTTTCAGTAAGTGCAAAGTTTCAAAACTGGTTACATTAAAGCATAAAATTGCGCAATTTAGAAATGGGTTATTTTGCAATTTATGGCCTAATACTTTGTAATTTAATTCGAATAACACGATTCCGTTCAGTACGATTAATACTTTTTTAGTTGGAAACAATCATAATTTATATGAATTTTCAAATTCTTTTTTTTTTATTTATTCAAACAGAAATACCCATCGACGGGTTGTTTTCAATCGGGTTTTGAAGCGGAGAATTCCGGGTAATATTTTATTACGTAGAAAATCCGCCTTTAACAAGTTGTGTAGAAAATATCAAATTTCACATAAAAGCCTTGAGGATAACGAATTTGATATCATTCATTTTCCAAAATATGTTCCTAGTAAATCAACTTGATATTTTATGATGCTCTAATAGGTATTAGTAGAAATTATAAATAAACATGAAATTCATAAACTATGAAATATAACTAGTGATTTGCCCACTAGTTCTAGTGAATTTTCTACTTTAAATTGGAAAATTAATCCTACCTTTGATAAGCCCACATAAGGGAATTTTTCAAAGGAGTACTGCTGCTCCTCGCCGCCCATGTAGACTCGACCGGCCGTTATAGTCGGAATTGACATACCGTCTGCCAGGAACAGGATGATATTCTTGGCAGTATTAAGATTCAGCTTGTTCTTCTGGAGCTGCTTCTGTAAAGTGCTCTGGCCCACGTTGTTCCAGTAATCAGAGTACTCTTCTACTTGCGGGGGTTCGAAAACTAACATTGGCATATCACGTTTAAGACGGTGATTCCTTTCCACTGCCTTGAAGTTGATAAAAGGATGCATCCTGTCATATTCTGAAATTAGACCCTTCAAGTCAATTTCAAAGACATAAAAGCAGTTTTTAGGAAGAAAAACTTCTTTTTAGTCGAATTTACTATTGATACATACACTTTATAAATTATTTAAAATTTTTTATTATTCATGCATTTAATGTAATTCGTTTTAAAAATATTTGAACCATTTGCAAAATGTCAATTAATATGAGACATTTACATTTATATTACAAAATTAGTGAATATTATGAGCTTACTAAAAATGAAACGTTTTGATTTTAAAACACTTTGTTTTTTAAAAAACGATATTTTATAAAAATATTTTTAAATATAGATTTGTGTAGCACCGATGCTTTAAATAGAATTTTGATATAATGTGTAATAAAATAAATTCCTTGTTTCACGCAGATGTATCCTTTTACCTTTATCAGTCACAACACTATTAGCACATATGCTGTTGAATACTGCTAATAAGATCACTACTAGTTCCAAGAATCTTTTTGCCATCTTGGACGCTGCTTCTAAGAACATCCGAGTGGACTGTGAGCACGGCAATGATTGATAAGAACAAGAGAATGAACCTTTTATATACCACAGAATTCGAGCATATTAGCACAGCGTGCGTGACGATCGTTTTTATTATTATTATTATTTTTTGTCGTTGTTGTCCAATATTTTTTCCTTATGTGTTAAGTTCTCTTTATTTTATTGCTATGAAATTAATATACCACTGTGACTGAGAATCACATCGGCCGACAATCAGCACAGTCGTCGCCTTCTGTCCGTGATAAGAAATGGCGAAATGTTTGTCTTTTCCCTAAGACCAGTTCTATCTAATTCAAAGTGCACACACTTTTGAAAAATAATGCAACGACAAGGTCAGTGCAAAGTTGTTTAGGCTATTTGTAAAATATTAATAAATTTATATTTTTGTATTTCACGTGTCCTCGTCCATGAAAAAAAGTTTTACAAAAAATAAAAATAAAATAAGAAAATAGGATAGATTTCGCATGGGTATTATCACGTGATGTACGTTTATCAGAAAACGTGTTATTCAAATGTGAACTTAAGGCGTTTTCAGGAATTAATTGTGTTAATTCAGTATTAGAAATAAAAAGAGATTATGGAAAATTTTTTCGATGAAGTAGGGATAGGCCGTAGAACGTCGAGGAGAAACTATCCTTATCATGATTTTATTTCCGCACTTAAACGGGGTGAATTAGCATAAATTCGTCGTCACGAGACGTAACTCGAATTATGATTAGAGTGCAAATTATGTAATTGCTACGGCAGGGGCTTTTTAGAGTGTTTACAAAAGGTAGGGGATACTTACTAAATTTTTCTTGTCCCTGTCTTAACTCCCAGAACATGTTTTTCCCCGTAAGGAGTCGTTATCTGTACTATTTATTATACAGCGAATTTATATCAAAGTACGTTTATCACCGTATTCACTTTACTTTTTATTTTGGGCCTTCTGAATATTTTAACTGATTCAAGGAGTACTGACCGGGAGTTTTATGATTTTTTTAATATACACTTTTAATTTTTGCATTTTTACATTATTTTTGCGCAGCAAATTTGTCTTTTTGTACTGTGAACTTTCGCACTAGACACATTTGAACACACGGACTGTTTTTTTGTTAATAATCTACGTGTGATAAGGGAAAGAAAAAAATCTATTGCAAAGCTTTATACTCAATATCGTCAATACGTGTAATCAATTTTATTTTGGCAATTGACCTGTTTATGGTTCATTAAAAGTAGTAAAGTGCAATGAAATTAACGTATTCAGAGATTGACAACAATTCACTTCGTATTTAATGTATATTAAAATTTAAGATTCTAATTTTTGAACATTAAAAATCTATTAAATAGATCAACAGAAAGGTCAAGAAACAAATAAAAGTGGCGCACATTTAATGTAAATGTGATTTAATTATGAATAGAAATATTCAATTTTTCGTAATTATTTTTAATGATAAAATAGAAAATCTTATAATATTTCAATGATTTTTCCGAAAATAGACTAAGGAAAAAATATAAAATTGCTCATTATTGTGTGCATTATTTTTTTAACATACAAATTAAATGGCATTAGCGACAGAGAGCAAAATTATCAAGAATTTTAATGACCATTAGAACATAAAGATACCATTGAAGGTGACATGTTCAAGTATTTATGTTTTTAGTGTACGATTTTATGTAACTAGTAATACAAAATTTTTGTTAAGATCCACTAGTGAGGAAATTAGTGTAAACTTATTTATTTTATACCATCAATACTAATTGACTAATTCGAAGGCTGACTTTTATTTCTATTTATTTATTTAATGTATTTAAAATATTGTTTATGACATATTCGATTTAATTTATTTATTTAAAACGACAAATGAACTTTTATTTGGCATTAATATTCAATAAGAACAAATTTCCTACAATTCAAAATTGTAAAATATTACCTATAATTTTAATATTTTTGTTTTGGATTTGTATTTTTAGAAAAATATATTTAGGGAAAAGTATCTCTTTTAAAATGTTTACAAAATAGCTAACAATAAAATTTTGAATTTATTTTTCTCACTATATTTCTAGATGTTAGAACACGTACTATTTGTTAAAAATAGGAAAACAAAGGAAAAAGTATTAAATTATGTTTAATTAGATGATTACACTCTTCGAATTTAATTGACATAGCTTGAGACTTAAATTTAAATTAAAGTTATGTCAGTTGAACTTTCGCTTTAATTTTATTAATCTTTAAAATGAAAATAATCTAAAATCTGTTTTACTCTAACATACCGGATTATTTTTATTTTCGAATTGGAAATTTATGAAAAAAAGAATCCTACTGAAATCATGCCACACATATCACACAAGGAGTAATAAACAAGTAATTAAAACCATTGTCATAGATCGATTTTGGACCTTACAAAGATATAACAATTTTAGAATCTGTAGTATTTTGCTTTTGTTTCTTTTTCGTTTATGTTTTATTAATAGGCCTGCAATTTTTTTAAATGTTTGTCGAAAATCAACGTTGATTGAGGTTTGAAAAATCTCAAGTTTTGAAGTACAAGCATTTTAGGATGCTTCATTCTTTCTTTTAATGCTTAAGTAATAAAAAATAAAATTAAAATATAAAATTATAACACGAAAGAAATTTTAGTTCACTCTAGATGTAGACGTTATGAACATGAATAGCTAAAAGAAACCATTTAGTTCCCGAAACTAATGGCTGATTCGAGGAATCTTGTTTCCATCGTTGCCCATAATATTGTTTAAGTATTGAACATAAACGAGAACTGTGAGCTATTTCCGATGTTATGTATCAGTGCGGGATACGGGCGCGGGGGAAGCTTAACTATTCCTATTAATGCCTAAACTACCTCTAAACCTCTTACTGACAAATTGGGGCGATAAGAATTTTATACCACCCCCGGAGAAATACTCGTATATATCCTTAGCCCCATTAAAAGAGAAAGTTACGAGAAAAACAGGGCACAGTCCTTCCACGGATAGGGAAGCTTACAGGAATTGTTCAATTTTGCGAGAGTATGTAAGCGGGAAACAACCGCAAACATTTTGACGAAACATTAAGCGGGTATTAATTATAGTACTTAGGAGCGAATATTTGGCCCGTACATTCAAAAAGTTTACCCCGTATTTTGGGGCTTTGTAGCAGCTCTGAATAATGGGGTTCGGGACGGGGGCATTTGCTCGACCCTACCCCCTTTGTAGGGTACGTGTTTTATGTTCCATATTTGAGCGATGGTACTTTTCCCGCAGCGCAATTAAATTTAACCATCAACGTATTGTAGAATTGCAACCCTAAACTGGGAATTGTTGACGAACATGACAAGGGCCTGCCAGGTGCGTATATGCTCTTAATGTCGTTTGTGTTACCCCCTCTGTGCAACCGTAGCGTGCATGAAATCTTTCCCGGATAAAGCATATGAGTGGGTTTTGCACTAAATGCACCCGCAAGCAAGTCTATTGCACGCCCCGTGGTTGTGTGCTTTGTTATGGATTAGCGGACTAACTCGGGTAATTTTGCAAGTAATCAGCTTTTAATATAGCTTTTTAGAAAGAGGAGCACTTCCTCTAAAAATAGATGAAATTTTTTAATTTTTTAAAATAATTATTATGATCTAAATTTTCCTTTGAAAAATGACATGCGTCTCCGTCCATTGGTCTGTACGTATGAGGACACGCTGCAGGCTCCTTTCACGCTGCCGACTCAGGCGCGCACCCGGGACCCAAAACTTCTCTTTTCAAATTTCTTTTTTTAAAAATAATATTAATAAAAAAGAAAAACACGGGGTGTGCACTTTTGGTTTTACCAACGATTTTAGTTCTGCAAATGCAGAGTATTATTCCAATATTTCTCATTCGATTCGCATCCAATAGATTTTGTTTGGAAACCCGGCTGACAGTTTTATAAGTAAAAGTTCCCAATTTGTATTTTTCTGAAAATAGGAGACTAGGATAACCCAACAGAGGGTTCCCAATGAAGGTAATGCAATGGTGAATTTTTTGCTACAAAATTCTGCATGGGAAATCTTTAATTAAATTTGGGATTTGTGGGAATTAATATGGTTCGCCACATAATGGCCATATTTGCGATACCTGTTTCCAAAATTGTTAAGAGTGGATGTAAAATAACCGGGTAGTAGGGGACAATACAATACACTTAAATTTCCAGCACAAAGGGTTAATTTACTCCAAAATGATTTATATTTATGTATTCGTAGCAAAAATTCTGGGGCTTTTTCCAGTACAGTGGCCACGTTGCATATATAAATAATTTTGGTACCCTTAAAAATCTCCGGGATTTCGGGTGAAAGATTTTCACGAGTCATTGCTTTTATCACGTTACTATTGACAGAGCATCGCTTTCATAATCTTGGCTCGCAGAGTGCTCAATGTCGTTAAAGGAGAGGACCTTCGCCTTCTTCGTCTTAGGAAACTTTTCTTTTGAATAACCTTGAATACAACGGCGGACCCGAGAAGGAAAAATGAGTTTTCCAGAAAATCAATTAGGACAGAGCATACATAATTCATTAGACACAGGACAAGGCCAGTTCGGAAGAGAAGAAAAAAAAAAACATAAAGCGGGCCTTGAGTAAATTGGGACACTGATTGACTAGAAGTCGAAATCTCTTTTCGGCCTCTATGGCTGTCCTGGCATTTTCTTCTACGGCCCGATACGTTCTAGGTGTATTCAACCGAAGAAAGTTACTCAGGATTGTCGATTGCCATCCCGGCCTCCTATGACAACTTCGCCAATAAACATCCACTTTTTGCCACACATAATTTCGCCAAGTTGCGGAGCCCTATTCCAAATTTCTCATTCATAGATGCTCGAGGATGTGTGATCAGTATTCAGGCCAGAAACAATGATTGGGATGTCATTCTGGCCCCGAGACTCGTGGGTGTAATGTAACCTGTGCGAAATCTGAAATTCCCGCCAACATATCTTCGCATCAGGATGAGATTTGAATCCCTGTGTTCCTGTGCTCCTGTATATTCCTGCCGGGAGGCCGACGACGACGTTTATGTAAAGCGAGCTTCCCGGATAAATGTTCGAGTTGTCGTGTTGCGCATAAAATGATTTATGCTGCTCTTTTGTGTCACTTCTGTTTGCACATAAATCTTACATTTGAATTTATTTTTCCGCCAAGAATAATTTATCGCAGCTGATTATTTTTTCATCTTTTATTTTTTTGTTTCCTTTTCTGCACAGATGATTCCTTACTTCTTGTGGAAATTTTCTTATTCGTTGTGTATATTTAAGATTCGCCCAGATGTCCTTAAGCGGTATTTAAGCCGTTCAAGAAAGAATACATTTTTACACATACGGGACGCTTAATAATTTTGTGAACTTTTATTTAAAATGGATTTATTTTATTGTATTTTATGCACATATTTTTTGTAAAAGAATAAAAAGATATTTGCACTTTATGCAGTTTCAATTGTAGCTATAATTTTTACAAATATTCATTATTATAATTTAAAAAATTATATTCACAATTATTGTAATGGCCCCGAAAATAAAGAGTTTTGTTGCCATTTGTTGCCTAAAGAAATTCGATTTTGTGATGGAAAATCACAATAAAGAACTGACCGGCTGCTAAGTCTATAAATCTACATGCATCTCCGAACCCACAGTGATGCTTTTTTCACCCACGTGGACGAAACTTCCCAAAACAAATTGTAGACTAAATATCACAATCTGAAATGTGATAAGAAGTAATAATTAAATAATTGTTTTCTTGAATAGTATCAACTCCGATGTGATGATAAATAAACATTTCCACGGCGCAAACACTCAGTGCGTGTGTCTGGCTCGCAATTGGCAGATTTTTATTTAATTAATTAACTGTGAATTTTAATTTTCATATTCGTACCGCAATCGTTGGTTTTTATTTTAAATTAATTATATGATGAACACTTAACCTGCGATGGACATAGTAGCCCTTTTTCCTCAAACGCCTATCTCAGGTTAACCTAAGTACTTGTATAATTAACTAATATTTTTGATTTTATATTATTACTATTAAAAAACGTAATTTAGTCCACACATATTTGACAATAATACGCTGTAGAATATTTTGTTTCTAGTACTAGTAGTACATTAGATAATTTTTATCTAGTTCGAAATTCCGTACTCTCTACGAGGTTTAGTTGTATTGTTAATTTTGCTTATACGAAGTCATTGGTTTTGATTATTTAATTCCAAGGAATGTTTTCATTTTTTTAAATTTCATCCCGTCTACTTTTGGTGCAGATTCACGAACAATGAAATATCAACAATCCATTTTGCATGAAGCATGTAAATTATTCTCTAAAGTTTACATACTAATGGTTCGATTAAGTTTAGATAAAAGGATTAATTAAATTCTATTTGTATCTGGTGAAAAATTCATCTGAAATGTAAAATTGAGAAGATAACATACAAAAATTTTTCACTTCACATATGAACTGTGTTCCATGCTAAAACCGAAACAATCCATTTTAGTTGACTGGAATCAGGGCAGAATTAAAATTATGAAAATTACAAATTTGCATGATATATCCGGTGAAATACACACAACAGCTTTACTATGTACTTTCGTATTCCGCACTTGACGTAAAACTTTTTATATTCATCTGATATATGACTTGGACGCTGTGGGGTACAATTGCACGTCTACGGGCGCTTTTATCCTCCTATACAACTATCGTTAAAACCCCAAAAAGTTCAGTAACAGGTGCTTTAAACAGCTTTAGGTCCTGTAAAGCGAAGAATTAATGGTGCCCCCATGTTAAAATATACCCGGGCAACTCCGGTTTTGGAAGAGAGATAAGCAGTCCTGGGGCAGGAGACCGGGAAAAAGTGGCCTCCAAGCACTTAGCTTAGAATTTTCAAATATTTTATGTCTTCTTAGGCCACCTGAATAAGGAAGCATGATTTTGGGCAAGGTACACAAATAAAATATGTTATTATCTTTTCCTCAAGCACACCTTGCGATGCCATTAACGAAATTTACGTCCTCTTTAATCTGAACACAGAAAATGTAATAATGTCACTACTTTTAGATTCTCGACAATATAATTACACTGTAGATATTTTCTACTTTTCTTTCCATGTTTTTTTCCATATTGCAAAGAAAAGGATGATTTAAGGTATTTTCATCTCACCTTCGGATTTTGTAGTACAAATGCAACATAGCGTGGCTGTCAAGGCTATGACTACATGAAAATCTTCTCTCTCTTCTCTTATATTGCATTTTAAAATTAAAATATGATTCGTGGGAGTTCCTTTTCGAATTATTGCAGTTTTGATTTAATCAAATATCTTTCACTGTCCACTCTCCCGAATGCTCTTCATAATGAAAAGAAAATTGAAAAAAGGAACTAATTGAATTTTTCTTAACGAATACAAAGAACGATAAAGTTGAATAAGTTGACCTACGTCTATGTAGTCTTTTATTCATTTAAATTATTTTTTAAAGTTATCTAAACCTATCTCGGCTGAGGTCTTCTTATCTGCTGGCTTTTTACTGTCTCTATGGGGTCAGGATTTGTTGAAAAAAAACAGGGAATTGTCCTTTTCTACTATAGGGTGCCATTATTTTTCATGACTTTTGTACTTTTTAAGCTTACTTCTTGCATACTCCCTTGCTAGATACAATTTTATCGTATTTCTTACATTTTGAGTGTGTTTCTTACTTTTTAAGAAGTGAAAATGGTCTAAGAATTAATTACTTTAAACAAAGGAGGAGCTGGGTTACACATCGAATAATTAATTTATAATTAAATTTAATGTTGTATATGTAAGAATGTGGGATATTGTATATTATTTTACTAATGATATTAAAAAATTTTTAAGAAATTATTTTTTAGGTATTTTTATAAAATTTAATGTTAAAGACTTTGTATGAAATGTTTATATTATATTAAAAATTACTTGTATACATGTTTAAAAGTATTGATATTCTTTTGTCAGCTATCGTAAAATATGGACTCTATTATTAGAAGATTTTTTAAATTCTTCCCGTGGGCTTTTCCTAAGTGGAAACAAACAGCTTTACATAATTTTTGTGTAAAGCACTCTAAGGAACATTTTTCAGAGCCAATTTCATTCTTGTGCAAGAGAAAAAGAGCAAAAATTGCTAAAAGATCTATTTCTGTTTTCCAGTCAAGTTTCTTGACATATGTTGTATAAGTGTGACACCCGGACATATCTAACGTTTTGCAACATTTATTTTCAATCGTGTTTTCATGAAAAATCTCGCTTCACGAGCGTTTGTATTCCTTCCCAGAAGTGTTGTTTATAAAACCCTTTTCTCGGGGCATATCCGA
This sequence comes from Proctacanthus coquilletti, assembly GCA_001932985.1. NCBI lineage: Eukaryota > Metazoa > Arthropoda > Insecta > Diptera > Asilidae > Proctacanthus > Proctacanthus coquilletti. The sequence continues at coordinate 409,180 of MNCL01000094.1, read as the reverse complement.
GAAATTACTCATACAGCCGATTTGGTGTGACGTTCAAAAGTTCATGGTTTTATGACTTTTCTGGCAGGGATTCAAAAATTTCTGCTTTCCCACACATTCTGTCGTAGCTGAAAGGTTGAACGTTTGAATATCTTGCATCGCTTGGATTTCCCAATGTAATCACACATCACCATAATGCACCTCCTGCCGTGCATACGGCTCCCGTCCATTGTCAACACGGATCGGGAAGGTAACAACTTAAGTACTTCTCCATTTCTAAAAAAAGCAATGAACTAATTCGGTCTGAAAATATCTTAGTTTGTGTTTTCTACTTCTACATCAGTTAGTGTTACTTAAATTCAATTCCCACATATTTTGAATACCTGTCCGCATTTATTGCCCGAAGTGATTGTATATTGTCCTAAGTAATAAAATGCCAACAAATCGCTATTTTTAAAAATACATTTTTAAAAACACATTTCTACACTATTTCTATTTTTTTGTTTTTGCTCAAAAGCATTTACGAATGTGTGGCGTGAAATGATCATCGTATTCAGAGCGAGAAGTTTGGAGTTTGGTAAACTCGAGGACTTTTTCGTCGATGTTTAAGTGTTCCACGTAGTTGAAGGTCAAGACCAGTAACGTATCAAGTTTAAAGTTAGAAAGTTTCCACTTAAGAAGTACTTTACTTTATTTTTCCAATACACTGGCGAATATTAAACCAAACGAATTTCTAAAGGACAAATACCTTATGGGTATTTCGTTTTGTAAATTAAGGTTCGGCGACCAAATTTCAATTATAGTATCATTTTTTCGAATTGTATTAGAGCCAAAATTTATTTATATTACTAGGTATATTTTTGATAGAGTCAGAACAGAATATAGAGCAAAGGTATTCTTAACTTAAACTTTAGTAAATATATAAATGTAAAGGAAAATTAAATTTAAATATATGAAATACAGTGGAATTTAGAAGTTATTAATTTTTAAGTAAACGACTTTAATTAATATTTTTCGTAAATTAGGATCTCATTGTTCTATATCTTTTTAATTTTTTAAAGTTTCTTTCTATACGAAAATTCTTATTATGTCTGCAGAAAGCTTCTATTTCAATCTTGTTTAAAAAACTTATAAATTGTTCCTAATTTTTAAATAATAGCAAAATTGAATTCTCTATAAATGTCCAGTGCTATAAAAATCTTTTAAGAATATGTGCTCATACACGTCTCTCTTTACTTTAATTAAAACATTTAAGAATATTGCTACAGATAAAATCAACAAGAATATTTTCTTTTTTACTTGAAACAAGCATTTTTAAAGCTGGAGCAAAATCTAATAGAAATCTGAAGACTTCTAAGATATTTAGCTATTTCATCATCATAGGTTATAAGAATATATAAGACTTTAATTCATTTTGTGAATCTAAACATTTTTAAACAACACACAGGACTCATTGCACACCTTAAATTTTCGACGTATTTTGTTCTATATAAATGAGATAGTTAGAGCAACTAACTAGAAATGAGCCAGGTGCAACTATTCTTAAGTTTCGGTTGCAAGCCACAAGAAATTATTTTATCCAAATATACACGGTTAAATACGTTTTGAAAATAATGTACAACTGTTGGTATAAGTAATTTGGCTTTCATTTAAAAATTGCAAAAGGTCTATATTTTCCTACAATTAAAATTGGTCTAAAAGACGTGCATAAAAGATGGATTTGTTTAAAATAAAAGCCCTTTTTGTCGTATTAGGGTATCTTGAAACCTTCAGAAAATATGCTATTTTTTTTAATTTTCCAAATTAATTTTGAAAGCCATTTCAGCTTTTACTTTGAAAACCTTTTTGGATACAAAACGATCTTTTATTAATCTTTTGCTAAGTTCTACAAATACTTTGACCATTTTAAAAAAAAGAATGCTTGAAGGATACTTTTAAAACTATTCTTAGAATCATAGGGAATAGATGGTGAAGTCATTTTGTAAATCGGATCACATTTATTTTTGTTATTATGGTACTTTTGTCGAAAACACTTTTTCAAGAAAATCACGCTAAAACTTGCACCCGCTTCGGACATCAAGAGTCTAAAGTTTTTGAAATTTTGATTCGAAATTTTGATTGGAAATTTTGATGGGAAATTTTGATTTGAAATTTGCAACGCTATTCAATGGAATGAAGGAAGACGAAAATCGGCTTGTCCAAATTGTTTTATGCTATTCTTATGTAAGTTTCGATAAAACCCAAGTATTAAATTTGCTCTAGGTAACAACTAGTCTAATTCTAATGGAACAGCATCAGAGAGGAACCGTTTTAGAATTATATTTTTCCGCTGCATAATTTCGAAATAAATTTTCTTTGAACTCGACTACCCTTTTATATGTGGTCTGGGGAGCTGCAGTAGGGTCTACGTGAACACTTCGGCGAGTCCTTACTGCATGTGTGCCTGGAAAGCAGAACTAGTGATGATAACATATTCAGTTCGGTAATAGCAATTTCTATTGGCCTGTCTTCCATTCAAAATAGCCTGGTAAAATCACCTGTGGTGTACTGCAAGCATCGGTTTATTGCTGCGCTGCACCTGGAATAATCAATGAAATGAAATATTTCGAATGTTCCTTATCAGTTCTACAAGAGTTATTTAAAGTTTACGCTCATGTTATTCCACTTGAATGTCGAGGGAGTGATCACGTAGTGTTAATTAATGCAAATTAAAAGTTTCATCTGTTTCTCGTGTACCTGCTTTGATTTTTAAAATATTATTTTTTAAACTTGAATAGATTGCTATATCTAGTGAAAGAGGCTCTGAAAACTTTTTATTATTTTTCAATTTAAAAAGTAGAATAAATTCGTTCATATTTGCTATCTTTCAGATTTTTGCAGTTTGATAATTAAAAGAAAATTATAAGCGAAGCATGAATCATTATTATATAAAAAAATTAATTTATAAAATGTGTAAATAAATAATTATTTTATTTAAAACGCATAATTGAATTTGAATGTTCTAATCTGATTACATTGAAGAAGGAATATTCTACCTATATCTTGCCTATTAGAGATTTTATAGGTGATACACTAGTGGGTTATACTTTTGCTCAAAATGTTTCCAGGTTTCTCCGTCAAACTCAGCTGGGAATCGAACTTGCAGCGAATAGCACGGTAGTCCAAGGCTCTGCTTTTAACCTATAAACACTCGTTCATATAAGAAAGCGAGTTTCAATTGCTTGCGTGTGTGGACCGGAAAATAGACGAAAGTCGAATTGTTTATCACGCAGGTCAACTACACACTTAATAAACCATCTTATATATCTGCATATATTCAAGATAAATATCACGGGCAGAATATTACGTTTGTTGCTAGAATTCTTGAAGAAGACTTCAAGAAAATAATTACGTACCTTCTGTATTTGAAATTGATTCTTTCAAAAAATAAAGATATGGAGGGAATATGAGGAAATCGCTGTAATTATACGACATGCACTTTTATCATACCTTCACCTAATTCCTGAATGAAATGAGCCATTATACTAGTGCTGACGTCAAAGAACGTTCTCATTCTATTTAATAGTCCAGCTGGCCATTTCCACCTTTTGCAAATGGCCGCTATAAGAATTGAAGCGCAAAATCTGCCAATTTGTATTCAAAACTCGCCATTTGTTTGCCTCTTTCTCAACGCTTGAGTGCCTTTTTATTGTTTCTTTCAATTGAGAGTCTGAAATATGACAACAACAGGAATAACACCATTATAATGGCGGATATCATACTACAAACTCAGCTCAACTTCACTATAGAAAATATTTGTTTTGATCCTTTAAAGGATATAGCAAATCCGCAACAGCAAAACCTACTTAGGGAGAACTATGTATAGAATGAAGGGATTTCAACTTATATGAAATGGGTGTTTGTGTGTCCTTCCTCGATTAAAAGGGATTCCATTTTTCCGCAGATGTTTCAGTAGCGCAGAGCATCAAAATATATTCGCAATAACTATAACATATTTTTCGAAGAAATCACTGTTCTAATTGTTAGACAATAAACCTTTAATTAATTATTCAAAATTAGAATTATTCCTTTCAAAAAATTCAGTCGTTGTAAGTTTAAATTTTTCAAATAAGATAAAGTGGACAAAGTTTACCTTTAGCAATTGTAAACATTTTCTAGTTCTGTAGAAATGAAAAAAGAAATAAAATTTTAACCAGAAAATAAAACAGGAGCAAGGTATTTTGCAGATTTAGATTTTTTTTTAAAATCTTTCACAAATTATTAATTGCATATGATACTTGAAATTTTGTTTCCTAGATGTTCTGAAACTTTCATTTCGTGTGTATTTAAAAAACTAAAATAAAATGAATAGATTTAGAACAAGAACAATAAGTTGCTGGGTCAGTCAGTGACATTGGAGGTAATTAATTAATACTTTATGACATTCTAACTACTAGTTTAAGAAACACATTAAAAACAAATTATTTATTTTATGGCCATTACGACAATCCCCGTAAAATATTGGAGCATTTACTACTTTTATTGCATTTGTTTAAATATGAATGAATAATTTATATGAATGTAAAACAAATGCAATAAAAATAGTCTATGCCAAAAAGATTACTTAACTTTTACCTCTAGTTTATTTAAGTGTTAAAGTTATTAAATACCGCATTCTTTTTATTTATTTAACACTTACTGCACAAGTAGTACTTACAAAATAGTTTAGTTTAATTTATTCAACAATTTCTATAAAATTAATTTGTTTTCAGATTTCAAAAGATTTTTAACAATGAATCAATAAATTGAAAAAAATGCGTCGACGAATTTTTACGGACTAAATAATTTTCGCAAAAACGATTCATGTATGTTGCAAAAGTACCAGTCAAAATGTTCACCAAATGCACTTTGATTCCTGTCCAAGAAAAATTCAAGTCGCTTATGTAATATAAAAATTACCATTGAGATTTTATTTCGAAATTAAGCCATCATTCCTTAAATAATATACATTTTAAAAAATGGACAAAGGTTAATGACGGCACGCCTGTTACGTACGTCCTTCCTAATGCTTCCAAGAAAAAATCAAGACACGTCGAAAATAGTCTGCGTCATGGTCGACACGTGTCGTACCTATCTAAGATTTCTATGACGAAGAGGTTGTTCTCCAGATGTTCACAGCTTGCGTGGCAACAGTTTTGGAATGAAAATCGTCAAGGGCCGAATCACGAAATTAAAGACCATCAAGTTAATCTTTATTACTTTTTAATTATTCAAAGTCACAATCTCAAGTCGAATTCCTGGGATGTCCTTTTATAAGAAGAACTATTACTTTCGAACAGATCTCTCCTATCATCTGTGCTGTCCGTCAAGACGGCTTTTGTCTTATTGCGCATGGTTCTAGTCAAGTCGTGTGCCGCAAGTTCTATTTGGCAACGGGTTAGACCGCGACCAAGTTGTCGTGACGCAGAAATATTTATAATTATGTATGTTAGCAATGCAGACGCGAAGGATTTTATTGTAGCAGGGAGATCGCGGATCGCGGTCTTTGCAGCCTGAGCCGTGACGCATTCATGTTCTAATTATTGCGGTGCTAATCCAAGTAAATCTTCTTAGTAAAACTACTGATGCTTGTTTTCGCTATTGCGTAACTAAATTTTGTGGATGGTTTTGTCACGGCGATTACACAGCACCACCGAAAAATAAGAGGAATTCGCTGACAATGATTGGTCGGCTAAAATTTAGATAATTTGTACATATGTCACAGCATGGAATAAATTAGCACGCATTAGCACTTTGGAATGTCTTAAAAAAATTTTTTGGTCCACTTCTTTCTACTTTTACATCTGCATCTGGTGCTATTCCGCAAATAAAAAAAAAAATTAAATACAAATTACACAGTGTGCAAGGTGAGGTAGTGTTAATTTATATATGCAATTCAGGTGATTAAATTTGCTTCTGTATTAACGCTTTAATATTAAGACACATTTCACACCTCGGGTGTACGTAGAGTGGATTATTGAATTTATTGCAATTGGGGGAATAATTTCAAAGAGACGATTTGAGTCGCTTTTACCTAAGAGTGCATGAAAGTCGTAATTAATGGTCTGTCGCAACATTAACTCGCTATAAATGTGTTCAATTTATAAGACACGATGTTCTGTCTATCACACAAAATATATCTATTTCTCTTTTAATGTGGCACATCGGAAAATAATATAAATTCGTGGTGAATTTTAACGATATCTGAAGTAACCACACGATAAACCTGTCGCAATATTTAAATACGAGTAACGAAAATACAGAAAAGGTAATTCTGGGCACATGGTGGAAGATCTGTGAATGACTAAGCAGTCGCATTGCTATATCTTTTCGTTGCCAAAAAATTTGAATTGCATTGGAACAGATTTCCTCTGTCGGGTATATAAAACCGAAAATACACGAGTATGAATTTTCAAAGAATAATAGCGAACGAATTTCGCGAAGAAAAACAATCTGACGGTATTTTAATGCTTCTAATGCGCGACACTGAAAATTGACAAAACTATGATCTGGCTTGTTGGCCGAAATTGTTTGGTTCCTCTCAATTAATGTTCTAGAACTGTTTTCACTTATTTTAAGCATCGCGACAGAACAGTTACAGCATACAAAAAGAAATTTAAATCGGTGTGCGGATTGCTCAACTTGAATCAGATGCACTGAAATGAGGGAAGGTGGAATTTTTGATGAATTCCATTAAATTTGAAAAATTCAAAATTGTGAATTTATTATAAATTTAAATTTGTAAACAGCTTTATCATCTCAGGTCTGGAAAAATGTATGTTTGTAAGACATTCTTCAGAGTGCAGATAAAAATGAGTAAAAATAACAAATTTGATGCATGCGTCAAACCGACACAAATTTTACACTGAACTATAAAATTGGGGATTCTGAGTGGATCAATGGAAGCACAACTTGTCCATTATTCTAAAGGTTGTGAGTTTGATGCCCATAGGTTGTATGCGTGGTAACTACATAAAAACTGGCATACCCTTTAGAAAAGGCTTTTTCAAATGGTGGTCTCTTATACTTACCAAAGAATAGTAAAATCCTGCCAATGTAGTGTACTGAAAATTTGCGATCTAATGCTATAGCTTAAAGTGTAAATTTTCATTTTTACCGAACACTACAAAACAAAAACTTTTCGAACTAAAATTTTCTCAAAAATTTCAATTGTATTATTGTTCTTTTCTCGGATGACATTTAATAGTATATTAATTTTTGCATTGTGTGATAATGAGGTTTTTCGTAATAAATGAATATTGTTGTCGAATATTCATTGAAATATTTTATGGTACAATTGCATATAATTAAAAATTTAGTTTTTCCAGTGAATTTACATTCACAACTTTAATACAATTTGAAGTGTATAATTTTAGTATCATTGAGAATTTTACTTTGGGATAGTAATTGAATTTATATGCTAATCAATTTATATTACACCTTAACAACGTACTTTTAAACTCCCCACAATAACAAAAGTGCATAATCTTATTTTGGAGAACTAAAGAATTCTAGATTACGTGGTATTCGGAAATAAATTAGAAAAATTTATTAAACTTCCTTTTCTCCTCATTTGAAAGTAGATAGGCTTAAATTTTGGAAAATTGTTGATATACAATTTTTTTTTACATATTTTAGACTTCGAAAAGAATCAAAATTAGTTCGTTAATACGGAAGCTTTGGCGTGCGAATAAAACTAAAGTCAACGTCGGTAAATTTGTGAATAATAAAATAATTTTTTTATAATTTTATTTTATTTTTTTTTTGTTTCTATAATAGCACAAAATTTGCTTTCTTTTTGCGAATTTTAATTACCAATGATATTTTATTTTGAAATATTCACTTTTTTAACGAAAAATACTAATTGTATGTTATAAGTATAAAACTTAAAAAAGTTCTAAGGTACAACATTTTTAAAGCAAACATTTAGAAATCACGTTTTTTCTGTAATGTATGGATTTTCAGTGTATTTCATCAATTTGATCAATTCGAAAGTATGAGCCCATGGCAATTTGATCAAATATTGGAAAATGACAGTGCTTTGTTGTTTTACTGTCTGGTGGCATATGTGGGTCTATAATGCAATGTATCAAGAAAATTGGAGGCCCATTCAGCAGGTTCGAGCATTGTGCTATTTTCGATCCAATAAAATCCTAAGCAAACGGACCTTTGCGATTTTAAATTGAAAACAAAAGTAAATAAAAGTCACCTTAAACAACTTCCGAAGATGCTCTTTATTTTCGTTCCGACGTCCATAGGTCTTTTGTAAATTAGGGCCAGAATAGACAGAAGTTGATCAAGGAAAATAAAAGCAACAAACAGAGAAGAAAGTGGAGGGAGAACTTTTAAGAGCAATGTGGAAAACTTCTTTTCCAATCCAAAGCGGGTGTTTTTCCAGCATCATGCGCACTGGAGCCTGGTCCACAGTATCCCTGTGATGTTTCGCAGATTGTTAATCTCGCACCAGGTACGGCAGCGGGAGATTCTGGATTGGAGGTGTGTAGTTTTCGTGGCTAGAAGGCATTGGACCTTTTCATTTGTGTAATGAGCCGAGTGAGGCTAAATGTAGGTACATGCACACGTGGCGGGCGTGCTTTACAGCAAAAGATCCATTTGCAAATTACAACTTAGAATTTTTTACATTTCATTTTGCATTACTAATTGGGAGCTGTGATTTACATGCAGGTTGTCACGAGGGGTACAATTCTCGCTGTAAGCACCTGTAAAAACCTGAACGGATGATGGATGGCATTATTTGCGAAAGCTTTTATGGGACTCTTGCGTCATATCGTCTTTTTGGCGCAAACGTGACAGTGGAGTTTCTTACAATGGTAACCTGGGTGGTAGAGGTGTAATCAATTGTTTGTCATGGAGGGATGCCTAACAAAAGTAGGCATTCAGAGCATGTGTCTCATCATGTACGGGCAAGAGAAATCCAAGGCAATGTTCGTATACTGTCCAGACACACTGCGAGCTCCTGCGAATTCTGCGAACTTCTATAAAAAGTATCACCGAGATGCTTTCTCGATTAAAAGAGGCATTATTTTCTCTCTCCATTAAGACACATCGTGTCCTTTTATTGTAGAACAAAAGCAGTGGTATGGAATTTGTCTTGTCGAGGCCCTTGATCAAATTGGAAGCAATGTGTCTCGTATTTCAGTTTATCGCATGTCTGCAATATGTTATAGGGCTTAACTGAATGGAACAGGACAGGACGTGCTTTGTATTAGTTTTCTGCAATAATGTGCTTATTTTTCAAAAGCAAAATTGACAATAACTCTTAATTGATTTGTAATTCACTGAAATATTAAAATTACTTCAGTGATTTGTACTGCAATCTTGAAAAGTATGATTTCTAAAAGTTACTTGTTAAATGCTTATCGTTTCTAATAGTTTTCAACATATAAAATATAATTAAAAAAAAGTGCACTATAAAGTAAAGTACATTATTTTCGTATATTATATACAATTTTTAAATATATTTATATGTTTCATTAAATTAAACCGCAGACCACTCATGATAATTACATAAAACATTTATTTTGAAAGTGGCCTAAGATCATTTAAAATAAATTTTATATTTTTTTGGTCTTTGGTTTGATGTTCTGAACATGTACAAGTTTAAACAATTAGAATCTATAATCATTTAATAAACGCAAAAAACTGAATATCAAAATGTTTTTAACGCGCAAAAGTAAAATTGAAACCGGTACAAAAATAGACTATTTTCACTATTTTTTCGGCATGATTCAGATTTTCCGTAAATTTCAAGTATCTCTTTATTTTAAATATTTTAGTAAATAAAAATAAAGAAATATATTTTTCATATAAAAGAAATATGTGTATTAATTAAAATTTTACCTTAAAGTTTCTCTGTCAACAAAATTGAAAATAATAATTTACACATTCACAGTAAAATGTTTTTCGTAATTAAGAAATTTTAAAACTCCGCAAATTTTTTCCATCAGCATTTTGACAAAAATATTCGTTTTAAAATAAAAACATTTATTTTCAATTTCACGTCGCGGCAAACATCAAAATTTTATTATAATTCCAAAAATTCGAGAAACGAGAAAATATATAGGAAAAGTACTTTCCGGAAAACGACATTTTCTTGTCGTAAAAAGAAAGACTTAAAAATAGACGTCCATTCCAAAGTTCGAAATTGCAGATTAAGTCGGCGGCGCCCACCTGTGCTGCTGGAAGGAGGTGCTAATGAAATTAATTGCAGCCACGGGGCGCATCGACGCGACCACTTAACGTTCGAATGATCATTAACAGGTGATCAGTTCGTCGGCGGGTCTCAATCCTCATCTTGATCTCAATCTTGTTCTCAAGATGTCGAAATCTTCCGCATTTGCCCTACATCACTGCCCTGCGAAGAGTTCCCGCTGGCAGCTGCACAGCGCCTGCCTCCTCCGAAGTTGCCGAGCAGGAGCCCCAGTGGAGAGCTTTTCCGAGTTTTCCTCCGATGGCGAAGGAGCGCGCGAATCAGTAATGGACCAGTGAGAAAAATCTCGCGTTCGACAGCATCTCTTCTCCTCCGTTCCCAAGGCATCACCGGGATTGGGAAAGGCGGGAGGGAAAATTCGTTCCACCATCTGTGGTTCAGGTGTATGGGTGTGGAAAACGCTTTTCCACAAAGCGCGCTACACCATCAACTATGGCCAGTGCTGGTGTGTGGGTAAGTGGTTTAACGAAATTTTCATCATCTCTCAACGTTGTCATGTAGTGTTCGATCATAGTTGGCTCGCATGCACACACAACACACAAATTTTGCACAGCGCGTTTTTACTTTCCTTAAACAAACAATTAATTGTGCTTTAAAAATTAATAACAAAAATCATAATTAAATATTAAAAAAAAATAATGAAACAAAAATTGTTGATTGTTGCAAAATCGGAGATTTTTGTAGCCTCTAAAGTTTGTAGAAAGAGTAGTCGAAATGCCTTCTAAGATCCTCGGCTGAGTGTCGCGGAGTGTCGTCTTCGGTGTAGTACATACAGCGACCGCAGCATCCCGCGATACCAGCGAAGCCCACCTTGCGAGTCGTCTTCAAGTCGCCCTCCAAAAGTCGCTAAGAAAATAATTCACGGTTGTGTTTATCTGTAAAACTTTTTGCCTACAGCAGCAGCAAACTGCCCAGCAAAGGAGATCGTGCCGTCGTAATTTCGCGAAAATCGCCAAACTGCTGCAGGTTTGATACTTGCAAATTAAACGTGTGATTTCCCGTCGGCCGTTGTAAGACGCCAGAGAAGATTCCTTATAAGGATATGTGAATGGTGCCCCCAAATGTGTGTCAAGGCTATTCTCGCCCTTTGTTAAATGGTTCTGTTAGAAAAAAGTGTGCAAATCATTCATTCTGTATAATAAAAAGGAGTTCTTTTGTTCGTAAAAGACGCCTGCCAGGCTCAAGGATTATCACCCCTCGCGCGCTTCTTCATCTTCTGAGACGACGGCTAAACCGAAACCCCATGTAAGCATATGCCGCCGCTGGATCCACCTTCTTCATCTTTTTGAATTGTTCTTATATCTCGGTGAACACGTTCCTGCGACTTAAGACGACGACGACTACCGAGTTGTGTGTGTTGAATAATAGACGATCCACCTGAACGGGAACGATAATTGCAGTCTTTACGTGAGTACCTTGCGGTTACTTAAACAACTTCTCATTCCAAACCCCTCCATCACCTTGTGATTGCCCGCAGGTGAGATTGCACCAAGAAGGGCTCTTTTGCAAAATTAATTAGACCACCTTGAAACGATTTCGCACTTTCTTTTAAATGCCCCATAGTCTTTTTCTTTTGTATACCAGAGGAAAAAACCACACGGTTCAGATCAAAACACCCTCCTAGGAAGATATGCTTCCAGGTGAGAGCATAACAAGTTTATGATATATTTATATTTGATATTGATTTTTTACCTCGCAAGCCACAGGGACGGGAAAAGGTATGAAAGTGCCTTGAAGAGACGTGTTAATGGGACACTCAATTTATTATGTGTCTGGAGTACCTTTTTCATGATAGTGGGGATCCCTTGTTCTCTGTTCGAAAGGTTCTGGTTCTGTTTTTTTTGTACTGTGCACAGGTAAAATACATACAGTTGGGAAAACTGAGAGACACTTGCCTGAAATTTTAATGATACGACCTGGGCAATGTGTTGCGTTCTTGCGAGCATATCAAATTCATTTTCTGTTGGATATGTTGAGAGTTCTGACAAAAGTTTTCTGCTTCGTTTAATTGGACTACCAATCGAAGTTCGACAATGCGTTGTCTAATGGGGAAACTTGAACATTTTATGATCGTATTCTTTGGGGAATTTTGATCCTTTATATTTTTCAAAGGTTTACATGGCATTTACAAATTAACAATAAAAATTTTGATATTTATTACTATCATTTTAAAGTATGTTCACTAAGTCGGCCATATTCATTTATAAGAAAGTAAATGCTTCAAATGTTTTAAAGCAAAACAAACAAATTACCAAAACAACATTAAATTAGTATTGCTCTTCAGGTATGTATGCTATGTTTACCGACTAAAATTTTATTTTCGAAATTATGCATACTCACGAACATATTCACTCACATATTTTAAAATATAATTTAAAAGCCATGTGATAATAAGTAGTAGTAATTGTTGTTGTGTAGTAAGTTGAAGGAGTAAGCCACAGTAGTAAGGTATTCGCGGTTGTGCGCAGTTCCAGTTAATACAAACTTATTTTCAAACTTATTTCATTATGCGAAAACATGTATTTCTAAGTATAGGCTATATGTCGTTATATTCTTAGTGTAATTAAATTCGAAAAAACATCTTTGGTTTTCTTGTAAAATATATATCCAATTGATACATGTTCTACTCTTCTATCTATTTATATATTTAAAGAAATACGTGACATATATAATAAGGAGGTATTAGGAAATTAGAATATGATCTTAATTTCTTCGAATTCTCGAAAATTGTAGTACTAAGTCACTACAAGTCACAACAAAAGTAATAACTTGGATTATGTAGAAAAGCAGTGTTCATGAAGTTGATTTTAAGTATTCCGCTTATATTTTTTAAATCGATCGTTTCTTATTAGTGAATCTTACTTTCGATTTCATAATTATAACTATACTTTTCGTAACCAATTTATAAGCCACTATTAAAGCTGTTGTACTTTTAAAAGAGCGTCATGGTTATGGTGTTTTTAGAAACACGTTTTAAAAATATGTTTATAATCGCAATTACAAATTTAATAGATGTAGAAAAGTGGAGTACAACAAAATGAAAACATCTTAACTAAAGAGAAAGCATCTCATCTTCTTACCCGTTCTTTATAAGACTATCTCGATATCTTAAAAAAAAAATTGAAGTAGGTCAAAAATGTAATGCAAATTTTCCCTTTATAAACACCTTAACTAAAAAGGACATACGAGAAGGACTATGAGCTCTGGGAATAAAAAGAATTTGTGTCTAAAAATGGTATGGTAAAACAATTTGCGTACCATTACAGAGCAGTTGTCTCTAGAGTAATCTGCTTTGCGCTACTACTCCAGGGATGTTAATTTTCTCAGTGTTTGCATCTTACCTGATGTTTGTTTGCCTTTTCTTATTTTTTCTGTTTTTAATTCGATGGAATTTTTATAAAACTTTTGAAAAATGTTTTTAACATGACTGCTGCGTCTTGGAGCAGATTGCATTAGTGGATGAGGTAATCTTTTCTGTAGCAACGCCATAAAACATAAATAGAGCACATAACGTAGAACATAAAATAAAAATTAAATGGTCCATTAGGTTAAATAGTTTTAATAATCTAGACACAGCAGTCTACCTGGATGACGTAGCAAAACTCGTGGTCTCTTGGGAGAAAAATGGTGGGAAAAGCTGAATGAGGACGGAGGCGGGATGAAAGCACATCATTAAGGCAGCCAATACTCATAATGGACTGTAGCACCGCCGAGGAGGTACGGAGCGTGCCACTCATTCTCATTCAGGCAAAACGTGAACTAATCATTAATCACGGCCAGAGAGACTTTTCCAATTAGCCGAGTAATAAATTATGATTATCGTCATTCAAAGCTTTTGTTTCATTTTCTCAAGGTTCCTGAAAGAAGACACATCATGTGACCCAATCTAGTCTGGAGGATGGGAAAGAACAGTATGAAATATTTTTCCAGCTGGATCAATGTTGGATACCTGCAGAAGGACAATCTACCTTTGCCCTATTCCTCAATTATGCGACTTTCATACGAAAATCGAGGGTTTTTCATTTCCTTCCGTTTCTGGACGAATAAAAAATAATAATAATAGAAAAGAAAATTTCCAGGAAATGCCAGTAAAAGAAAGAGCGGTATCAATTTCCCGAACAAAACCTAAATTACTGGAGATAAATTGGAGGCATTCCAAAACAAATTCACTTTGACGGCAGGAGGAATATTCCTAAAGCTACAAAAGGAAAGCCCCGGGAGAAGAAAACTGAAGTGACGGCGAAAGGAAAATATTTCCATTGTAATTGAAACCCCTTGACCCCAGCATTATAATGCTAACCTCCATTTGGCCATAAACAAGAACCACTTGAGCCGTCCGAGGTTGTGGAAATGGACATGAAGAAACCTTTATTTTTTACCCATCCGACATACGTATATACGTTTCTAGGTACGGTAGCACCCCCGCATTGTTTATCAAGGGTATGCAATAAAAGCAATCCGTCAGAAGCGATTGTTCCAATTCTTTTTAGACGCTGTTCGCGCCTCCGCCCCCGTCCCGCCACTACAGTAGTTTTCTTCTTGTTCCCACTATTTTTATCATTTGTCTTTTGTTGTCGAGCAGCTCCCCGGAGGAGCGTTCAGATAAAAGGATGCCACATAATAGTGTCTCTCAGAGGGGGCGTCTCCTCTGAAAAGATGAAAGTTTAAGTAATGGAGGGAAAAAGCATTGTCTGTTTCATTTTCTCCTTATCTCGAGATCCTCATTAATTCACTAAGGAACACACCTTTGGAAAACTGGAAAGACTCGCCAAGACTTGGCACAGGGTATTTCTGCTTAAGCAATTTATCCTGACAAGAATGCACGGTCCACAGAATCACGTTGATATTTCTTCTGTACGTGGAAAAAATTAATGGAGAAGTTGACAGATTTATCTTGTTAAAATTTCTTGCTTTAGCTCCTTTTTTAAGGTACAGAAATGCTTTTCGTCAGGAAAATCTTTCGTTAGATCTAAATTGTAGTTCGTCACAAAATAAACGTGCTGCTCTTTCAAAAGATCGTGTCCAATTCAAAAGTTTACGAAAAAGAATTCTTATTCAAACTATCGGATAGTTTTAGTTTGTTTCAGGAGATAGTTGTCCATGTTAAATGGATTTTTCAGTTTTATTTAAGTACCTGTGATATTCAATACAGTCCTACAGTCGAGATGGAGATTTGTTCAAATTGAAAGTTTCCGTCGCTATTTCGTGACTTTAATCCTTTAGGTTTTAAGAAAAATCAGACGTTCTAGAGCAATACTCTGTATGCTTAAAAATGCTAAAATGTACAAACTGGAAACTGGAACTGCTACACATTCCAGAATATTTTATTTCTTATAAATTTGGGCTTGAGAAAAAGTACTAAATGACTTAATGGTAATCAACACCAATCATGGTGTTATATCAACAACAAAAGTATTGCCTTTTCTGAATTATTTTTCTCTAGTTTAGTGATGATTTATGGAAATTTTTACTCAAAAAATAAATAGTAAATATTGTAATGTAATAAACAGGCGACTATGCTTAACGATAAAGCATTTTCTATTGCATTATTGGTGTTTAAGTTTTCGAGCCCTAAAGTTAAAAGGGCGGTTTTGCGAAAATCGCATTTTAAACTTCTCCCGTCGGTATTGCGAATTTTATTCGTGCCTACTCTAAACTGCTATAAATTCGTCATTTTTGTGAAATTCATATCAATCTTTGGTGAACAGATTCTTATTAAGGGAAATTAGATCCGTTACATTGTTGGACCCTTTCAAGTATTCCTCAGGTTTAATTAATATTTTTTGCCTTCATTTAATTTGGAATTAGTGAAACGCTACCTTTCTAAACGCAATTATTTGAAATTATTATATTACCCACCTATTTTGACACTAATGGAAAAGTAAAATCTACGTCAATTGTTGTAAACTCTCATTTGGCGATTGTATAATATTTTTTTATTAAATAAGTATTATACCATTAACTGGGAGTTCAGGTTCAAAATTACACAAGATGTTTCAGTAATACTAACAAAATCTCCACAATTCCACAATTGGTCAGAATCTCAACCTAGAAAATTATTTAGTTTCTTATTTTTAGCTTTCTGTTAGGATTTTAAAATGAAGATATTTGTAATAAAATTGTTTATTAGTTTCATTGGGTGTAAATGAGTGTAAATATATTTTACATATACGAAGTTGTTTCGTAATTTTCCTTTCAAAAATGTTGATCCAAAGTTTTTAACTTTCACAGCATCCACTTTTACAAAACCAGAAATACAGAAATACAATTCGTGCCTTATATGCTTTCTAGGTAATGATTGTTTTTTATCAAATTTATTACCATTTTTCCTCCAGCAATTTTTAATCTTTGCTTCAAATTTAGTTTGTGCTTAATTAGTTTTCTAAGTATATTTCATTTTTATTTAGCAAGAATCTTATTTGAAGGCTTTCATTAATTTAAAGTAGGACAAATTAAATATAGTACACCTTTTTCGTCGTTAATTATTGACTTTCTTCAAAGTTTCTAAGTTTTGACTAAAAATTTTGATCTATTTAGTTACGATTATACTTGTTGTGAATATTTAACACCAGGAGATATAAAAAAAAGTTTGTTTCTCCATATTTTTCAATTTATTAACTTATTGATAAATGTGTTGATTAGATATGAAATTAGTTTGTACTTTTGAAGTGAACAATTTGTAGGGTAGTCGTAGTTAAATACTAATTCTTAGTCTAAAGTTAAATTTGCAGGTTTTTGAAAATATCTAACAATATAATTAATAACTAAAATTTCCCTGTGATGTTATATACTTAGGTTTTAATTACTAAAAACGTACAATATTTAAATCCGTGGAGAACAAAGGGAGCAAAAGTAATTACTATTTTCTAGCTCGGTTGAATTCCATAGAAGTCTACAAAGTTAAATTTGTACATGTGTTCGGTGGTAATTACCTTCACATACGTAATCCATATTCCATAAGTCAATTATTATCCTATCCCGAAAATCTACCTCAGTTTCCAATATGGAGCCGGTCCAATCCCTCGGGGCTCTTGGCGCACACCTGTGTGTACTTAAAAATTTCATTCGCGTGAAAACAATTTTGCTAGCACACCTTGGCCATGGCCACTTAAAATACTTTAACGTTTTAATGCATGACAAAGAAGAAGTAGTTAATGAGAGCCCTCCCCCACACCCGCGTCTGAAATAAATATTACTTAGGTGCGCAGAAAGCCTTTCAGCGGCGAGAGCGTTTCGCATTTAATAACTTCGTTAAACTTGAAAATGAGAGAACACTTAGTCTAAAACGGCTCAGGTAGATCTAGGCATCTGAGCTTCGCACAGGATATGCAAATTTTACAAATTAATTCATCGGCAAGATAATGGTGCTGAGTTTACTTCAATTATCTTTTAGCCGTTCCTCTTTAAAAGCCTCCACTCGCTTTAATATCAGGCATTTAATTTCGTCAGAATTAGTTAAATACCATTCGCGCGCCTAGCAACTTTCACTTAAGTGGACGGCTTAGCTTTGAATTGCACTATTATACTGATCACTCATTCGATCAGTTTAAAACTTTATCTGATATGTTCCCTAAATGTTCAATTCAAAGCAAGGATAACACAAATTCACAATAAGACTTTCTGGACTGATCAAAAAAATCGGGGCTGCAGAATTTTAACATACCTACATTTAGGGCCCTTCTTTTATCCAACAAAAAACTTTCAACTTTAATCTTCTTCAAATTAAAATTGATTGTTCTGCACAAGATCGAACACATTAGAATCTTTTATTTTTCTATATTAAATAAAATGCATAAGTCCATTCTTGTACCTTCTAAGATAAAGTGGAAAGCATGTCTTAAACTTTTGTATACGAAATTAAGTTTCTTTCAAGGAGTTGTGCGTTTAAAATTGGAGTATAAATATTTTTATATCGTACAATGCATGCAGCGATTTTTGTAATCTTTCAAATTTTACATTTGTAATAGAAATAGGATTTTTATTTTATATTTTATTTTATTATTTATCTCGTAAAAGTTACGCCTATTTTTCAGATTATTACAAAAACTCAACTCCAATTATTTTTTTTAAAGGGCATATTACAATGGAAAACAATACAAATTTAAGGATTTTGTTTGCAAAAATATTTAAGCAGTAAAATTTTCTTACTTATATTTAATTTATATAAATAATAAATAAATTGATTCAGGTGGTTTGCAATTTCAGTCTGATCTCTGTATAACTCGGTGCATGTAATTATTGATATTTGTTCTTTGTTAAGCAAAATGTGTTTTTTATTTTTCAATTAGTTGCAGTTTAAAGTGTTCTTAATTTTGAAATTAAGTCATTAACCTGAAATGTCTGCCAATTCGAAAAACAGACTTTTGCATAAAACTTAACCACATTCCAAATAATCGCCAATCAATTAGAAATTTCTCTATTAAAACATTTGGCTTAAAAATACCTTTTAAATGACACGGGGAGGAGTTTGACCCAAAGACACAAAAATAAAAAGTTCAAGTTAAATTCTTGAGTTATCTTCAAAATTGTGGTTTTAAGTAAAAATCTTGTCTTTATACCAAAAGGGTTTTAAGTATGCGGCATTTAATTCCTCGTAAAATAATTAAATTAAGAAATGTTTTAGATTTTTCCTCTTTCTACATCAGTAAAATTTTATTTAATATTTGGATAGTCCCTCAGGGTTTGGAAAAGAAGCTATTTTGTATTTTGTCTTATGAAAATATCACAACCTACTGACTCCATAAAATGTTTATTTTTAATTTCCTTCTGGTTATTTATAATTACTGCTCTCTTGTTTTGTAAAATTATTTATATTATAAATTATTCTCCGCTTATCAAAGTAATAAATTAAGAATCGATAAAATTTTGTAAAATTTTTATTTTCTCTTGCAGAAATTTTGGGCTGACATCGCGAGAACTAACTGGTCGAAAACAGGACAATGGCAATGACCTGCTTCAGAATGAAATAATTGTAAATAGTAAAATAAAATGCGATGATCCTGGCACTGTAAACAGTGAAAAGAAAAATAAAATAGCGCGAAGAAGTGTTTTCGGCAATAATCTTAAACTAAAGTTGTGTTTAAATATATATCAAGAAAATAATCAAAATATATTTATTAGTGATCTAAACGAGGTTGATGTTTTACGCCAATTGCATTAGTTGAAGTGTATAATATAAAAAAAGAAAAAATTAATTATAAGAAAGTAAAGTAAATCAATGTGCTCACCAGTTCGGTATTTTTTAGTGTAAACAATAATTTCTATCCCATGCATTATCTAGTGATGTTACTTCTATTGTTAGCATGACCAAATGTGCAAGGAGACCTTTGGTTATGAGTATTATTTTAGAGTAGAGATATTGAAGATCACATTATGTTTACAATAATGGAAATATTTATGGTTGTGTACAAATACATACTTTTATAGTAGACGTAGCAGAAAAAAATTATATGATAGGAAAGTGAAGTCCACCTACCAAGTTATTTCTAAGAGGCAGTTGTTTAAGTAAATAAATTAAAAAAATAAAAATAAAGAATTAACACGATTTGTTCTCCGAAATATGTAAAAATAATAATCTCAAATCTCGAGTGGTTGTGAACGTAATTAATAACTGGAAGGAATTTTTAGCGAATTAGAGTTATCTCTCTGTAGACGCGTAAGTAATTGTAATTATTTTAATGTAACGTAAGTGAAACAGCCGTCCTCTTTTCGAAAATGAATAAATAATCACATTTTAAAAAGATACTTTTCATAAATCTCTTACAAAACGTTTTAATCAAAATTTTCTACGTAAAAAAAAAAATAAATAAATAAATAAATAAATAAATAAATAAATTGTATAACGTGAAATTTTAAAAGTTTTAAATATTTTTCTAAGCACTGATCTATTGATAAGCCACTAAAATGTAACATGTGACAGTGCTGTGCAGTGCTGCAAGTGATTCAAGTCGTCTCTCCTTCTTGACTCGCTGCTTTTAGAGACCCTCGAATTCTAATTGCTTTATCAGAAACACAGATTGAAATAGTTAAGTGGAATGTGCGGAGTGGTTTATGGATCACTGTAAGCTGGTGTCCCCTGCAAAGAACCTGAATGCTCCATTGAAGGTGAGTGTGTTTTATTTGAGGCAAGAGTATAATTTTGTAGATAAGTATGATGGCGTCGAGTGTAGAATTTAAATACATTTGATGTCCCCTGAAATACACTTTCAAGCTTATCTCTGAAACTGAGGAGTTGCTCTTGATTTCTATGCACTAGTAATGATGACATGTGTCTCATAACTTGAGCTTATTTAATTTAAGTGTGGAAAGTTAAATGATTCGTTCTTTTATATTTATAATATTTTTTTCGTTAAAGCGTATTTTATTAGAAACATGTAAAATAATTACACGTTTTAAAATTCAAACCACAATTTATAAAATACGAAAAAGATTGTATAGTGGGAATCTAAGATGCGGTATGGCCCTTCCACCAGAGAGAGCTGTGGTGGATCAGTGAGCGCAACTTGTCCTTCATTTTAAATATTGTGGCTGCGATTTAATTTCTAAAAGAAGATTATTCTGGGGGACTTTAAGGAAGATATAAATTAGTCAATAATAATTATATTACGGAAAATAAACACAAGGCCACAATAGCCAGGCCTTGCAAAGTTATTTAGCTCAGAATTTTTAATATGATGATGGTAACATTGCTTCAAAACGACGGTATTTATGTATCTCGAAAACTTCAGGCAATTTGAAAAGAAACTACTTTTTAAAAGTAAAGTTCTATGTAATTTGCATCGTTTAAGGTTTTCTCTAAGTCACGATCGTTCTACACCTATTCAAAAAGCTGACGATAGAAACTTAAAAGTCTGAAAGAAAGAGCACGTATTTCTTGCGTATCAGCGCGACCGCATAACATGGATAAAGATAAAAGCGAAAAAAATGTAATTGCCATTATTTCCCATTGATTGCTTTTTTCCCGACATATCCTTCGATTTTTTCTATATAATGTAATAATTCCCTTGTCAACTTATTTCGGTATATCCTAAATAAATACGCTGGAAAAAAGAAAGCGTCTTCACTTCATCTTGTTCCAAGTTTAATCGTCTATTTAATTTTATCTGTGTTTTCCACAATTTTACATTTTTATATTTAAACAAAAAGCTGAAAAAAGCAGGAGGAACGCTGCTTCCCGTCTGATAAAGTTTTCATTAAAAAGCGTCCCCATAAAAATAAAGGAAAAGCCCAAGTGACCCAGACTTAGCAACTGAGTCTCTTGTCAGAGTATATCTTACCTCCCGCGGGAGCCTTCGCAATTTTCTAAGCCATTTTACCTTCTCAAACCTATAAATCTGCAACAAAGATATGAATACCCTCCCGTGTTAAGAGTTTTCCGGGGCGCGTTTATGTGGAGTGACTTATTGCTCGAATATTTTCCGCCCTTCCAGGAGAAAGCGATATTCGCTTGGACAGTTGTTTTACCAAATATCTTACATTTATCTGTGAATATTTCTTTTCCTCCTTTTTATTTTTCACCTACCATACAACAGTGCGAATATTTTGCCTTAATATTTTCCACCAATAGTACGTATGAAATTCGTAAATGCTTTTCTGAAATTGAATTCCAAATGAAATGTAAATTTTTCACCGGGAATGCGTGTACTTCAGGAATTGCAGCAATTCATCAGAATGGCTCGCTGTTCCTGAGGGAACATGTAGTTCTCAGGCCTACGCAAAAGTGAGAAACTTTTATCGGAAAAGTAGGCCTCGTTACATTGATTTTTCCCGTGGGATTCGAAGAAATATACCAGGTGCGCTCCCGTTTGATTTGTGTAGCCTTCAGTGAGAGATAGTGATCATTTCTTCGTACCCACACAATACACCTTTTTCCCTTGTTCTTTACGAAAAGCCAATATTTGATTTATGTTTTCGTTCCGCTTATAGGGCTCACACAAATGTAGCAGGAACATAACCACCTCTTATTAAAGGTATACAGGTATGACAATATCAATTATACTACACATTTAGCACGATCAGAAGGTAAGGACGTATGTAAAAAATACGTTACAGTGCTATAAATATCGGTCCAAGCGCCTTTCTTAGAATAGGTAAGAAATCGAACTGTTTATCAAAGGATTTTTTTTCTATTGTATGCATTTTATATCTTAAGTTGTTTAAATGGTTGTAAAAAATACAGTATCAGTATTTTTAGAACAATCGCTTCGACAGGTAATTTTGGGTATTTTTCACCCTCTAATTGAAATCTGAAATGTAATCCCTTAGAATAAATACACATATTAATTATTTTAGGTCTGTGAGCTACTACAATAATAAAAATAATTGTTGTAATCTTCAATAACTCTCCCTGTGATTTTATTTTCAAAATACAGAAAAATAGGCAGTATTTTTGTTATTACATTTGGCTAAAATGTACATTAAAGTATTGTTTACGTGCAAAATCAATGTTTTCTTCACTGTAATGAGCAATAGAATTAACTAAAATCTTATTAAAAAAACTAAAACCAAACTATTACAAAAACAATGATTCGTATTTGGTAATAAAAAATCATTGTAGATTACAAATTAATTATACTATTTATGCAAAGATTAAAAGTTATAACCCTTAACCTTGAAGCCTTGTGAACTAATGAACAAAATTTAAAGGATGATGAAAACAGAATTTGAGTAGGCTTTAAAATAAGTTGCTACTCGATCAACCTTCCTTTCAATTTGAACTTTTTGATGTAAACCTCACCCCTTCCATTAGGGGTTAAAGTTGAGGGTTGAAGAATATACAGAAAATGCGTATTTTCGACTTCTTAATAAATGCTAAGGTATAACTTGAGCTGGTTGGTTGGGCCACCCTCTCTCTATGCAGGTCTAAATTCGCAAACTCTAAAAAAATATATTACAAAGAACATTTACGCAAAGTTTGAAATTGATGCATTCGCCTCTGATATATTTGTTGGCATCGATTTCAAAAAAATTCAAAAATAATTATTCAAAATAAAATTAATCCATCCCTCAATGACATAGAAAAAAATATACTTCAAAAGTAACATTAATAATTCCAATGATTATGTTTAAACTTATTTTCAAAAATTCTTTCGAATACCTATCGAGTTATAATTGTTTAAATAAAATTAATATAACGCGATATAAAGGACGGTGAAAGAAGGCGTTTTAGTTTTATTATTAAAATAGACGAAAGTAAGTTGAGTTATTTCACTGTGTACCTTTGAAGTGATTTTCTTAACTGATTGGAAATTGCACAAATCTAAAGCGTTCAAAGTAGACCATTTAGAAATTATAAGTATTTTTTAGAAAATTATTGAGAAAGTTGATTTTCACTATAATTTCTTAGAATCTTAGATTTGGGAAACATTTTTAAAACTTCGCAACATTATGTGAACATTTTAAGCCACTCCTTTTTCATTTCGTTTGTAACTACAGGAACTACTGCAAATAGTTAAAAAGATAAATACTGAAATAAGGCTCTTTACAGAAGGGGTTAACCGGCTGACGAACAACAAACGAAAGTTCAAAAAGAATTTGGGTTAATTACCTTTAAGGATATTTAAATGATATCCTTTAATTAAGACGAACACCTAGAAATAGTTAAGAGACAAGCAAAAATAAAATATCTTATATTTAAGAAAATCATTTAGCGGCTTAGTAAACCAAAAGAGAAACCTAATCAAATCCCAGTAATCGTTTTGATTTTCTAGATTCCAATAAATTCTTATAACAACACTAATTTTAAAAAATTTGGCATTAGTAATTGATTTTTCTAATCGGAATAGTTTTGACCCGCAGAACAGATCTTTATTTTGAATTTGTCGTCATTTAAATAGGATGAAAATAATCAAATAATTTTCAAAGATAATTCAAGTAATTTCCGAGCGGAATTCGTGCATTTAGAAAAACATTATGAGTACGGAAGGGCACAGGTGGTTAAATTGAACAATTTTCGGTACGCTCCGTTTGATTAAAACTAATTTAATTCCATTGCAGCAATAACTATAATAAAATGATTATGTAATAACAGTATATGTTAGTACTAGTAATTAGTAAGTTCATGCCTGCGGATGGAATGTGAGTGGTATGGTAAGTAGCACATGAATTAGGTAGTGGCTCTTAAAGGAGCCAGAACTAGTTTTTGAGGAAGTCAGCTCTGGCTCTTGAAGGAATCACCTGTTGATCGTGAGTGATCCGGCACTTGGGATACTTGACTAAGTCAACTACTCGCGAAGAAGCCAGCACATAGGGCAATTGATACTAATCAAGTCTTCCACCGGAGAAGTGTTGGTTGATTGGTTGGTTGGTAATTAAATAAATTAGCAATGTAATGTAATGCTTGGTTAGTTTGCGGGTATCCAGGGGAGATAAAGTGGAAGTTGTATTATCAAGCATATTTTTATTTAATATTCTTAGAAAATTCTCTCATTCTCGAAAAAATGATTTTGTAATGTCTTTCTTAATTTATTATTTTTTAATATATCATAATGACTGTTTACTTTTTTATTTTAGTTTTATTTTGTGTTTTTATATTAGAGATTCAAATTTATATCAGCAAAATGTTAAAGTAAAAATCATTGTATCTTAAAATTGTAAGTTGAATACTTTGCTCTTTCTTAACTAGTTGCTAGGATTATATAAAAAAAACAGTCTGCTGTCCGACTTTAAATTAACGTGTATTTTTAGTGAAACATTTTACGTCAAGTAGTGTCATATAAATTAATTGTTATTATTTAAATTGGTGTATTACTTCACTTTTAGAATTTCTTATTGAAAGCTCGTTAAATTAGCAAAAAGTTGTAAATACACTTTGGGTATTGCAAGCAGTATGTAGTCAGCAACACAACCTGTTGCTACTTGAAAAGAGCTTCTGCTTAAATTCACCTAAATCCCAAAAATTTCTTCAATTGTTGCGAAACAAATAGATCCATTTTGTATGCCTATATTTCAAATAAATGATATATAACAAATTTCTCGAAAAGCAGGATTGACGGTTCTATTACTACGTCGACGCTTGTTTACGAGGATATTATTTCACACGGCATAAAAAGAGCCCATAAATTTTTATGTGTCCCACATTGTGGACAAATTAGACCGTGTTTGATTGTTCCCTATGCCAGCATGTCTTTTACTCTTTTTACGAGTGGCTATCGCTGATTGAACGCTTTTGCTAACAGCTGTCGTTGTAGTGCACTTTTAATTCCCGTATTAATGGCGCGTGTACGTTTCATCTCGAAATAACATAAATTTCGCGGCCCGCATTTAGCTTCGACAGGTCTGCGTAATGTTTTAATTTTGCATCTCCATAAACCCGTTCCAGATGAGGTGGACATAAGCCTCATCTTGGCCGACGTCTTCCCCGGTCGCCGGCCGCCTTAAGAAACCGAAGGAGCCAGAGAGCCAGAAGTGAACCTACAGGTTAAAAATAAAGTAAATGCTCACGAAAAAACTAAGTGACAGCGACAGGTGGCTGTTACTCGGCAGCAGAGCTCGTGTTGTCTACCATGGCCCGTCGACAGCCCTCAAATGATTTTTTTGAAAAATTAACGAAACTATTTTTGGCGGTGTAGTGATGGATACGGCGTGTTTGTGTGCTTATATTTAACGCTCGTGATGCCACACTGCATAAACATCTCCTATTGTCTTCTTGGCTTTTTGCTATTAGGTCTAATTAAAATTTCTCAGATTTGATAGAAGATTAATTCCGCTGGCACTAGAGGTGAGTCCTTCTGACCAACGACGAAGGCACCGTCGTTTATGCCGCGATCTATTTCTGCATCTTCACTTTTTAGCATAGTGTGGAGCAAAAGACGATTGCCGACGTCTTACATGCAGTCCGTACTCTAACCAGACGTCTAATAAACTATGAGAATCAAGGTACTAAATTGAGTAGATTAGGTCAAATTCGCTTTCCAAGCAATGAAGTAATTCGCTCTTGTTAATTTTAGCAGATAGATACAGATAGACATCCACTTAGATCATGTGGAATACCAGAGATCATCATGTAATATAACATGGACGCACGTTTTTAAATATGGCTGAATTATATTTAAATTGCACCAAAAAATCTTATCGTATTTCTCTATAGTGTTTTAAATTGAAAAATTACCAAAGAAGTCCTGACGTCGACGATTTTTCTATTGTGTCTTCAAAAATTTCTTTATTTTTTCCGGGCGTGTGCTTGAAATAAATTCTTGTTTGTTTTAGACTAAGATGAGTCTGAGGTAAATTTTAGACAACAAACATTGAAATTTGTATTCGTATTGTTTTCTGTTAGGATTATCTAAAATATTCCAGAACAGCCTTGCTCAGTTTCTAGCCATTAAAAACAACGAAATAATAAAACAACAAATTCTTGGTAGACAGATCAGAAATAAAGTGTTAGTAACGAAAAAAGAATTTTCATTGGGAGTGTTTTTATTAGTGTCAAACGTATTGAGCATAAATTAAAATACTTTATGGAAAAAAATACCCTAATTAACTAAAAGCGAAAAATAAATGTCTTATTTATTTTAGATTTGAATTTATTCAAAAAAAAAAAAAAACAATTATTTTTTTAAATCTATAAGAGAATATATTAGAGTCAACATTTACTGACCTTAGGACATAAAAAGTTACAAAAGGGGATTTTGATACTTATGTTAACACTACGAAACTAAAATTAGTTGTATGGATATTTGCTTAAAGTTTATTAATTAATTTGCTATTGTAAAAGAATTAATTTCGAGAATCAATAAAGATATCCAAAAAATCAGATTAAATTTGAAATAAACAAGTATATTATATGCATTATATAGCGAGTTGATAGATGTTGTTTTAGCGATATCGGAATTAATACAAATTGTGATTAGTGTTCAAATAATTAATTAAAAATTACAAATTCGTAAAATTATTATGTGATAGTCATAAAATTGTTAAATAAATCATTCTGTAATGTAATGTAATTCTTTTCCTGGTAACGAGTTCCGAATAATTGAAGGCATAGTATTAGATTTTTTCATAGAACCCAAAGTAAACCGTCTTGCCGCTCCAGAAACGAGAAGTAAGCATTTGTCTTAAGCCGCAGAAAGATTTTGTCAGTTAGTTATATCTCAGTGGAAGCATATTTCATTCGCGTATTATTTTCGGCTAGGGAATCTCATGGCTTTTGTCTAGTGTGTCAGTTCTATTTTCAATTTTTCATTTATCACTCTTCCACAATTGTGACAACATTGCGATTAAAATAACCGTGAAAATAAACTCCCACGTTACTCAACAGTGATTGATTAGTATTACAATGATTTCCTGAATGACTGTGATTAATGCAAAGTATTGCTTTGTTTTCCAGCTTAAAATATCTAATTTTTTTCGAGGGAAGTTTTTTTTTTTTTTGAAATCTATTAAAATTGCACGTTCTTTTTACGAAAGTGCTTCCAAGAAAGCGTAAGTAGAGCAATCAGAAGTCACATGGGGAGCTGGATATTTATTCTAGTCTGGTGCTGTTAATTTATCGATTGAGGGAGTGCTTCAAAAATAAACAAATTCACTTTCTAGGTATAAAAATAAATTTTAGTGACTCCAGGAAACTGTTTAAGGAGGTTTTAATGATTTTCTGTTTCATGCTCTCTTCGACAGTCCAAATTAATGCCGGTAATTTTCGTTCGTTAACAATAAAAATTAAAAAATATATATATATATAAACTGGATTTTGTTTTATTGTGATATTTATAGGGCCGTAATTAGAAATTAAAATGTTTATTTATAGTCTCTTTTTAAATATTGGCTCTTAAAATAATAAAGCAGATCTTTTAGCCAGAATTAAGTGTTTAACAAAAGCACAAAATAGCTATAAAGTTAAAATATGTGAAACAATCAGTTTCTACAGGCATTTTATTTCTAAAATGATATGTGCACAAATAAGTGTATGAATTTGTAGGTAGAGTAAAAATATACTACGATCGTCTTGTACTACTATCACAATTTTTATTTTAATAGTCTCTCTACGAAATGCACCGAAGTTGATACACTACTTACTAATTATACTTTTTTAAATAAATTTATATGGGTAATCCTAAGCAAAAAATTATTTAAAAAAATTAAACCAAAGTATATTAAAAGTATATTTTGGTTCACAAATTTCAAAATTATTATTCTGTGATGAGCAGTGGAATTTTCTTCCTGTACTTGTTCTATATTTGTTTATAATTTAATATATCAACAAACAACTTACGTGTAAAGAGCAAATAATAAAAGTAATATACGTGTGCTTTACAAGAAGCGTGTAATATCCTCATATTTTATATAATAAAGTCTAAAATAAATTTATATAAAATAGCATGGGTAAAAATAGCAAGTCAGTACACCGGTGACAATTTTTACTTGTAAATAGCCAATTTAGTTTAGGATAACATTCATCGTCTGTAATAAAATTAGTTTATTAGTTGGTAATCGACCTGCACTCATTCCGATGCCAATAAATGCGACAAATATTTATTATTGCATGTCGCCGCCGTTACGCATCTTTGCCTGTTTCGATTTTCTTTTACGACGGTGTAGGCACCCGTTTTCCGCATTGAGACCTCTTGTAAGACGAAATCACTGTCTTACCGATACCACATGCGTCTTCTAGATGTAAACTAATATTTCATACACCGGTGCCTCCGATGGCTCGCGATTGTTGTTGATATCCAAAAATAAAACGAAAATGAAAAAGACGAACGGGAAGGCACCTCGTGGACATCAATGAAAATATAAAATTTATATTTACGGCATTTATCGAGTAAATCCATCAGCACATATTTACGGCCGTTGTGGCTAAAACAGGACTAGGTGCGCCCGGTCAGTGTTTATTTATTTATTGTTGATTGCGTAAGGATATTTGCGCTAATGAATTGCATCAGAGGTGCTCTGTATTAGTGCCTGTATGTTGTTGAAATGGCGATTGTAATGCATAATCATGGGGCGAAAATAATTTCACACGATTTGTGTCTAAAATTCCAACATGGGTATCAATGGGGCAATAATTCTAAAAACGGCAAATGAATGGAACGAATCGAACTCAATTTTATTTGTGAAATCTCGGATAATTGGACGTTGTTTGAGTTACGTTTCGATGATTTGGATGTACGTAAATAACACTAGAATAGCTTTGAAATTTTTACTTAGTACTATGCTTGGTAATTTAATTAGGTTGGCACTAATTGAAGTAAAAATTGCTTTATGATGGCTAACCTCTCGCTTCTTGGTTATAATGAAATTCCAACTTGTCAGCTATTTTAGGAAGGAAATC
Source organism: Proctacanthus coquilletti (assembly GCA_001932985.1). Lineage (NCBI taxonomy): Eukaryota > Metazoa > Arthropoda > Insecta > Diptera > Asilidae > Proctacanthus > Proctacanthus coquilletti. Next base: position 379,685 of record MNCL01000094.1, on the reverse strand, counting down.
TAATTGGCTTTGTCTAGTACATTTTAAAATGTTAGCATAATCGAATAAATTCCCAAATTGAGATTGAAGTTACTCCTACCACTCCAAATTTTAGAGATTTATAATATAGTACGCATCTGCGATCGCTTACTATATCATTTTCTGTCACAGTATCACAAGTGACAAATCGCTTAGAAGGTTGTAACTTTTGGTAATACTAATGGGACTTAAGTTCTTAAGGAATGGATAGATTTATTAACTAGTCTAATACACACTTAGTGTAATGGCTTGTGAATTACCAATTTTCTACTTGAATTTAAGGAACGTAGTACTCTCAAATTATTTAAATAATTCTAAGTATGACTCCAAATTATGCATGTAAGATTGTTTTCGCAATCAGCAAAAGTTGATAACTCATGAAATTTGTACACGTGCATATATCCCTACATTTTAGAAAGAAATAAGTCTTATTTCTATATATTTTTTTGCATTTCATAGACTTTCAACAAATTCAGGATCTTCCTAACATAAAGCAATTAGCTCATTAAACATTATTAAAATTATTTATTAGGTATAACGAAAAAATTTACGGCAAATCTCGAGAAAGATCATCATATAAATCATCACGATTAAATGAAGCCAAGTTTAGATTTTCTATCATATTAAGAAGCAATGGCGTTGCAAAAATGACTCGATGTATTTTGATTTTATGTGCTTATAATACAATCTGGAATAAATTGTAATAATACATAACACAAACAGGTGATTACTACTACAGTACACCCACTTTAACATTAGTAATAACAATCGTATTAAATTGCACCAAAATGATTTAATTTTATCAGGCTTGTTATATTAAGCACAACACCTAGTACGAACCAATTAAACAGAGTAATGGACGGATGAAGGATGCAACCTACGAAAGGATTTATTTGTGCCTGAAAACACTCTGGTCCTAAGAACAAAATCAAGTCAGTCGTCTAATTAATTAATAGACTAGATATAATTTAATAAAGCTATTGCGATTACTATGGAGGACAGAGAGCTGCAGGGTGGATAGTTTGTAGTACCCTTAAGCTTGAACGTGAGAATTTTAAGCCGATCGCTATGATCTATTTTATCCAGATTACAAATAAAAACTAAAAACCATTTTCAATAATTCTCATAGTCCTTAATGCTGATGATTAAAAAGTTAGTAATAATTATTTTTTATTTGCCCAATTTTTCCGTAAATAGAGCACTATACATGCCAAATAAAATGAGCCCATGGGAAATTAGCATTTTTATCACCTCCATCATAGAAACATTTTTAGACCGAAACAAACTTATTTGGCATTGATGTTCAGTGAGCTGCAAGGTAACACCCCTATGAATATTTATGATAGCACATTAATGCAACATTCCTGGAAACAATTGCTTAATTTGTCAATTGATTTAATGTTTCCTACCATTCACAATCAAGGAAAATCAGTTCGAATCGATGAGTACCAAATGTTCAGTGTTTGGAGTCATAAACTATGTCTAGCCAACGGATTGATTTCAGCCATGTTCTGGTGGAATAAAGGACTAAAATTCTAGCTATAACTTTTAATTAAAAATAGCAGAATTATCGACAATTATTCGGATAAGTCTGTTTTATTGAAATTTAGAAGAAAAACTTTGAGAGGTTTGGAAGTTATGAGTACTTTTAGCCTAATTTGACTATCAAATTGTTTCGCATTTGATACTGGATTTTACGACTAATGCTATGGTTGGTGAGGAATGTACATCATATAGTCTAAAAATATTTTTACCAAGAAAAGGATAGCGATTTCGAAATGATCTAAGTTTTTAGTGTCTTAACTGCCAGATTCTTTGCAAATCTGAATTTAGTATATGAAATTATTTTTTGAACAACAACATGGTCTTAACTTTTACAATAATTAATACATCAATAATCAATTACTATAGGTAAAGAACTTATGATTGATTTTTAATTATATAAAGATCATTAGAAGTGGTAGCTGCAATAGATATTTTCTGGAGATTAAAGAATTCATTCGTTTTATCAAAGTGTCAATAAAAGAAGGAATCCATTATCGCAAAAAATTGTCTATACATTCCATCCGTTAGTCTGTAAAACAATTTAAATTTCACCTTTAGCTTTTACTCCCACAATCGAATTAGTCAGAGAATATGTCTGTATGGAAGAATACATGAACCGATGTATCCGTGTATTGATTTTCTAGGCCTCATAGCAGAATAATGCCGCTTCACCTGGTTGATATGTCACTTTCATGCTGAAGGCAGTGTTGTTTTTTTTTTCTAATCAAAAATCGAAATTTACTGTAACTTTTCTGCAGCTACACTGAGTGGATAATGAAGAAGATAAAAAGAAAAAGAACAGACAAAATTTCCAAGAAAATAAATCACTTCCTACAAGAAAGTGAGGAAAGAAAAACAAGGCATTTGTTATGCGGCGATATTGGAAGTAAGAAATAATAATAATTGGTGGAGTGGAGCGTCTATGATTGCGTCTCTCTGTGCGGTAATGCATGAAATATCCTGTCGTGTCGTTTGTTAAGATAACACCAAAGATTTATACATATCTCTCGAACAGGAATATTTTCCCGAAACTGTGCTTATCCGTCCCTCATCAAGGATTTTCTTCTGAAGGGAATATATTGATTACTAATCTCCTTTTTCCCACAATTTGCGGGGATCAATCGATATCCTGTTCGAATGTAATCACAACATGTATATTGTATATGTGGAACGTGAAAGAAAGAAACCTCAGTACCACCGTTGCCACCCTCGCATAACTATACCATTTCGGCTTCTATATGCATACTTTCGCGGCTCATATGTCTGTTGTATTCGAGTCAACAACAATATACAATGTACCATTGTGCCACAATTTATAGAATGCGAACAAGCCAGAATCAGGACTCAGGTCTTGGGAATCCGGGAGCATCGTTATGCCGTTCCATCTTATGAACTAGGTAATCAGGAAAGCTCTGGAGCTTTGCAAATTAATATTTTTTTCTTGTGTTTCCATTAATCTGATGAATTATTCATGAAGTCAACATTTATTGATTTAATCAGCCTCATTTCGGTCCCCGTCAGTACCCCACGGTCTTGACTCGCTGTTTGCTCTGATGAGACATTGTTGACTTCGCCAACATTTTTCCTAGTTGAGTTGTCTGCACTACGCAAAATATAAATATAAATTTTGAATGAAGATTTGGGCGCTCCCACTTGAATAATGCCATCCATGTCTGAACATTTTCCTTTAAGAATCTTTTGCGGGTGGTCGCAACGAGTTGGTTCAACATTGGAATAGATTAGATCAAAGGACTCCACTTCGAAAAGTTGCTGACTTTATTTCTGAAGAAAGACTTCTTTTCTTTTTATGGAGAGCTTGTTTGGAAGGTTTGCTGTGGCTTTAACTCGCTATAATTTTGTTTTACTAATTTGCCTGCCACAGCCTTGCATTATCTAAAATTTGATAAAAGAGAACTGGTGTGGTTGTACATTTTAATAAAATAACTAAATGATCGTATTTCAATATCAGAGAATTTTATTCGCATTTGAAAAATACTATAACAAATGAAGTCTGGAATTTTTAACCTCTTGGACCTAATGATTTTTTCGCTTTTCTTCCTTTTTTTAAAGAAATATTTAAGAAAGATAATTGTAGAAAAGGCACAATCGACTTGAAATTGTGGCTAGTTTTTCGTTCTCCTTGTAGTTGTAATATCGATGCGATTTTGAACTGTGCTATTTTCTAGAAAAATACTCTTGAACTTCTAATTTGTATGAATCCATTGACCACCTAAAATATATTCATAAATTGTCTTAAAATTTAATTTCCACGATAAAGATAGAATGAGATTTTATTGTTCATGTCCTCATAGTTGAAATCTTGGCTTAAAGCTTTATTTTCACTTAATTTACTTGGCTAATATCAAAGCGCTATTATTTATAAAATGAATTCCTCCTGTTTGTTTCCATTAAATTAAATAATGGCAGAAACAGCCGTCATTAAAAACAACAAAATGAACAATCGCCAAAAATTTTAAACGCCTTGAACTCGTGAAAAAAAGGAATACAATAAAATGAAGCCGTAGAGCCTCAGAAGGAGTCTATGATGAGAAGGCGGGGATATAAGATTATGTTAAGATACCGCGCCTGGGAACCCCGCCAAGATTTCAAAGAATTCAAAGGGACAATCGGTCGCAAAAATAGCCACAGAATCATCTTAGGCGTTTTAATTTATGTTCCTATAAACATAAGTTATTTGTAGTTAAATTTTTCTCTCATAGTCCCCTCTGAGTCAGGTTAATAAATCCATAGTGACGGGCGCTAATTTTCTAAAGGAAAGTGGCTAAATTTTGAGGACTCTTTCAAGTTATTGCAGGTTTATTTTGGCAATAGCACTTTGCAAATAAAAATGAATAGTTTTCACAAAGCATTTTTGAATTACAAATGGTAGATCTGATTTGTTTCCCACTACAACCAGGAGATTAATGAAGCACTCATTATTTTCATAAATCATTTTTACACCGTATAATGCCTTGACTGACTTATCGTACTGATGATACATTGAATTCAGGTGCCCTTGTGCATATTATTAATATTATTATTATTATTATTATGTGTTTCAATTGGTTATATGTGGTATTTAATTAAAATCAATTATGATCCCTGCGGAAAGTAATTCGCTCGATATTAGAGTATCATATAGAACTGAAAATACTACCACCGTATTGTGAGTGTCCTTATTATTACTGACTTTTTACATGCTGTGGGAGTTGTGTTTTCCTTTCAGATAATAAATTAAATAAATTCCGTGTGTACACTTTCATTACATTAATTCAATATTTACTATGAAACCCAATTATGAATGAAAATAAATATATTTTTTTTTCATATCATAAACCTACTACTTTTTATCCAATTAATACGAAAAACTTTATAAAACAAAACACCTATAGATTTTATTTCCATTTTCGTATACTTCCTTTTGTAAATAAACTTCTTAAACGTATTATTTTAAAATTTATATAACTAATTTTTAGTTTAGTTGGCTTGGTTGGAAGAAAAATCCCTGCTTAGATCGAAAAACATTTTACGAAAATTGTTGAATTCAACAATTCAGAATTTCTACTTTTCAGTTTAGAATATAAAAAAGCATGTGTAGAATTATGTTCTCAATTTTTTTAATACTTTTTCATGACACAGGGCATTTTTAATGCAATAAATATTTCGTGTAAAGTTGTGGTCTATGAACACTTTTATGATTTATCGAATTGTGTATCGTATGACTTTTATTTTAAATCCGAGTTAGAAATTTGAATGTGCCCTTTTCAATTACAAACGCGGTATTTTATTCTTAATTTAAAGAAGTGTATAAATGAGTGTAAATTTTAAAGGAAAAAGTAAGTGAAGCTACACTTATTATGAACTTGCTAAATCCAAATCTTGCCTATAGTTAGAGTTTTATAGTAAAATGTGGATTTATATTATTACTGCTACAATTAATAATTATTCTTAATTCTCCCAACCTGTGCCATTTTTGTCTGTCTTTTTTTTTCAATGATCGTTAATTTAATTCAGGTTATTAGAATAATGCTTTCAAAAAAAAAAAGGAAAATTAAGTTAAAGAAAAATGTGATGACGATTAAAGTGTTTTTATTAAACATTTAATCATTTTCGTAGTCATAAAATTAAGTACACTTTTAAATTATGTCATTTATTCAAATTGTTTGAGCACAAAACATATCAAATATTTGTTCCAGATATTATGGATTTTAATAGAGAAGGAAAATATTAATTACTTTCAAAAAATATGTACTATAGTAATAAGTTTTCTTTTCGAGCGAAAAAAAAAAACAATTTTTTGAATTAGCTAGGTCTTTTTTTTATTAACGATTTTAAAGTAAATTATTTAAAACAGGTTCCAGACAATAAATAGACCCACCAATATAAAAATTAAATAATATAACTCCAAGGCATTGAATAAAAGAATAATTAAATATTCGTAACATTAAACTAACAATTTCTGACATTCATTTCTAATAAAACATTGCAATTGGGGATCATATGAGCTCTACAATCTTGAAAGATAGTCAAGATTTGATGAAAGTAAATTATTAAAACAGGTATAAATAAAAGATAAACTAAATTTTTGAAGTATTACTAAAATTGTTACAATTCGAAACAGACGTTTTTTTAATACTATTAGGAAATGGTTTTATTTATTTAAACAAATTTTCGTAATATGATGACGCTAATTAGACGAAAAAAACACATTCAGAACAGTAAAAAGGCGTATACTGAAAATACTCTGAATTTTTTAAAATACTCCGAAAACATTTCTTCACATTCGAGAAATCCATGCAAATAATTTGTCAAATAAACAACACCTAAAGACAAATCAAAAATACGGAGTCACATTTTATTCATGTACAGTCAACAATATTAACTTTTCAAAAAAAATACTGTCATCAAATTTCATTTGTCTCACCAAGAAATTTTATTCTTTTTTTACAGACATCCTGTGTCTTCATAAGTTGCAATGGCTGCTGTAAATTCTGTAAGTTTGTGTTAATGTAATTTCCCGAATATTAAACCGTAGGTACACCAAATCCATTTATGTAAATCCCAGTTGAGGGGGTACAGGGAGCAAGTCATTACCGGTGACTGCCATTTCGTAGTTACTAGTATAATTAATGAAGTGAAAAATTCCACCCGACGGCACGAGCTCGTTGCGCACGATTATATCTGATTTTCAACGAGCAAAGTCTCAGTAATAAATTTGAACTGAAAGGAAGTGCATCCGTGCAAACTGGAACTAATAGTGAAATTGTGGGACTGGGCCAGCCGAACCACAGAGAAACTATTAGCTAAAAACTTTGGAGCTCCGGGCACCTGGTATGCCATAAATCATGTTCATCTCCCGTGCAAAGTCAATATTCTTTAGTTCAGTCCGGGCCGATAATTTAGCCCTGGACCGGGAACTGAGCACTCTGGGCGGCAATTAGGAACACGAATTTGCGAGCAGAAGTTTCTCGGTAGCCTCATCCCGGTGGTCATTTGGGGATAGGGACCTTCTTCGTCGAGCGACCTCCGAACTGACCACCTAACGCTTCCGGAGGGTCAGTTCACGGACTGTGAAAAAGTAAATTATAAAAAGGGCTCCCATCGTCGTTTCCGAAAAGTTTTTAGGCGAATGAAGCGCCCCGTTTATAATTCAGATAAACAACATTCTCTAGAACAGAAGTAAAGCACTGACAGGGCATTTGACTGCTTTTATTATTCATGGGGTAATGGCTTAATATTTCACAACCAAAGGAAGCACCTCACCTGGCCACAAAATAGCACCTACCTATACCCGGACACCCAGCACCGAGTCATGCTAGAGTTGCTGCTTCATGGCCATCAATAATTCCTGCCGCAAAATTAAAGATTTATTGTGAAAAAATCGGACCCGGTATGGTTGAGTTGAGAGGATGCCATACCCTGTACCCACCGGGGATGGGATGACTTTGTGAAATTTTCTGCTTTTATGATCGCATTTCTGTCCGGTCATAGTCGGCTTAACCGAAATTATGATTTAGAGACAAAACGAGTCCTTTAAAAGGGAAATATTGGAAGGGGACGTGGCATAAAAAGCGCGCCTCGTCGACTGATGGACTATTTATTTTTTGAAACCAAACTGCCAGAGAAAATATAAAAGTTATAATGAATTTTTGCATTTTTTATGCAGTCACTTACTGCGGGCAATGATAAATATTTCAGAATTCAGGCAGTTTGGCGAATGTACTACAGAGAATTAATTCTGGCAAATTATTGTCAGAATTAATACAGAGAATTAATTCTGGCAAATTATTGTCAGAATTAATACAGAGAATTAATTCTGGCAAATTATTGTCAGTTATGCCCTAAAAAAATTTAAAATGTAAAATATTTCTATAATGTAGAATTCATACCTACAGAATATTTTTCAACTCTAACTTTCATTGAAATATCCTCAAATAATTAAAGGGTATTGCAATGTATAGAAAATTAGACACAAATTTTGAATACGTTTGATATCCTAATACGTTTCTGATAGAAAATATGTAAAAATTCTATTCCAATTCTATAGTTAAAACAAAATGTCCGTAAGTCGAAAATGTTGTCATTTCCTTATCTTGCTTCTTTTGTAAGATTTATAGAATATGATAAAAAATTACATACACATTATTTTTATTTGAAGAAGAAAAAATAAAAGCATAATTTAATCATATGACCAAAATATCTAAATTTAAAAGAAATTTAAAATCACCTAAAATAAGCCTATTCAAATTCACTAAAATTCGTTATATTACATCTTAAATGCAACTTTCAAATGTTTTAAATTCAACGCTTTATGGATTTTACCCCAAAAGAATTTTTATTATTATACTGAAAACACTGAATATTCAATTTAATACTTTCCTCACATAAGGTAAGTTTAAATATACCTCAAGTCGATCACGTTTCAAGAAAGTTTTCTTAAGACGTGACAAAGTTTGAACCGCACGAATGAGGAAACTTAAGCAGCTGATGGCACCTAATGTCCATAGGAATGTTCATTTGGTGGAAAACGCTCATATATGCTTGTGAACGTCTACGTATCCATTTTTTGAGATCTACTGTACGTCCTGTATTTGTATAGCGTATATTTAATAATAATAAGCAGGTTTATTAAGCAGCAGGTGGCATTTCCCAAAGGTGAATTGCTTTACTTTAATTCTTCATAAATATTGCACGTTACAAATTTGGCTTCAATGTTAAATTCAATGAATACCTGACAACTTTAATTATTAACGAAATCTTAATGAAAGTGTGCGTGAAGAAGTACTACTTAGTCGTCGAATGTAATGGACGGTTACGACGTAGTGAAATTTCGAGATAAGGGAAAATCGTAATGAAAATGTTGGAATTGAACATACTCAAAAGAACAGAGATGCTGGAAATTGTTTTTATTAATGAAATATCTCACAGTTTAATAGCAAAATCATAATAATTTCTTAATAATAGTATTAAATTAATAAATAAATGAAGTTAGAAAAGACTTAGCACAAAACTAGTGGTAAATGTGTACAAATCCCTAGTTGAAATTATTTTTCTTATTTTTTTAAAATTACAATGCGAAATGGATTTTTTTAAAGTTCATAAAATTAAAATAAAAACATTTTCGTCAAAATCGTATTTTTTGTGCACAGAATAAGTCCTATAATTTCTGTAATTCCTTCTACATTTTAATTTCAACACTCAAAGATGTATCGCATTGTAAAATCTTATCACGTACTTATTTCAATAAGACAGGTCTACGAAAAAATAAAATTTTTTTACCAACATGAATGAGTTCAGCTGCTGGAAATTGTTGTCGTTTAGTTTATAAAATATTCATGATGATTCACACAAGACGTACGAATTAAAGAATGATTTAAATAATTAAAGCGATATCCTTCAAGTTATTTAGTTTTTCAAAATTTTATGGTATAACAATTACGAAACTAAGAATTTGAAAAAGTAAAGTTTCGAATAGATTTCCATGTATTTAATATTGCGCCTTATTATTTCGTATGTACACTAAATTTATTGTCACCCTTGTTAAAAGTATGCTTTTAGTCCTGCAGCCAGGTCAAAAATTTCGGTTTTGATCATTAGAGCTTGTATTCTAGAGTTTAGAGTTCAATCTAACTTCAGTGTTTGCGTACTACGGCATCATATTAAGGGGCTACATTCACCTACGGGGAGGAAATTTATACTTATTAAAACAGAATATTAATTTCAAAATGGTTTTATTTTATTGATAAAAAATATCAGACTTAATCTTACTTAACACGCCCACATTTTCAATGATTTTCTTTACATAAAAATACCATGAAATTTTAAATTTTTAATTTATTCTAATTTAATGTAAATTTTACATACAGGAATTGATTTAACAAGCAAAAATTCTGCAGCATTTCTCGCTATTGTTGGCCTACCAAATCCGAAAATTGCGTCATTTAACGTGAACTATTTATAGAGCATTAAATGATTTCCATCGATAGGATATAAAAATTTAATAGGTTTCTGGTGTCTACTGTGAGCCCGGTTTTTGTTAGGCTCGAAAAAGTTCGAAAATCCCATTTGAACAACAAAATGAAAGTAATAATAAATTGCACGTTGCATTCTAAACGTAACAGCGTGAATTTGGAAATTTCAACGGGGCGATAATTGAAAAATCGATGCAACAATTACGCCGCGTTTGTACTTCTTTTGCAAGCTTAACAAGATTTTGCGCGAAAAGGCAAAATGCAAATAGGCACATAAAATTTGTTTCAATTCACTTCACAACTCATTAAGCATCCTAGCCGCCATTTAAAGCTCGTATTTAAGGCAGGTAGAAAGGTGGGCCCGACCAGGTGGGACAGTGTTATTAAGCGGGGCGGGTTTAGGTGGGAGGTGAGATATAAGAGACGGGGTGGGTAATTTTCGGAAATGTTAAATCCTGCTTTTAGTACAGAAGCTCTGTAAATAAGGTCGCTGAAATGTTAGAGATTAGTTTGATGCAAAATCCAACTTGCCTGGTCGAGCATCCATTAAATCATGTACATCAGAACTTCAGTTTTCCTATTGTCGGCAGAACTGTTGCCACCGCAGTGTGACCACCCCCTTGGTGTATGCAGAGCTCGGCACACGGTGGTGCGAGAAATGGGCAAACTTTCGAGTTCCGCACAAACACCCGATGTAAATCCAAAGTGCTGATGGTGATTATGATGTATGGCTTCTTTATGTTCTGCTAAAAACAGAAAGGCCACTCTCCCAGGCGAATTTGCACAATGCTTGACAGTGAAAACATTTACTAAAGTAAACGAGGGTATGTGGAGGCATCGCCTTTCGCTGAACATCGTACACAGGAAGACGTTGTACAAAAGAACCCCCGAAAACCCCGGAACCCTCAGCTGGGCACAGATGGATCCTAAAGTTGGTAGTATTCTGAATCCTGGATTCTGAAGTCGATGGATTCTGGAGTAAGACAGGTCTGGAAAAAGACCTTTTATTTCGTGGAAACCAATGAAAACAGTCTGTGTTTTAAAATTCCCTCCAGTGATTTGTTCTTGTATTTCGACAGCAATCCAATGCTCGGAAAACATGGGCAAACATCTCCCGAACGAATCCCGAATTGAGCCCCGAAATTCCTTTCCGGAGTCGCCTAAAAAGCGTTTGCTTGTTCCCTTTAATCTGGTTCCTTTAATTTTGCCCTTTCGTTATTTTATCAGGTATTTCGGGAAATAGTACTTCGCATTCCACTCTGGCAATCTGGACGCCTGGCTACGAAGGGCTCCCCAACAAGAAAGAATTTAGGCGCAATCAGTTAACGACCAGTAGCTAATTGATGCAAGTAATTACGAAAATGCCGGAACTGCGCCAGAAGCGTATAGATCAGTTTAGCTATTACAGGACTTCGAGAATATGAGGAAGTTGTGGGAAAATTGCGAGTCCATAGTCCCATGTGCATAACAAGAAAAGAAGTAAAAGGGTCTGCTGTGCAAATAATAAACTCAATGATCCCATGCCTATTTTAATTTCCGTATTGACACTAAAATTCCACATTGCCTTTTCTTGGCCTCCTTGTTTTTAAAGGTATTTTCATGTATGAATTACTTTATTGTTATTGTGTTGAACAACATAAAACCTGAAGGGCAAAATATTCTACTTCATGAGAGACCAAAATTTGTTTCAGGAATACTTGATATACTTTTAGCACAAAGTTGTAAAAATAAAAAATAAAATGAAAAATACATCTCTTGACACACAAGAAAGAAAGGCCACTTTTAAAGTGTTACTTCTCAATTGCTTTAATTGTCAAAACCAAAGGCAAACAGTTTTGTGCGATAAATGTCTGACCAGAAAATGAATTAATTGAAAATGCTCAATTAGATTAGCTAAAAAAATAATAACATATAATGTAAAGAATACATCCAATTTAAAATTTAAGACTAAAAGTGTAATGTTTCTTCGTTATAGCTTTTTTTTAAAAAGATACTTAAATCGTTGTATATTTCTCAATCAGTAATAAACAAGAAATAGGCGTAAACATTAGAAAAGAACGCGAAATTTTAAGAAATATATCGGGCATCAAATAAGATCTTTCGAAAGAAAGAAAACAAAAATATAAATGTTAAACATACATATCCTTTTTTTTAAATGCTAGAAAACTGGAATAATTCGATACGATATATGCTGTTGTATAATGAGAAATCTAGATATTTATGTTACTTTTAGATGTATCAAATTAAGAAAGCCTGATTTTATGTTTTTCAGTGAAGCCTATCATTAGATTTTTTTCTTACCAAATCAAAAAGAAAAATTTAAATAAAAATTATACTGCAGTGGATTTTCTACGCGAGTCCAATTCGTCCGTGACTACCTTTTTATTAAATTCTTCAATAGTTTAGTTAATAATAACATTTCGTGAACACTTTAATTGTCTATTTATGAAATATAATTTCAAAGTAATAGTTATTTGTACGCGAGCACATATTCATTCGTATTTTCTTATATTGAAATATTTATGTACATTGTAATATTAACCTATTCATTAATGTATTTCTACTTTCAAGAAAGGAGTAAAAACTAGAAAATGTTTCTTGAAATTGAAAGAAATGTTGTAAACACAACAAAATTACGTGACCAAGAAGAGAGAGGACACAAAGTGACGTCAGTGGCTGCAAACATTTTTGTACTGTACTGACTCTGATACGCAACATCCTTTTCGTTAATACACTAATACAAAAAGTCCGTGTTTTGCTTTATGAAAGTTTAAAATTCGAACTCTCCTTATGGAGGCGTTAAATTTTCCACATAGATCCGAGGCACTTTCTAATTAGGAACACTTTTCCGGGAAGAACTGGGATTTTATTGCGTAATTTGGCTGAATCTCTTGCAGCTGCAGTTTTCTTAAAATAAGACATCCCAAGGGAGTTCGCCCGCTACATCTTCCGCAACGCTTTTCTCCCAAGTGCGGCACATGCTCCTCACAATCCCCAATTACGACCTCATCTAGCCAAAGCTCGAGGCATCGGCCATCAATCAAGCGCAAATGGCATGTTTGTTTCTTGACAATTGGCTAGCGAGTCCATTTCTCGACCTCCTCAGATAATATTTTAACTGAAAGGAAGAATAACAAAATAACCAATAAAAAAGCAGCAGAGGAAAAAGGATAAAAAAATTGCAATGCCGGAATTCCGGGCATTTCGGGACTGTTCCTCAAATAATGGATATATAAATGGAACCAGTATCCATAATCTAGAAAGCTAGCCGCTTAATCGGGGAAGAAGAAGAGGCTAAAGATTTGGAGCGCGGGGGAGTGGAACGTTTAATTTCTTTCCAATGGAATTTGTTTGTGCGGTAACAGCCGACATAAATTATCTTTTTTACGGTCATTAACGTTGCCCGCGGCTTTTCCCTTCATTCCTCATTCTTCGAAATGAGTAATGAGTGGTCGCTCCGTGGTGGACGTCCGAGCTACTGTTAAAGCGTTTCTTTCACCCCCCATAACTTCTAGCCAGTGTTCCCCCCTTTCACACTAAAAACTCACATGAATTTAAAGGGTAATTTAAGAGCTGCAGTTTAATTTAAAATTTTCACGCACATTTAATCCCAGCTAGAAGGTAAAATAAGACCCATTCATCTAGAGGAGGAGTGTGAGGTAATGAGTTCTCCAATTTCTTAAGCTTCTTCCAGATGTTTTATCAATTCCAGTAATTTCAGGTACATTCGCTTTAACGGAATGAAAACAACCATTTATTATTATATTTACCTTTCATTCTATAAAATGGAGGAGCACTCCCAAACAAGCGTTGTTGTTGTTGTTGCAGCTTCCAAAATGTTATTTTCTGAAATTCATCAGAATATCAATGCATGGAGAAAGGTGTGGATATTTTTGATTCAACAGAAAAGATATCCCCACACGGACGAATCACTTTTCGGTTCATATATGAAAATTGTTTGGCCTATTACCAGGCAAATTTTACTTATTGAAAAAGTGAATGTATGTGATTTGAAGGGAAATGGCGGAAATCAATTTGGAATCAATATAAAACAATCTCATGGCAATAAGGGAGAATTTCAATGATTGCTTGGATTATTAAAAGGATGCCGAATAAAAATTTAAAAGCTGTAAAATGAATGCTATTCAGGAATTTTATCAATATAGGCTATATTTGAATATTGCGATCAAATGATCGTCAGAGGGGCATTAGGGTAGAATTCCGTAGCAGTTGGATGAATTAAATCAATAAGAATTCACGTCAGTGTTTTATCATGCTTTTGTAATAAATACGAAAAGTTAAACATTCCCAGCATCCAAATCCATTCAATCAAAAGTTCAACTATGCTTCTATAAAATATTTCTACAGAAGGACAAACCGATCTATGCACAATTTTGAACTTTTAGAAGAAATACGGAGTGGGTAATTCAATTATATTTCCACTCATTTGATTTTATCTCTAGATGAACTTTATGTAGAATTTTTAATAAGAAATTACTCGTTAAAAACGTAACAATTCCGATTCAATTCCAGTCCAATTCTTCCAAAATAAGTTTCAACATCGAGTCAAAAAATATAATCTTATTAAAAGTACAGTGCCTTTTTTGAAAATTTTAAAATCTTGATAAATTCATAAACTATTGTAAAATAAATAATCGGAAAAATTCTTTTTCTGATATTGGTTAAAAGTTAAAAAAAGATAGTGTTATTATTTACATATCCACTATCACTGACGAACGAATTTTTTACAATTTACACAAGTTTTGTTCATAAAAATCATGAATTGTGTATACCGATAAAAATAAACAAAATGTTGAGCTCTGAAAATATACCATATTCAATATTTGTTGCCAAAACGCAATTCCTGAATAACGACACTAGCGTCTAGCTTCAGTGGCTAAAAAAAGCCTTTTTATCTGCAACCTGTATGAGTCTTAAAAAAATTCAAAAGTGAAAAAGTAGAAATTCGAGTTAAAAAATAACAATGCATTAAAGAGTTTAAAATCGCATGGCAAGCAGCAGTATTAAGTAAAGCATGTGGTGGAGCCAAATGGCCATAAACTGAGTCTGAGCGCGCTAGAACATGAACTCCTGAGTAAACAGAATGTCTGCACTTAGCCATAAAACAAACAAGCCATCGCTAATGAGAGCAACTTGTAATTAGAGCGGAGAAATTTGTTCAGGTTGCATAAGAAGCAAGGAGGCGATGGATGCTTCAGTCTTCAATCTTCAGTCTAAGTTGTACGGCTCCTCTTTCAAGTGGCAATGCTGTCAAGGAGTCACCGTCGAATTGTACAAGAAGACGATATTGAGATCTGAAAAAGAAAAATTTCGGAAAATTTCTGCAGCAGTCTGTCGGCATCTGCCCGCTCCTCCTGACCTCAAGTAATTCGATGACTTTTAGCATGCAGAAGTGGATTTCCATAGTAAAAGCAGTTCAAAAGCGTAAAATTTCAAAGGAGCCATTCAATCAGCTCTTTATAGATTTTGCCGCCTCACGAATTTCCGGCAGGCTTACTTACTGCAATGGATCTACGGGGCCGACAGCAGGGGAGGAGCCTTCCATAAGACGATTCAATTGGACTCGTTATTTCTGGTCTGAATAAGAGATAAATTTTCGGAAAACATATGCTGCCGAAATACGATGGAGTTTTGCGGTTTCAGCTTGGTACCCCACTTGCCTTACATTCCCCATCTAGGACGGTCTTTCTTTTCGATTTTACGCCTAATGCCAGGTAATATATGCTCCATTACAGGTACGTTTTCGTACGTTTCGATACGTTTTGTCTAGTGTAAATAATAGCGTTGGCTAATTGGATGACAGCCAATAGCATTCTTCACGGCTGTCTCCGGGCAAACAGCTCTGCCAGTCTGCTTGTGGATAAATAATGACAGCATACACCGTATATCGTCTACTTACGAGCGTACCGTGTTTGGCAAAATGCTTCTTTAATTAACATTCTAAGGTTTTCGTGGTTAATATGTGTCAGCAAAAGTTATGAGGAAGAACAACCTAGTAAATATACTTATTGCGTACTATAAATATGCACACATGTTCATATTTTGTCATCATGGTCCAATAACGAGGTATTCTATTCTGTGATGTGCGTCATAGAAATGCATGGCACATTCATATCTTCTGATTTTTTCTATGCTTTCTGCATAAAATTAGTAAGATTGTAAGTAAATCTCTGTTGCAGTACGTTGTCGAATAGGTAAATAATAGTTAATTAAACGGCTAAATGTGACTTCTTATGAAAAATGTCTCTTTTTCCTTACACGTTGGTATCATGCCAGGTGTTAAATTTATTTCCTTGAATTCCATTAGTATTTTATGATCATTAATTTTAGGTAAAGGTAGAATTTTTTAAAATTATGCTACAAATAACTGTTCGTTAATATAAACTTTATTAAAGAACCACAAAAATAATTTTAATACGATGCTGATAATTTTCGTTCTATGTAAATTCATCACTAACATTCTTGATATATTCCAATCCAATAATCCAATGTTTGCGACGTGTTTGAATAATGTTTGGATATGTTTTTTTTCGTCGATATTAAAAAATTGAATATATTTTAGGCTACTATGTATACTATTGATTTTGAAAAATGTTAGCAAAAAGTTCGCTAATGTTGTTTTTTATAAAAAAGCAGACATACATACTGTACTATATCCATGCGTGCGGTGTTTGTAGGGTTTGCTCACTTGTTGCTGCGTTTTTAATACAGTCGTATAAAGGGTGCAAAAAGTGAACATAAACGATAAAGTTCTCAATTTTCCTCAATATATCCCAAAAGCTGTGGTGAATAGCGTTAAGCAGGTGCAAAGTGTTGAGTGCCTTCATTTCAATAAATTCTGTACAAGTTCTCACCGGCAGAACTCTGAGCTGGATTTTGTCAAAGCGTTTCCTTTTTGGCGTCCCCGTCGGCTGGCGTATTTCATTATTCAAAAGAGTGGTTAAGTCCCTTTCGGAGGACGTGAACACTTTTCGCCATTAAACTTAGAATCCCGTCTCGTCCTAATAAAATTATTCAGAGGTATCAGATAAATGCGTAAACACAATATTTACATGAAGTAGTTCCCTACATGTTTGAATATTTCACATTCGCACCAGATGAGCTCGACAAGCGCAATCTAACCGAAAAAAGTCTGTGCAAATGTCGAAAACAAAGTAATAATACGCCCGTACAGAAGGGAAAATATGGCCGAAAGTGCTCGAATCCCGCGGGCTCTTAGTACACAGGTTTTGTGTTTTTCGTATGCTACCAAAAATTCACCCTTATTTATTTGTTTTTGTGTGGCTCTGTTTTGTTTTTTATGTAACAATATTCCCTGGCAACTTTTAAAGCCTTTATAGTGTTCTGTTTGCTTTGATTCGATCGTGGGGAAGATATGCATTTATTCCGGGCAAATCTCTATTTTTTTCCAATTGTTATGCTCATAAAAATCAATTGGGTTCCAGCCACTATTTGCATTTGCTCGGTTTCAATTGTGCTATCGTTCCACCTTTGGTTTTTACATTTTCAACTGTGCACCGCCGATTCTGATATGCATATGTATGAATACTCCGAAATTTCAACGATAATATTATCGATTCGTTTTAAATGTTACACAATTCAAATTTAGATATGGTCCCTGAAAATAAACGATGAAAATATTTCAAACACCTTCAATGGGATGTCAACGATCAAAAATCGAATTTTGTAAGCGTGCCTTCGGTCAATATAAAAATAATAACGTCTGACAAGTTGACAAATTTAAATCTTATTATCCAAGAGCTTTAGTGTTGTTAAGAAATGGAAGCCTGGACACGTTTTCGCCCACACTTTTGATATTCGGGCCACTTTTAAATAATAAGCCGGCATCGTTTTCTATTTTTATTTAAATTGTTGTTGTTGTTGAAACAATGAAGAGGTAATTGTGCTGCTTGATATTTTAAAACAATATGTCACTACAAATTAAGGAAAGTTTTCCTGTTTTTTTTTTTTCTAATCGTAGGCGCATGCATTTTCTATAAAAAGAAAATGTAAAAAACTTAGAAAAAAAGTCAAACAAAGAGGAACAGATACCAGTGCCAAATGATCGCAATATATTTCTTTTCTGTCATCTCTTTACCTTTTCATGAGTCTTTTCGTTAGAAATTTTCAATTTTTTTTAATGTGGTTTAACCCACTCAAAAGCGTCTTGAAAAAAAATGCAGTGGTTGTTTACATTCATAAGTGCTAATGAGAAGAAGGTAAGGCGAAACTCCTCGACCTTCAGTTCTTAGCTTTCAAAAATTTGAACTAATTTTTAAAGTACTTTTAAAGTATTGTTTGAATCTTTTTTTTGGTATTTTTAATTTTAACTAAACAACATTTTTAATTAAAAAAATAAAATATCTTGTTAACATTAGTAGAATATAGTTTTTACAACTTTTATATTTTGATTTTATCAATGTTAGCCTTCTTAAATTAAATTTTTGGCATTCTGTCAAATTTTTGGAAAAATATTGAAAATATTCATAAAGGCTTAGTCAGAGTAGCATCTCAATTTTCGAAAGCATTTGGCTAAATGCCATCAAAAAGTTCTTTTCATTTTGAATCCAGTATAACGATGTTTTGACTTCCAAAATACACTGCTCATTCGATCTAAAAGCAAAATATAAGAATTATAACATAATAAAATGCCGCTTGAAGACCTTCGTAGAGGAAAAATATCATCAAAAGATAGAATCTCCTAAACGCTCCAGGAAGCTGGCTTAGAGGACAAATGTTTGCTACCTCACTTATTTGTTGTATCAAAAATAATCCATTTATTTTTGTCACACGGCAAAATTAGAGGACCTATCGCGAAAATATTTGTGCAATACAACACTGGACGAATATATCTCAGCACGAGGCGTACAATTTATGGCAGCGTGAATTACCTAAGGCCTGATTGATGGCAAATATTTTCGATAGTGCCACTAGTATTTAGCATTGACACGGGTTTTTCGCCGGTGACTGTACCGAGTTGGACTTTTTGCTGCACGCCGCCAGTAGGGCGACCAGGCCGGACTCGGGAGGTGCTCTTCAGAGAATTGGAGACTTGGCGCATGTATAAAAATAAATATGAAAGTAATATGCAATTCGGGTTTTTAATGCATACCGCTGGCAAAGGTCTCGTGTTGGCAAGCCTTTTACCTGTTCGGATTACCGGCACGGATTTATCTGTGCCGCCTTTACTTCAATTAATCGCCACAGACTGCATCATTAGGCATTGTGCTGAGTGTGTGATTTATTCGTCTGAGATTTGATTTCGTGAATCACTTTGATTTGGGCTTTGGTGCCGGCGTGCATGTGGGGAGCATGTCCTATTTTCGCTATGGTCGTCACAGATGCACAGGGTGAGCATGATGTCGCAGCATTTCTGCTGATGGATATCAAAATCAGAGGCACTCAAATTCTGATTTTGCTAAATTATGACTAGCTGAAAGTCGCAGTTCAGTACAGGGGGTGCTCTAAAGTGCTAAGGGTGTTGTAAAAATGCACAGACTGCTCAGGGTTGCGCAGGTGACATATTTTGCGGCTGCTGATGTAATTACTCAGCGGAAATGTTCCTTTCGGCGATGTCGCAAATCCGCGTTAGTTCTGCTCAGACAGACAGCCCTTCATTAAGACCATCCCGAAAAACTTTCAGCATAGTTCTTTGAAATAATTTCAAACTTTGTCAAAAGTTTTCATTCCTCCATTTTCATCTCCGGAGAGCCCTGTTCCACAGGAATTGCATTTGATCCTTTCACAGTCCTCACGACTCGGATGCTCTGCAGCCTCCACTAGCCGATGCACACTGCGAACACTGTAATTGATGCATATTTCATTTGGGAAATTGGGTCAATTATGGAGCCAAAGAACTTCATTTTCATTTACTCTTTTCTGAGCTGATTTTGCAGACAGGCCTGCAATTGCGAAAAGCCATTCAGAGCTAAAGCAAATAGTTGCGCACTTGTATGTTCGTATTTAAAGATCCCATAATAGTGCTTGTTTGCTTGCAGTGATTGGGCTTAAGACTCTCACATCCACTCTAATATTTTTAGCGACAAATAAGCAAAAAAAAAATTGCTGAAAGGTAAGTTTTTTGCTCAAGTATACTCATTAGAAATTTCCCTTGGTTCTGAAATTTCTAGAAAAATCAAAATTCGGCTTCAGAGATGACATGAGCTTGCCGGGAAACTTGAGATCAAAATAATTTACGATTTTAATAATTTAATTTTTCTTAATATTTTATGCTCTTTTGCACTTACGTGTAAATCCTGATTTTTTTAACTGCGTAATTACAGCGCTTTAATCTTCTGTATGTAATTATAAACAACATTTCTCATAAATTGACTTAATAAGCAACCCATTTATAACTTTAAGATTAATTTTAGTATATTTTTTGATTATCAAGTTTTAAATTTTAAAAATTATGTATGCTAAATTTGGAATAATAGAGCTTAAATTTGAGTATAATATTCCCCGACCAACACCAAGGATCAGGCTACACAGAAAAATATAGTACACAACGATTAACAAGAATTCTTAATTTTTCAAAATTTATTTATAGATCTTCTTGTTGGCTTTTGCTGTGTTTCCAATATAAACTTAATTGCAGTAAAGATGATTTTAGCTTAGAAATTCTAAACCGCTGATAAGTAAAGTCATTGTTAGCGTATTTTTAATTGACAAACAATTTCTGTTGAATTTTAAACGATGCTATAATTAATTTAGCATTATATTTTTAAATAATTTTTTAGTAGGTTGTTTTTACTGATTTTTGTCTTATAGCCGATACCCTACCAATGAAAAGTTCAATATTCTAAAGTAAGATCCTTTATGCTAGGAAACAGAAAAGGCTTTTAATAGGAAACTGCCATAGTATTAAAACGTCGATTGTATTATCAACTATTTTTTTAAATTGTTGTTTACTTAAACAACGTTACCTTTAATTTTGTTGGTATAAATTAACCATTGCTAACAATTCAAACATTCGTAGAAAATTCAATAGGCAGTTTATGTTTATATTTTCACCTTTACAAGTAAGTCAAATTACTCAGATATCTTTAAAACCCGTTTCCCTAATTCACTGTCATTAGGTTTTATAATAATACACAAGTGATATTAAATCGATGAATATAGATATTAATTTCCACGAACATTAACAATCCTTTTTTTTTGTTTTATATAAAGTAAATATCAAACGAAAAGAATAATTAATTTCTTAAAAAATCCTGTCAACAAAATCCTTCCTATATAACGAAAATTGTAATCAATTATGCAACATGTCTCATTATGAAGAATCGAAGTCAAGATTAATCAATAAAATCTGAAGTTCTTAAGAACACTTTTCTGTAACTTGAAGTACACTCAGTGTCGGAAAAAGTTTTATTAATTAATTATGGCCTGTCTTGAAATGATTATTACTTTGTTTCTTTTTCTATTATTCACATTATTCATTCTAGTCGCGACGTTTGTGAGACTTTTTGTAATTACCCACCCCGCAACCTATTCAAAAAACAAAAGGACCTGTTCAAACGCGCGAATTCCGCGAACACCTCGTTGATGTATTATATCACTTTGAAATTATTTCTTCTCCGGACTTCGCAGAACCTTAGAGCTTAATTACGAGCGTCTTGGAATGGGCGAAAAATTATCACAAAACCGAAAATCTCCCTCCTGAGCCATTAACATTTTATGAAAACAATGATAGGCATACTGGCGAAAGAAAGTTTCATTTTTTTTTCTTGCCTGTCGCAATATATCAAGAATCAGGGTCTTGTGGCCGTAATTTCCTCCAGGGCTCCCACAATCATCCATGATGCCAAGCAATTTATCATTTGACTAGACCGCATTTCAGCCTCCGCCTTTTGGCAATCAGGTAGAGATGATATACAGCCATTAATAATTTCCCGGGACCTTTCTCGAGCATCACAATATTTCAAAGGAGGAGATCGCCATTGTGATGAAATATTCAGTCAAATCGCTTTAGCATATTCATACGTTCGGCCGCAACCGGGTCGATAGATGACGCGCGATGACCGGGATAGGAGGGGTAGTCAAGATCCTGATTTCATCCCAATCCCTTTTCATATTTCTCTCAATTTTTTTAATTTTCAAAAGGGAATTTCTAGTTCGATTGTTCTAATAATAAACAAGTTCCAGAGCGTTGAGACATAAAGGAGAAGGAATCTAAGACATCAACCTGGTATTGGATTGCCTTCTACGGAATATTGTCGAGTTTTGTAGTCGCTCTAGTAATTCTTTTCTCCGTCAGCCTTGGACGAAAATATTTCCAGGACTGCAAGGCTGTCTTCGAAAGACAAGATAACCCCCACCTCAATCAACCTTTGAGTGTCTGCTTTGGACAAGAAAAGCCCTGATAGACTTATCAATAGAAAAACTGAAAAGACACAATGGTTTTTTTCTCTTGTGTTTTTCCCGATTGACTTTGATAATTGGCATTGAAATCTCGTTAATTGACATTTGCTTTTTTGAACTAGTAAAAGGGTCTCTCTGGTCCAATAGTTTAAAAAAGTAAATTATTTTAGGATTTTCGTATATTAAAGCAAACATAGAGGAAGAAATAAACAACAACTAATTAAAAATAAAAAAATATTAACAAACTATCGGTTACTGAAACCACAAAAAGATCTTTAAATATTACGCCAATGTCTATTACGGTTTAAAATCGTTATCATTTTAAATTTTAACAAACTAAGAAATAAGCCCTTTTTATAAAAATATGCATAAATCGTTACTAATACCAAAAGTGCACAAACCGCGTTTTTTTTGTTATTAATGTTATTTTTTTTAATTCTCAAAAACGTTCTGGGACCCGGGTGCAATTGGAAAATTTGAAAACACTGGAAAAAATATGCTCATCAATGAAAAGCTGGTGAAATAATTTAAAGGTTTGGTGTTCAGTTTCATTCTATGTTATATTAAATTCGAATTTTAAATCTTATTACTTACGAAATTTTTCTCTTCACTTATTATTTTATCGCTATGTAAAAGCGGTTTAGACTTTCATCAAACAAAACTTTCAGACGTTTGGTGACGGAAACTCACCGAATTCTGTAGAAGAATTAACTATAAAACCATTTTCTTCAATAAAAATAAATGCTTGCTATGAACTTTCAATAACAAATAATATAAAAGATTTTACTTTATTTCTTCTTTTAAATTTTCATTTTTTTCCAAAAAATTTTTTCTATGAGAAGGCCACCTTGAAATTTTGAATCTTGCTTAAACATCTCCGGACCTTTGGTTACTTTAGAATTATATGCAATACTTTTTTATAACAATCTATCTTAAAAAATTTCTCACAAATCTAGAACATTTTTACTGAATTGCAAAGATATTAAATTCGATGTTGAACCATAAATTACTTTTAATATTTAAAAAAATTTGCCTCAGTTAGCGTGTGCTGTCAAAATTAATTGTTAATATATTTGCTTTTCCAAACAGGTACAAGGTGGCCTTCACTTGCCATTAACAGGATTAGCGCCGCCCAGAGTACTAATGTGTAGTGCCTCAATGGGTGCTGAAGGCTCAGTTACGCTTCAATTACGAGAAGCCGTTCAAGCACCCGAATCTGGAAGCTCCTTGGATACAGCCTTAACAATTGGATATCCAGATCCAGAAATTTTAGCTGATGTTTTAGGTACATTACAAGCTGCAGGTAAGATACATTATTAATTCTCTTTCACAAAACTTTGATATTAATGCCAATCGATGGGGCTTAACAAGTGGACACATGGTTCTCATCTTTTATTTCGATCGAAAAGGGGATTCTTGGATATCTTCCTTCCTCTCTTTTTTTTATCAAAGATAAGTGAATGATAAGCATTTGAGGGTCGCATTCAACAACTTCAGTGTGTATGCATGTATGTGAAGAAAGTTCGTATATATCACTATAGCGCCTACAAACCATTTCAGCTGTAAACCAACTTTTTTATTGACAAACTGCAAAGCCCTGCATAACAAAATAATTTCTATTTCTGGAAGCATTTTTAACATTTATATATTTCTACCAGTTAATATTTTCTATAAAATACTATCTATACTTTAAAATCCGCTAACAAAATACTATTTCAATTATTTATTAATATTTAATCATTTATACTGCGAATTTCCAAATATCTACATTGCCATTTCGATAGTTAGAATTTCAAACTCCAAAAAAGTTGGTTAGAGCTATTAAACCAATGTTAATAAATGAGTTGTTGCTTTATTTGACTTAGTGGCACGGATGACATAGGCTATAAACTTTTGCACAAAATTATAAGGGGCCACTGTGAGCTGAAAATTATTTATCATACGGATCGTGATGGGTACTAATGAAACGGCTTTCAAAGACGATTTCAGAACTACATAGCATTCCGTATAAGCAGAAACTAATATATTTCAACTAAAATCTTGCTTGTATACAGCAGAAAAGGTCTATTGCCATTCTTATATAGGAACTTCCAACAATGAATGAATGTGGCCATAAATCTCTTTCTCTTTTGTTTTTAATACTAAGTTGTCTAAACCAGACATACGTGTGATACTCCTAAAAAATATATAACTATCTTGGTTTCTAGTTTTACTAAAAGGGTGATTCGTAATCGTCCATATACCAATAGATTTCAGGAAATATTCCCCGTTTCCGATAACTTTCACAATACGTTGTATAAGAACTACACACATCTATTTATTCTTGGACAAACTGAATTCCATAAAAGGTGCGCTTTTTAATATACCTTTAATAAAATCGACTGAATTTGTGTATAATAAATATGAAAACGAATAATCAATTCTGAAGCTCGATCTGATCCTAAACTAAAAGTACAATATATTTTATAATCATGGAATATTCTGCAAGTTGACCTTTTTTTAAATAAAAAATATTACAGATTTACTTAAAAAATATAAAATAAACTTCCTAAGAATGAAAAAAAGATATACAATTAGAAAATATTCTAGCATTATTTTCATATAATATTTGTTTTTTCTTTTAAACATCACGAATATTTAATTATCAATTGATCAAATATCTTCTATGCTTTATAGGATTTTGTTTTAAATTAAAATGCACTATTTTTCTTGTTTTAAAATATGAGTTAGGACAGTTCAATTAATTTTATTTAAATCAAAGCCTTCCTGTTTTTCCCTCAGCTTTAAACAACAACAGTAACAGCACAATCATCAATAACAACAACAACACAAGTTGCGGCAGTATAATAAGTGAACATTTGCCAGATATAAATTCACCGAGCAGCAGCAGCAGCAGTGGTAAATCCCATATCTGTCCCGGAGTAACCAGTATTACAAATAGTAGTCAAGCGTGTAGTAGCAGCAACAGCAACAGTAATAGCAACAGCAGTAGTAGCAACAGTAGTAATAGTAGCATCAATATTGAAAGCTCAGTTCCTGTGCAAAATCCACCGATTGTTTTTAAGAAGTCTCGACCTAAAACATCTTCCCCGACCAGACATGGGCCACAACAGTGTCAGGTAAGTTTCAATAATTATTTCATTACTTACATTCGTCCATTATAAAAGTAAGCTCATATTTAAAATGGACCTAGTAAACGATTTCCAATTATCGATAAGCATGGCATATTAAATTAACAGACCAATTCCGAATAGACAAAGGAACATGTTAATATTTATGGTCTATTTTAAAAGTTATAGAATAGTTTTCCTTGGATAAAATAACAAACAGGCAGATAAACAAGTAGCTACTTCCAAAGTTTCAAATTAATCGATCCAAAAGCACGAATGTTGCTGAAGTATAAACATTGAGAACCGCTTCGTATTTATATAACATTTAGAATAAAAATAAAAATAAAATGGTTTTATGTCTTTCCCACGTATTTACGCGCCGACCTTTCGTAATTTAAAAATACCTACATTTAGTCTTTGGAGAGCACACCCACGTGTTACATTGAACACACATGGGTTTTCAAAGCTGTATGTAGACATTTTTTTAGTCCCTTGTAGAATCCTTGTGGATGCCATAAAAATAATTTCTACTATTAAGAAATATCATATCTTGTAGTTTAAGGTATACTTAATTTTTATTTTCACAAAAAATTACATAGGTCACGTTAAATGATCGATATTAGCGAAAAAGGTACTCGAGTATTTTTGATAAAATACAAATACTCGCAAGTCTTTAGAAATTTTCTAAATTTTATAAATTGGCTACAATTTTTATATAAAAATGTATAAGAAAATAAGTTGAATAACTCAACGGGTATATATAACAATACTTTTTTATTTTTTTATTTTTGCTTTTTCACCATATAAAAAGGTAAACAATTTTATAGTCATCAATTACGGAGATTTCATCAAATGCCATATTTAAAAAAATTCACAGCTGACCTTTTTTTGTATTTACTTACCGAAACTCTTTTTGCTTTGGATGAAAAATTAGTGGACATTTATCATTAACACTGGGTGTGTCCGTAACCTCGTACGCGTGGAGTTCACGTTTTATAAAAAAAGGGATTCAATATAGCCTCGTAAAAAAATTTAATACTTAATACTCGCTCACAGATAAATCAGCCTATCATGACTAAACTTAAAGAAATTTGTTGGGGTTAAAATAACCCCATGTGCCATGTTAATAGTGCTAAATTATGGTATCTCTTTAAATTTGTCGGTTGTTTAATACTTTAAAGGAAATTGTTGATTTCGAATAAAATGTGAGAGGAACACACAAGAAAAAAAGTATCCACGCATGCGGTTGTGAACAACGACAAATTAGTGTAAAAAGTATGGAGCAGGGCACGCACTGCTGGCTCGAAGTTGGAGTTTCAAATTAATGAATGTATGTATTTTCCCCATTGGCATCATTTCAACCGAATCCCATACAAGCGACGACAGGTTGTTGTTTCTGCGAAATAAAATGAAAAGAGGAAAAATCTTTTCTCTCTCGGATGCTGCACAAGCCATGGGAACAGACTCGTTACCAGTCATTCATTTTGTAAAGCGGATAAAAGCGATACAAAAAGAACTTCAAAGTTAAACGAAATTTGCATATCGATTTGTTTTACTCCTTTCCCAGGGTGAAATCTGCACTTTGTATCTGTGTTCCTTTCGAGAACGTGCGCTTCATTCGACGGCCACACAGATACACGTAAATGCTACCTTTTATATGGTCCCTCCGTGAAGGGTTTCATGCAAATGCGTTTTAGTTAAAATTTTATATGAAATTTCCCTATTATTTAGTTTGCTCGCACAGGCAGAACTTAACTAATTTTGAATGTATCGCGATAAATAGCTTGTTAGCTCCACTTTTTGAAGGATTCATAATTAATGATGAAGGAAAACTCGTGAAAATTTCATTTTTACTTTAGTCCTATTTAAATTATTAGTCATTAAATATGAAGTTGATTGAAATTATATTACTGCCCCCGGCTTCTTTCAATAGTGAGGACCTCATTTAATTAATTATAAAATATTTTCATCAATCCTTTTCATATTTCAAACATGAACGAGGATGAGTTAATATTTCAATTTCATTAACAGTCATGCAATGTAAACATAAAGTAAAAATTGTAAATTAAAAAATTTTAGGTAGTTTAAGAGACAGACAACAAAATCCCCATTTAACCAAATAAAAAATTCCATCTATGAAGACGAAACTCTAAATAAAATTGATCCACATGCGTGTTATATAAAAACAATGGTGTAATATGTTAATTTTATTTCTAGAAGCAGTGTTTCCTAGGTTTATGTGGCTTCTTGTCCTGATTTCGTTTTGAGCTATCTATTCAAGATGGCAGCGACGTTGTAATATTGTTGCAATAAAATAAATTACAAGGAGGTCACCTATTTCAAGCATATGCGCAGTAGTTGTTCAATTAGTAATCAACTAAACAATGGCTAAATTATTATAAGAATACATCACAAATTAAACTGCCCCAGATCAAAACAATTTTGTAAGAATTCGCTGTTAATTTTGCATCTTTTCTTCCATCACGGCTTTAAGAAAAACATGAAACTGTTCAGGCAAGTGCCAGATGGATCGTGTATGTTCGATAGCCCAAAATCAAAGGAAATGACTCGAATAAAACAGGGAGGGAATTTCTGTAGAAAAATAATTTAATCAAGTGATGTGGTATTCAACACCTCTGTATTTTTTTTACTCAGATTTTGAATGTGATATGTGAGAAAAAAAAAATTGGATGCTATGCTCATACTGCTCCCGATGAAACACAGCTGGGTGCTAGAATTTTCACCTGCCGAGCAGACCTGTGAAAATCGATAAGGCCGACGGATATATGAGCACCTATGGGTATGAAAGTGCTCTTATCCTCTTCTATTGTTATTTTTAAATCGATAGCAAAAGGCTCAAGTATTTTTGGGCAGGATGTTATTTTTATTGATTCAAAGTATTCTACGTATATTTTTATCTTCTGCCTTAATTCGTTCAAGAGTTTTTATTTGAGAAATTTGGAAATTTCATTTCATCCATTAACAAACAACATCCATTGTCATACAATAAAATTAAAGCGCTAATATAAATTTACAATTTCTTATCTATTGAGAAACGACCTCACACCAATCACAACCTTGTAGAGAACCTTTTAAAACAAACCTAAGTGGTCGTTTATATTTAGATTAGGTAATCAGGTTCTTAAGTAGAGGAACAAGATATCATCATAAGACATCAACTGAGTAGCACACATTGTGCATGTGAGAATATTATTATTAGTATTAGTTAACTAATGTTTATTTAAATGTTTTAAAGACTTCAAATTACTTTATAATGCACATAATCTGAAATTATTTAAAACGTTATGGCAAGTACACCGATTTTATTAAAAATCAAAAATCAATTAAAGCACAGGAAAATGGATAAAAACAAAAACATGTTTTTAACAAGACGCTTAGTTACTATTACTTTAAACAATTTTATAAGTTCTTAAGAGATTATTTATTTATTATTTTTTTATTATCGTCATTGCTGAGAAATGTTAATTATCAAAATTTGGAAATAAAAGAAATGGTGGAGGTGTTAATAACAAAGCGTATATTTTCCAGTTCTTAATCAGAAATGGTTTTACTTATTCAGAAAACGGATATAAAGTTTCAGAAGAGTTACAAGTATGACTTGTTATCTATAAATAGCCGCTACCTCGTCAATAATATCGAATTTATTCTGATGTTAAAATATTTAAGTCTTATAAAGAAATCGGTTTTTCGAAAATCTAAAATTGTGGCCCAGAATCATAGATTTCATTAATTAATTGAGAATTTTGAAATTCCGATCGAATTGTGTAGACAAAAAATAAAATTATAACGTATAAGCATTTGTTTTGTACTTAAAATAGACGAAATAAACACTACAAACATTAATTTTTAAAAGAATCGGTGTTCACAAAAGTTTTAAAATTATAGTTCACGAGTGACAAAAATGTCGAAAGATATGGAAATTAATTTGTTTTGCTGAAGATAATTCTACGGTGGTAAGTACTTCAAATTAAATCGGCTTATATTCATTTCAACCTTAAAAAGAGATTATATTTCTAAAATTTGCGGCGTATTATTTCAGACACCTTTTCTTTAATGTTTATAAATACTTACGAAATATGAGAAATTCGATCTTAAAACGTTTTCTGCTGTGCCCACTTCCAAGAAGTGGAATTATGGCACGATATTTTATATTAGGAGTATTTCGGAGATTTTTAAACACATTAAACTTATGTTTTTCCTTTAAGGTTTGCAGCAAAGTGTTTGGGAATGCGTCTGCTCTCGCTAAGCACAAACTGACGCATAGTGATGAAAGGAAGTATGTTTGTGCTATGTGTTCCAAAGCTTTCAAAAGACAGGATCATTTGTAAGTGCCAAAAAAGGAATGAGTGTGAAGACGGGAATAGTCTAAATTAATTTCACCGCAATCTTTCTCAGGAATGGCCACATGCTGACACACCGAAACAAAAAACCATACGAGTGCAAAGCCGAAGGTTGCGGAAAGTCCTACTGTGATGCACGTTCGTTGCGGAGACATACGGAAAACCACCACAGCTCGCTGGTAATGACACCATCTACACCTAATCAGTCGCTGTCGCCTTCTACAGGACCACCAACTGGGCTAAGTCTCTCTCCAGCAACCGCTAGCGGTAAGAAAGGGCTGAGATGTAATTTTCATCCTGATTAGATCCGGAGCCATCCCAGCATCTGCTCCGGAGCAATTGTACAGTTTTGTCCTATTGATTCTAATAATTGAGCGAAATTCCTTAATTATATCTAGGTGCAGAATATACCTGTCCCTCCACACTTGTCCACACCTCCACAGAGTTGCAATTAGTCGCAATTATAAGAGAATTCTCATCTTAATCTTTCAGGTGACGCCAGCTCTCCTCACGGGGCGACCTGCATTCAGTACGTCAACAACGGGGACGCCCCCAGCTCGAAGCCGTCGTCGCCGCGCTCCCCCTCCAGGGTCCAGAACGAGGGACTCACTCGCCAGCAGTTGGATCTCATTAGTCAAATCATGCAGCAGACCAAACAGTCTAGCGCCCAGGTTACTGTTTCAACCAATTCCAGTGCACCGAAGTCCCATCAGTCTCAGCAGCTCCATCAGCAGCAGCAGCAGCAGAGGCCCAGAACTTGGAACATGCAGGTAAGGTTCGCTGTTTTTAGATCCAGCATTTGCTTTCCACTTTCACGTCAAACTCCCTACCGACTGACAATCCGACCCCCCGTCGGAAACCAGATGTAAACTCTTCGGGCCTCGAAAGCCAATTAAGCTCAAATAATGTTTTGCGAAAAATGTCCAGAAGTTTTTTATATACTAACTACCAGTAACTTAGCAAGATTTCTCCCAGGTAATGAGCCAACCGAACGAACCAGGATAAACGAATTCAAAATTCTCCCTACGTACTCTAAGCAAAACAGGATCGAAACGAAGATCTACGTAGAATAAGTTTCCCTGAAAAAATAAAAGTTATCCCGTATCTAAACACGATAAAATATTATTTTAATTGAGATACTTTCGAATCTGATGTACACACTGGAAAAAATGTTGATTAAGGAAGTGAAAGTATTTTCTTAAAACCTGCAAAACAAACATTTCCATACTTTCAAGGAGCACGTTTTAAAGAAATGTAGTTTAATAAAACTTTGGTATTACACTCGAAATAAGTAGAGTTAGTAATTTAACTAAACAATTATTAAATTGTAAATAATGATCCGCTTTCTTGGAACACCGGTGATTATTTACCTTTAATCATATGAATCCTTTTATGAGTTGGGATATGGTTGGGATATGGGAACCTGTGAGTTGTGCGTGATAGTCTAGGGTTTACTGTTTAGGCCATAAGTCATGGAAGTTATCTTTTATTGCTTTTATTAATCGCAAATAGCACTAATACCTAATTTTACTTCTTAAAAATGAAGAAATAGATCCGTAAGTATGTATATCCAAATTATCTATTCGAGTAAGTATACTTAGGTTGGTCAGAACCTCTTGCTTTCTTTCAGTCGTAAAAAGCGTGGAAAAGCTTGTCGCAAGCAGAAAAAGTAACACATCAATTTTACATTTAAAGTGTAAATTTTATCCTGTAAATTATCTAAAGTCTGAGACTGGTACGGGAAGCGGAAATCGAACACACGACCTCTGGAATGGTGTATCAGTCGCACTACCATTGATCCACAGAGTTCCCACTTAATAAAAGGCTAAAAAATAAAATAAAACTTAAAAAAAAAACGAAACTTGAAAAACTAAAAGAGTAAAGAGGTCTATGCAATTTTAAAACTAAATCCCTGTTTGTTCTCAAAAATTTTCACTTTATTTTATGTGTTTTTTCTTTCTCGCAATCACAACTTTTACACAGGTTAAAAATATATTTTTGGCCTTAAATATGTGCTTAGCATTTTTATTGCAATAATTTTTACATTCTAACAAATATAATAGACATGAATTTGATTTCCACAGCCAGAATAACTCCTTCAGTTAAAAAATAAAATTATAATTAAACATTAATTTTCATAAATACACAAATACTTGAAAGGTAAAGATTGTATCTCTTAGATTTATTAGATCAGATTTATGCTGTAGAGTAAGCAAGTGGTTTTCTTAAACGATTTCCCTCGGTACAGAGTAAACTGCCATTTCCAACTTTTCGAGCTTATACCGGGGAGTGTAATTAAAACGCGAGAGCGGTAATAATCAATAAATTACAACTACACTGATGTCACAGAACGAGGGGGAGATGGGTGTAAAAGGTTGAAATTTAATATCAATTTAGACTGAGGGTTTTTCTCCCTTTGACCTCGTGCTCCCGCAGTGTCTTTACATCTTTCAGATTGCCGGATAGATTTCATATCTGCAGTCTCCGAGGGGATTTTTCATCATTTTCAAATCGATATTTGAACGAGGATTAAATGTAAATAAAGAGTCTGAATGATGTTTATCCATCGTACGATACCGGTGCTATTTTGCAAAGGAATCAACAAAAATTAAAGAAAAACATATTTAAGCTAAATCGCATCGCAATACTTAATTTTATAAAACTGTGGGTAAGCCTGCAACCCTTCACAGTAGATGCTCTCAATGATAAATCTACTAGTGGTTCCACTGGGTACGGGGGTGGATGTCTGAGTGGGCTGAAAGTATGTTTTCTTTTGATGTTAGCCGTCTTTGACCCGGGAATTTTAATTAAATTTTCAGTTCCTCTGGGATAGCTATCTCGAAGGAAAGATAGCCAGGTTTAATAGTTAGTTAATTCCAAGGGTATTTTTATGATGAAATATAGAGAAAATGATTTTAGTAAGGTCAACACCAATAATTAAAAAATCAAAATTCTTCTTAAATTGCTGTGCAAATTTCGTAAAGCTTTTTTAAAATAGAAAAAAAAATTATATTTAATAATACTTTGAAAGTAAACAACGGTTAATGTTTGGGAAAATGGTGATTACATTCACATTCTTATAAATTCGAAGATATTTCCCTTTTTAAAAAAACTATACTTTCAGAAAAAGTTCGTAGTCTTTGCTTTTTCGCCTATTTATTTAGTTAGATATTTATTATTATATATTTTATAAATTATCTTTGTTATTAAAAACTATTTTTACATGATGATTATCACGTTTAAATATCAAATAAAAAGTATAGATGTGTGATCTTTCCGGCCTTATGGACTATTTAATTTTATTTTATGTACTCATTTATTGATTCTTCTAGTCTTCATTTGCATTTTCTTACCATTTATACCTAAATCGATATCACGTAAATACGTGAAGAAGATTCTTGATAAAATTTTCAAGCTACAATAATGATAAATAAAAGATTTACAATTCTTAATAATAAGGATTTGTATTCCAAAAGAATAGGTTGCTAGTTCTTAACAAAAACATCAATATAAAAATATCCATAAAATAATTTCTTTCAGAATCTATGAGCTGTATAATAAAATGAAACAGATTTTATATTAAATATTTGCTTCATTTATTGCAAAAACGATTAGTTTAGTCAATTAGTTGTGAACTGAAGAAGATAATCCATTTTAATAAAACTATTGATTAAGCTTAACTAAAAACAATGGTTTGATATCGGTCACTTTCTGATTCAATGACCCATCTGTTGGCAGCTGCATCCAAGACAAATTGGCTATAATCAATAACCGCAAAATGAAGTATCAGATAATTGGGATATTTCGGGGCGTCTTTATTAAGAAATCTCAACTTGACCTTTCAAAGTTCAGTCCTACTCGTAAACTTAAATGGTTTGATTTGATTTACTCATGCACAATAATTTGTAAAAGGTACCGAATCTTACAAAATATCTGGAGAAAATTATGCTTCCTTAGTATATAATAAAAAAATTTTATTAAACGCGTATTGACCCGGACGAACGCGGATTTTATTACAAAAAGCTGAACAAGTTTTAAAGGTCATTTGTATTGTGTACAAATAGTTTTTCATCCTGTGCTGGCCGAAGAACTACGCTATTCTTATACTACACCAAACGAAAGGCAATCCGAGCCTACACATTTTCGGACGAGTATTATTCTTATGGCCTTGGTCAAATCCAATAGTTCAGCAGATTCAAAAGGAAGGAAATAAGATAAAGCTATAGAAACTGAGAAAAATTGAATTATCGATTCATTTCGAATAAAACTAGCCTTGAAAAGTTATTTTTCGACTGAATAAATCAAAACAAGTTTATTACTCGAACTCTAATAAAAGTGAAAAGCCAAACAAAGAACAGCAAATTTAGCAAATAAATTTTCGTATGCCTTTCAGTAATTTTATAAATTGTTCGTTCTTGGTCTAAAAACATCCTTTCAGAAATTGATTTTTGGTTAATTGGAATTACATGGTACTGCATAAATACGAATGCAATAATTTTGTTAACATATCGACTGTCTTATGGAAACACTTCATAAGTAAAAGTTCCCCATACAAAGGGGATCTGAATTCTTGGAATGGTTCCAACTAGGGGAGCAGTAAGTGCCATCGAGGGTGTTTTCATTTTCTAAGGTGTACTGCCGTT
Source organism: Proctacanthus coquilletti (assembly GCA_001932985.1). Lineage (NCBI taxonomy): Eukaryota > Metazoa > Arthropoda > Insecta > Diptera > Asilidae > Proctacanthus > Proctacanthus coquilletti. Next base: position 345,156 of record MNCL01000094.1, on the reverse strand, counting down.
CTTCCGGCAAGTTTTGCAGCATAGTCCTGTTGTAAAATATTACAGAGAGAGGGATTTCTATATCGTCGCCCGAAGCACTCCGGTAATACTTCAAGCAGAGCAAATATTCTCACCACTTACCGTCCTTCATGCCCTAATAATTTGTTCCACTTCGCCCTTTTTAGGTCAGGAGGAGTAAGTTCTCTAAACTGGATAGTTCTAAATTAAATGGAAATGACCTCGTTTAAAGAACCTCACTTCTGTGCAGAGGTACAGCGGAAGTAGCTACTCACAACCGGAGGGCTTTTTGCCGCCCCTAAGCAGGGGCTTAAATAATATCGTTCAATTAAATAAATTTTATTTGTAGAAATCGCATTCTGTTCCCCCGTCTCAGAAAATAATTCCAGTTTGAAAAAGCCTCTGTGTCCGCTGCAACCGGCAATCCTCATCGTCGCACCAGAAACAGTCCATGGTGTGGTGTGAGTTCTTCAGTGTTTTGGTGCCAAAGTCATGCATTCGAGCAAGGGAGGATTGCTTCATCTAATAAATTCCAGGAATATGGCACGGCTTCATATCGCTTCTCCACTTCTGGTGGCGATAGCTTCTCAGCAGGAACTGTGCTCTAGCCCCACGCCAGAAGCCCGAGCTTCTCCTCTGTCCCTTGCTTGAAGCCCGAGCTCGTCCTGTGCGCGGTCGGGAATCAGGGATCGGGAATATTATTGAGAGTGGTCTTCGGAACTATAGAAATTAATATCAATTCACATCAATATTTATGAGGACGTTTTTAACTTCGCCCCTTTCTTTCTGCCTGGGCCTTTATTGATTATTCCCATTGATTTCTGTAACAATTCACCAATTTTTGCCCGGTTGTAATTTTTTCCCGGGGCGGTAGAGTCCTGCCTGTCGTCCTTAGCATCCCGGTTCGTACGGGGTACCAGGCAAAAGCCGTAAATTCAAAAGTAAAAATGTTGACGGCAGTCGCACAAATTTGCCAAAATCGAAAATCAGTTGGCACAGGGACGGGGCGCAAGAGCAGCATCTTCCAGAATTAGTGTCCTTGTATGGGTGTGCGCTTGTTAACGGGCAGAATCGCGTAAAAGCGGGTCAAACCGGGTATGAGATGAGGGTGCCGAGTCTGACGGGTAATGTAGGGAATGACGGGTTTGTTTTGTGTGATCTAATGTCAATGTTTGAGTAGGCATTTATTCGACTGTAAGCAGATTTTGTATCCAATTAGGACTGAAATTTATTTTGCTTTTTAGATTGTTTGCGAACGCGCTGAAAGGTCCTTTGCGGCAGTATTTATGTTTCTTTTTCTCGCATAAAGCGTGAGCGGCAAAATACGTTTGATATACAAGAGATGTAATCTAGAAAAGACGTCATAAATTGTGAATCGATTATTGTAGATGAAAAGGAACAAATCAAGTTATTTATGATGCCTGCCTCTATCCAAAGCGGAGTAGAAGTCTAAATATGGTTAAATGGGGTGTGCGTCAAACTACTTAAGAAATTTTAGCTTTCGCAAGAATTTATTTCTACTTTTAAAAGGAAGGAAATGAAATTATTAAGTCACGTTTACCACAGTAGACTGACAACGACATTTTACAATCGTATATAATTGCTTTGTTTTTATCCTACCTTCAGTTTTCACAGTATTTAATCACGTCTTTAAACATTTCCTAAAACTTCTAAAAATATCTTTGGAAAACACTTTTAAGCTTAATTTATAGTCATATTAGAAGTAGAAGTTAAATATCCACTATCGAAAAAAAATGTTTGCCGGGGTTTCCAGGCACAGCCACGATTTATTTTTAAAAAATTATATTATATTATTATTTCTCAGGATTCCTTCCTCATAGTTTAAACCATCTATTGCTCAAAAATTATAAGTATTAATAGCAGTAATATTTAAACAGAAATAAGTTAAAAAAAATACACAGGTTTTCACTTTGATACATTAATATAATAATACATTACGGAACATTAAGAATTAATTAAATGAATGAAATATGACTTTAATGGAATTTTACCAAACGTGGTAATGTAAAGAACTAGGCACTACATGCAGAAAAAATGCTATCTTCCAATAATAAAAATATTTATTTTTAAAAAAATGAGTGCGACTACATAACTGTCGTTATTTGTGTCATTGAGGATTTTTTTTACATATTTTAATTAGAATATTTATGTAAAATCATATTTTGAAACTTCTAATTTAGTCCAGTGAATCTAATTGAGATTATCGTATATTAAGATGATTTGTTTAAGAAATTGTAAACTAATAAAAATCTCGTAAGGTAATGTTAATTATTCAACTTATGTTTAATAACTACACGTGTCATTTTAATAACCTTAAATTAAAGCGAAAAAGATTCACTTTTGCTACATTAACTATAATAGGACGAGTTGGAATAAGCCTGTTACCTGATCATTAAGACTTTAGGAAATTTCCAGCGAAAATCGCGCAATATTCTATCAATTTTCATTTGTCAAATCAAATTGATCCGAGTGTTCTCAGGGAAATTTTAAAAATTCACAAAAAAACACGACAAACCTAGAAAATTAGTGTACTTATTCATGACCTTCTTAAGCTTGGACGGTTGGATGACTGTCCAATCGTTTATAAAAACAACATGCTAGCATATTCCATTAAAAAGCAAGGAAAAAATTAGTTCATTAGCTATTTTCAATTAAATTTGAACAATAGCATGGTATTCCATTATTTGAAAAAGATTGAAAGTAAACTGCTCGGAGATAAAAAGCAACATTAGCTTGGCTAAATTCATTTAGTTTTTAGCGTAACTTTACTGATGAAAAATGTTACTCCTTCGTCTCTAAAAATTTTTAGTAAATTGGTAGCAAAAATTCAACTTGTTTTATCTAGATTTTTATCTAGGCTGCAATAATATTTATAGATCTGTATAGGGACGTTCGCAATATGCTAAAGGAAAAAAATTCATATGTTTATTTTCTAAAATACCATTTAATTCCGCACTAAAATGGTTGTTCTACGCCATTTTATTGCGAGTTTTATCACATATTGAGTATTTTTCCAGTGATGTAAAATACAACAGAACTCTATTAATTAATTAATACAGAAATATGCCCATTATTAATTCCACCTCTCTTTATATTTTTAGACACAATTACAGCAGCAAAGCCAAACAAAGTTATCGTCAAATATTGACACTATGAGCTCGGTAGTGACTACAATGGCGTCGAACGACGGCAATCAATCGCTCCAGCATCACCAGCACAATGCCCCCGACCAGCAGAGTGTCAGCCAGCAGTCGCAGATCGCTCATGCCTTGAATATAATTAAAGTGGAGCAGAAACCTGTTGAGTGCAACCTGTGCCATCGGAAGTTCAAAAACATCCCGGCCCTTAATGGGCACATGCGGCTGCACGGCGGCTATTTCAAAAAGGACACCGAGACGAAAAAATGCGAGAAAAAGGAGAATCCAGGCCCACCGCTCCAAACAGCCAGCATCGGTGTGCGAGCGTTAATTGAGGAAAAAATAATAAGCAAAAGAAGTAAAGATTTAAAGGTCAGTGGACAATGGTCCGCGCTATAAATAATTTTGCTCATTAAAGGCTGCATGAGTAAGCACAGTACATTAGCTTTACATGGGTCAGGAAGCAATACGGTGTATTGAAAAGGTGTTGCTTTAAGTACGTATTCTAGTTCTCGGATTTTACAACACGTCTTCGAAAAAATATTATTGAAAAATTGCACCTGAACTAAGGATCCGTAGAAACTTAAAACTATGCTTCGTAAATTGCAAACAAATTTCTACGAGATATATAAAAACTTTTAAAGTAACTGCAAAATTTAAAAAAATCTAAAAAAAGCTATTAACACAATTTTAAAAGACTTTCCCGAATTTCACACTGTCGCGTTTTTCTTTTGAGCATTAATTGTTTAAAGAATGGACTGTTCTTTTGAATGAGGTTCAATTCGTTTTTATATTATAACTTAAACACAAAATTTCCTTCAAACCATTTTTTTCGCAAATTTTTCAAACACAAAGCATTTCTGATGATTGAATGAAAAAGGTTGAATATTTTCAATTAAAAGGCAAAAAATCGATCGGAATTTTGTACTACTTGCTTGGCACAAAAATCGTTACAGATCTATGTTTATTTGTTTTAATAATATAAGTAGTAGTATACACCATAAGCTAAATATAAGCTTATATCAAAATTTGAATGAATTTATTTAAAATATTTTGGTATAATTCCAAAAATGGAAAATATTCGGTTAAAATGCAATTCAAAAATTAAACACTTGTTTTACTCCTGACTGAAATGAAAAATCCTATTATTAAAAACGAAACACTAACAATAGTGAATAATATTTAATATTATTGATGGACATTTTTTTTATAGAAGATCATGAAAAACTTTTCAGTAAAAATACTATTTCATAAAGCAACTATTTTTTCGGTACTTTCCCATTGTAGTCCAAAATCGAGTTTGAATTTTACCCATTTCCAGAGCTTTTCCAATTATTCAAAAATTAATTTCGTATAAAGCATCTCAAAATTGACATTTTTATATAAAATGCTACTCTTATTTCAGGGTGCCTTCGTAGTTCCTGCCCCTCCCTTAGCTACAGTACGTCGTACGAATGAAAATGAGAATTTCTTAACACCAAAGACACCTCTTTCGGTGTCGACATCTTGTACGCCGTCTGGCACAATAACAAATAATATCCAGTCCACAACAGTAGCGACCAGTTTTCAATTGCAGAAGCAAACAATTCAGAAAACTTCCACCGGCTGTGTTACAACAACGGCGCAAAACACTGAAACTAAAGATGCCACACTTATCGAATTGTTGAAAAGAGGGACAAAAATCGCCGTGAAGCGAACTTGTTCGGACCCCGGACAGAATTTCCATTCGACCAGTACAGTGTCGACTATGACCTTAGCTCCTAATCCACCCATATCAGCGCCGAACACACCTGATCCAACGCCTCCATTAGCTCTATCCATGTCCGGCGACACAACACCAGTGGCTCTAACGATTTCACAGGCTCAGACTGGATCTGGGGGAGACGTCTTCACATTGACCTACTCCACAGACTCGGCGACGACCTTCTTTAGTGAAAGCGATGTATACAGTGTCTCAGATACGGCCATGTTATTGCAGGCGGTTGACTCAATTCAACTTCTTAACGATTCCACGACAGCAGATCAACTTGATGAGATCGCGTCCTTGAGCGATTATTCGCTTACCGGGGAGACGAATCAGGTTGCCGAAAACAGTAACCTAGCCAAGGAATACACGCCGTCGTCAAAACAACTACAAGCGGTGCTAAACTCACCCCTTCCAGATAGCTTAGCCGAGTTTAGCGCCCTCCATTCCAAAGACTATGTTTTGTACAACTGCACCAGCAACACCTCCCCGGCAACACAGTCTTCTGTCTCGCCACTACCATCACCGTTGGCATACCCAACGCCACCAGCCAGCCATGAGGCCGTAACCCAGGCCTCACCATTTCTAGATGATTCCCATCATTTCTCAGATGCCAACTCATTCTTTGATGAGAAGACTAGCACTAATTTTCTAGACGAAAACAATAGTCAGTTTTTCAAGGAGACAACCGATGCCAGTCTTACGGAGAACGAGAAAATTCTTAAACTAAAACATGAGCTATTCAATGACAGCAAAAACGTTCTAGAAGATAGTGATAATTTCTTCAAAGATGACGACAACAATTCAGATGTTTTTGCTTCGCCTGTGAAAGTTGAGGATCTCTTGAATGAAACAAACTCAGAACAATGCGACTTGAAAGACTTCAATCATCAAAACCTATCATTTTTGGATGAAGCACAGAATTTTTTAGACGATTCAAGGAATCCCACTTCACCACTATCAGCCTCTTTCTTCAGCAGTCCAATCACCAGCGCCGAAGAAGTCAAAGCAGTTTTAAAAGAAGTGTTGCCCAATGAGAGTTTGAATGGAGTGGGAAGTTGTGAGAATGATATCGATTTATATTACCTTCCCGGATTAACCCTACAGTCTCAAATGATGCCTAATTCCGACGACCCTCTCTTATCGTCGTCTCCCAAGGATTTTGCAGTTCGAGTTCAACAGCAACAACACCATCAACAACAACCACAATCCCAAGCTCAACACACCCAACACCAACAACACCACCAGCATAATCAACTTCAACGTCAACAAACATCCCAGATGCCAAGAATTGAGACTTCTTCAACGTTCAGTAGTTCAGCGATCCTCAAGAAGCCAAAATTAAGTGAAGTATCTTCCAGTCCAATAACAGTACAATCGAGTCAACAACTGCCTCAAAGGAGCGTGGAGCCTTTCCACAATCCCCCCACTAGTTTGACGACCACTTTAGCACCAAAGTCAATGATATCCGCCCATACCAGTTCGCTCCTTAAAAGACGACTCCAGAAAAACACACCTAAGAAGACAGAGCTATTTCAGTCGAAATTGCGTAGGCCTTCAACGACCCACTACACCCCGGCGCCCATGTTGAATCCCGATCGCAAAGCACCGGGTCTGTACTCCAGCCTCCACAAATCGCTCCTTCAGGAGACTATTGACTTAGTGGACGACTTCGACGATAGCTCCCCATTAGTGACTTTTCTGGACGAGTCCAAGGTGAACATTGGAACAGCGTACCAAGCGACCATACAGACTACGTTAAAAAACTACGTGAAATCAAATAAGAACTACGAGGAGATGATGTGGGACCCAGCCGTGGTTAACGACGACAAGCTCCTGAACAGGTTCATAGAGCTGAGTAAATCGTCGGCGGTACCTCTGGGGTTCCATTCCGAAGAAGTTGCCTTAAAAGCTCTGTTGGAGGCATGTGGAGACACGCACGTGGCTGTCCTCAGTCTGCTTCAATCGCCTTCTAGCTCTGTGCACCTGAAGTGGATGTCGCACGAAGTAGAAACTTTTCTTAAGGGCCTTGAGAAATACGGAAAAGATTTCCACAGTATATCTAGAGAGGTAAGCTTTTGAACTAGTTCTTAGATGGAAGACATACCTAGCCTTGACCACGGTAGAACTAGATTTAGAATTTAGAGAGCGTTAAAATGTAATATGAATTAAATATTCGATCTTCCGTAGATCGTAACCAAATCAAGTAGTGAATGCGTTCAACTCTACTATTTTTGGAAGAAACTGTGTGTCGACTACAAAATAACTCACTTGAAACAGGATCCCTCCGAATTAGATGACCAGTCACAGTCACACTCGTCCCACCCAGAGACGCGCCCCCATGTCTGCGAGATGCCTGATTGCTCAGCTGTAAGTAATATTAATTAAATAAAAGGGGTCAATCCCTGATATTTTTATTGGCATTTTTGAATTGTAATGGAACCGTAATTATGTTTATATTTAATTACCATTTTTGGAATTAGGAAATTAAAAAAATAAATATAAATAAATATAACAAGATAATAAAATTTCCAAAATACTAACATATTTTATTTATTTCGTACATGAATTTTCTAAATTACAAATTTTATACATATTAAGAAACTATACACATATTGAATTTGATATTGATCTTATTGGTATTTATACCTAAAGTTATTTGGCACTATTGATTAAATATAGTCAACTAATATGCATTTAAAAATAATTTTAGGTTTTTCCTTGCAGTAACAAAATAAGCAGACACTGGCTTCAATATTAAAAATTCCAAAATTCTTGAACGTTGAAGCTCTGTGATAAATTTAAAAAATACAAAGATTACGATTGATTGGTTTAGTCCATCTTAATTAAAGAAATCAAAAATTTTAAGAGAAGGTTATCTTATCCAATTATTTAATTGATTTTGACATGACAAAAATTACCTCTTCTTAAAATTTTTGATTTTCTTAATTTTTGTGTAATTTAGGACTGCTTTAAAAACTCGAGATATGAAAACAAAAAATCCGGTTTCTACAGAATTTCTCAAGCTTCGGTAATAAATTGAAAATATTTAGAAAGTCAGAAAAACCCAACTGCATGCTGACTAAACTAAACTATACTTTTTAAATATGGAAATTTTGTTTGGCCAGTTTAGAAGTAAGTCTTAAGATGATAATTTTGATTGAGATAGAAACTTTGTTTTTGAATCGAAGCATGTTTAATAATGAAATCTACCTATTAATTTTGAAGATACCATTACCATAACCACCAGTTTGATTTGTAGTTTTGAAATAAAATGTTGCATTTGAAGCCTAACGCGCTTCATAAAAATATATTCTAAGGTTGCTAAAAAAAGGAAAATGTCCCAGAGCAAATTAAATATTCCACATTTCGTATTATTTAGTGGCAGTATAAACGTTAAAAGATTTTTAGAATACTGATACAATCCGTCCATAAGTCAGAACTTAATTGGAGTAATTAATTTAACACAATTACAGAGTTTCACATCAAGAGCTGCTCTGCATGGTCACACAAGGATTCATTGTATCGGACGAGGTTTAAGCCACCAGAACGGCCAGACGATGCTGCATGCTTCCTCCAATGGACTAGTTAAGGACGATTTTCCCTGCAAGGTGTGCGGCAAGTAAGATCACCCCCAGAATCCTTAAAATCACCGGCATGTTAACTTGCTTCTTACTTACACTTCATCCCTTTTCACGCGGTTCAATTGTAATTAAGGCTGATTTTAGGAAATAATAGCAAAATGTGTGCTCTTCTATTAAATTAGAAAACTTTCTTACATATTAAATGCTATATGAAATAAATTATGGCGGGAATTGTCCAAATACGTTTATTTGGAGATATTAACTTTTTTGAGGTATGCTAAATATTAATTATAATTCAACCCCAGCCACAGATCTTGTAGTTTCACCCTCACTCTTGTATATATATAAAAAAATGTAATCATCTTTTTCAGCCATAGGTCTAGTTCCATTATACGAAGGCTGAAATTTATTAATTTTGAATAGACACTCCAAAATTCCTTCAACGTAACATATATGCACTATAATTTGAACAATATTAAATCTCAATGCATCAGAGACGATTCGAAATTTTGGTTCATCCCCTAAATGTTGTTCAAGAATGAAGGACATCGCCTAATATCCTCATTTTGTGCACATTTCATGAAGCTGGTTAATATTAAAAGAGAGTGTACATATAATAGCATAATTTTCTGTTCGAAACTTTCCTTTTTATTTGCATAGAAGCTGCATGCTTGTTTAGTGTGTTCGCCAATCTAACCGCTTCCATAACCATTCCAGAGTGTTTAACAAAGTGAAAAGTCGAAGTGCCCACATGAAATCTCATCGTCCTCAGGAAACCGACGTGAACCAGAATTCCTCGTAAACCAATAGCGATACACACACACACACACCTGAAGACCCCGGTAAGAGGAAGTAACCGGCAGGTGGAAATCAGCGCTTTACCGGAATATCGCCAATCTACAAATTTTGGAAAGAGTCAACGTGAATTTTTAATCAAAGGGACAGACCTAATAAGTAATAACTATTGTATTTAGATGACAATCGAAAAAGGAATAATTCAGAAGTAATATTTTTATGAGGGTAATTTTGTACATAGGTAGGATAAGTAATGAATGATCTAGCGAATATATGTATTTTATTTCTGACGTTGTTCATCCGATTTTTTAAAACGAGTATTGCTAAATGTGTCTACTTTACTTTAAAAATTGGGAATCTATTTTAGGAGGGTAATTTCACTAATAATAACGATGAGTGAGATAACTGAATGTAAGTCAATATTCTTAGACTAGTCACTAGGATACGCCGATAGAAATAATGACATGTTATTGATATTAGTCACTATATTCCTGCAAGGTAAATACTATTAGTAAATGTTTGTAAAAAGCGAGATTTATCGACCGACCACGCGATTGGTTACGGCCGGAATTACTTTGCATCGTTTACCGTCGATTAGATTTCTAATGATTTCTTGATCCTGGTGAATTTTGCTGTTTTGGTTAACTTTGAAATTTTATATCAGAGAGCATTTCGCGATTTACGTCGTTATGTGTTGTTGAAAACACTGTTTCCTCTTTTTTGTGTAATTATTTATTTTTAATACTTTAGTTCTACTTCTTAGTGGTTAAACTTAAATGAGTTTTAAGAAAGTTATAAACTCTAAAAGACATTGATTAAGGCGACCGGATTCGCCTATGCTGTTTACGTTATTTTGGTATGCCGAGGTGGCTATCGTGAATTGTTAGAATGTAAAAGTGGAAGCACGATATTCAAATGGCACACAATAAGACGATAATAATTGCTTACCCAATATTACAGAAATTAAATATAATTGTAAAATTAGCACAAGGAGTCCGTTGAATAGAATAATTGCAGATCTTAAGAACTATTTATTCGAGTCATAGTTAAGTTACTCAACTAGCTCATATCCTTCCCCTGTTAACTAGAGACTTTTTGATTTTTCATAATTAGGCAAATATTATCTGTTATTTTAAAGTTATTCATTTTAATAATAAAAAGTTATTATTTCATTCATTTGTTATTTTATTCAAACTTTACTCGTTCCGATTTCTTTATAAGATCAGAATTTTGTTTACATTTATTTTATTTGTTGTATGGTGTCGGTTTAAAATTACTTCTATGATATAAAATAAGTCCTTCAAGTTCACCATATTTGCTTATTCATTTATACGATTATTAAATTATAAATAGTTTCTAATACGCTCAAAGAACAAAGCACACTTTTGTTTTAATATTAACAAACAAAAGAACATAAACTCCCAAGAAATATATCATACAATCAACTCTTTTTACAAACCTATCCCAAAAAATATTCCTCAATTTTCTAATATCCGTGAAACATTTTTTAAACAATCTGCAATATACTGCCATATTTTTTAGGTAGTGTTGAAATGCAGGTTTTGATAAATTTAAATCCAAAATTTGCAGGCTTTGTGATGCTAATTTACTTAGACTGCTTTCAGAACAATAATATTATTCTCCCATGCCATAAATATGTCCATATCCTCTTTGCATTGCATTAGTATAGAAATGTTTGACTGAAATGCAAATAGTTGCCAAATAAAATATGATATCTGGTATCAATCCACCAGCTAATTGTGTTCATTTTTAAATCAAAGCATATTATCTTTATGTATCATATTAAATTATCACATACTCGTATACCATTAGAAATGCTTTGCTTACCATCTACATTGTGCCTGCATTATACTGCATAAAAAACAACAAAATTTAACAAAAATCTTAAGATTTTTGTTTCAAAATTAGATCCAGAAAGTAAACATACAGAAGTGCAGGAAAATGTCAGAATATCTCAATGTAATACCTTAGTAGTACTAAAATGAAGTAATTGGCAAAAAAGTAGCACTACGAAAACTTAAAACCTTTTATTTGATCATTGACCAGACGAATAAATCCTTGAGCTGTGCTTAAGAAGTTGAACAACTGAAGTTTGTAGCTAGCATCAATACACCTTCCACATTAGCTTCATGGTCTCCCTGTCAACAATCAATTCGAAATTTAACGATGAGACAGCCACCGCAAGTTTTTTTATTGAGTGGAAATGGTGAATACGTTTTATAAATTACGATCAACATTATCAAATCTAATTGCAATAGTACAATCGAACATTTACTTTTTGGAAACTTCCTTAATTTTCAAAATAGTGTTATACTTCGCAGCTTATGCAGAAGGTAACACAACATTTTGTATTTCCCATTTTGATTTTTCGGAACGAGTATTTGACTAATTAATTGCAATTGTCGTATTATATTCAAACATCCAAATTTAAAAAAAGAAAAGACAATATTTTTATCTACAGTTCAAGACTTTTATTTTTGATGCCATATACTTCAACAATTTTTGGTTTAAAAAAACATACTCACCATCCTAAAATTAAATTATTCAATAATTCAGTAATTAATTAAAAACTAAACTTAGTTAAACGAAACTTAGTTAAACGAAACTGTTGTGCTCAAAGTGCCTCTAAAAATTTTTCTTTCCCCTTAATTACAAAGAGTGAACAATTTTAAATCTTAAGATAGCATTGTTTTGTTTTAGCCCTACCATCCACTCAATTGTCTCCTTGTTCTAACTGTAGATAACATGTCAATATATATTTAATAAATTTCAAACGCAACGTAATGTATATCTGAAGAAGCCAAAATAAATCGAAAACAGTCAATTCTGATAAAATTAGGTAAGTCTCAAAGGCAACAAATTTACTTCGTTAACAATAAAATTACTTTGCTTCAATATTTATGTGAATATTATTCATTTATTAAGCATCATTAAGGTTTGAATTATATAGCAAAAAATAAAAGTATTATTCCTTGTCTCTGTACCTGCGTGCAAAGTAACATAATGTATCCATAAGTGAAATATACACAAAAATAACCATATATTGAATAAGAAGACATAAAAACTTTATGTAAAAATAACAAATTGTAAAAATGCGAATGCTCTGTGTTGTGATTTTTACTACTATGAAGTCATTAAAAGTGTAAATTTTAACATAATTCTACTTGAATGTTGTCGAACATTGTATTTGTTTCTCGTGCAACAAAACGGGCCTATAATACAAACTTGTCTTAAAAGAAGTTTCATAAGTTCATTTGGTGTGCTGTGTACAATTTCAAAACGAATTTTCTTTACTTAACTAACTTCTTTCATTGTTAAAAAATGTGATATTGTGAATACGTTGCCTACTTATACGTTATTTGATTTTTGAAACGAAATAATGGATATTTGTCTTGCTACTCAAAACTTTGCATGCCAAGTGATAGGCAACAAATGACTAGTCCTTATGGAAGATTTATAAAATTCGTACTATAAAGGAAATGTCTCTGTAAAAAGAATAAAATAAATTCGGTTTCGGAAATAGACGGGAGAATATAAAGTGCTTTAAATTAAACTTGGTAGGAAGGGAAAAAGCCACTGCGAAAAATTGACTATCGAGAAAACAAGAACGAAGTTTAAATTAAATTTTGTTAAAACTGCAAGTCCTAAAACAAAAGTATCATTTTTCGGAAAGGAATAAGGGTAAATGTTGCAAAAAAGTTTTTTGTAAGGAAAATCTAAAATCAAAATACTCGATTTTGGTACATATTAAATTTTTCGAAGATATTGAACGAAATGCAAATATTTAATATTAATTCTTATCGAAATGCACTTGTTTTTCAAAAATTTTATATTTACGCACGAGTCTTTAAATTTTTCCTTAAATGAATAAAAACTTGTAAAAAGGTAATTTTTGTGTTATAGCAAGGGAAACTCCATTATTTCGTTAATGAAATTTTATAAGTAATTTGAAATTAAATTATATAAAAATCCCTTCCGTACCTCCTGTTATTTGTTTCTTTTATTTTATTTTTGGTGTAGTAAGCGTTAATAAGCATCAAATTAAAATTGAAACGGATGATAATAGTTCATAGACATATCAGTTTTTTAAACTTTTAATATTTATAACTAATCTATTTCTAAGACATAAGAGATAATCTTAATAAATTTTCTAGACAAATAATTGAAAAATAGAGCCCCTTTATTTATAAATAAACGTTACTTTGAATAGTATAAATGCGTAATGTAATAAACAATCAGTCTTTTGATACGCAACACCTTTTTATATAAATTACATAGCTAATTCTTTTTTGTTTTAATGTCTTTGCTATTTTCTTGTTATTATATAATATGTATCTAGAGGCCCGAAGATAGCGAGCATATAAGAAATTATGTGAAGTGTGGTATTGTTATTAAGATTTCTTCATAGCTTATTTTTTTTCTATATTTCTCCTATAGCAGGTCTTTACAATCTTTGTAGCCAAACCAAGTTCTTATTTAATTTTTACACAACTTTTTTAATCTAATTAGACACTTCTATAATTTTGTTTGATTTTGTAAATAGTTAGATCTTTTCAAATATACACCTTTTATGTGTCTTTTTACTTAAAAGTCAATTTCTCTACCTTTTCTGAGTTACTAGTTCTATGTTATATAAACGTGCCACGGAAAGATAAAAGTACTGCATGTGTTCTGATCAGTAGACATACAAATTAAAACAAAAAATTGTTTTTTTTTTTTAAATATTAATCAGAAGATTTGATTTGAATTCTATTACAAAAGAATAACAACGCCACACTTGAGCTTGGTCATGTAAAATTTTGATAAGATTTCCAATAACTCCCCATCAAGCCAGAAGTACGAAAAACCAAATGACGTAGAAAAATAGACACACACTCGATAAATTGATTAATTCATGGCCTAAAATGAATAAATATGTGTATTAAGCCATAAAAGGACCTGTACATAATTTTCTACTAGTGAGTAAAAAATAAAAGAAAGAAAAACAACGTATAACATTAACAGATATGGAGATTATTTTTTCAACTGCAGTACTAAGAGATTGTTCAACATATTCTATGACGACATACATAAACTGAGGAACATTACAATAAAGAGTGTACTTACTTAAGGCTGTTTCTGACTATTTCGAAGATTGTAGTTTAAATCAAAAGACACATTTCTAAGATGCGCCATTTACCGTAGTCTCGTCGCATACCTGGTGCGGTCAGGATATCGTACGCGGCATTAAATCATTAAATTTCGTTGCTTTCTAACTTTGTACAGAGAGCAGTATTTAAGTGTTTGATGTTATCGGATATGAGACAAATTTTATGTAAGATACATTAGGGATATTTTCGACAGATTATTTTGTTTCTACTTTTTCAGAGTTTAACGACGAGCTAAGTGAGGTTGTATCTCTCTTTAACGGAAATGAAAATTTCTCGATGTATCAATGCGAAACAAAAAAAAAAAATGTTATTTATATCTAAAGCTAGAGAACTACTTTTAACGAAAATGAAAAAAAAACGAGCCTACACCCTACAACCTGAGTGAAGAAACATTGTAATATTTCTTTCTCTGTGATTACTTATAGTAAAACTATAAAGGCTACTATAAAAAAAATGATGAAGATTTTTAGAACCAGATGAAACGCGAACAAACATAAAATGAATATATATTTTACGTAAAGACAATTGAATTGTGTAAAAAGTTTATCAAAGATGCATTTTATTGTTTGGAGTTGTGACTACCTACTAAGTTAATCAGAAGCGGAGCGTTGCAGATAACGCATAGGAATTATCTAGTGTCCCACTTGCGTCACACTGAAGTTGTATGTATATTTTAAACTCATTATATGTATGAAATTATATGTAATGTAACAATATGAAACAAAGAAAGTCTATTTAACAATATTTGTTTTATTTCGCTATCATACTCTTGCATATCCTTGTCCTAGATCTCCTGTAATTTTTTGTGCTCAAAATTTCAAGCTCCGCGAACACTGACAAATGAGATATCAAATTAAAGAGCGCCTTCTGCAGATCTCGGAAAATAAGAACAAATTGAACCAAAAATATCCAAGTCAGAGCCAAAAATTTATAACGATTTTAATTTAAAGAAAAACAAAAAAGAAACAACTAATGAATTTTTCATGTGTGAACTATTCGTGGAGCATTTTATGGGATTAATAAATTATATTATATAAAATAAATAAATGTCACTCTATTTTCATCAAGACAATAATTATTTTGTGAACACTTTTTAGTGACCAAAATTTAAATTGGAGTTTTTATAAGGAATACTCCTAGATTTTGACCGCAAAATTTCGTCACAATTCGCCCAGTAGTTTTACATCCAAAATGTACAGAAATGACCCCCTCTTCGGTTTTATTACATGAAGAGATGTTCCAAAAATAAAAGCATAAACCTAAAAATATATTCGTAATTCGTTCCAGAACGAAAAACTTTATTTTCAAAATATTATAAATAGCTGGCGTGTCAAATAGTTTTAGCAATGCAAACAGCGGAATAACTACTTAATGTGTTTTGAAAAGCACGGTTTAAAATGTTAAGAGCATTTTAAATTGATTTATGCCTGCTTGACCTGTTTCGCTCCTGGCTTCTAAATTATTTAATTAAAACAAAATGCTGTGTTATCGTACTTTGACAATGCAGAATGAAGTGCACTTTAGCTAAATTTAGAATATGGAAAATTATAAAGAATGTCTCATTAATTGCCGATATTTTCGTTTTATTTTAAAGATAATAACATAATTCTCTTCGGTCTACCGAAAAAGGTTATTACCTTCTTAACAACTATTAAATAGCCAGGTGAAAATTCGAAACTTTTTTTACCATTGTTCACTAATTCAGTTCAGTTCCATGAAAAGGATAACTCACATGATTAAAAGGTTAAAAAAAAATCGGTTAAAAAATTAATAATTGAAAATCATAGCGGATATAGTTTAAATGTAAATACGGTACGAATAAAGAGTCTTTGTAAATTGTGAAAAATTCTGTTTAAAAATATTTGCAGAATTAGAAAAACTAAAAATTTTAATTGTTGTATAACTAATCACAAAAGTGGAAGATAGTGAGAATATAAAGTTCATATAGCTCACTTCTTTAGAATATATTTTTACAATAATTATGCTGATTATTCACATTGTTGAAATTACTAGCGTCGTAAATGTTTTTATCACCGATCATTATCCAGGTAATAAAGGCAATTTAGAAAAAAGTTTCTAGTTTTTATCTACTAAAAGGAAAGACTTATACAAACGATTTCGAGATATAAAAATTGTATGCGAGTTTAAGTTATTCCAAAGCAAAATTTTGATCTGGGAAAGTAACCCTCATATTGAGAGTGAGTTTTAAAGCCCGTTGATTTTTTTTTCTCGTTTAAACTTTATTTGTGTACGCCCCTTCTATTTTAAATATATATTTTTTTTAATTCATAACGTAGTTCCCGATTTTCTAAATGTTACATTTTATTCCCTTTGCAATTTCCAATTGTGAAGCGAACTTTAAATAATTTTATGCTGTACGCAAATTTTACGAAACTGTACGATATTTCTATGTATTATAATATTAATTAACAAAACCACATTTTTACTTGAAAAAGCACTTTTATTTCTGAAATCAAATTACAGTGAAACACCAGACATTAATTTCGTTAAATGCTACCCAAATTGTTTTTCATTCTACGCAAATTTTTTTATTTATCTCCAAAGACATTACTTCATGTAAATGTACAACCTTTTCATGCATTAATTATGTGTTTTTTTTTTCTTTTAATTATTTCCTGTAATTATTTCTTTACAATTTTCATTGATAATCTCGTTCGTAGATTAAATGACAATTTTTAGCAGCATTAAAAATTAACAACTTAACAGCAGTAAGAAATACTTTGTTCCCTATTTGGCTGATTGGGAACATCAATTTGGCTTAAAGCTACGAAATGTGAACAAATCAAGAGTTTTGGTTCTTGCAAAACCAGAAATCAACTCTGTACGAATACCTATATCTCTGTTGTATCTTCATCTAAACCTGTATAGTGTAAAGCCTACATACTGTATATTATTGTCAACAATATATCAATACGCATATTATCATTTACATGTGACATGTACAATTAATTTTCTCGTGATGTTCATTTACAAGTGCTTCTAGACCTGTGACCACAATAAGCCATGGCCAATCGATCGGATGAATTTTCTTGGCACAAATTTTATGAGAGCCACAATTTTATTCCTATTTCTACGAGATTTTATACAAGTGATATCGGCAGTATATACATACGTATGTGTAAAATTAGAATCTTAAAATGGGAGCATAGTGGAGGATGCCCAGGCTGTTGTTGCACCACGATTGAATTTAATGGGAATTTTGATTATCTAATAAACCGAAAACCAAAAACCGACTATAAAATTCCATTAAGTAGCCATTTCAAGACTGCATACTTGAAAGCCAAATAGCCGTAGATTGCATGCTAGATAAAAAATTGAATCAATAAATGCAACAAATCTCATATTCCCTTCAGTCATTAATTGTCCGGATATGTTTCTGGCTAGAATAGATCAACAAAAGATAGCAGCAGGTAATGTGTCATGTATTGTATACAATAAACTTATGAAAGTATATATAATTTAATACAATAGCCTTATATGTAAAACAATCGAAACAATGTACAGAACACGCAGAGTATTCGAATCAATTTGTAGAAAGTTCAACTGAATTCTAAAAGTTACACCTAATGCAAAAATGCAACAATTCAATATAAATATTTTAAAATAATAATAAAGTTGTCTAGAACTGGAATGTTATGATTACAAGTTAAATAATTATCAGTATCAACAGTCGCTTATAGGTTTCTCTTCTTTTACATTTATGTTTCGGTTTTTTTGTTTTTTATTTAATTTAAGAGGAAATCCATTTACACCTGAGCTGGTTTGGTCTTTCCTAAGACCAAGAGCATCTTCTGTAGAAATATTGTCACTTTTACTGAAATTTAAAAAAACGGAAGTTATATCAGAACTTTTAATTTAAGAAAAAATAGCATATAAAAAGCACTCGACATTCACGACAGTCACGACGTTTATTGTGAATTGCATAGTGCTGTGCAAGGTGTTTTAGATCTGTGATTATAGTAGAAAGCAGAATCATTTTCATGTGAGATTGCCTTTGGTGCGACTGATTGTGATACTTTTAGTGCTGAAAATCTAAGGATAACTATGTGCAAGTGTTAGAAATGTCTAGTTTATCATGCAAAAATTATAACAAAACTAAAATAAGCAAAAATTTTTGAAACCTTTGGAACTGTCTTTGGTCGGACAACCATCATCATTTTTTGCAAACTTTGCGTTAATCCTCCTAAAATATAATAAAATTGATTAAACAATTATAAAAGTGAAACAGCAAAATATAAATTAAAAAAACTAAACAAGTATAAAAAATTCCCTTATACAAATTTTACACAATCTTTTGCATTTTCTTGACTTGTATTTGTTATCAAAAATAGCTCAATCAATAGTCTACTGGAGTTTGTTTTGAAAAATAACTACTAATATTATTTGTATTTCCTATTGTTACATTAAAAAGGAAATTTACACAAAGCCAAAGAATTTAGATCGTTCCACACGAGAGTCTATAATTAATAATCATCTCAACCAACTCATGTCTAATGTTGAATAGTCTTGTTATTGCATTGCAAGTATTAAAATCATTTGTTTTCATTACTTCTCTTATTATTTTTGTAAAGTGATAATCGTAAAACGATAAACAATGTGAGCTTTTTAAAAACAAATTAAAATTTATTGTATTTGAAGATTCAAGCAGAATTTAAAAATGAATTTACTTTTAAGATTAAAGACGAAAACTCCAATAAAAGATAAGATATCTTCATTTCATGTGTTAATTATTCCAAGCAAATTAGTGTCATTTTTTCACCTTAAACGAAATATTACCTAGCTAAGAAACATTCTCACACACACTAAACAGCTTCATTTTAACTTTAGCTTTAATAAGCCGAAGTGTTTAATATAGAAATTCAAATATTAACTCAATACCGTTTAATTTATGTTTCAATTTTAAGTCTCCCCACGAAAAGAAAGCAAGCAAAGCTACCGGAAAAAAAATTCAGGTAGCTTGCGGTGAGACTATGAAGAAAACAAAACCCTCAAAAGATCCCCTTTAAATGTTATCAGAATTTACTTTTTTAATTACTACTGTAAATTATTAAGTACCTTATTTTACTTTTAAATGTTTAAAAGCAAAAAGCATTGAAAAATAAATTTAGTAAAATAAAACTACCAAGTGGCTTTAGTGAAATGTTTATGTAATTGTGTTTACTCTTTTATATTACGAAAGTACTTTTTCTTTAATGTGGATTTCTTTCAATGTTATCTTAGTCTGTGTACTTTTATTTTGAAAATTAAATGAACACTACAGAAAATCAAATTTAAAATACTTACCCATTACTTTTTGGAACCACCTTGGCTTATTCTTCCACATAATAAAAATTAAATACACTGGTACGCTGGAGAAGATCATGAGCACGCCGTAGCCCGTCTCTACAGGACTCGCGTACATTGGCACGACAGTAACGAATAAGGACGCTAGTAAGTAAATGATTGGGAAGACGAGTGGTACCCGGATGGGACGAGGTAAGTTCGGCTGAGCCCATCGGAGCCACGGAAGGCAAAGCACAGCAACACCAATGCTTAGCTAGAAGGAAAATGTCTTAGAATTAAAGGAGTCGCGACCATTAGACATGGCACGAGAAGCTTACCCATGTGGCGAAGCCGACGTAATTAATCAGCGCGAAAATGTCCGAGACAATTAAATAGCACATCGATAAAAGAGCCATGACCAGCACAGCGGGGGTGGGTGTAAACCTCTGGATTTGGATCATTGTAAGGATTTCGGGCATTTGTCCTTCGCACGCTCCCGCGTAGAACAGTCTCGATGAAGTCAAAAGAATTCCATTCACAGCCCCAAATGTTGATAACGCCACGAAGACTAAAATAGAAAAAGTGTCGAAATAATGGCACATTTTGGTAATTCTGTACAATTTAAACAAACGACGTAGTTACCAAGAGGCAGTAGAATCAACTTCATAAACATAAAATAATTGATTTGATTTGCGTGTGATTGGATAAATCACATTCCTAGATTAGAATTTCAGAAAAGCTAATAGTCGATCGTGTTTCTTTATTTGTGAACTTAATTGTGGGTAAAGAGGAAAATTTATCGTATATAAAGGTATCTATATAAAGATTTTTTTTCTTCCAATTTCTTAACCTTGGATGCATAATCAAATTTCATACCTCTGATTTTAATGTCATTTTAACGATATTTCTGAATCTTTTGATTTTATTTGCGTATATTTTATTATTTATGTATATATAGGAATTGTCGAAAATTATTATATAATCTTTGCAAAAGAAAGGAAGGGGCATCTAGGGTTAGTATTTTTTAATGACGCCTTAAATTAACTGAAATTACGAAAGACCTCAAATCGTGAATTTATAAGAAGAATCTCCTATTCCTAATACTGAAAGATTTCCAGACTAATTAAATTCAAAAGCTTTTGAATGCGACGTCACCAAGGGGGACAAAATTCTACATCTGTTTCAACAGAGACTTTACGTAAAAAAATGTTTAACTTGTTTAAACCAAATGCCCGCGTCAGGTATTAGAAAAATATAACTTTTTCATTGCCAGCATCACTGAAACACTGCTGCACGCGTTGACAAACAAATTGAAAATGAACACGAAAACGTGGAGAAGATCTTCTATACTTGATGAAATAAAAATTGTTTAATTATTGCACTAATTATTTTAAAAAGTGTAATGTTAGAATTTATATTATTTCACTCGAATGATACGTGCAATTTGTAGACATATTTCAAGATTTTAAAGGAGAGATGGATTTGTCTAATTAGATATTTGCAATACTTTCTACCATAGAGGAAATTATATCAACAAAAATCTACAGAAAATCAAAAGAATCGTTTGTCTAGAAATTGAAATCGAGTATGATTTTGTAAGTTTTGTAGTTCTGAATATAGAAGAATGATTTTAACCTTACCAGGAATAGTCCAAGCAAACATCCCGAAGTTCCTTTCTGCAAAAGTGACTGCAACCGCCTCTGATCCCAGGACCTCGTCCGGGGACAAAGTTGTGTAAAAGGCGACATTTGCAAGAACGTAGACAACAGTGACCAGGGTGCATGATATAGCGATAGCCCGTGGAAGGTTCTTCACTGGATCCTTAAGCTCCTCGATGATAAAATTCAAATAATTCCTAGGAAAATAAAGTTCCGTGCACAATGTCCCAAGACAACAATTTCTCCCCAATTAAGATGATTCCCCGAGGGAGCTAATTTATTGCTAATTTATATACTGATTACTTACCATCCGTTGTAGGCGAATAATCCTGAATAGAACGACAACGCTAAAGATGTGACTTGTGTATTTGTGTTATCAAAAGTGAAATAGCTGACGTTTCCTAAAATATTAAAGTCAAAAGGCACTTTTTATTAAATTTATTTATAAAAGAGGATTTTACTATTATCCTAAGGCCTTTCAAAAAGCGTAATTTGATTATTTTTTCACGTGTATTTACATTTCTGTTTCTAGGTGTAATTTAATTATTTAAATTAAATTAAAAAATGAGCTTAATCCATTTCGTTGGAAATTATATGGTTGTGATTGTAATGATCACTACAATTAGTTTTGTAGATTGGTTAAGATTGGCATGTATATTTGACAATTAAAAACTAAAAATAATAAAATTCAATTGTATTAATAATAGCAAAAAATTCAATGAAAGGAAAATGTTTAATTTTTATTATACTATATGACAATTCAGATAACGACAATTACATAATACGTTGAAAAGGATCAATTGAAGTTATTATCAACAAATTCGTTCTATTATCGGATACTTGAAGGAAAATAGGCTATGTTACCTTGGATAGTGCAATAAAAAGATAATAAAAATCCGAGATCTTCCTCTAATAAATTGTAAAACTGAAATAGTTAATATTAGTCTGCTAGTAATTCAATTTAGATTGTATCTATATACTACATTTTTTAAAACCTGCATACTTTCTAAATATTCCCCAGTTTACGTCACTGTGTCACGGAAGAACAATAATTAACACAATAACTTACCTAGACATAATTGATAAATTCCGCTAGCGATGATGATAAACAAGGCTAGAAGCTTAGCATACGTGAAGACGTCTTGGACATTTGTCGCCCACTTAACATCCCAGCAATTGACAAAAGTTAGAACCACTAGAAAAAAAGAGATTTTTTAAGACGACACCATTGTAGAAAGCAACTATCCGCAAATTACATCGCAAATTTTTATAATTTTATGCAAACATCATTAGTGCGATGCGGCAGGTATCTGATTAGTATGGCAACGCATAAATAAAAAGTAATATGGTAAATACGAAAAGTTCTCCATATAAAAACCGAATTGGAAAAATAGCAAAAAGAGGTTTGTGTCTCTTATCTGCCTCGTCTTGCAGAAAACGTATAAAGTTCTATTACTTGTTTTTAATACTTCGCAGCATTATCACGTTGCAAAACTGATTTCGATTAATCTGCAAACCGGGAAAACTACATACAGTCGTCATTGTAGGGTTCATTGATGTGTCTCCTCGACAAATAAATTAACGTCACTGGTCGCTATCATGCAGGCTAGCTTGTTGCCTCTAGTAATACGCAACCCGTCTCAAAGTCACTGATAAGCCCATTT
The DNA here is from genome assembly GCA_001932985.1 of Proctacanthus coquilletti. Lineage (NCBI taxonomy): Eukaryota > Metazoa > Arthropoda > Insecta > Diptera > Asilidae > Proctacanthus > Proctacanthus coquilletti. Next base: position 322,102 of record MNCL01000094.1, on the reverse strand, counting down.
AAATTTATTGTTTTTTGCACAATACATCCAAAGAAAGTCGACGTGGAGTGCACAACAAAGGGCATATGGACGTCTGAAGTTACTGAATTTCAATTATTTGTCAAAGCAAGTCTTGCTGATGAAAAGCACACATTTTAAAAATATCTCCAGAAATTATTATTTTTCAAAGAGATGTGAAAATTTATGTAACTTCCGACACATACGGCATGAGAGGTCAAGAATAAACAAACAATGTCAGTGCTCCGGGATCAGTTGTTGTGATAGCTTTTATCAACGTCTTTTTTTAAGGCACACCTCTCCGCGAATTGTCCGATGCACATTTCGTATTTACAATTAATAATAGTTGAACGATCGAAATAGAGGTCGGGTTACGTACTTATGCAGCAGACAGCAAGAAGCCGTGCAGAATCTTCTGGCGGCTGACACTCCGGGAAGAAAGGCTTAAGCACATAAACACTGAAAGTGAGTGCGACGATGGCTTGGGAGCATGGTCTTACGATCATGCATTCGATCCACAGCCTGATAAAGGCTAGAAATGGGCCAAAGGTCTCCATGATGTAAGCGTAATCTGCCCCCGATTTTGTGATCATAGTTCCTAATTCCGCATAGCAATAGGCGCCAACCTGAAAATAGCAGATAATTAGAAGTCTCATGTAAATACCGCGCAAATTCGGTTATCGAATAAATGCGTTTATATTTAGAAGTGGAATATTCTAGGAATTTTTAAATATAATATCCTGAGCGCAATTTTGGCATATAAAAAAAAATTGAAAATATTTTTTTGAAATCAAATCAACGATAACAATCCAAAGTCGCAATCTATCATTGAGAAATTCAAGGAATTGTTATTTAACGATTGAGTCAATTTATTTGTGTTAATTAATCAACCTATAAAACGTACATTGGTTATAAAACTGGTCACCTAAAACAGAAAGAAACTTTTTCTTAAAAGCTTCATATCGCTAAATGTGAGAATAAGGAAATGTAAATTACCACTTCATCACATAAATTTACAAATGCTTACACGCAACAATTTAATGTATTTCGTAATTTTTCTTAATTATACATTAAAAGTTATGCATGTTCGTCAGATCCAATTCATTGTCGTTCTATTTTAGCTTCTTTAATAAAAATGAAAAACATTTTTGTGAAAATTAAGAATTTGTATGCTCTAATTTAAAAAATAAATCAAAATTACCAAAAAAAACTGATGCAGTGTTTTTATAAATCGTTTATTTTATTTACACACTTTATATTTTTTAATGCTTTCGCTTTGCGGGGATTATAGAACTTTCCGTCTTAAGGTCCGATAAAACATATTTTAATAGAGAAATTATTGTTTTTTACAGGGTAATAACAAAATTATATGAGACAAAGTTCTTTATTAATTAGTGAAACATTTAACATAAGATTGTAGTTTTTTTATTAATACTAACATATCTTGTAATTCATCATTCTGATTTAAGTTATTTACTCTCTTTTTATTTTCTGTGCTTTACGAGGCTAGTATACCTTTCCTAATTTTTTAAGACCTTATGATGTGTTCGAGATTTGCTGCATTAAATCAAAAAAGTATAATTTCATTATTGTTTAATTTAAAGCCTCTTAAAAATATCGTAATTCCTAAAGAAAAAACTCACCAAAATTAAAACCATTAAGCAATATGAAACATTAATATTAAAAATGTTAGAAGGACCTTTTCTAAATGAAATAAACAAATTAAATATAATAAAATTCCCGAACATGAAAAAGCATCATTTGATAAGAAATGTCGAAAATTGTCATCTATAAATTTTACGTTATTTTTATATTTAGTATTTATCATCCTGGATGAACAAAATAAATGCCTTTTAAAAATAAATTTATTAAGAAAGTCGAATCGAATTGTAGCAATATTAAGAAAATATTTCATCAGATGTATGCATAAGCTTTTCAATTGTTTGCTCATTTTTTGTAAAAAAAAAAGTAAAAAACTTACTTAGTTATCTCCTTTATTGCAGTCCAATTCAAAGTTGGAGTATTCTATTTTGTTTATGATTACCGATTGATTGATTTATTGTAGAATGTCCTGTGTTTTGTGATAATAATAACTCTAAAGAAATTCCAATTGAAAAAAAGTAAGTACGTAATTTGTAAATTGATTACCGTAGAAATGGAAAATCGTGCGAATAATCCCATGAAATACATGAAATAAATTAGACTCTTAAAATTGAAATTGCATAACGAAGTAATGCATTCACGCTGTATTACGATTCTCCACTCTCAGTTTCAATTCTTTCAATATAGTTATTCACTCAATTATTTTTCTCATATAAAACGATACAATAACTTTTACTTGGATCTATATGAAGGTGCAATCACAATTAAATCTTGGCTAATAGTATAATAGCACCGTGAATAGCTACGTCATTCCTGCATCGCGAATTCGAATGGACCGCAACAAAGCGCAAAAATCGTGAATGCAATTCGATCTGAATTTTATTAATTTCAATAAAAAGTACAAAAACGGTAACCGATTTGAAATCTGTGCTTAGGAATTCCATTCGTCGTTTCGATTCGCCCGCTAAGCACAGTCCTCTGTGGCCATCGAATTGGAAAAGCTGGGGGAAAGAAACAAAAACTTCCCACAAATGATAGTGTTGAATAAAAAGTTTACTATAATTGAAAAACTCGCAACAAGTGATTCTGTCGAATTTCATCTGATGAAAAATATCACTCTTATTGCGGCGCCAGCTAATTACCCAAAAGTGGGTAATTGGCTTAAAATGCGAAAATGATTATAGACGAATTATGCACGCTGCAATGCCATGAATTTTTAGACACACTGTATGACATTTAGCCGATCCGATCAGCTAACAAGAAAGTCTTATCCAACTCAGATATGCTAATTTATATTGTCGGAAACAGCAGTGAATTTCAATTTGAGCCAACCTCCACAGCAGCTCTAATGAAGCTATAGAGCTCTGACTCAGTTCCGTCGTAAATACCCTTTTCCCGGATAATTCCATTTCAACGATTGATATACTTTGGGTAATCCGATTTTCTGCCCAGTCCAGTCCACTACACGGACTTGGTAAGCTGACGGCGATTTCGCAATGCGTGCTTTTCCAATAAGTTGCAAATATAACCGAGATTGGCCGGCACTGCCTTGAGAAATCCCTTTACGTTTAATTTAGTTGGAACTTGGAACTGGGTTTCGCAGAACCTCGACCAGCACCAAAGTTTACTTCTGAAAGCGGAAAGCTTTCTTCTAATAGAAATTTAAGGGGTCCGAGGCGACTATGCCGAATAAATTTCGCTATGAAGTTGCCATCGGATTTAACTTTCATATAAAATGCAAAATAGCATGGGTCGCTGCTAATTCGGAGTTTATTTTCATCTTATTGCCTAGTCGATTCCGATCGGTTTGGTTTTTGGTCGCACAACCACTGGACGTTTATTCAAACCGCCAGCGATTTGGTTACCTGTTCAATGTTTTACTGCGTTATTTTATAAATTATAATTAATTTTACTGTATTTATTTTTAATGACATATTCAGAATTTCTAAATTTACCACGGCAACTACATCCCATATCTTGAATTTCTTGTCTTAACTAGCTGAAGAGAGTGCAATTATTTTTTTTGTAGAATTATGCTTTCAAAGAATTAAATCTATGCTAAGACTATAAAAGAGAAGTTTTTCTATAGATGAAATATACTTGTATTATGAGTATGTATTAAACCTAACATTGGCTAATCTACAGTAAAAATTAATCAGGATTATAGTTTTGGAATTCTAAAACAATATTTTTACTTCAAACAAGTACCAAAATATTAATCGTTAAGATTCAATTTAAACTCGTTTCAAAAAAAATTCATTTTTAATATTTTTTCAGGTGTTTAAGTAAATCTTAAAAAATTTATATTTTTTTCTCAACTGCCAATCATAATTGTTAAAAATGGGTAAATTAAGAAAAATCCTTTTCCGTTTGCTTATATTTAATAATACATTAAATAATTATCAAACATCCTCGACCAAAATATATAAAAACATAATTTAAACAATTCTATTTTTATAAACGCACTTAGAACATTTTTTACCTCCTTTTTATTCTATAGCATGCATGTTAATTTTCATCATCATAAAATTATCTCTAGGTTATTTATTACAGCTTTTAGAAAAAGTAAAACTGAAATTTGTATGGCTTTTATGGTTTTATGCCTATTTGTTACATTCCAAAGAAGTTATTTCTTTAACCACTAGTCATTTTAATGCTTGCTATCCATCGTATACAGCTAAGTTGATTGACCTACGACTAAAAGATACAACACCACTAATTGCTTTAGTATAAAACCATGATTTTAATAATTATTTGCTAATATCCATCTACTTTTCAAATCATTCTTTAGCTACCTTTCAAATCCTGCTTATAACTCAATTAGTCGTCAAATGAGTGCTTTGAATAACTACACCTATGTAGTTATCCAATTAATTAAAAGATCCAATTTCTTGCCTAGATAAACAATCACGTTAATAGTTGTCAAGTGACAATCACACATATGATCCTCCGCCCATATTTCCAGATGCATTACATAACGAACCACCTTGTGGCGGTTTAACTGAACCCGAGTCGTAACCGAGTCACACCTGACCAGGCTAACTAACGATAGCACTCATCTAAAGCTGTTATCAAAGTATAGAGCAAAGGTATCGAAAATTTATAGGCGATCGCGATTAACAATTCAAATGAGTTTTCTAACTCAAAATGCATTAAAGCTGCGTCGATGTTATATCATTTGAAAATAGCTTGATCCATACACCTGGAAAGTCACTCTCAATCATTTCCACTTAATAAAAACAAAACATAAATTTATGAACTACGTAAAAAGTGTTTACATTTATTGAATTCTTAGTGTATAATTGCGATGCTTCCTTTGGTTTAGGTAACAAAGTATTGATTAGCGCCTATGGATTTTTCGCGTTGAATAATTAATAGGCTTTATTCAGTTATTTAGTTGCTGCCTGAATAAATGCGGTGTGAATACCCTATTAAATAAATTACAGACGAAATTCGATATTAAGCCTGAAAGGTAGACTTATATTTCGTCATATAATTCATTTTTATATACATATATAAAAATGAATTAAATGACGAAAAAATATATTTATTTCTTAGTTAGTTTAAAAGAACACTTAATTTTCCCGATATAGCTCATATTATTAAAGAGAGTGAATTAAAATAAAGGTGACGTGTATGATACTAACTCAATTAACATCAAATGGAGTCAAGTCAAAGGGGTAAAGTGCGCAATAAAGTTATTAATCAATAATGTTCATGACTAGGAAAACGTAAGAAAACGACCTTAGAGGAGTGAGTGATAATTACAATTTCTTTTAGATGCCTTCCGCTCCATTAACAAAAATCGATAGTCCTCCATCGCCTCGTAAATCTTCCTTTTGAATTTCGTAAAGGGCATCTTATTTGAATATCAAGTCGCCTTCGACATAAGTTATTAACTTAGAAATCTTCCACTTCTAACTTGAATAGTGGTTGCTAAGTCTTTTATTAAATATAATTGAAGACATGCACTTACCATTGAGAACAGGCCTGAAAGTACCCAAACCACAAGCGACAGATTCACACTTCCTGTATGCATGAGAACTCCAGTTGGCGACACAAAAATTCCAGAACCAATGATGGAACCAACAATCACAGTCACTCCATTCAAAAGACTCATTTTCGCCTTTAGAGCTACGTCGCCACCATCATTCTTGCTGCTCATTACGGAATTTTTCCTCGAAGGAGTCTTCTCATTTATAGACTCATGCTCCATTTTGTGTAGTTAAGTTTTATTTATTCTGCAAAAATATATAAAATAGGTTTAGTAGGTTATTAGAACAGAAAAAAGCTGGTGTAAAATGAAGACTGGAGGACAACAAGGTCAAGGTAGAAATTGAACCTATCACTTTTGAAGTGGTGGGCAAAATGCCCTTCCTGTGACTCACTTTATAAATTATTATGAATAATGGACCATCTACTAGTCTATAAAATATGTCGCTTTTTATTAATTTTATGTCTGCATTTTTCGACGACTTATTTCAAATATTACGACAAGTGATTTATATGAAAAAAAAATTGAACAAATTTAAAAAATTAATATCGCATTTAAATAAGAGCTAAGCTCAGAATTACTTAAATTGAAACTTGAGTAGCAGGCTATACGAAAAAAAGATGAAAAATGCAGCCGCCTAATTTATTATATCTAATTTTCGACTATATATCAAACACGTTTAATAAATGCATGTTATATATATCCACTTTTATTTCGTATATATTTTTTTCCTGTCTCTTTATATCTTCAAAACTAAAAATTTGACATATCAAAAATAAAAATTAATCGGAATTAATTTTTCCCACTTATATTAGTCTGGCTCAAATTAATTTTCGAGTTCTATCCATTCATTGCTGGCCTAGTAATTAATTTCGTTTTTATACCTACCATATATTTATGTGTATACAATAATTATAATTGTTAAATTTAAAAACAATGTAGAGCCAGAGTCTTACTGCAAAGAAATGTGATTTCGAATCATACTCAACGTTGGGCTTCAATGGGTTAGAAACCATGTCGATGGGTTAATACCAAAGGTTTTAAACTCTTTTATTCTTATACTAATTTTTTTGGAGAATCACTTGCGCTAAATCTATAAAAAAAATCTGATCAGGATTATATATCACCTATTTAAAAACAAACCTTTTTAGACTGGTTTTTGTAATATCTGAAAACATAGAAAATGACTAAGTTTATTCCTAGTATGTCGTAGCATTCATGGATTTTTTATTTACTTTAATACACTCATATCTATGCATGGAGTGATAGCCCCGAAAAGTTAAGTAAGTAAAAGTATTAAAAACTCACATAGAAAAATTTAGAGAAGTAACTTATGAACTTAATCACACTGTTTTTATGTTGTCTATTCACTACCTATAAAATGTTGCAGTCGAGTTTATCTGTACAGATAATTTGATATATAAATTTCTTAGAATTATTTAAATCAGACGGATGAATTACGACAGAAATATGCTAACGATAATATGGAAAAACGTGGTGTCGTGAAAAATGCTTTTAAATGCCTTTCATTCATGCTTTTACAACATTCGTTATTTTTTCTAATAAATAATTTTGTATTCTTCGAAGTTGTCTAAGTTAAGAAAGAACTTCTAAAATTACATGATGCAATAGTAAATTAATTTGTATATTAATTTTATTTATAAATGTAGCATATACATATCTCATAGTAAATCGGAAAGCTCATCTAGAGGTTTGTTTACGCATGTTTACGAACATTTTTTACAAGCACGAGATTAAATTCCTGTTGGATGTTTATTTCTTTTAAACTTTATAAACAAAATTTTGCTAAAATGAATAGTTTCCTTTTATTGAACGTCATATCTTGAACTCGTGTCGCATATCTGGTTCAACGTACTACGATAAATAGCTTAAAGAAAATAACATGGTACAAATCGCAAAAATAATTTTGGAATAGCTTTTTGTCGCCACAAACCAGTTTGCTTGTTCCCAGAAAAAAATGTGTCGTCATTTGAATATTTTGGTTGGGTACAGACGATTAAAGTTCTACTCGATTTTCTGAGAAGGCCAAGTATCAGTGCATTTACGTACAAAGTATTTGTTACATGCCTAATTTAAACAAAGCGTAAAAATGTAAGAACATTATCTCTTCGTTTTGTTAATCTTTAATTTCAATTATTTGTTATTTTGGAAATATCATTTTAATTGCTTGACGCGAAACCGAACAACACTGTTTTCAACCTTATTATCATAATTATTTTTCCCACTGTAAATCGTGCGAAGACCTTATAGATAAAATATAATAATATAATAATAATAAAATACATGTTTCTATGGACAAATATCCTGTATTTTCTAGCCTACTTTATTACTAATTATTGAATTAGTACAGAATTAAAATAATCTTAGGCACAATTATAGATTTAGATTATAGATAAATTCATTTCGTATCCAAATTTATTATACCAATTGTGATAATTCAACATTTAGGAATTATTTCAAGTTACCCTCTTTTCTAAGAAGGTTCTAGTTTATTACATCGCATTAAGAGGTTAAAAATAGACCTTTTGTATCAAATTATGACTTTTTCAGTAAATAACATTATTACTTTAACATTTTATAATAAAAACGGCAGAAATAACGAATTACCTAGGAAATTTTATCTAGTTGGAATTTTGAAGCATTCATAAAAATTCAGAATTATTTAAAATTAACGAATTTAAAAAATTGTAAATCATTGTTCTTAAATAAAACGAAAATTTAAACCCGTTTTTCTCAAAACCATGTCGATTTCTCGGCCATCAATTCAGCAAATTTGTTCAAACTAGACACATTTATATTCACTAAAACAAAAATAAAAATTTAAATTAAAAAAAAAAAACAATATTTGATGGGGCAATTTTTTTAATATTCACTTTAGTTTTATTTTAAAAAACGACTATTTTGTGTTTCACCAAATATCAGTATGCACTTTAACCACTCATATTTTATCTTATTATAAAAAAAATTGTAAGTCTAAAGAAAAGTAATATATAAATGTGTGTTGAATATTAAAGAGTTGCAAAGGCGCAATGTTGTAGTGGGATGAACTTTTCAAATTTTCTACGCTATACCACGTTGAAAATTCGAAATGCTGTATATCTACAAAATGTGCAATAGTAATCCTTGGCATTAGGTAAAACAGCCAAAAGCTTTTAGCCTACATATTCCACGGACTATTCGCAAGAGAAAACATTCCCAGAACGGCATTTATAACACTCCATAAAACAGGAAATTCGTTTACCGATAATAAAAAGATAAAAATTCGATCCAAATCACATAAAGCAGAGATATATTCATAAATTGGCTGACCTTTTCCTTAAATTATCGAACTCGGTTAATAAGCCCCCTACGAAATCGATGAAAACCACTGACCACTGTCCACTACGATTCGAGTGGGAATATTTCGACGTAACAGCAACGAGGACAGAAGACGCCAGGTTAGTGCACTTCCTGCAATGCCGCAAATGTGCATAAATCTGCACCGAATAAGCGAAGCGTTCTTCTAATTTGCGTTTATGCCATAGAACTGGTGATATTTATTCAAAACTCAATTACACTAATTGACAACCTTTACACCGCGACCTTACTTGATCCTAATTGCGGCAACATTCATTTCACGTATGTACAGCTGTAGGTTAAAAAGCTAGAGGCTATAGAGGACGTCAGTCCTGAGATTGCCAAAGGTTCCAATAACGTACATGCTATATCCTGCCGCCTTTTCAATCTAGACGGAGCCCTGCTGACCCGTCGCCCTAGCGACTAGCATTTATCTTTTTATAGTCGAGCAGCATTTGTAATGGTTTGTAATGGTGAAGATAACAAAACAAGATTTGGCGGGTAAACCTCTGATGACGCCTTTTTTTTTTGTTTACCCGTGCACATGGTGCGCGAATGAAAGTGATATATAATTATATCATACTTACCCCTTCTACAAGCAGGTAACGGATTATAGAATCTTCACCGCTAGCCAACGATGATTACTCCGTCTTCGGAATTCCTTCACAAGGTGGTAAAATCGCCTTCGGCTAGGTTACACCATTTGATCACTAGTATCACGTAAGAAAACACTTTTCATTAGCCCTTCACCTCAAAAAGAGTTCGATATTCTTCGACCGGTACTTTCGCGTTAGTACGGCGCGGAAGCACTTACCCCTTCGGCGGTAATGAGCGGTAAGTACGCGTGTACTAATCCTAAACAACCTGAGGCATTACCGCAGCCCAATGGCTGTTGCTTGCTAACTGATACTGAAGCAGAAAGGTCGGAAATTGTTAGCTTTGGCTTTCTACCGCGTAAGCGGATTCTGGTGCTGGTCCTTCATTCAACACTTAAGTCCACCGTCTCAAGAAAGAGAGGCTATAGCTTCAAGACGGTCGCCTGGAGTGGAAGAGAGCCGCAACACGTGGGCTTTGAGCCGTCTGCCGCTCGTCGCGGAAAAGCTTAGTATGAATTTCGCTGTCGCGAATAGCCCGGAATTGAAATCTAGGCGACTGTCATGTCTTCGTTTTGCGCACGATCCCCGTGCGCCTTCTTCGGCATGACTACCACTCGGGGGCAAAGGCACAGCATCTAAGAAGCTCACGACACGTGGGCCACACTCACCAAGTTTTACCCAGTTTTTAGAAATGCTATCACGTTAGCTAGTTATTGATTGAGCGACCGAATTATGAGTCTGCGTCAATTAACCCCCGGTATTCCGAAAAACAGAGAATTCAAGTTTCGCAAGGTGTCCAGTGACCAACATTGGCTTAGATTGCATTTCTTACCCTCGATAGTTTGGATAAATTAGCCAACAAACAAAATTAAAACTGGTTTTTGAAATTTTTTTTACTTTTTTCAATTATTCACATTTTAAGAATTAACAGGGTTCGTTATATCTTTTTAGATATACGCGGGTTCTTTAAATGTATCTTTAGGTTAATGACGCCCCGATCGACTTTAAATTGCTCTTGTGAGTGTTTAAATCGATTAGATTCGTGATAATAATTAAATTCGATATGTTTTGCTATTAAAACGACATAAATTTGTGTTTAAAAGATTTATTCTTATGTTTACGAATTTAAAAAAAAAGGAATTTGCTCCTAAACGCTACATCTTCAAACTCATAGTTCATAAAAATTATTACATAAAATAAAATTAAAATTCTTCTTAATCAGCACGTATTTTAAAAGCATCATTTTTGTGTATAGAGAATTTTCGAAAGTGTGGATAATTTAAAAATAAAAGAAAAATTCAGAAATCTTGTTTATTTATTTAAGCATTATACGAAAACCACTTCATGGATTCCAAACGTAATATAAAAGTAGAAATCCCTTAAAATATAAAATAAAATACTCATAAAATATTCGCAGTGTACAAAATATTAGCAAGCAAAATGTATAAAATTCAAAGGAGTACAAAATTTATAAAATAATTGCAAAACTCTAACTTACGTGCATGAAATACAAGTTTGTGATTGTAAATATCTACAAAGATAAATTTTCCATCAATACTAAATTTTAATACCATAATCTGGTGTTATGCAATAAAGTTGTCTATCTTTTCATTGAAAACAACTACTACTCCAAAAATAAGTAATTAAAATAAATAAAATAAATTATTTGGAGGAATTTAATTAAATACGAAAATGCAACAGATTAATATAATAGAACATAAATCATCAAAATATTTCATATTAATATTGAAAAATTTACGCGTAGCGTACTCTTATTAAGTTAATAAACAACTTTCAAAATTCTTTTTCTTTATCAATAAAGAATAATTCATTGGGGATCAAGTAGCTAATTGCAGTCCATTCAACTGTGATTGCAGTTCAACCCATTCGATTTAATTACTCTGAAGAAATTGATAGCCACAATAAAAAACGAATACTGGAGTCAATAAATCAATACAGAAAAGTAGAGTATAAATATTAATAAAACATTTAACACTTCAGTATTTCGTGCCACCAAGAAAATGTATCCGGAAAGGTTAAGTAGTGTACAACTATCGCGAAACATCGCTAAGATGGCATTTTCCTCGGAATGCGCTTTGTTTCTTCGAATCGACCATCAAAGGACGGCAAGCGAGCGAATTCCCAGCATGATGCAATAGCGGTCGGAATTACAGAGCATTATTATTATCCAAGCAGAGAAAAAGCCCCGTGACTAACTACGATTTTTAGGGTACACTTATTACACTTATATTACTGTTGCAGTTTTTAGGTCACTGGACCAGCCGAAGGCGAATCGATGATTATAATACTATGGAACAGAAATTACTATGGGAGCGCGAAATCACCGGGCGATGGTGGCTTCCCTATCAGACCGCGATCTCATACATTTTTGGTTTGATTTTCTAATCGCAATATTCGCAAACGACGTGACTCTTCATGCTGAGGTGCGTGCGACTTATGCTTATGAAATCCGAACTATAAAAATTTATAACAATGACGCACCTATGCTATGGCGGTGATGTAAAGTACGGCCAGTGACCCCGAAATTGGAGATTTTATATTTCTTGATTAATTGATATCTGTCGAGCGTTTCATTTGCAGTCTACTGCGTTGTCTTGTCTTGTCTAGCGCTGCGTCTCGATGGCCGCGGTTTGCATAATTCAAAATCACGAATCGCAGCCTAAAAAACGCAAAGAAGACTCAGTTCAGAGGATATGTTCAATTAACGAATTTACATCCATTGTGCTCGACTGCTCTCAAGACACGAAATTATTTCTAAAGAAAAATTCAATGGGCGGTGCTTTGTAAAGACACGCGGGGCAACATTGAATGCAAAGACCAGCACTGAATTGAAAATTGGAAATATTTTATATTGTTCCCGAGCTCTTTCTTATCACCATATCAAACCTTCTTTGAGGCATTTCGTTTTTGTATCTCAATGGATGCCACACTTCAAGAACTCAAATTGGTTCACTGCAGTCCACAGAATGTCTTGGCCACTTCTTCTATCAACCGGAAACTCAACTGTGCACACTCTCTTTTCTTGGACAATTGCGATGACAAAGTTTCCTGTGATTTCACATTTACTACGTCCAAGCCCTGAATGAACTATGCAATAAAAAGGGCAACGAAATAATTCACGGTGAGACAGGCGAATACCTCCGAACCCCCACTCAGGTGGTTCAAGGGCGGCTTTCGCTGTTACGTTGGGGGATGTATGACGTCATCTGCTCCAGCGCAGATGCTGAGCATCACATTCGTATACTCGCGTCGTAACATGAACAACAACTAGAACAGGATTTACTTCGAAGGATGGAGGAATTCGCACATCCCCAAATCGTACACTGTTAATAAATTTTGAACATCTAAATATTTATTTAAGGGATCATTCTGTCAAGAAAGTCAATTATTTCGTTTTTACGTTTTCGGGAAATAAATGCTTTTATATAAAGTTTATTCAAATTTTAGTCCCATATTTTGTCGAGATGTTTTTTTTTCCAACTTATGTAATAAAAAATCAATTAACAAAATAACTTTAAATAGTAACACAATATTTTACTTAGTTTTATAGCTAAGTTGAACAATAATTTTATATTTAAAATCTCACATTTAAAAAAATGATTTTTTGGAAACATTTTAACTAATTACGAATCTTCCTCGGAGAAATCACCTGCATAATGCAAACCCGAAGTTATTTTCCGAACTTTAACAACTACTACTTCCCTTAAAATTGAAATGTTAATTATTGATCACAAGTAGTATAATTAAGGCAATTAATTTATAAACATTTTCCATGTTTTTAGGTAAAAAAGGAACATTTCTAAAAATTGTCTACATTTCGTATCTACAGATCAAGAGAAAGACTCTTAATTAAATAGAGTAAAGAGATAACTAATTAAATATCTAGATTTGATTTGTCTTATTATAAAATTTTTCGGACTTCTATATCTGTTACACACAATTTTTCGCCAATTAAGAAAATTTGTTTATTTAAGAAACTCGAGGTAACCTTATCGTGTGCTGCCAATCATCGTGGCTACCTCAAGCAGTACAAGAATCTTGTTAATGTAACGGCCTGGTTTCTGTGCTCCAAGCTGCTCATTAGGAGCAATTTAATTGAAAAATCTCAGAAGGGAAATTTGAATATCATGCTCACGAGTTTCTGCGGCCATTAATCACAGTTGTAAAGAATTACACCGCAGACAAGAAAAACCTACTTATCAATAGAATCAAAGAAGAGGGAAAAATTCAAAACTACGTTGGTGGAGTAAAATCGGTCCAATTATTGCTTTGTCTTTAAATTAATCCATGTCAAAAATTCGAATAAAACGTTGGACTTCTTCTGAATAATTTACTTCCATGTTTTATACAAGATCAACGCCAACGAAGTGTTTGCATGGCCTCAAATTTTTGTGGTGTAATGTTTTTTGATAGTAGCGAATTTTGACTTAGGTCGAATTTTACACCAATATCGGATAATTTTTTTAATTATCTACACAAAACAACATCCATTTTAAAAGTAACAGATGACTAATTTTGAGCGGCTTCTTCAAAGAACTCGTTTTTCGTCCATTTTTGTACACAAATCACCTAAAAAAGCTCACCTGCTGAAATAATTACCATCTCCGTCTTTGATTATCTGCTCCCAATACCCCGTGGCGTTCTCACTTAGATGTTAGTAAAGGCAATTCTCTAGAGCCCGGAGTTCGAAAACATCTTTCTTACATAGCTCTGATATTACCTTTGACATTCGTCGTGCACTTGTGGGCACGCGGCTACCTGTAAAATTCGACACATTCACCGATGGTTTGCAATTCTGGTGAGCTCCGCTTTCAGCAATTAATTCATAAGCCCAAGCTTTGAAAGTGAAAAGTGCGCTTTTCCAGTAATTACCGGGTTTGAGATTGGCGTTTGTTACGATTTACGCGTTATCGAATGTTACGCAACCAGAACTGAAAAAATACGAGTATATATTCACGTAAATGCATAATCTGATATGTAGTCAACAAAACTTGTTTATTAAAAGTATGTTTATGAAATAAGGAAATGCAGCGAGGTTGGCAAGTTGCCAATAACCTTAACCTTGCGTTCCCAATTTTATTTTATTATTTATTGTTTCAACGAAAATATGTTGTATCCAACGTACCTGTAGTCTCACGGGCCAGGTGTGAATATTTCTCATATATGACATAACACACCTGGTTTGGGGACATTGACTGTATAAACCACATGAATGTTATGTTAAGAGGGCATTCAAGTCAACTGAAAATAATTAAAGGTAATCAGATTCAGAACGTATCCAGAAATTGTGGCTAACGATTGCCAATTATAACTAAAAACAACCAGAGGAATTAAAAGCAGTCGAAAATAATAAAAACTGGATTAAAATGCACTTAAACCTCTTTTTACACGATACGCGTAACTCCGAATTCGTGTAACTTCGAATTCGAGTAGAGAGAAGTTTAGATGAATATTTATATATATATTATTAACTACTATTAAAAAATTGTTTCCTTTTAATAGTTTTGAATTAACTTTAACTATTTTTAATCATCGTTAATAACTCACATTTACTTTTCCAATTACTCTTGATTATCTGTAAGTAATTTTTAACTTTCAGTGATTTATTTATTTCAAAATGAATATAAATAATTTCGATGAATAAAATGCTCCAAATCTGCAAATAAGGTAACCCTCGATTTACACGGCATTCGATTTGCACGATTTCAAATGTAAAGATTATTTTAATTTTTTTTTTTTTGCAATATTATGTACACACTTTTTTATTTTACAAAATATAATTAATAATGTTTCATATGGATTTGTTAAATTTATTGCATGTGTATTTCTTTTCAATGTGAATTGTGGACTCGAATTGCACGATTTCAACTTACACAGCATTTTCCCCAAGAATTCCTTAATTAAATATTACACCTCCACAGAAGTGTACAAGTACTCTCAATAACTTGGTTATTATTTATAGAAAGTACTGTATGCACTTTAATCTAAGACACGAATCAATTTAAGATGCAAACCTTTAGCTAGCCAATTTTATTGACCTTAGCTTGAGCTGTTTCTGTACTGGAGAAAGTGCGAAGTTCTTGAATATTTACTAGCTAAAATCACATATTTCCTTACTATTTTTATAAGTATGTGCGTCGCAGATTAATTAACTGTTGTGTTTATATGTACAGTGCAGACCCCACGGGTGTGTGCTTTGGAATCGACTAGCACGCTAGCCTCGAGTTTTGACGACAGGAGTAATTATAACTCGGGTAATGTTACAAGGAATCAACTTTTAATATCGCTTTTTGGAAAGAGGAGATTTTTTTCTGAAAAATGATTTTTTTATTTTTTCAAATATTTGTTATGGTTTAAAGTTTTTGAAAAATGACATGCGTGTCTGTCCGTTGATCTATACGTATGAGGACACGCCACAATTCTTGACCGATTTTTTTGATTCTTCTTTCTATCGATTGGTTAACTATCAGAAAAGAAGCCTATTGATTTATCATAATGATTTGCTAAATAGTTTAATTTTTATAAATAATTTTCGACAAAAATTTTCTTTATTCGTGCTTAGCAACTGTTCTCGCGGGGTATGAACTTTTGGTCTTACTAACGATTTCTAATTTACGTAAATTTAAATAACTCGAATTATCTTAATTGAATGAATTCGGCGATTGATATGTCTAGTAAATATATCAAGAGGCAAACCTTCTTAAATTCCTTAAAAATATTCAAAAATACAACCAAATTTCAAAAATTTCTTCGTAAAAATCGTGCATAGTTTTCACTTTATTTGTTATTTTAAAATAGTCTTCATTTGAAGTTCAGAATCGTTTTAATACTCGTACAATCCTGCAAGTCATCATTCATATTTTTAATTACTCTTACTTTTGATATTTGTGTAACCTTTGAAAAATGAAGACTACACGTTTTTAAGAAGACCTATTCTTGAAATGAAATCCATGCCTCTACGGTGTCTGAGCACGAAGCGCTTAAGATCGTGTGACACTCCAGAGGTGGTTTTTGTTACTCAGCTAAAGCCGACGAAATTCTAATATTGAAAAAAAATCATGGAAGTAAGAAACAGATGCGCCACGACAGCAGAGGGCATGGTTTTTTCTTATCCAGACGAAATGTGGTCAATTTTCTTCTCCCGAGATCAAAATCATTTTCCCATCTGGTTACAATGTTGCGTCCCGTCTTTGAAGATGCCTGGCCAGGTTTGATTATTTCCAGTGCAGCATAAATTAGCATTATGTGTTGGTGTTTAAATGTTTACTGGACAATTCTGCAAAATCTTTTTACTCGCGCATCGGATAGCATAGTGAGTGCCTACTACAATGGGTGCTCTCACAATAGTTTCGACGATGGCACGGAAAGTATCAAAGCTGAGGATTATATTATTGTTAGTAAGTGATTTTATGTGAAAATTGTTTGTGCCCACTTTTAATATTATATTTGAAAATTTGTACGTGAAAAATTTCTGAGTAAAGTAGTTATTAATATAACAATTCACACCCCTTATATCTTACAAATTTCAAAAAGAAATAATAAAAGTGAATAGTGAAATAATATCCAATAAAACTAGTGGTTATCTTTTAAAACATATTTAAATTGAATGCTATACAAAAAACAATATTGTTAATGAATTCTTTACGAATTTTTTTTCAAATTTTTCTAATATTTAATGACTGATAAAAGTTTTCATTGTTGTTTTCAATTAATAACTTTCTTTGATTAAAACCTACCTGTCTTTGTAACATATACAAAAATTAAACATTTCTTGTTCCAGAAGATAATTCAAGAACTATGCCAATATTCGTAACAGAAAGTGTGGAAAACGAAGACTACTTTAGAGCTGTAGATAGACTGGGTGCTGAAGAAATACTTATAAATCGAGTGGATGGTTCATGCTTAGTCCGACCATATAAAGAAGTGGTATAAACACATAAAACAAGAAAAGCATCCTTCAAAATTAAAATATATGTATTTATTTTCAGAATACATGCATTAAGTACATTGTCAGTGTCTATGCTCAAAATAATTTCTTCCACTTGTACATTCGGAAAATCCATCATTATAACAAATATGGAATTGGTTTAGAAAAGCCCTGTGAAAAGCTATTTAACTCACCGAAGGATATAATAAACTACTATAAATTGAATAGGATTCTTTGTACAAACAAATCAACTAGCATAAGTCTTGTATTACTCCCAATATCTTAAACTAAAATTAAAAATCTGTACAAAAATTGCTCCTGTTTATTTTAAGTAGCAACAATGGCCTTGGAAACGCATTGATTATTTTGCATTAAAGCTGGCCACAAAAAAGCTTTTATTATATCTGAACGATTATCTGCAAGAGGATGACGATCATGCTTCTCTGGACGAAGAAATCCTAGAAATTAAACGAATGATTAGTTATTTAGTTAATGATAATATTAAAATGCCTAAGGCTATATTTCAAAAGATAAATCTAAAATTTATTCCTACTACAATAAAATGTATTAATCATACTAACTAATGTAATGTAGAACTAGATTTTTCTCACCTAAAGTGAAATCATTATCAAGGTAGTAAGGAGAGATTTGGTTTACAAGTTTCCAAGCGAGTCTCACACATGCACTTACAAAATGCATTAAGGTTGTGCATGTTTCCAAGCATGGATATTCGTGTAATGTAGATAAAACCTGATGGGGGAGGGGGGAAATAATTAATGCACACTAGTTTATCTGGGTTAGTGAAATTGTCTTTCGTTTAAAATCATACTTGATTAGCCACATGCCGCTCAATTTCGCCAAGAGGATAAGTCTCGACGGTGTCGCGAAGATGCTGCTTAACCGCTCTGTCCAGCTTTAGTGATTCTTCATCAACACTTTCCAATGAGCAGTTAAGTACGTTCCGAACCTCGACAAGTTTACGTTCTCGCAATGCGTGACATGCCCTGAAGGCCAGCTGGAAATTGAAAGGAGTTAGCAAAAACAAACGAAAAACTCCAAAGATAACAAAAGGAGATGCATAAAGAACCCTCACGTTCAGACCATCATCGATCATACTAAGATCGATCGAAGGTACTTCGGAAAAGTTATTTTGGGAATGCATCTTAATTTCTTGCACCTCACGTATAAGTATTTCAAGGTGGCTTCACCTCACGGTAACAGTGTGAAAAGAAATTTTTGTCCTACTTACCACAATTATCGAGAATAGTATCTTGCCTTTCAGATTATGAACATGCTTCAACTGTGGTAGGGTATTTAGTGCCTCTAAGGTGTCTTGTCTATTTTGGCTGTATAAACTTTTGTACAATCGAACCATTTCATTTCTGAAAAATAGATTATTAAATATTTTGATTAGACGACATTCATAGAATTTTTTTCCTGAAGATTATTTTGAGACAAAATTAATTAGAGTTACAAAGTGCTAAGTACTCATTTAATATCGCATTTCGTAGGTACTAAGCATATTATTTTGGAGTTTTCCACGTCGAGCTTGTTTTTCACCCACCTCAATTCGTCCGCTGCGGCATCCGAATCAGAATGGTATCCATCACTACAGCAACTACCACCAGAGGGACTAGACGGTTTACTTTGTGATCCCATTAGATTTAATACCTCCTCGCAACCACGGGAAAAGTTCATTAGTAGCCCAGCAGCTGGTCTTTTATCAACATTAGAGTGTGGGTCTAACCTCTTTATCTGGCCAACGCAAAGTAGAACCTCCTTGTCATTTTGGACCCTCTGACTTAGTTGTGCCACGATCTCTTGAAGTTGCTTCAAAACAGGCTTGTCGAGAATAGTGAGCAGCGTTTTATTATCGATCAGTCTTTGTTGGATATCGCTATAATTAATAGCCAGTAGTCTCTGATGCGACGATTGTGCTGGATCTTGATTAATTGTAACATTGCTCATTTCCTCCAATTTGTGAAGGGCAGATTTGTAGGTTTCTATGTGTCGATGCAGCTCCTCTTTTAGAGCAGCATGCAAAGATATAAGCGTTCCGGTGTGATCCGCTGTTAGGCCGTGGCAGCCTAGACCCTGTATGGCTTGATCAAATGAAGCTCTTCGCTGCCGAAGGCATTGTCTTATGTTCGGATCCCATTGACCTAAGGCTTGAATTAATTTCGAACATCTTTGCCGAAGTCCTGACTCATGGGGGTTGCTAAATAAACGCACCAGTTGCCATATAATCGCCTCAACAGGAACACTTGGCTTGGGAGATGGGTTAACCGTGATGAGTCTAAATGAAAAAATTTAATTTAATTGGAAAACAACAGATTCATGCTACAACAAAATTAAATGGAAAAACAATTACCGTGAAAAGAAAGATTCTAGAAGGTAAGCACTGTGTGGCAATGCTTCTAATAGAAGGTCGATCGGAAGCTCTGATACAACGGATCGAAGAACAGATGGACCAAGACGACCCACAACACCTGCTGCTTCACGGTATTGTCGACCTTCGGATAGAAGCATCAGTCGACGCAATACTTGCCGCGGACTAGTCAGACCCTCACGTCCATCTCGCGACGGTCCACGGATGCGTTCTCTACTGTCCACCATTTTACTGTTTACATATTAATCGAATAATTTTTTAATCTAGGAAGTAAAAAATAAATATTATTCTATTGAAAGAACGGCAAAGGCGATGAAAATAGTACAAGCTATCTATTTTGAAAAATTATCTATTGAAAAGTTATTGGGGCGTTTTCTTCTACTTTTGTGTAAAAAAAGTAAAACAATAAGAATTACAGCAAAAATCGATTTGTGGGAATGTTCACTTTCTATTGGTGGACACTTGGTTAATTCGTGTTGGTTTATTATCTGATGTAGAAGACACCGATTAAGGTACAAATTGAAGATCCCGTGCATAAAAAACCAACAGGCTTTTTTCTCAGTGTTAATGTGGCAGGTGAAACTCCGTGGAATACTTTCTACCTCAAGACGCCTGCAGCATCTTGGCTATTCCGATTGCGAGTTATTGCAAATTGCTGTGCAATCTTAAAAGAAAAGGTACCTACTTATTGTCAAAGTTCAATTACTGTAGCATCTTTAAGACATTCCATTGGATCAACGATAACGTATTTCATCTCGAATAATAGCATACACATATTTTGCAAATGATTAGCTCATTCTGACTGTTGTTTCATTACGGCCGCATGGCACCTTATTTCCTTCCACACTCCTAATGACCAGGTGAGCAATTACGTGTTTTTGCTCATCAGCGTCAAACCATCCGGGACTTGTTGAACTCTAAAATTTCAAATGCAATGAACTAGAATCGGGTGCTGCGGTCATTCGTCAAGTGACGCAATTACCGCGTAATCTCTTTTGATTTCTTTTGTTCCCCAATCCACCTTTTAGTATTTCTTGGTCGCATGCACCAAAGTGGCAAAAGAAGTAACGATCGTGCGTGTCGATCCGGTCATTGACGCTTCTTACTGTTACTGAAATGTAGGATCTTTCCGCTGTTTGGGAAAGTAGAAGGAAGTAGGGTTTTTTTTCGCAAAAATGGGTAACAATTATCGTGGCTTTGTGATGCTTTTTTCCTCGCCTACCTGAGAGTTCTTATTTTGTTCTAAAAAGCCCTAACCATTTCATTCTGGAGTTTCTTCTTTGATCGGTCGAACATAACTATGATGAATGAGATTGTAAAGTGAAGAACTTTTTGGGGGGAACATAAATTATTTATGAATTTATTGATGCTTCTAATCTGGACGTTTTCTCAAAAAAGCCAATCAATAATTGTTTTCGTCTCAGAGATTTATACAATCTCAATTTGAGCGACGTCTTATATTTCGAAATTGAAAAACGTACGATCTCAAAAAAACTCCATATCGAAGGCCAAGTTAAGGGAAATTTGCGGTGATTGATTTCGTGCGTGATGTGATTATTGTTGCTCATTTAAATTACACCGGGTCGCATTAACGACCTATACAATCTGTTTTTCTTACATTTTTTCACCACAGTTGCATTCGTTTTCAATTCTGATGATAATGCCGTCAATTTCGTGTACGCAGTCGTTGCAGGCAATTCAAATCACCGGCTGTCGAACTTAATGCTATATCTTACCAAAGTTACATAAAACTAGAACCACTCATGTCTTTCATAACTTTAGGAATGAATTATTTCTAAATTATTTTTATTGACTGGACTAATTACGACCATAAAAGAGGTGTTACTAGATTTTCTTTAAATATAGGATGATTACAAAATTCAGTATACTTACAACTATTTAGCACCACTTTGGAAAATAAAAAAATAAAATATTCCGATTTATGCTACCAATCTAATACTTTATATGTTAGAAGGGAAAATTAAATTTATTATAGGCTTCTAATAAAGTACTTTTAGGTCAATCTTAGACTTTTGCACAACAATACTATCTACAAATAATGGTATAGTTAAAAAATCAATTGGTTGAAAAACATCAGATTTATAAGGGATAAAAAATAGAAGTTTGAAATTTATTATAAGCAGCACTTAGGATTCATTTTACGATATCTTGTAAGTCAAAATGTTGTAATCTCATAATTTACAAAATAAAAAATAAAACAGCATTAATAGGGATTGAAAATAGTTAATTATTTATATAAAGGGTTTCTAACTAACGAGAAAGACATATCAGAATGATCTGTACGAGTTTTTTCGATTTCAATGTTTATGACATTCATTGCTTAGAAATAAAAGAGAAACCGGTCAAGTGCGAGTGGGTCTCACGCAATGAGGCTTAAGTACCAAAATTAAAAATACCCACTGATAAGGAATTCAAAGTGCATAGCAATGATTTATGTAATAGAAATATTTGGTGTAAATAAAAAAAATAGGTTAAAACGTACATTATATTAAGGTTCAAATATTGCTTGCTTAACGTATAAAAATAAGTGTTGACAATAAAACAATTACATAAATCTGAATAAAAAATGTGCTAAAAAAGTAAATTTATTCCATTCAATAATACCCACATATACTCAGTGTATAATGATATCAATTTAGAACTTGTAATAATGTTGATTTTTATTTTATTTAAAAGTCAAAGTCTACTACACATTGAACGTTAAAAAAAAGGAAAATTCTAATAATTTAAAAGATATGTTTTCTTCTTGAAGATGATTTAAAAGTTTATATAAAACAAATATCAACAAATCTACCATACAATTTTATGTGTGCTATTTATTAATGAGATTGTATTTTAATAACGTATAATTCAATTTTATATCAATCTGCTCCCATGTATCAGTAACTCATTATTTATTCGTAGTTACTAGCCCAATTATATTATTGATTGAAAAGTACCATCCGTACTTTCGAAACTTTAATGTTTACTTACTTTCTCGAAATATTTATTCAAGCAATTCCCTCTGAATCAAAAATAAAATCACAGCTGTTTTAACTCACTAGCACCTTTCTGCATATAAAATTCAAAACAGATTATGCGAGAAACTTTTCACAAATTCGAAATTTTCGACTATCAAATTTGAATCCACTAACAATTACCGATGGTGGTCACAAGCTTAAAATGCGCCGCTGTCCAAGGTCCGATCCGGTGATGCGCGTGAGACGATGAAGACTAAACCTGGTGTTTTCCAGCATGGGCTTCTTCATCCGAACTCTGCTAAAGCTACTTGGGAAAGTGGTTGCTTTTCTGCATAATTCTTTTTCTCTCCGTTTTAATGCGATCGCGGTGCGGCGAACAGGTATGCCGATTGACGACGCTGATGATGATACTTAAGAGCCAGATAGTTCTTGAAAATATTTCCTTTGGCCATAAACAGCAAGAGCGGTGCACAATAAACGTACATACAGACTTTTTGCTACAATTGCTGCGAAAGTACTTTCTTTAAGTTTAAGAGGGAGAAATTCTTGGCGGCAGCGGCTGCGCCGTTTGCAGCAGGAAATGTATTTTGCATAATTGTACCTTTCAGAGATTTATTCATAATCCATTTTAATTATGCAACGAGCTTAGATGGGCACTGCTAGAGCCTTTATTTACTCGGGGGCATGCAAATTAGGAAAAATTTCTATTTAATATTTATGCCGGTTTTTTGCAACCATTGTTTAGTATTTGGAAGCAATATTATTGCGTACAGTATTCATAATTAATCGAACTATTTTATGGTTGCAGGTATTTGTCTCCCGATTGGAATTCCCATAATGTTTGGAACCAGGTTTTGTACATCTAACCAGTTAGCTTCGGATCGTAATAGATTTCCTTTCTTATTGAGTTCATCAATATTTATCTTCCTAGTATTACTAAATCTCTCGGAGCATCTAAGCTCGATTGCGTTAAATTACAGGAACCTATAAAAAAGTTATCGACATCTAACGAAATATTAAAAGCCATCGGTTCGAGGCATACAAATGTTATATAAATTAACTAATTATAATGATGGAGCAACAATTTTAAAGGAGAACAATAGTTTGCCTCTTAATTATAAAGCACATATCCAAAGAACAATTTAATCTCAATTAATGTATAATTTGGGAAGAGAAATTCGAAGATAATTAAAATAATTCAGTAGCAATTGAAGTACTGCAATCGATAAATTATTAGGGTACTAAATGAAAGACAACGGCTGAAGAAGAAGTACTTGTAAAACTAAAGCCGGAACAATCGTGAATCTTTCTCGCCGAAAGTTTTCTATGATAGGCTAATTCATGGTTACTACAGTTAATAGACCTTAAGGTGGAGCACAATAATTAATCAGCATGATGATAAATATTGGATTTAATTAACATATCTTTGCTTTATAACTTACGTGAATTGAATTTTGCAAACCTCTTTTATGTGCTATGGGAAAGTGATTGCAAACGTTTCTTCATTTTCAGTAGTGTACTATCGAGGCCGTTTTATTTCAGTTGTACCAAATTCATAGCCATTGTGTAGCCGCGTTTACCTCTAATGACCTAAATTGGAAGTTTATCTGTCCATCTATTTAGAAAAGAGGAACGATAAAAATATGATACTTATCATGAAGTAGGAATTATTTTCTTAACATTGTACAGACTATTAAGAATTCATATATGGAGAATTGTTAGCATTAACGATAATTTTATTTCCTGTGTAAAGTGCTAAAGTAAATTAAAACGATTTAAAGGAGGTTTTAGCTCGCGGCTTCGCCCACAAATAGACCTCGTAATATTTCAAAAATACATATTGATGTCACAGTACAATATAAAACATTTTCCTCCTATTCCCATTTATTTTTGGTAAAGACAATCTGCCTATTCAAGCACAAATTGCAACCTATACGATTCTTAGCTAAATGTTTCAGCAAACCAATACCTACCCCTACTTCTAGATCACTAATTTGCACAAAGGTGAAAATGCAATCTTAATACGGAAAAGACAAACAGCTACAAATTGTAAATATTGTTACTTTATTCAATACTTCAAGTACAGAGTAACAGCTCTGTTACAATTTTATAATAAGTATCTGCAACCTATCTACAATTTGTATATGGATTAAATTTCCTAAACCAAGATATTTATCAAAGGTAAACTGCTGTAAATTAAATAAAAATAAATTTATACTAATTTTAAAATTTATAAGTGATGTTTTTTACACTTTAAATAGAATAACAACTCAGATAGTTATTTAATGGTTTTTCAATAAAAATGTTTTTATAAAGATCAAGGATTCGTGTTGATATAAACCGAAATTTTACCTATGATTTTTAAGAAAAATTTTATTTTTATAATTCATTGTTTATGGAACTATATTTAAACTCTTCTTTAATCGTTGTGTTTTTAATCTCCGACTAATTTTACTTAAATATGAATCATTATATTTTTGAGAAAGATTACCGCAAAGAGATTAATTTATTTCAGATAAAAAGGAGATCCAAAGCCGATAGCTAGGTTGTAAGCAAGCATATGAATGTTATCTTTAATGAGCCACTGCATGCACCCCAGTCCGTTTTCATGATATAAAAAGAAAATGTGATATTGATAACGTCTGGACATAAACTGGGTATGCCGACTTTCGCGGTCGACTAATTGCTCGCTGGATTTCAAGATGAAGATCGTTTTGCTGGAAAAATGCAAAGCACTTCACTAAAAGGAGCAAATACGAATTCTTATATTCGCTGCCCAGTCAATTTCACTTACACCTGTTTGATTGGCGCGGAATCGGATGCATATGAAAAGATTTTATTTGTTTACGATTGGCGGCTTATTAATCGCAATTAAATGAGAACATTTCACATTAAGTCTCAGTTAAGAGATGCATATCTTTATTTCTTGTTAATGAACCGATTCGCGTTCCGGAGAAGGGCGAATTTTAAGATGATGTGGAGTTGGTACTTTCTGCATTAAATTTAGCGATATTGTTCAGTTGAGTGATTCGGTTTTTTGCGGGATTCATTCACAGCATATAATAAGTATACATTTTATATATATACGTATATTCGAACAGATCAGTCGGTAAAAGTTTATGGAAGAACTCTGATCTGGGAAAACCTGCTCCTCCGATTGTGAGCTAGTAAACTGGAAGTGGTCTTCGCTTTCGTCTTGTGCACACACTCGTTTATCGCGCTGCCTTCTTAACTTTCGCGTTTAGCGGTACACATTGTAATTGTGCGTATGAAAGGCGTTCTTTAATACTCTCCGTCTTCGAGTGGTCTTAGTCAACTAAGCTGTCCTAAGATGCTGACATACTAACCTTTATATTCGTTTATTGTGGAAAACTCTAGAAACATCACCAGGAGCTTAAATGGTTATTTTAAATACGTTTTATGAGTTCATTTATTTTCATGGCTTTAGTTAAGTATAAACTAGTTATTTTAAAATATTCCGTAGAAAAGATCGTTGTGTAGGGCTTCCGGCTTTTTATAATTTCCAGTTTTGAGCTAGGTGAAATCGTATATTTATGATTTCCATTTTATTTCAAAATCAAATCGGGCAGATATTATAAATGACGATTATAATAATAATATATATATATAACATAAATAAAAATCAATTTCTTATATTTCTGGATCTGTATAAATACGTACAACTAAAAAATCACTAAACGAATTTAAATAGGCCGATAATTGAACATATAAAATTAGAAATAATGTTTAAAATCATAATTGAGCAATTTGCCTTATTGTTAAAACAGTCGGAGTAATATTACTATTAATTTTAAATTGTTTGTAATAATCTGCCTAATAAGATAGATAAAATAAATAAGTCATAATGTCCTAACTACAAAAAATTAAATTTTTAGCTTTTCGGCCCTATAGCTACAGCTTTTAAAACTAGTGTAGGTACGTACTATCGCTTCCAGAATTCTATAGGAAAAATCCCATTGAAATTACATACAATTTGTTTAAAGCAAGAAACAAATTACAAATTTTCCAGAGAATAGTGTAATTTTATTTTTCTGCTTGTGATAGAAACACAAAAAAGCCCAAATTTTGGGTATCACATATAAAATCACAAACAAGATCCTCTTTCTGTTCTATTTGAAAGTGCAATTGTTAAGAACACACAGATTGATCATCGAGTTTTACCAAATTCTTTAATAATATTTAAACCAAATTGTCCACCTAATGATCTCTAGTTATGAAAAAGTAATTTATTTCTTTTTCGAAATACTAGCCCTATGTCTTTTATTGAACTGCTTTTAGGTAGCTTTTTAAGAAGCTTCTGTTGAATATTTTATCATGCGAATGAATTAACTCATTTAAAACTCATAGAAATCAGTGGATTAAACACAGAGTGGAAATATTATTGATATTTCAGAATAAAGGAAGGATGATGCATAATTCTAAAATTGAAAAAAAGAAGATAGATTCAAATTTGTTATAATTACTTGTTTAAGTTTTATGCCACTATCTCAATGAATTACGCTCGAATACCAAAAGCAATGAACGTGCATGCAAAGAACTTTTTAAAAATTCCATCCGCACGAATGATTTTTTTTCCATATTTGATAAAAGCGAGTTTAGATACCGAAATTAGCATCTCAGCATTTGAGACTTTGATACATGTGCTCAACAAATTCTAGATGACAGATTTCTTGGCAATGAAGCGCATGAGCGCAATTGAGGCATTTTATTGATCCAAGCAGTTGAAAGGAATTAGTTCCACCGTCGTCAGTTTTGCATAAAGTGAATTAAAATGTTTTATATCAGAACGTTAATAACATTTTTCACACTATTGAGCAGTGCATTAGGTAGTTACAGTGGCCCTTATTTGTTCTGGGGCATAGATAAGCTCAAGACAATTCATTTACCTGCTCTTGAGTCGGTGGATGAGAAAACCCTTACGTCAATGTACACAGACGCCAAGGCTATAGTTATATTTTTACGAAATAGCACAAGCAAGCTCGACAAAACGCACTTTCCAAAATTTAAAGAGTTTATAGCTGATTCAAAGTGGTCTTATTTTCCTCAAAACAATCTCCCAGCTGAGCCTGTCGACTATAACTCAAATGTCGAGGTACGATCCGAGATGAAAATGCAATAAAATTATACTATACTAATATTTATCGCATTTTATTAGATAATTACGTTGGTCGGTCCGGCATCTCAGCAAGACACTGAACTAGTAGCTCTTTACAAGGACGCGGTTACTATTTACGGAAATGGAGAAGTCCTCGGAATTCTTGCGAATCAAGCAGATGAAGGACACTTCATTTACAAAAGAGAAGATGTAACATCAACCCCTTATCCCACAGAAGAACCGATGCAGGCAAATTGTGTCTATTTAGCTAAACAAGGTATAGTAAAATTTCTGATCCCCATATTTTCATCCTTGGAATCCTTTTTGACATAATCAGTTGCATGTTGATTTGTCTTTGAATTGAGTAGTGAATAGTTTTTCTATATCAAGATATATCAACATATATACGAATATATGTTAATTAAACTCCTACTCGAAAGAGCAAAACAAATTTATACTAACTGTAGACATGTTATCTTATATTTCACAATACTTTAGCCAAATTGTGCGCAAAATTGTGTTTCATTTGATTAATTGATTTTTCGTTTTAAGGCTTAATGTATACTTCTGCGCCTCCCGTCCTGACCATGGAAACTGGTGACGAAAAAGCACCTTCTACCAAAGAATTGGTGGAGCATGGGCTAGTTACTGAGGACAATCGTTACTTGACTGCGAAATTTTATCGTCTCATCATCGGATTCAAATCGGTAAGAATACGACAATAGTAACAATGGTCAGTAAGGTATCGCTGCTCAATTTAAGATTACCCTCCGCTTTCGCTTCCCGATATCAAACGACTACTGGTACTTAGACCAAGTAGAGGTGAACATTAATAACATGAAAGTTAACCTGACACCGGAAGGAGACCTTCCAAGTGCGCCCATCGGATTCTCCTATAGTTGCTCACAGACGCTCGTATTTAGGAACGGGTCAAACACCTTAACGTTTAAAGACATTCAAGTAAGTAACTCCATACTGCGGAAAATCTGATTTTGTACTCTTTTTCACTTACTTTCGTTTGTTCTTTGTAATCTCTTGGGAACATCTTCCCATTACATTGGTTGTGCGAATCCCATAAATTTTTTTACCTACTACACCCACCAGGCTTAATGATTTGGTTAAGTCGAAGAACGCTGCTTTCCGCAGATAAATGTTCTTTGGGAGAGATTACTATGGGAACTGTCGTACTTAACAATTGAAAATAAAAGCAAAGAATTTCCTGGTTAGTAACTTGCATAATCCTCCACAGGTTCAGCCTCTAATAAAAGAAGGCCAAACTAGTTTCAATGATGCTTACGATTGCATCGGATTCATGACTGCACCTATTTGGTCTGGACTTTTTGTAAGTTCAATTATATTATTTGGAACTTTTGTAGGAATCCTTGCTCTGATGGACATCAAAACACCAAATCGTTTCGAGAGCAATAGAAATAAGCAACTAACTTTTACAGTTCAAGAGTAAAACTAATATAAGAAAATATTTATAATGTATAGTTAATGTTAAATTGCTTTAATTATTAGTGAGATAAGTAAATGAAAAATTTAAATAAAATTATAGAAAGCTTCCCACACATTAATTTGAGTTTTAATATCTATAAAATCATGTTAATTATATATAATATTTGAAAAATTATCAAATTATATCAAAAATTTTATTTCTAGTCATTTCTTACTATGAATTTCCAATTTTATTTCCTAAAAGTGTGTGTACTTTTCAACTTATCTCATTGTTCAATTTACTATGATCCCAATTTTAAAAATATTTAGGCATAACGATAGGTTCATAGTTACGATACAGGAATCTGAGTTATGGTAAACGATTTCTTCATTTGGAAAATTAAAAACCCAACGTTAACATGTATAAAAGAATAAGTTTAATTTTTATTAAATTTTTAGTTTAGAATAAAATAACCCACTACAAGCGTAGGTATTAAAATTAGTATTGACATCTTTGGTTCTATTCGATTTCCGAAATTTGTTTTCCGACTTTTTTTAGACCCTATAAAAGAATTAGAAGTCATTACACAAACTTAACATGTTAGTTTCAAAAATACTTTTTTCATTAGGATCATTCACACTACAAGTCCGATATGAGAGTACAACTTTTCTTTTACTGTTCACGTATCCAGGAATGTACAAACTGGGAGCATCTAATCTTCCAGAAGCTAAAAGTCGTGAAAAGTCCTACAAATTAGAAACATAAGTACATTACGTTATTCGAGCAACTTAACCCATGTAGTAAATTACCAATTCCAGCAAATGCGCAATCGGGCCTTTGAAGTGCATTATCATTTGAATGCATGCACCTCCGTGCAAGGTTTTTGTTTTTCTTGTTTTTGTTTTTCTTGCATGTCCAGCATCCACTCTGGAAGACCCATTACCTCCCTTACATCTTCTAAAAATTGTGCTCTGAAATTTCGAAATCACTTGCTCAGCGCTTTAAGATTTAAGTCTGTATTCTTACGTTACAAAACGAGGTGGTTTTTCCAGATTTATGTATTTGATAATATCGTGATCTGGCTCTATATTAGCACAAGCAAAACGCTCTCTTGATTTCTCAGGACCGAAAATTACAATAGAACGACCAATAGCGGAAACCTGGCCCTCGAGTGGGAAATTGGGATCAGTTAACACAACCCTTTTGTCACCAAGATCTGAAATGTATTTAAATTTGCGAAATCCTTTAAGTTTTTAAAATATACTATTACTTATGGTCCCAATTCTTGCTGATACATCTCCAACGTAGCAACGAAGAGGATTATCTGGAGCACATTCTTTGTCATAAAGATCACTCTAAAATTAAGTGTAATTATTGTATACTCAAAAATATACACTAGGGATTTTTACATTAAGAGGATCAGCCAATTGCGTATAGTAAGGATTCCAGACATAACCACCAGCTACACATCTAGTGACTGTCTGCTTGACCGCCGCATCCACCCCTACAGGATTCACAAATATTTGCCAATGGTGATTTTTTGTCTGTAATTAACGAGTTTTCCATTTCATATTTTACCTATTTAGATTTATAATAGAACAATAAGAAAACAGAAAGTTTTGTCGTACTTCGTATTATAGGCTTATTTTTTTAATACTCACAACATTGCGATCATTTTTGCCTGGATGTCTCAGTTTAATTTCTATTACAGTATCACTCTGACTTCCATCATAATGAATCAATTGTGTCATCCTCATGTAGCCATAAGCATATCCAGCTGGATGATGAAAAGATGCTATTGCACGAATTTCTCTAGCCTCGCTAGGACTATAACCTCGCTCTAAAGTACTGCAAGCCCACCGCAAATTACGTTCTTTTTTATGAATAATTACAGATCGGCCAAGAACACTCTCGTAACCAAAAAGTGGTAGATTAGTGTCGTTATAAGCAGCCTCATACTGTGTAAGTCCCTCCAACGTGCCAAATTTGCCACTCAAGTCACCCATTTCATATTGATCGGTACTTCCCTCTCTGGGTGGTGGCGATAGCTTAAGACTAACGTTTCTTGGATTCCAATAACCGTATAATGATGACTCTTCACAAGGAAATTCCAAATTGGCTTCTACTGGTGTCTAAGAATAAGATTTCAACCATTAAAAATGAAAAAAAAATTATATGTATACAAACCATATGAATGTGATAACCACGATTCTCAGATAAACCCTTAAATTCCACTTCAACATTCGAAACATCATACTCAGATTGTTGAACAATTTCTAGCTTTCCTTTCACGTTCAAGGGAGTACCATTTGGATACCAGTCCTTAGCCACTGCTTTTCTTCTAAAGTAACCTGTAATTCTGTATTTTTTGTTAGACAAACAGTTCACTTATATCAATAAACGTATTATCTACATTGAACATGCTAATCTTTCTCCTCTTGCCTTCGGTCCAAAGTCATCGTAGACTACCAAAGATTTCCCGAGGATATTATGCTTCCCACTTAAAGGTAAATTATTATCCGTAAACATTTTACGACTCAATTTCAAGGCTTCTGAACGACTGCCAGCTATGGATATAGTACCAAGTCTGTTGAACATATCACCCAATCTACACAATCCAGGCATAAAAGACTGGCATGTGCTTTCTGGATTATTTTTGTTGAAATGAACCTTATACGGGTTGTAAACATCACCAGTGCTGAGACACCTTCCACTCCAATTATAAAAATCCTTTCCGGGTGGATCCAAGTGAATAGCCCATCGGTGAAGATCGGTATTATTCTGAGTCGATCCATCGGCATGGATAATGTACTCGAATAAAACGGTGGTATCTTGCCATGGTTCGTCCCTTGGCTGCCTAAAAAGTATCTTGGCAACTATCGGATATCTGAAGAGAACTTGAGCAGTAAACATAGGTTTCTGGTAGATGCCATTTTTCTCGTATTGCAGAATAGTCCCACATGCCCACGCACTTTCTGTTATATTATATAGATCTGATCTGTTGTATCGGTATAAAACTAAACCTCGATGAGATATACTTTGTGGTCCACTTAGGGGCAAAAATAAGTCCCAATAAATCCCACTAAGCTCAGCACTCTTTCCGGGCAATA
This sequence comes from Proctacanthus coquilletti, assembly GCA_001932985.1. Taxonomy (NCBI): domain Eukaryota; kingdom Metazoa; phylum Arthropoda; class Insecta; order Diptera; family Asilidae; genus Proctacanthus; species Proctacanthus coquilletti. The sequence goes on along the minus strand of MNCL01000094.1, from coordinate 289,574 downwards.
GATAATTATGCGTATAATTCTTATTCCTATTCTGCAGTTTTCCCAAAAGATCGCCCACTGGGTATTGATCTTGAGTTCCAAAACCTGGTGGCGGTATCTTATCGGGTTCGAATTCTGTGGGACTAAATATGGATCCAGTCGTTTGGCAATATTCTGGTTCAGCAGCCTTTTGGGGTGATGGTGGTAGAACATTAATTTTAAATAAAGACACATCTTTTGCATAGTCTATATTGGCTTTTGCCGTGTTACTAGCAGACGCAATAGTGAAATTCAGAAATGTTGGATCAAATTTAGACCGCTGAGAGAACGTTATTTCACCTTTTAATCCGTTTGCATTTAAGAAAGTTCTGTAAAAAATGAATACAAACCGTTTGCGTTTTAGGTAGTAGATAAAAGCACTTACTTCAATAAAATGGATTTAACATTTCGTATCTTAGCACAAGCTAAAAAATTTTCAGGATGCGCATAATCAAAAATTACCAAGTACAATGTACGATGTGGTATGGATAAATCTGATGGAAGAAAAACTAATTTTTCATCCCTAAAAATCTGTAGTTCCTGCTTTCTCAGAGGATTCGTTGCCACTTTTATTTTACCCAGGCGATCATCTAAATCACCTGTAGCATTACTCGCACCATACCCTTGAGGGTCAAAGACAAGTTGCAAAAAATTGCAATTGTCCTCTGATCTGTGATGATCATGTTCAAAAATATCCGTCACATAAATTTTCCAGGCGTGCTCAGTACTAGTCTTATAGGCGAGACTTCGCGGAACTTCCTGTATATGATATAGATTACCGAATATAACAGTATCTTGCTGTTTTGAAGCCGCTGAAGCAAGCCAGCGGAAATACACAGAACCATAGACGGGTGATTGAAAACGAGCTTCAGCCATATGTTCCAAGGATTGGTCCACAGTTGTTATAGTTGCACATATTTTAAATTCATTGTGAGGATTAGACAGCATTAAAGATTTTCCCCAAATCCCATCCTGTCCTGAAACAGTAATCGCTCTCTTAATACACTTCTGAGCTATAGTATTATATAACGTATACGTATTTATATTATAGAAAAATTAATTATGTTATACTTTATTTAATTGTACTCAATTTTAAGTCTTTTTAATAGATTTCTATTTAAAATAGGTACGAAAAGGTGTGTACATTATATATATATGTATATACATAAAATATCGCTTAATAAGTCTTTTAAAAGATATATGCATATAGTTTTCATTTTTTGCTATACAAAATTTAGAAAATAAGTAATAAAATTCACAATACCTGTCAGTCGCATTTCCTTGTACCATTTTGAGGTCTCATTTCCTGGTAGACTCAAGTAGCCCAGATCATCATCGAAGCTTATGAAGCTATCTCCGATCTTCGAACTGTCACATCGACTCCTGCCGTCTACATCGGTATAGTCAACCGGAAATTGGTAAATACCCCAACTCCAAATCTGATCTGGATACTGCAAAGTAGTTTCTAGACTTGCAGATATTTCCACCACCGTCTGATTGACCTGGTGAAAGTGAAATTCGCCATGGAGGCCATTCTGTGACACATAAGCAACCAAATTCACACTTAAAACTAGATTACAATGGTTAGACAAACAAATCAATCAAATATGTTAAAACAAATTTACCAAAAATAATTTGACTAAATACTCCTAATACGACGACGGCTAGGAATTTCTTCATGTTTCCAGATTATGATCGAATAAAATTTCTCATTTTGCCTTCCTACGCCGAACGCGATTTCTTGTGCACTAAAATTTTCGCAACACACAAGCCATCGTTTGCCTTTCTCAGAAATTGCGTCTGGAGAGTTCCGTATATGCCCGCAAGATCACTTCCTTTATCACTTTGCAATTTTTATATATTATACAAAATATAGACATATCCTATTTTTCAATCATAGTCTTCTGTTTTTAAGAGTTCCTTACGAATCAAACGTTTAGTAAATAAAGTAAACTAAAACACAATTAGGATGTTGATTAAACAGAAATGGGCAGAACATCAGAATTAAATGAAAAAATATCTTCCACTGACTTTTAATAAATTTATTTCGACTTCTCTTCTCCACGAGCACACCTTCATTGATACACCTGAAGGTGCTGAGAGAGAAGGTATCGTCTTGACCTCTATGTGCATGCTAGTGAGGCCGGTTAGTCCGGTTTGTGACGAAGCGTCTTCAGGGGAAGTTGTCAATGACTCTATCGTTAACGGTAAAATGAGTATGGAAAGAATTTAAATATTGAATCATTTCATTTAGGGACTGACTTCAATAGAGCGATCTTTGGTCTTCTAAATGTTGGTTATTCGCAGACTTTTTATTTGAGTTGAAGATCATAGCTTTGCAAATGTAGATAAAGCTAATATGGGGTAATCCTACCTATATTCACTTAAGTATGAATGAATTCCTTAAACATAAAGCAAAAGTGAAAATATAAACCAATTATTTTGTATGGAATCAATACTGAAATCTCAGAAACTTTCACAGTTTTTAGTTACAAATTTCGCGAAAACATTTCAGTTTTATACATTTAAATTTTAAAGTAGAGAAAAACAGCTCTACGTCTCTATAAATGATTTTATTATGCAATAAACGAAAGCTACTTTGTTTGTCTAAAAATACATCAATTAAAAAATAAAATTTTTCTTTTGTATTCTGTATGTACTTTAAACTGAATTTATATCTGTTGGGCTGTAATTAATATCTGTACTTCTTTCACAACTTATTCAATTCGTTAAAAATAATCCTATACCATGCTATCAGGTACTTGAGTCTTTTAATATCGAAAGAATTTAGTATTGTAGTACACTACATTGAAAATAAAACGAAGTTAAAAAAAACTCACTTTAGTCCAACAAAATCCACTAAATTAGAGAAAATATATAAAAAGACAGTCATAAAAACGCTTTGAAGAAACTATTATAAAATTTAAAGCAACAGAAATTCCTTGGCATGAAACATTCAGCATTATTTTTAATTCCATTAATAAACGATTGATGAACTATTTTCAGAAAACTCTTACAACAAATCCAACTATTATGTAAGAAGCGAGTTTATGATTCTTCCAAAATAATCTGCGAATTTTTGGCAAATTTCCTTGTCTGGTCCGCTACAGACGAGTGTCATAAGATATAAAATAATTTGGCAACTAACTAAGATGTAGAGGATCAGGGGGAAAACATGATTGATATTTAGTTGTATTTTTTTATATTTTTTTAATTTTTTTTCTCTTTTTTGAATTTTATGATACATTTAAATAAAAATAGCAACGAGTTGGTCTGTCGCCTGAGATACACCCCATAGAATTATCCTAAGTCGATACTTTCATGTGAACTGAACAATAAATGTATATACAATTAATAAATAATAGTACAGCGACACGTTTGAAATACAATCTGAGACTAGTTGACGACTGCGATGTGGCACGCGATGGTGGAACGAAAATAAAATTTCACCAAAACCCATTTTCATCTTTTATTTCAACGTTATTGTTTCGGAACTCTATTGTTCAAAGATGAGCATGTTATGCTTTTTTGTTCAGAAATGGAATTGATGACTGATGAAAAATATTTACTTTAAATGTAGAAATTTGTTGGCATGATCAATGGATGGTTTATGCAGCGGCCTCTTCCTCTTCTTCTTCGTCCTTGCCGGTCAACATGGCAATAAGGGCTTGTGTATCGATCATGTTCTTATCGTCGATGACCATTTGATCGTAAGCATCATCAACTTCATCAGCTGTGAATTTGTCTCCGTATGTCATAAGGGCTGCACGGAGTTTTTCACCATCAATTAATCCATTATTATCGAATGTTTTGAAGGCGGCAATCACAACTTCATCGTCATCAGTCGCACCTGAGCCTGCCATACGGTTGGCAAACAGGGACAACAATTGTGTGAAGTTGATTGGACCTGGGGCTTCTGAGAGCATCGTGTCCAATTCCTTATCTGAAGCTAGTTTGCCAAGAGAGTCGAAAGTGGCACGGAGATCATTCTTTCCAATGATGCCATCTTTGTCATGGTCCATAAGTTGGAAAGCCTGATTATTGTGAAAAGAAAATTTCAGTTACTTCTACTTTGTCTAATTTGAAATATTTGAACATCTTAGAACATATTTTCGAAATATTCTAGAACGTTTGAAAACGAAAACACATTTTGAACATTACCTCTTTGAATTCAGCAACTTGTTTCTGTGAGAACACAGAGAAGACACTGGATCCTTGACGCTTGGACCTCTTTGATCCCCTTGAGGATGCACGTTGTGATCCAGAAGCAGGAGCTGGGGTTGCAGCTGGAGCTGGGGTTGCTGCTGCAGATGCGGATTCAGACGCGGCCTCTGATGCGGCTTCGGAACCACCTCCCTCTTCCTTAGCCTTCTTCTTCTTAACCTTCTTCTTATCATCGGCCTGTTTAAAAAAAAAATAAATACATTTTTGAAAAAGTTCAATTCGAATCCTTAATATTTTTCGTAAAAATAAAATAATATTTTATTCTTACAATGTTTACTATAACTTTGGATATAAGTGATTTTTAATATTAAACTAACTATTGCGTCATTAAACTGCATTAGGATTTATAAATATAGATCCTTTTTGCTGGCTTAGCAATTTTTTCACTCATGTTATGTCATAAAAAGTATCGAATATCATCTTCTCCTAGATGCGTTACATACTCAGTCTATTATTAGAACGTGGTCGCGGGATCCAAAAATAGGACACATGCGCTAACACAATTTCCGCATAAAATCAGATTCTTTGTAAAAACGAAAAAAACTACTCGTAAGTATTGAACTTCGGCTTTAACATAATCCTTGATCTGTTCCATTAGTAGGCTAGGTGATATCCTTTCTTTTCAAATCACATAGACTGTTATAAAATGCACTTTTTCACAAACAATTACTTTAACGATTTGTGTTTCAATTATTATTTTAAAATTAAAATAAAAAATTTCTTCACTTTCACATAATCCTTAGTCCTTTTGCAAAATAATCCCATTATCCTCCCTCCTTACCATTTTGATGTGATTAAGTTGTGACGTCTAATTCGATCGAGAGGCGAAAACCAACTGACTAGTCGGACTGACTGATCTTCGAACGATCGACTCGGAACGAAGATTGTGCCGAGATTTAAAAGAAGAAAACATTTATCAGTTCACTTATACTAACACTCCTTATTTAGTAGGCAGTGTGTTCAGTCATTGGACCACGGCTAATTTTAACTTGAGTCGCGTTAATTCGCATACTAAACAATATACCATTGAAGCACTTTAGGGCTGGGCGAGAGCATAGAATAAGTGATCTCAGGTGTTCGTCACTATGGAATTCTACCTGCACGATCTTTGCTTGTATGTGGATATTTCAGATAAAAGATTTGAAGAAAATCCAATGAATGATCGTACATAATTTTCAATACAAAAAGAAAATTTTGAAAACTATATAAATTGAGAGGGAGAAAGCGTATAACACAACCTTAGGACTTTTCTCATTGGTTTATGTTCAGAAATTTAAATCGCTAATTAATAGGTTTGAATATTTCGTTATAATTCGACGTATAATTTCTGAAGACGTTTTCGATGTTTTTTTATACTTAATACTCTTTTTAGATAGCAAAAGCTAAACTTACTTCTCAACTAGATGTAAAAAATAAATAAAGTTATTCAAATGTCACCTTAAAAGTCTTCATACAATGCCAATAGTTTCGCAATATTTGACCAAAAATGTTTCTCAGTTAACATTCAAGGGTTGTTTTTAAATTAATACCTATATATACAAGGTCAAAAAAAAAGAATTGTTGACCAACATTTATCGATCGAAATTCAAGACATAGACAATTCAAAGAGTTGAAGTGCTTTGCATGTATGAGTATTTGAACAAATTCTTAGTCAACATACACCATTTCAAAATTATGTAAATACGAAGATTTTCAGACATGCCTCGCAAGAATTGGTCTATTTTTAACATGGCCGCTGCGTGGATATTGTGTTGCAGGCAGATTCGCTCGCGGAATTCTCAAAATATACATTTCAAATGTTTTCTTTTTTTCAATATGGAAATAGGTAATTTGGCAATTCGAAGTATTTTCAATACTGTCCTTTACGCATATCACGCCCTGTCTGTCGTCGACAAACGCATCCATCTCATGAAAACCAAATACCATCGTTTTTTTGGAATGTGGCCAAATGATTAATCATTAGTAACATATCAATCGAATCAAACTTCTTGTTTTTTGATATGTTGACTTATAAATTATCGATCTCAGCAATTTTGGCAGAGCTGACATATTACTTTATTTTAATTCATTCAATTTTCTATTCAATTTTCTTCTAAAATTTGAAGACAACAAATTATAAATTATTTGGTAAAATTATTTAAGAGTAAAAAAAAATCGCCGGCACGTTTTACAACAAAAATAATTTTAATTTTATTTCCGGGTGTTTGTTTATCATTTTTTTGCTTTGCATCAGTACAGACCTATCCTCATACTAAACCAATTTTCGATTATTTGTATACCTTTCTTGGTCCTTGAGTTTAAATAATAAATACATTTTGCAAAAGTCAAATTCCTGATATTGTTCAGTGCTATCATCTTAATTGATTTAGTGCTTGAAATATTTAAATATTTTTTTAGTAATGAAAAATATTAAAGACGTCTTTTACCTCAGTAATCAGAAATATTCAACTTCGATCAACACATTGCAAACACAAAATCTTAAACTATCTTACCTCAGATGAAATATCACTTATTTAAACTTTCATAAAAATCAAGCTCTAATCTTTTTTAAAAGGCGGCATCGTCCATATTATATTGATAAATATTTTAATGTAATTCCATGTTAAATTAATATAAATAAAAGTAGACCGAATATGTATGACCATAACCGATTATGATTTTTGTCAATTAAGTTTTGCATTAACAGCTTAATTCTTGGTGAAAAGCAATTACGTATATTCGCAGATTTAATTCAAAGGCATATTCAATGTTGCAGAAAAGGAATATGTCATTAAAAATTGTAAAAATCATAAGCATTTATAAGCCGTAGAAAATGACAGACATATTTTTTGAAAAGGTATTGGACATACTTTCAAGGAAAATTGTATGATTTATTACGTGAAGAAAATTATAGCGATCAGTTGATCTAACACCAAATAAAATATTTCAGATAAAAGAATTGCAAATGTGTGACTGATGTGGCTATTATCAGTCAGTGCAATGATTTTTAGCTCAGTATTATCGTACCGCAGTTACATATTTAATAGACGAAGAAATTGGACTTTTTTAAAAAATAAAATAAACTGAATCAACGCCCTTATAGTAGAAAGTTGGAATTTAACCCTTATTAGCTTCAATCTGCGGCTTCTCCCACATGAATAAAATTCATTCAAGGACGGGATAAAATATTTTTTACTTAATCTCATTATATCGTGCCAATCTGACCTTTAGCACAACTTCTTCGTAAGCCAATATTTTTCATAGTTTTGTATCGACAAAGTTCAGTCTTCCGCATGCCACAATTTTCTTTAAAGTATTTTTGAATTTTTTAATATAAAAATTGAAGACGTGTTTCAATAATATTTTAAACTATTTTTAAATTATTGAGATTAAGTGTGTAATTCGAAATACTTTTTCTTAACAGTTGGAAATTTTTATAACATTTTCTTGAAATAACGGTGGAAAGCTCTCGGAAAATTTTTACGTGAAATTGATGATTACGTTAAAATTATGATGCAAATATATGCATATATATTTTGTCTAGTCCACTTATGAACTAATTAACTTTTACTTTCTATAAATTCTCTTTATATTCCTTTAAATTCCGAGTTCCACTCTTTTCCATAAAGTCGATAATAGAAATTTTAAATAAATATAGAAAACTTTAGCTCTGCTTAGGGCAAAAAATGGAATAATAATTAATGGGCGTCATGACTTTCTGCAAAAATCAGTATAGTAACAATTACAACACAGTCTTCTAATATAAGATAAGCAGTTTTTAATCAAAGATGTTTTAATGCCGCTATGACGGAAAACATTGAAAGTGATTCTCCTTTTTTTTAGTGGTTTAAAATAATCCTGGCACAAGTCCATCACAAGTTCTATTTAATGTTAACAATTGCAAACGTGCTCTTCTTTAAGAATTTAGCGCATATGTGTGTAAATATATCACACACCTTTTTGATGCACCAATGCAAATAAAAACACAACGTTGACGCCTTCACCATTAAATGCAATAAAAATACATTTTAAAACGCTTTTCAGGTGCTGATTTAAAACGCTGGGTAATTTTTCTGCTAAATTATTTTTAACAACTGCAGTATTAGTCATCGATTACGTCTGATGTTTCGAAAGTAATTATTAATATTACACAAACTTTACAAAATACGTAATGCGCGATTATTGAATGCTATATGACACATCATGGTAAATATTTGTAAGTACAGGTCTCAATTTACTACGCAAGACAACCTTGTTGGATATTGGATCCGGCTTTCTACCCAATTCCAAAAAGAGAAAAGGCAATCTTGCCAAAATTTTTTTCAATTCTATGACATCATACGCATTGAATAGAATATTGTGAGCAGTGATCAGTTCAAAATTATGTACAGCCAGAAGTAAATTTTTAAATAAAAATAATCTTTAAATCAATTGTATTTATTAATAGTTAAAGAATAACAATTTCCGAGTTGAGCGAATCATTTAAATACGAATACCGTCAGAGCCTCTGGGTTGCGCATGCTACTCATAAAATCTTATAAAGTTACAAAATTCTCAAAATAAACTGCACGCATCCTCCTGAAAATATTTGTCTTATTACGAAACTCTGAAATATTTCTGCTTCGCAATGTCCGAATGAATGAGCATTTCGCTTTTTGTTTCTTTGGCTTAGTTGCTAACACTTGTCTCCTGGTTCGGTTTCCACAGAGCTTCTAGGCATCGGTTTTTTTCGGTCTATATCCAAAAATAGAACTTCCAACACGAACAATTGTGCTGCCCATTTGGATCTGAAATAAATCGTTTAAATGTTTATAATATGACCTTACGCTGGCGCTTACGGCTTGTTCAAAATCGTCAGACATTCCCATTGAGACCTGGACCTTATCAGGATTCAGTTGACATGTATCGCAGATTTCTTTGTGGCATTTCATGAGAGTTATGAAATCGGGATTGGGCCCATCCGAGGGGTCATGACCAAATTTTCCAACCGTCATCACTCCATCGACCTTCAAATTTGAAAGATTATCCCGGATATGCTTAAAGAGTGCTGCAGCCTCTTTTGGGTGCACCCCACTTTTCTCTGCAAGTTCAAGCAAATCAAGAGGAAGCAGTTAATCTTTCGGTATATCATTTTTTTGATAAATCGATCAAATTTTACCGGCTTCTCCACTCGTGTTTACTTGAACTAAAACAAGAAGTGGCTCTTTGCTTGGAATCCCAATACGTCCCCACGCTGAATTTAGGCTGTTTGCCAGCTTTTCGCTGTCCACTGTTTGTATCATGTAAAGCCCAGGTACTTTGATCACCTTTCAAGAGGAAAATAAATACTATATTTTTTTCTATCCCCTGGTTGTATACAAATGTAAAAGACACTAAGACGTTGCTTTCATATATCAGGTACTGGCGAAAATCTACTCCCCGTAGATTGCATTTCAAACCAATTAAGGAAATTAAGAACGTAAAAATTTCACAAGTCTAATGTTGAATTAGGCATATAAATTCACACTACAAAGGTCTATTGTAGACGTCATCACTTAATTTATTGCATAGACAGATTTTTAAATGAATGAAGTTAAAAGTCAATGCTAAAAGTTTTATTGTGTACATTTAAAAACTGTGACTGAACATAAAGCAAAATTTAGTGAGGTAACATTGTCAATAACAATTATTTATGTATATCAGAAGGGTCATTGTAATCTAAGCCGTAGGTTCCTAGATCTAAATTTATATTTACTCTTATTTAAATATAACAAACAATTGGGCCCGTGCGAATCCTTCGCATTTTGCAACCATAACGAATTTATTAAGTATAGTCTTATATGATGTGATAGAATGCCTGAATTCAAATAAACAACGTAAGTAGGGTTGAATGTTCTTAATATATTTTAAGAAAAGTATCAAAAATATTGGTTTATATAAATATGTCTAGCAAAAAGACCTTGAAAGTAAATTAGCATTGTTGATTGCATTTAAAAAATAATTTAAAATTAAGAGGGATAACTGTAGATATGTCTTGTAATATGAATTCTTGAATGTGTGCAGGAAATCAATATCAATACCACGTCAATAGCAAGCCGTTGCACAATTTCAATGGATCGAGGGAGCCGTCTCTGGACTCAAGAAAATTTTGAATTTGTACCATTCTGGCTTGCGAATTACAATTTGATTTAATTAAATCTTTATGTAGGTTTCATTAAATAGTAAAGTCATAAAACATGAAAATAACATGATTCGGGGATTACCCGTGTTGTGACATATAAAATAAGTCCTCATTTTCGTGGTGTAGTTTCCTTAATATGGGTATAAAAACGCTCTGAGCTCTTAGCGTAATAATATAAAAGAGGATACTATTTCAGTCAAGAAAAATGTGGAAAAATTGGCTTAGACAAATATTAAATATAATAAATGTCAACTTTCTCAATATGAAGAAATAATTGTCAGTGTTTTTTCAGTACAATAAATTAAAGTATTATATTTTTAACGTGCCAATTAATGCGCCTGCTTTATTCATTTTGAAATCAACAAACTTTGAATTTTAAAAAATGTTAAGAGGATATATACCAACTTTCTAGAAGCGTTACAGGAGGTATAATTTAGTGATAATTAGTACACATCCTAATACAACATTTTACGAATTGATATTTGTTACAATTTTAGCGTAAGCGGTATTTATATGTAAATTAAACAAAAATAGAAGGTGCTATATTATTATCTATTAATCTAATGTGAATTCGTCGATATAATAATGTTGAGTAAAGTAGGCAAATATATTACACTCTCTTCCTAAAAACCCTGTACAAAATCCTCTTTAATATGATGATATATTGTGTTAGACAAGAGTTTCTAAAAACTAATGTTATTACTATTTTATGTTATATATTATCACTAATTATTTACACACTATTAGTAAAAAATTAAAATTAGTAGTCTAATTGTTTACCTTAACAAATGTTAATCAGAAGGCAAAGTAAATAAATAAAACTAAGGAATTGATATGTGAGCAAAAAAATATAAGTACCAATAAAAAAGCAAGAGAACATTAGTCGTATTATGCTCCCTAATAAGCAAAAGTTGTACATTCAAAGATAATAATTCATTCAGCGGTAAAGTATCACCTAAAAATATTGAGCTATGAAAAAGTATAGCAAGTAGTTATATTGAAAATAAGAATGGAATTATCCCATTAGTAAAGACTGTGTTTTCAAAAATTTAGCATTTAAAATTCTATGAAATAATTGGACACTGCTTTACTTAACCTGTTGCGGTCACCGGGGGTCCAAAAGACCCCACCAGTTCTTTAAATAGGTACCTTTTAAAATTTATCTTCAAGTGAAACGTTAATTTTAGATAAGTAAACAGTTGGCTCTTGTAAAGAAGGCCTTTTCTTATGTTCATAAATTTTTATGAGGTGAAATCGCGAGTAATTTATAAACAGTAAAACATTTCCCGCATGAGGTTCCATGTTTTTGTTTGGAGGTTTGACCGCAAGGGCCGGAATAGATCGACCGCAAACAAAAATCCCAGAAGGACTTTTTCGCCTTTTAATATAATTTTCTAGATGATTTTATTTTACCTTGTTTATTTTGTTAGACTGCAAATGGCCTATCAAATGCCATTTGATATCCGGGCATTTCTCAAGTAGGATCGGATCATTTCCTTTGTCCACTAGTTCTTGAACGTAATTCTCCCCAAAATGTCTCTGGCCTATGGAATAGGCCTGTAGGATCATTTCAACAGGTTTTGTCTTGCTAACAGCAACCAACAGAGGTTTTGCAGCTCGGCTTTCCTACGATTAAAATCATCAGATACATTACAATTATTGACTCCGGTACTCCAGTTCACTGTTGATCGCCTGACTACAGCCTCATCGATCCTCTTCAAAACCGACAGCAAGCCACATTTAACGTTCGCATCACTCATAGTCGCTCGAATCATCAAAAAACAGGAAAAACCTTTCCAAATAACCAAGAAAACCACGGCTTTCCTTATCAATAGGAATTAGCTGGTGTTGGCAAATGACAGCAATCAACAGTCGCTGAATATGAAGGAAGGCGCTGAACTCGAAAGCTGAGTATGGTGTAAGTCTTCGATAAATCTACAAAACCTCAAACTGTGATCGGCCTTTATTGTCTTTTTTAATTTTCAAATACAAACAAAAACCAGAGCAAATTAATTACGAAATAATTTACCCTTTCTTCATTTATTTCCGTTTAACTCTAAGCCTTTAAAAGACATTATCAAATAGAGGATTTCGTTACTACAAATAATACAAATATCATGATCAAGTGCGAGTTTGTCTCGTGCACTATGTGCTTCGTACACGATTGATTGATTGATTATAAATTGAATTTAAATTTTAAATGCATTTGTAAAGCAGTACGTTAATGTTTATAATATTTTCTTAAAATAAACGTGCACCTCTAATCCCACTAATTCAGAAATAGAGAATAAGAGTTAGTTTCCAAGATTGAATACATATACATAATAAAACCTGTGTAACATAAAATTCGAAAAAAATCCTTATGCAAATATCCTTCAAATGATACTCGGCACGACCAAACACAAGAATTGTGTCCTGGAGTACCAAAGTAAGTGACCATCATCGATGAAAGTTATAATTACAATGTAACATCGTGTCGGATCGAATTTCACTAGAACCCCGATTATTGAAAGAAAAAAATTGATTCCATATACCACAGTGGTTAATAATATTACCAAAGCCTTTTCTGATCAACTCTTTCACACAGAAGAGAAAAAAAGCCCTCCAAAACATGACGTTTTGTTTAAATTCGAAATATCCAAATGACGAGAAAACTGCAAAAAAATACACATCACATGTTCGTTGTATTACCAAAAAATTTTTAATAATTGTCGTCAAATTTCAAATTTACTTGATCTTTATTTTCTTCATTAGAACTATTATTAAACGCCATTTCCATATTCAACTTTTGTGTTACTGCTTCATCACTGATTAACGAATCCAGACTTTTAAAGTTCTTTATATTCGGACTGCTGGGTTTCGGTAAACTGCTATGACTACTACTACCCACTTCTTTCTTGTCATATTCGATTGTATAGGGGTAATCCCTTTCACCTACTTCGTCAGGGCTTAGAAAATAATCCATGGGATTTGGAAATGGAGAAGGTGCAGCTCTTGGAATGCTGGGTGGCGAGAAAATTTGGGAATCTGCAATGGAAAGTTCATCCTATAAAGGGACATGTTTGTCAATTTTTTTATTTTCAAATTAAATGTCACAAACCTCTTCCTCCAACAAAAAAATGAGAAGAATTATAGTAGCAACGGCTAAAAAGACCCATACAGTCATTTGTTAAAATAAATAATTGAATTTAAATGCGAAATTTTTGACCGAAATGACAAATTCGCATAAAAAAATTTCAGTAGTCTGTGATTTTAAAAAGTCTTAAAATCCGAAGGAGTCCAAAGTTTTGGGAAATGCATGCCGTTCTGGCCGTTCCTGCAATTAAATTAGTCTTCTATGTTTTAAATCCAATAGTTTCTGTTGTTTTTCAAATATTTCGTTTGTGGTGGTATTTAGTATACACTAGAGCCGACTGGTCAATATTAGTAATTGCGATAATATGCATCGCAGCTTCTTTTGGAGGTGTAAGTTTCGTTTTAAAAAATTGTTCAAGATTTTCCATTTGAGATAATTTCATAGAGTCTACACAACGAATCAAATAACCATGCAGACAACACACCGGGATGTAATGAACGAAGTGTCCCTACTCAGAAATCAACCACACAGAAAATGGTTGCAACGACAAAAAATTGATTACCAATGACGAACCAACCAAAATAGAAACTCATACATGATTGCAGAAATGGCCAAAATTAAGGAACCTTAAGTTAAGTACATTTTTATCAGGTGTGTACCAATTCAAATTAAATAAAGTTAATCAAAAACTTATATTCTATACTGCCTGGCAATTAAGAGAAGATGTTACACCTAGGCCAACGTTTCATTGCATTCTCAGTTGTATTTATAAAATGTTATATCTGTACGCTAAAATTCTAATGAATTTTAATTGCTGTTGCTTCCCAGGTAAAAATGATGTTTTCAGTAGTGGATTACACTTCTGAACTTTAATAATTAGATAAGGAAGTTAATCAAATAAGAGACTAGAAAGACCTAGTTCTTTAGGTTTTTAAGGTTATGGAAAAACTCAATGATATCTTTCAGAGAATTTTAACAAAGAAATCCCTTTGAATTTTTAAGAATTTAATATGCTCTTTCTAAAAGCAACTATTAAAGAAATGAAATATCATCGATGTAACAAACCAAAGGAAAGAATTATTAAATTTAATGAACTTAAATAATTTTGTAGACCTGCATTTTATTCAATATCTATTTTACTCCATTTTAATAAAATTATATGAATAAAAAACCTAAGCAATCAACACACATATTTTTTTTAAGGTAAATCTTTTAATAAATAAGCCTGTATTAAGTGCATCTTTAAAAAGCCTGTGTAATTAAATTTAATTTAATTAGTAATTATTATCGTGCATTTTATATTTGTGCATATTTTATTATTTTATTATTTGTTTACATGATGCTCATAAATGAAATAAAATCTAATGAGTATATAGACTTATATCGCAAACTTTTAATTAAGTCTGTAGTTACTTAGTTAAATTCAAAACATGAAAAGTAAGGACGTGTTGTTTGTTAGTTATTAACCTTCTTCAGTAGTGCAAAATAACTGTAGGAAATGTTGAGAATCTACAAAGTAGAATGTTAGCCATATTTTTAAAAACTGTAAAATTTACATTACCGAACGAAACATGTTCAGATCAAATGTGTATAATTTAATCGCGTTCATTTTAATAGGTTTTTTAAATCGTAGCATAATCGTAAAGAATATCTTCCTATTGGACAAATTCCAATCATACCAGTTAGTATTGAATAGCGCGTGCGGAAGGTATTCACTGGCCGAAGTTATGTTATCACCAAAATAGCAAACTATAAAAATTTGCACCATTATTGCAAAGAAGTAACTTATTAGCATTGTGAAATCTACGAAATGCTCCTGGAAACTTATCTGAAATCAAACATTTTAATTCGAATTTATTGTATAACATTATGGCATGGAACTTGAATAATGGGACTGAATAACACGTAATCAAAAAGGTATCACTGTTTAAAGAAATGAGGTAAGCATACCATAGACAGTTGATAGAATGTAAGGCATAAAACAATCGCCGATGTTACAATTTGTGCAGTATATGGCAATTTCATAAGGTCCTCCAGATTCGATGCTAAATTTATAATATCTCTGTGAAAGGAAATACATTCGATAAGTCTTTTCCTGACACAATTTTCATCTTTCGCATTATTGCCGATGTTCTTCAAACGGTCTGATAAATAATCCAGTTGACATCGGACGAAAGTCAGTATGGCAACGTTCATTGTATCCAAACTCACGTTAAGGCAGCAGAATGTGCACATTGTGATGTACTGATGGGCATAAAGCGGAACAAAATATTTATTCATGTCAATAGGAAGGTAAGCCTTGGCCGGGAGTATGAAAGAGCCATTGAGCAACGGATATAGGCAAATTAGTTGAGTTGCTCCCCATCCGATACTCGTGAAAAAATTCCTCGCAAAAAGAGCTGTCTTCGCACCTTTTCGGAAAGCCTTTCTCTCGGTAGCTTTGGTTGGCTTAAACTTGGGATCATGAATTAAATTCAAAAGATAGTCGTATTTTTTATATTGACGATTTAAGCACAAATATTTCACGAATGCCGTAAACAGTGTGGTAAAAAGAAACAATACGTCCGATACTTTGTTCAAGTCGCCAAGATTATTTAGAAAATAAAGTAATTGATAAAATAGGAAAAATCCGACCCAAATTACTAGAACGTTAACCAGCTGAATGTTGTAAAATACTCTTTGCCACAATTTATCTCCCGCCGGCCATAATCCAAAAGCACAGAAAAAAAATCGCTGAATCTTATATAAATCTCTAGATAGTTTTTCAACTTCTGCTTTTTCCTTTTCCATTTCTTTGAGATAAACTTAATATTCTCCTCAAACAAACACTTAACAAAAATATTCAAACGACTCGAATGAAGAAATTCTCTAAAATGGTTTCCCTTAAATATCAAGGTACGTTTACAACTACAACAAAGTCACATATGCTTTCTCCCAACCTGAAATTATCGAGCAGAAGTTAATCAATTAGATCAACTTTGAACATTAATTACAGTGCTTCGGATATTAGGAACTTTATAAAACAATTGAATCAAGGATAAGCATTTTGCATAACTAGAATTCAATTACTTATTATCGAAGGGGTATACGTAACTTATCTATGAAGATGGTTTTGAAAATTTAAAAAAACAATTCTTACCTTCCTATTCATTCTATTTTTTTAAAAACAAGGAAACAAGTGAACAATAATAGCAAATAGTTTTTGAGGTTTAATGTAAAAAACAATGTATATTCATAAAATTATAAAATTTCTATAAACGAATTCAAAACTTTATTTTATTATTTTCTGAGGATATTAGCTTTTTTCCATTTATTGGTTTGTATGTTTGTCCCTTTAATTTTTCCTCTTGTACGTGTTTTATTTTATTTTATTTTCAGGCTTATTCAACGTACCAATAAAATTTATCTAATTATTTATTTATAAATTGGTAATTTTGAATTTTTGCATAGACAAGATCTAAATAACCATAAAAGACAATTTCGGTCTTAGAGTACGTCATAAGAAAAAATAATAGAAAAAAAAGAAAAGTAAACATGATGAAAACTTCTTACAAAATTTTCTTCCCAATTGCCGATTCTGCAAACCAAATCTTCGTTTCGGTTTTAATTTTACATCAATGTATAATAAAACGGAAAATTTTGTAATTATGCAATTACTAAGACCGCTTAATGTGTAATGGGTAGAAAAATTCAAATCTGGAGGTATCACAAAATACCTAAAATATCCACTTAATGTGTAACAGTTTAAGCGAAACTAAAATCAAGACAATGACCCCTCTCATATCCTCAACTAAAATAACGGAATCATAAGAAACACCTTCAGTGAGGAAAGGTTGAAAAAATCGCAATTCGTGAAGCAACTGCTATCGGTCTGTCGAAAAAGCAAACTAAATGAGATGCAGCAGGGAGATGCTGCGAAAAAACTGTCATATTTAACTCATTAGTATTCGAGTCACATGTAACATTTTCAAAGCCTGAAATCTCCGAAGATTTAAGATTTGTGACTCAAGCCTCTGAAGCCGTTGTCCACAGAGCTTGGTGTCAAGACAGCGTGGCCTTTTCGTATGCACATCGTGGACACAGGCCGGTTGCATCAGAAAGAATGAATGATTGCTTCCAGGTTCGACAAAATAAATGGACGTGCATCTTGTCTCATTTGCGACCTAAGAAACTCAAAAAGATTATGTGAAAGTTTGAGTGATCATTAGGATTCTTGTCCCTGCGAAAAACATGTCATCACCATCGACATTCGACCTTGATTATGAAATAGTATTTAAGCAATACAATAATTTTTTTAAAATCTGTCCTGAGTCACGCATAATTCAGATTTCAGTGCCACTTAACTGAACGTGCTTCTTAAGATACAGCGCTACTGGAAAGATGCTGAAATTTCTTTCCAGGTAAATTTATGGGAGTGCAATTTTCTCTAAAGAAAACCATACAGAAAAAACAACACGTGACGGCGAAAAATGAGGCAGTTGACTTTAAATGCAAATATTTGTTATTGAACTTAGGATGCTCTTTAATTGCAATGCAGCGTGCATTTGATTTTAGACGAAGGAGTATAATTTAGCCATTTACATCGATTGAATCGGCATAAGCGGGCATTTTTGGAAAATTTCTTGGCTCGTTATTTATCTTGATAGCACCTGCATGAATAAGAAAGTTGCGACCTTGGCGCAAGACGGGCGCCGCTTCGCACCGGTTGCGAATCATCAGATTAACGAGCTTACATATATTCGGGTTTTTAGCCACGTTAGGTAATCAGGTTTTCTGGTGGGTATAAAATAAAAGACGGATAATTACATTAACTTGGTATAATTAATTCCATATTAGGTTTAACTTTTGGGTAATATGTTTAATCTCACGCACACAACAGGAACATTCTTTAATTCTAAATCTATAAATAAAGTAATTACAAAACACACCAAAATGATCACTACGAAAACGCAATTGGTTGGCTAATGAGACATAAATATTCCTTAAATACTTATATTCATCGTGAAATGCTTCTCTTAATGCTTTTTATCCTGAAGTGGATCAGGGTGAACAGCTAATTGTATTGTATAAAAAGATATTTAAGACTACAGTGTACTATGTAATAAAATGCACTATTGCAACTATTCCTTCTTATCGTAAAAATTTGAATTTTCATCATATTCTTCATCACCATCGTCTGGCAATGGAACTTCACTCAGATGATGTCCGAATTCTGGATGACTTCCGTCTCCGCATTTCTCGACTGTTCGTTTTATAAGCTCTTTTGAAGGCTGTTTCAGATCATAAGCCCAGCCAATTTTTGCAAAAAGATCAATCCAAAGAGCTGTCACATTCACCGAATATTTTCCTAATTCAGCTGCCTTGTAGTCCCATGGAAATACATGATGATAATTATGCCAACCTTCACCCATTGCCAGAATAGAAACCCATAGATTCTCACTAGGACTGATTCTCCTGTAAAGATTTATTTTGATTTTTTAAAATTTGTATGTTAATGCCATGGTACATGAAGTGAATTTTTTAGGTATATTTTAAGAAACGTATAAAAACCCGGATATTAATGATTAAAGAAATCATAATAAACATTGCTAATATATTAGATATACTCGTGGATAATTAAGACTGCAACAAACATCATATGACACAATAATTGTCATAAGAAATAAAAATTGACTTATATGAAATGATCTCACGATAGATGTTTCCATTTACCAGACAACTTACCTATCATATGGTCTCTTTCCCCAAAGGTGAGCAGCACTATTTACTGACCAGGTGAAATTCAGTCCGCAGACATACCTAAGAACGCACTGGGACATGAACGCATAGTAGAAAGTCTCTCCCCAAAAGTACATGGGAATGGCCGTTGGAATGATAAAGCAAATCAGCAGCTTCATCCAAAGGAAGTGTTTCTGATGAAATTGAACGACAGGATCAGCCAACACGTCACTCATATCAATTTGGTTGCCCCTTCTTATCACCTCGGGATGTTTGTACATCATTAGCCAGCCGACGTGTGCGAAAAAGAATCCTCTGTTCGCATTATGCGGATCCGCATCAGTCTCAGAGAACTTGTGATGTACACGATGATCTCGAACCCAGTCAAACATCGTGTTCTAGAATCGAGCACAATGGAATAAAAGTTAACAATCAAGGCAATACACAAAGCTATGAGGTTAATTAAGAACTTAATAACTTCCGTGAATAAAAAAGTATCCAAGTGGATTAAGAGAAGTCGTAAAAATAATATCGTAAAATAAATAAAACAGAGCTTAAATCGTGCAAAGATCGTATAAATTTTTTCAGATTGAATCGACGAGACAACAGATTTTAATCGAAGTATTATTATCATTAGAAAATGTTCTTTTAGTTCTTCTTCAGTGAAATGCGGCGCAACACGTAAAACTTCGAAGAAGTCTTCTTATTTTCTAGAGAAGTATGTATTAAACTGTGAAAGGTTGTACTTAATATTCTCAGGTGAATAATTGCGCTACCTTTATCAAATTTCAAAACACAAAAATATTTTCTAATAACAAAAATTTTAGAATCCTATACGAGATCTTCATAAGGTTTAAAACATGAGTACAATTATGTTACTATGCTAAGATTTTATTAAAACGACTATAAAAATTTAGGCCATTGATTTTGTGAGAAAATCAAAAAATACAAAAATTAATTTCAAAGAAAAAATCTTCGTTATTCATTCAGAAATTCAATTCTGAGGAACGTACTAAATATTTGGCAAAATTCACGTTATTAATCTACTCAATATTATAAAGTTAATAACTTTTCGAAAATTTGGAAATTTATATTCTCGCAATAAGAAAATCATAAATTAATTATCGGGGCAAATACTAGCACTAGATGTTAAAAACTTCATACTGTTTATTATCACCAATTTATTCGACAACATTTGGCACGAGTCCTAAATATCTATTTAAAGTTTTATCTTTTTCCTACCGAAATAAAATTACATCGATTTCTATCATTTTTACTTATTCAATTTTTAGATCACTTCAAAGAAAATAAGAAATGACCTGCCACTTTAAAAATGTTCCTGCATTTATTTTTATTTTTTGCAACAGAAATTTCTATAAAATAATTTGTATATAATTTTAATAAGGTATCATAAAAAATTTCTGTCGCATATAAAAAAGTACATTGTAATAAAACTTAAAAAAAATTAAACAAGAAAAACTTTGTTTAATTAATGTAAAATATTTTTTTCTTATGTCTATGCTAGGCAATTGCGCATTACTTATCTGCATTTATTAGTCCGAAATAGAAATTTAATGGAATTGTTTTTGTAAGTATCGATGTCTAATCCTGTGGGTTGTCCACATTAATGAATTTATAATCTTATAATCATAGCATACAAAATGACACAATGTGTTGTTTCATACATTCTTTTATTTATTAAGTTTCAATTACCTTATTTAAAGTGTATTTTTTTCTACCGCTCCCTTCCCTGAAGTTATATCCTTTAAAAATGACTTTAAGGATATTTCATCGTGTTTTATAAAATTTAAACTAACTTAAATGAAAAAGAAATAAGTGGAAGAACACACACAGCTAAAATGTATAAAATACTAATCCGTTACAATCAACATAAAGAGGAAATATCGCTGTTTTTTACTATTCCCCCCTAAATTGAAAATTACGAAACATTAAAAAACTACGGACTGAAATAGTTATAGACTCATTAATGCGAAAAATCTTTACCTCGGTTTAATACCAACTACAGGATTAGTCAACAGAGTTATCAAGTCAAATAAGAAGCCATGTTTTATATTCGCAAAATAAGTCAATTCTTACCTGGCCAGCCATAGAAAAGCATGTAATTAGAATGACTCGAAGAGGCAACTTTGCTTTGAAGGCTCTGTGTGTCCAGAACCTGTGAGCTCCTCCAGTAATGCCGAATCCACACATCCCGCCGGTGAAAAATGCTGCAAAATCATTTATTTAAACCTTTGACTTTATATATCAAATTAATTACTAGAGGAAGTGAACAACGGCAATAAATGGGTAGGACCAGGCGGCAACATCAATGCAATTGATAAAATCGAAGGGAAAGTTGGACACTTATAATTAATAAGAAAATTTCAGATTTTGTGTCACAACCGGCACATATCAGATATTTTCAAACATAAGCGATCCGCAGAAAAGACAACAAAATTATCGTGTTTTTGCATTGCAAAACTAACTCTTGTGCAACATTTTGATACAACCGCGCGCTGCTCAGGTTCATGGTCCTCCAATGTCAAAGCTAGGCAGCCGATTTTGGCACACGCGGCCTAAACGTTTCCTAAGATGCATGCGATTAAAATTTAATCTAAACATCGAGCAGGTAAGCCTCGTGCAGGTAACGTGACCGAAGTCTTCGCTGTTTATATCAGCCAAGAAAATTACACAATTAAAATATTCATCACTTCTCTCTATTTCGAAAGGGAGAGTATCGCGATTCTCCGAAGCTAAGATGTACGTTGGAAACAGCAGTGCAAATAAAACGCGAGATCTCGCACAAGATTTCCAAAAATCCTTTTAAATATTTTTCGCGGCTAATTTTATCGTCTCGTAAGCATGGAGAAAGTTTAAGAAACAAAAATTAGTCCACTTACCCCACAACACCGTGTACAGGTTTAGATCCTTCAGTTCGGTTGAGACGATCGCATAGACGAAGAGCAGGTGAATTAGGCCGATTTGAATAACCTTATCCCACTTCAGAGGTGCCTTGAATTGGATTCCGAGAACATTGTCACCTTTCCAATTCTCGTAAACATTAAGCTGTGTCTTTCCCGAACTTCGAACTTCTCGGTACGCAGGAGTGACTGTTGCGGAGGATGTCGCGATTTTTCCATTAGCATTATTGTTTTGATCGGAAATTTCACCATTTGATTCACTCAATCCATTATCATAACTACTGTCCACGAGCATTGTCTTGCTATAGTCATTGCTCGGTAAAACTGCCTTTGAGGCCTCCACGCGTTCTGACTTCGACAGGTGTCCCATCTTAATCTTACACTTTTCCCCAGCAGATGTTTTCAGCGGAAGAAGGTGGTTGCTTTCCTGCTCCTCGGTCACTGTGATTTGCAAACGAAAAACGAAACAAGCAAATTATGGGTTACCTCACTGAAATCACTTTCTTTCTTTGAACGTAATAGCACTTTTTTTGTAATGAAAGAAACGAAACGCACAGAGCGAGAATTTCAATTTCGGATAGCGAGACTGATGGCTCCAACGACGTGAACCGGACGAATAGACAGTGTAAGACTAACAGACTAAGACACGACGACAGGGTCCAATTGTCTCAAAAACGTCGAAGTCACAAAAGAAGTTTGCTATTTGTCGTTTTTGGTCTAGTGGCCGAAAGTGTTCGCGTACTTACTTGGCTAAAATTAATACATGTTTGCTTTCACTTTGCATAATTCCCGTTTGTATGCTTAAACTGTTCAAACAAAGGTCCTACGCTACACCTTTATGCTACTTCACTCTATTGACACTCATTAGGTAATGACTATCGTTAAGGTTTCGAACCGTCTTGGCGGCGTCTTCAAATCTGTTGCTCTTCTCCCGCCGTTCTATTAGATAATATATTTTTAAGTATCCACTAGTATTGTCAACAACGTGCTTCAGCGGTTTAAACTCGTTTTCTAACTCGTTTCTGACTTTATATAACTCCTACCACGAGTAAGTGACCCTTGAACGGCTTTTGGGGATCCGAAGTGTCCACCAACCCGCCACCATCGCCTCATCACTACCATCAACATCACCATCATCATGATCATATCATCACACCATCGCCTTTTCTTCAGAGCTTTCATATAAGACCCACTGGTTGTCTCATAAGAGGGCACTCATTTTCGAAGCCTTGAGATCTCGCTCTGGTGTGAACACGCCTATTGCGTTATCCACTGCTGGATTTTTGAAGTGGCCGAGTGGACAACATTTTTCAACGTTCAATTTCATTAGGATAACCGCTCACAACAGCGAAATGAACGTAAATCTGTCGGAGGTTTCACTTCCTTCCGTTTGTGATGAATTCAAACCCTTGTGTTGGTAACATACAAACGCTTTACCTAAAGGGCATTTGAAAAAATTCACTGGAATTCGAATTTAAATAAAAAAGAATAAAGTCCAAAGGGGATAAATTGACATATTCTATTTTCATTATATAACTATCACTTGTGGTACAAAAATTACAGAATTCGTTCTTTCGCACAACTATTTCCCAGCATGTCTTAAAACGGTCAAAATACACAGGTCTGGACCCATGTATAGTATAAATAATTCCAGACACAAATGTTAATTACATCTTCTATTAAGGATCCTTTTACCTATTGGATACACCTTGTTTCCTCATTTATTCGGCTTGTATACTCACTAAATGGATAATATTCCACGTTGTAGCCATTAATACGTCATAACTATCCAAGGAAACGTGAATAATAAATATAATTCTAATTAACTGGAATATTTTTAATATGTCGCACATGTCCTAAATTTCGCATGAATGAATTTTTTAAATAAAATATGTTTAACCAAATTAGAGAAATTACTTAAAAGATCACATTCGCAATAAAAAACGTGCTCTAATTTTAGATAAAAGCTAAAAATCGTTCAATACATTTTTTAGTACAAATAACATTAAAAAAATTGATCAAAAGAAAAGAACAACAATAAAAAGATATGTATTATCTCACAACACCTTTAACAGACAAAAGGCGTATTAAACAAAGGAGCTGAGCTCAAGCTTTTAGATTTAATAATGTCTTAGACATATAAAAGAGTGTATATTTAACAGGACCGATAGCCTGAAACCTACGCCTTTTAAATCATGTTTTTCTGGAAATTTTACGTGATTTACATAATACCTTGCCACGAGCTAAATTCTGGTTTTTCTAAAAAAAAAAACCTTCATTTTATCATTTTATTCCTCCACAAAATGTTCTAATACACACGAATTTAAACGTGTGTTACTACAGTCTTTAATAACGAGCTATAGAACAGGATCCGTCAAAAACAGAAGCGTTCATTTAAACCTTTAATAAAAATAAAAATAGATATCGAAAAGGTAAAGAGTTTGTTAAACTCTATTTATCGACTAATTGAAAGTAAAAAAAATATATATATGATATGATTATAAAATAGTACAGTTAAGTTTTACGAAAGTCCTTGTCTTATTTATTTCTAATCGCATGTAATTTTGCATACATTAAACATATAATGATTCTTCAACTAGAAAAGCACCAGTCTCTTAAAAAAACTGACAGAACTGGAAAGTTGGAAATAACTCTAGGTAGTTCTAAATGCTAAAACATAAAATTCGGACATCTTAACAATCAAAAGAGATGGCCAGTTTTATCTTTAATTTGAATGCAGACTATATCTATAAAAACTTATGTTTTATATTTGCGATAATGCGAAACTATTCGAAGGTCATGCTATTTTCATTCCGACGAATTCGTGATAATCTGTGTCGGTTTTAGAAAACATCTATCAAAACTAGATGAATATGCTGAATGATTTATTAGTAGGAAAGAAATAACATACACATTTTTGATAGCATAACAGGCGAAATAAATGAGCGGATTTTGAGCAACAATGGCAACATAGAATAGTATGGTGTTGAATACTTGAAGTTGCAATAGTGTAATCAATTTATAAAATTAATTTGACAATGCGCTGTGATCGCTCAATTCGAACTTTCCATTCCATTTCCTTCTCATTATTTGTTACTTTATGAAAGTGAACGGGTTAATTGGGAGCATATGTCCGTATCAACCTTGTCCCCAAGAGGTATCACCAAAGACGTTTCAGAGCTTATGAAATATTACTTCCTTTGATTGCACCGTGTATTACAAAGGTCTTGGGCCTAATGATGCAGTAACCGTATTTGAAAAGTTTCATACAATAGAAACTTTTCAAATTAGATCGCGAATGTGGTTCAAAATCATTGTAATAAAAATGTTAATCAATGAAATTGAAATGATGAAAATTCAGTAAATTGTTATTAAGACTTTCCTTTTCCTAATATCAGTCAAAATTCTAGGGTCAATCATATTTGCACGTGGACTCATTTTAAAGTTCAAGTTTTGAATTTGCTAAAATTTCCAATTTTTGTTATTTTTTATAAATTAAATCTACATATGCTAACCTCTTTGCTCTACCGGCTTCTATTTATAGAAATAATATCGAGTTAGGTGGAACTGTTTAACATAGCAGCGTCACACAACTTGTATAAGACTTCTTAAAAGAAATGCCTTATTATATTTATTAGAATCTTTCACCGTCTATACCTTGTTAATAAATAACACTTTAATATATTTAAATTTAAAATTCATTCTACCTATCTAAGAATTAGTTTTTATGTTTAATGTGTATAATTCATTACTACCACTCAAAGTAGAAAAGTATGTCTTTTTCTACAATAAAACATTGCATAAGTTTCTAAAGTATGTCTAAGGAATTATTTTTATTAAAAAGGTAAAACAAAATACCGAGCATTCCATAAAATTAGGAAATATTTTTAAAATTACATTTCCTTAACGCTATTAAATTCTTAAGTAAAAGATGAAGAGAAAATGTAGGCACCTATATATAAATATTCACAGGTATTAATATTTATTCAGTTTTATCGATACTACAGCTCGTGTCGAAAATTATATAACGAAATAAAATATTTTATTTGAGCAATAGGTAAACCGTCATACGGCTTTTAAATTTCTTAAACTCCTCATTAGTTCAATTTTTTATAGTCAAATTCGAATAAAATTTTCGTAAACCAAACCTGGAGATTTTAGTTTAGCTAGTCATTTTGTATATTCATCCGAATTATTTTATACTCTACATTGAGATAAAATAATAATAATAATAAGTAAAAAATTATAGCTTGAAATTATAAAATTTGTGTATGTTTTTTCTTCACATTTTCTATATCCTTAAGATTTTTCCACAATTCGTATTAAAAATGGAAATATGGAAAAGATCAAGAGTAACTGTGTAAGTTTAATAAAAACTCATCATTGGCTTTTCACATCATTACAAAACTTTCTATTAAATCATTCCTTATTAAATCATTTTTAACATTGCCGTAATCTTGCAAACAAATTATTTCCGTGAAAATTTTTTTATACCAAAATTTTGAAATTTTGTCAAAACATATTCACACTGATTTAAATAATGTATTCGTAAATTGTGTGTCTTATTTTAAGGCGAAATACACGAAATACGTAAGCAATATACACATAATAACAACTAAAAATGTTTGCATAACAATTTAATTAAACATATTAAAACGATTTATACTATTTTGATTTGTTATAACAAAATTTCGGAAATAATAATTCTTTGAATGACCACATTATTTAATTAGTTAGTTTATTTAGTAATTTGTACTTAAATAAAGGTCAATGACCTAACACATCCATAAATTAAAATTAGCTCTTGTAAATTGCAAATACGATAACTTAATTGAAATGAAATCAAATTTTTTTTCTACTACGACATTTAAATTGATTGTGATGTGTTATGAACCAAGAAGACTAAATCGAAGGCTAAAAACGTGCGGATTGAAGTCAATAAACCAGCCACTAAACATAGAAACCACACATTCAGCACATATTTACTGATACAAATGTCAATATTTTGGATATGTTTCGGGGAATGTCCAAATTGTCACATAAAATAAATTACTTCTAGATTATCGATACAGGTTTTGGTAAAAGGTAGAAGAAACAACAATGGAATTAAACACATCTACAATGAAAAATGGCAAGAATGCCACTTGTTTTCTTAGCATTTACAAAATTGCAAAATTTTTAAAATGTGGATATGATAAATAAAAGAAAAATAGTTAGAAATAGCTTTACCTCATGTTTCCCCAGATGTTTATAAACTTTATTTACTTGTGTGTTCTTTGTATAAATGTAAATTTGATCTATGTTCCGAATATAATTTTATGCGCGCTAAGTTGCGTTTTTATAAAGGTACACGCATAGTCATTTGAATATTTCGAGTGTATTAACATTTTATAGATCTTTTTTATTCGATAAACTCTGATAATTTTTTTATATCTCCTCTTATAGAATGCAAGAAAGATCTATGAAGTACAAAATTTTTCTTAGTTGTCGTGGGTTTATACAGATTCACAGTTAAATATAAATTTTAAATATTTTCCCATGAGCATTTTTAAGCATCTTTTGAGAAGAACAGACGCACGAATATAAGTGTTGATGATCAAACATGTTATATCTAAGTAAACCGAGGTGTGTAAACTCAGTATTGTTTTAGAATTGAAGAAAACTCTAAAGAAACGACGTTTTAATCTGTTGACATCCAGAATTGATGAATGCGATGGATCTTTCCCCTTTTCCTTAGGAAGCTTTTAATATTATTTAGGTATAAAGATGCCTACCTTTGAATTTAATTTTCACTGCTGCAATTATTTGACTATTGCATAATTGATTTTTTTTTATTATATTCACCACAAATTTAAGTGTTCGAAAGTATTTATTATTAGAAATTCATACGAGAAATTCATACGATTTTTTTTACAAAACTTAATTTTTAACTTTACTGTAATTTATTTTTATAAATTAATTATATTAAAAATTTTAGAACGCATTTACGTTTTAAGTTTGGCTGCAGATATAAAACTGAAGAACTTCAGCGATATCTAGATCGATCTAGTATTTATTCTTTAACTTTAACTTGATTAAGGAAATAATTTTTTGTAAAAATTACAGATACACATTTGCCTTTGAACAAGGGAAACTTAAGATATTCGACTTTTTGCACAAAAATTTGAATAAAAATGTTAAAATAAAACATTTTATTCCAACGTACACAGAATTTCAAGAATTTTAAACATTAATTTTTCAATGTATGTTAATGAAATGTGAAAATTCTTGATATTTAAAGTGTTCAATATTTAAAATGTAAGACTTTGTTTCTTATCTGTAAAGAATTATAAGTAAAATATGTGCATTTTGCAATATTGTCCTCAAAAAATACTTTAAATGCTTGTGATTAAAAATGGTCCGACAATAAAATGAAATTACATGTCTTACTTCCATGGAACAGAACTAAAATTAAGTTGGTGAAACCTTTACCTGCAGTTTATAATTGAAATGTTGTAAAAACAGTACAGGGTTCAGTATATTGGTGCAAGATTTTCCTGCAAAGTGCAAAGTGCTTCTCTTTAACTGATTAAAGGTAAACAATTTTCTGACTTTTACGTTTTGTAATAGCAACTAACGAGGGCTAAGTTTGTGTCATTGAGATTGTGTGCTTAAAAAACAGAGTGGTATACCACGAAAAAGACAGCATAAGTAAACACATAAATTGTCTTTTAAAAGTGCTTCGACGTACTTGAAATTTCAATTAAATCTCTGAAAGTAATGACTATTTGTATATTTTTAAATTTGTTTCTTAACATAAAAGCAATATAAGCTTTATGCAAAAATTTCTTTTGATATCTTTACTTTTCTAACTGAGATCACAAATTACGCTTTACAAAACAATTATAGAAAACAGAAAGCAAAATATGTGCTTATATAAAACGTTTTAAGATAAAGGACATCCAAAACTAATAGTTTATCAAATGAATAAACAAGAAGGAACTTTTCACAACTCGTGGAAATTATTACGCAATTTGAACTTACTTTTAAGTAACCTTTAATTTAGAGGACGTCAACTAGGAAATGATTTTTGCTCTTACAAAATGAAGAAAAAGCAAAACAATGAAATGCACATGAATTAAGAAATAAACACAATGTCTTTTATACAAAAAATGATTTTTTTAATAAAGTCTTCCTTTTTATCACAGACGTAGATGTCATTAAGTGCAGATTTTTACGTAATATAGTTGTTTAAAACATCCAAGTTTAGTTCAGTCATTTTCAGATTAAGGATATTTTTAACTATAATTGAAATTAAAAGCATCATGTCTTTATATTTGCAAAAACGTGAATTTTTACCTCGTGAACTTATGGACAGAAAAATGTCAGTAAATCTCTTGATTTTGATTTACAAATAAAGTATTTATTTATTAAGGGCTCTTTGTTGTTTAATTACGAAAATATACCCATATGTGAATAATCACCGTTTATGCCTAAAATAAAATTTCCTTTAAAATTCAATGCTTACTAAACGTTAAAACTTTAAGGTGTTAATATAGGGTAATTATGTTTTTAACTAAATTTATAATTTAAAAGCATACAACGAAATATATGATTGAGGACATTTACCTTGACCTAAATTTCAGTTCAAACAGAAATCTTTGTAGGTCAACTTTTTTAAAATAATCACATGTTTTTTAAAAAGCTACTACTAAATGACCAATTTAAAGCACTACCTAAATATGAAAATGATTAACTAAGCACAAATTAAACAGCCCAACTTGCACCATTTTTAAGGATAACAATAATATTTCATGATGTCGCAGCAAGTAATTCACTTGACTGCTGATTATGACGATTCAGTCATTTTCTGCCATCAATCGAGGACTGATTGCTTAGTGCAGTATTCTGAGTAATTAGTAGTATTGCAACATAAGTCAAACTCTAAATACGTGAAGCAAAAGTAAGCAAAGTGAATTTTGTGCTCGAATAGGCGAATTTTTGACCAACTCAATTTGTTGAGCAAAATTTATTTCTTCAATTATATTTTTGGTAAATCAATTTTCAATACAGGTTGCTTTCCGAATACTAAAATTTAATATTTTTATTTTTGTTATTATATAGTGATAATTTTTATTCTCGCTCTCTGGTTCGTTACACTGCTGTGTCCGTTTCACTCAAAAGAAAATTTCAATTTCTTAAAAAAAAAGAACAAAACACTTAACTGTTTAAATTTAACATCCATACCAAATTCATGTCGTAGCGCTCAATTAAAATTTAGATACTAATTTTAAAAGTTATTTTTTTTTTAGATTTCAACTATAATTTCACTTTCTTTTCACAATATTAAAAATATTAATAAAGTTGATAAGACAATGCAGATCCGAATCGATCTAAAAACCGACTGTTTCTCTCCATTGACACTTTTGTAAGTGAATTCAACTTGTGAAATTGGTTCCATCAGCAAATTTGGTTTTTGCTCCACTCAGCATACTTTTACAGCTTCAAGAATTGCTTAAGGTCTCGAAATATGTCAATAATAAAATATACGAGGTGAGTGGTCTACAATGAGGTTACCTCTGTTGACCCTTATGCTGTTGTGCTACATTTCGTCGGACGTGATTTAGATTCGCATTTTTCTTAATAGATAGTATAACGTCCTCTTGTAAATGACCATTAAATGGGATAGGAAGTAAAACACTGCTCCATTTTTTAGCAAATAGGCTTACAAATAAATTTTGAAAACGCGATAAAGTGTTTCATATTGAATTATTATACTGTCCAGTTTTTAATAAACTTCAAGATTTCATTTCAAAACAATTCTTGTCCAGCATTTTATATAATATTTTTGAAGATGTAGGATCTTTTCAAACTTATCTATTAAAATGACAAATGATAAAGTGATAAAAAGAGAGTTTTACTAACACTGCTATTTTGTCATAAATCTTAGCTTTTTTTATTGGTTAAATATTTGTGCTCTAACTCGATCCACGGTTTCCTTTTTTATATTATACAAAAGCATTAGATTTGATCATTAAAATCAAGAAGGGGATAATAATGTTACATCACCGTATTAAATTTGTTTTTTGTTGTTTTTATGTGAAAAATTTGTCTAAGCCCTTATATAAACTATCATATTAAATTTAAACATTTCGAATGCACTTCTAAGAGCTGTATAGCAACTTTATCCGTTACGTTTATCTGTTACGATTAGGGAAATTTACGTTTGATCTTTTAAATTAATTTCACCTTATGCCCCTAAAGTGAAAACTCATTCAGACATTCTCTTTTTACGGCGCTGAAGCGTCGGTGCAAATCAAATCAAAGTCCGGTATTCTACGTGAATTTCAATATTGGCCGCCTAAAATTACCCATTTGTAGCGGAAGTACACTTTATTTCAAATACGCATAATAAGTACTTGCAGACACATCACAAAGGTAAACACGCTCAAACGAAATTAGCAATTTAATTTTAAGAATGGTAATTACATTTTAACCATAAGTCAAGTGGGAAAGAATTTCTTAAAACTCAGTTCTTGTTCTGCTCGCAATTGTAAACGACTGTGGTTTGGGAATATTATCAGGAATTTAATTATTTTAAAGGTGACATAAACCTGTCCAATCTACAATTTTGTAGATAAATTTGTTTAAATAACTACGAGGTAAAAACTCACGATTGAAAAGAAAAAAACGGAAACAAAAAGAGGTTTTAATTTCAAGTGAATAGTGAAGATAAAACATTATGTTAAATGTTAAAATTATTTTATAAATTATTATATACTTCTATTGTTCTATAAGTAATTTTTGTTTTAAAAAGTTTCTAATGTGTCAAGTTACATTTGAAGAAGAATATAAAAGCGAAGATGTGATAAAAAATTAAAATTTATTTTATTATTTTATATTTTATAATACGCTAAAAAGAAAAGTAACATTCCGGAAATGTATACGGATTAATAAATTAGGAAGTTTTTTATCGAAATTTATCACTTCCATCTTCACGCTTGTGTATGGAGTGCGTTTATTAAAAAAGTTGTCTTAAATAGTACTTCATATACAAATGACTTTCAATTTATAATGCGACCCATTTAATTGCAGAACATGGCCGACGAGAAGGAACAACCGAGCACCATGTTGGAGACTGAAAAGGCCGCTATTGATGAAAAGGCGAATAACAAAAGAGAAACCAGTTGGCCATTGGTTCTGGTTTTTATTCATTTATACATATTAGGCTTATATGGCCTAGTTATAGTCTTCACCCAAACTTCCCTGATAACTGTTGCTTTCAGTAAGTTACTAGTATTACAGCAAAGAAAGGGAGATTGAAATTAAATTCCCAACTACCTTCGATAGCGATTATACTTATTTGGCTAGGAGTACTAGGAACAACCACTGGAGCTCACAGATTATGGGCGCATAGAACGTACAAGGCAACTACTAATTTAAGGATATTTTTAATGCTTTGTCAGACTTTGGGAGGACAGGTAAAGGATTGTAATATTATCACTTTTCTTGAGTAATCCAGTTATTTTAGTTAGTTTAGATTTTGTATCAATTTTTTTTTAATTTTAATTAAAAGTGCCTCAAGTTTTTTTCTAAAAACATCATAAATGACTTCTTTTTTTGTTTATTTTTTTTTTTAATTTTTCTAAATCTTAACCAAAACTCTATTATCTCTCAACAATTTAATAAAAAATCATAATTTCCAACTTTTAACACCTCCAGGGTATTCGTCATGAACCAAATCATAAGATAAATAGTAAAATCTGTTTGCCATCTTGAATTTATACTGCCTGCATTAAAGTTAATATATCACATTTATTAATTAAGTAATTAATTAGAAAATAAATTGTAAGTTATTTTTAATAACTGTCGTTTGTCAAGTTATTTTTAGCCAAAGAGCCAAACAGTATGCAAACAAAATGCTCATCATAAATATAGAAGCCGAAGTCTTCGTAAACAAAATTTTTAGTAAATAAGAAAACATTGATTTAACGCCTATAGCCTTTTAAGCGACATTGCATATTACTAACTTATTTTCGATTGGTGTAGGGCTCGATCTACGACTGGGTTCGTGCACACCGCCTGCACCATAAAACCTTCAAAACAGACGATGATCCGTTCTATAGCAACAAAGACTTCCTCTCTGCCTACATCTTCTCATACTTCAGGCAATACAGCAAGAAGCAGCAGAAGATGCTGGAAGAGATCGATATGGCCGATATCGAGTTAGATCACATAGTGATGTTCCAAAAAAGGTAAGCAATTCTAAGCAAATTACTGGCCAATTTCATGCGTATAAAAGAGGCATCTACGCATCAACAGGTATTACTGGATTTTGTATTTCATATTATGTGTCCTACTGCCAATTAACACACCTTTCGAGTACTGGAACGACACTTTAATGGCGTCTATTTTCGTCGCCTTTTCACTGAGATACCTCATAACTCACAGTGTTTGCTACATGGTTAACTCGGCACACTTCATCTGGGGCCTGGAGTCAAACCACAAGCCGTCAGACTCAAATATGATATTTTTGATTACCAAAACTTACTGGCCGCAGTATCATTATTTGTTACCCAATGATTATCAAAGCGGTGAATTTGGAAATTATGGTAAGCTTTTAAATTTATATTTCATTTATTTCAGAAACTCTTCAGTTTGAATTTATGTAAATTGATTTCATGTTTTTTTGATCTTGCAGGCGATGGTTGCATGACAGCGATGATCCGCGTCTTTGCTGCTTTAGGAATTGCAAGAGATTTGCAGACAATTCCGTCGGAAGCTGTCCAACAAGGATTAACTGAAGCTGTAGAAACAAATAAGCCCATTACGCAATGCATCGAAGAAGCTGCAAAACGAGAGATGGAAAAACTTCCTAAGGATTACTTTTTAAATAACTCGAAATATTTGTAGTACCCTACTAATGTACTGTACCCAAATCTAGCATTTCGCTGGAATTATTTTGGTTTACTTTCAGAATTCAAACATGATTTATTTCATCAATATTTGTCTGCTCGATTCCTTCCTAAAGATCTAATAAAGTAAAATATTAGCAGTTTCATGTTTATTTTACATACATGTACAAAGTTCGAATTTTTTACGATTTTCCAATCTCTGTCAATAATTAATTATACTGATCAACACTTGAGTTCCAATTTCGAAAAAATCACATGTCAATTTTTTATCACAAATTTATTTTAAGAGTTAATATTACAGTTTTATAAAAATAAATAGCATATCGTTTACGTTTAAATACAACTTTTGCAAAAAAAGAAAAGAAACATTCAAAAATGAAAATTTACAAAATCTTTTAAAATAATTTAGGCCATATCATTAAAATAAACAATAATAATTCAAAAACTGCAATGTAAAAATATTTTTATTTTACACAATTTATAGAAAACTTGTATAGAAAACTTTGTTTATCATAATATTAATTTTATTCAATTGCCTTGCAAATCTTTTATTACTCTCAACATGTCTCTCAAAATAAAAATTTGAAAATATATTTCTTTGCCGTTGTACTTTTTATATATTACCTTTATATAATCCTTGTCGACTTTAGAATATTTATAAGGGATCGCCACTGGACCGCTTTGATATAACATAACGATTCTAAATAAAGTTTGCTTACTAATTTTACACACTTATCGAAGATTAAAAATCAACAACTAACAGGCACACTCAGAATGCTACATACACATAGTCAAGGCTTTGAGTCAATCTGAGAATTAGCTTATTAATAGGACACGCAAATAAAAAATTAGAGCTAACTAAAACTGGAAAACTATAGCAAAATCTTCCCACTATTGACTATGTGATGTGAACCGACAGATAAATGATAATGAAATTAAATCAGAAAAATATCCCACGTGTATCAATTTTGAATTTGTTGAAAAAACTTGGATATACGTTCATATATAGAAAAATATAAAATAGATAAGCAAAAGAAGCAGGCGAAAATCAATTGTCTACATTTTAATCTTGTCTCAAAGTTATGAGTGCACATGGAAACGTAGACGTAGCCAATAAACCTTTTGCGCTTGAAAGCATTTAGCCATTTCGCCTACATATATGCAACATCTGATTCAAACAAAACTAAAATTTAGAAATAAAATGAAAATTATCACTTTCCGATGGGAAACGTGAATACTAATTAACTAATCAAAAGAATGTAAATCGCAATATTTTTATTCTCTTATACAGCACAAAACTACTGCGTCTAAAAAAATTTATTGGATAGTAACTGAGCGAAATATTTTACAAAGATTCCACCAATTTCCAAAAATACGTGCAAAGAATGCACAACATAATATAAAGAATTACAAAATTATAAATATATATGAAATTTTATTAGAAATCTAATACAAGCTATCAATCTAATTATTTCATATAGCATTTGTTCAAAATAATTCAACTTACTCTAATTTCGTTATTTCCCAAACGTTATACGAAAATTCCCAAGGAACGTCGTTTAGAAGCAAAGAAATTTTGATGACCAACACGTTTATTACTTTATCAAAGCACTTCCAAAATATTTGTTACAATGCAAGTGTAGTCGTGATTACTGCAAATGTAACTAAAATTGAACACAACGCCAAATATGATCATGTGTGGAAAAAGAAAATTCCTAGTGGACGAATATTTAACAAGCCAAACCATTTTATACGACAATAATTTTTAATTAAAGAAAAATAAATTGTTCAACAATGCTTGCATTAATCACTCATCGCCTCTAAATCGTCTCTGTCTTCTTTAAATATGTCCATGTCACCATATCCCCAAAACTGATCCTTATGAGCCACTTCATCGCTCAGGTAATGTGTCCCATCGCCACACTTTGCCGCTCGACGGGCGATCATATCCAGCGAAACCTTTTTGCCTTTAAATTAAAGTTTTTAAATTTTGTTCCAGAAAGTTTTTGAAATCTTACGTCCATAAGCCCAACCAATTTTTGCAAAGGCATCTATAAATCCAGTAGTGAGATTGAATTTATAGTCCCCGAATTCACTTGTTTTATAGTCCCAAGGAAACACGTGGTGGTAATTGTGCCACCCTTCACCAAGGGCGGCTATTGCTACTGAAAAATTCTCCACTGGGCTAATATATCTAGATAAAAATAAAAAAGTTTCGTAACACATCTTTTTCATTGAAATTCTCATGTAGCCTATTTTAATTCAAGTTCAAAATATTTACCTATCGTAGGGTTTTCGACCCCACATGTGAGCAACACTGTTGACGAAGAATGCGATATTGAGAGTAATGCAGAACCGGCAATTGAAGTTAACCCAAAACGAAACCCAGAGATTTTCGTCCCAGAAGTACCAAGGAATAATGACGGGAAGTCCAATGGTCAGTAGTGCGAATAAGGGAATGTAATACTTTTTCTGCCACATAACAATACTGTCCGCCTCCAGGTCGGACATGTCGATTACTTTGCGTTTCGCAATCACATTCGGATGGGGCGTCACGAAAAGCCACCCCACGTGTGCGAAGAAGAATCCGCGTTTTGCGTTGTGCGGGTCTGCATCAGTTTCCGAATATTTGTGGTGGACCCTGTGGTCAAGAGCCCAAGTGTAAGCATCTCTCTACATATAAATTTCAGCATATTAGGCAATACACATATTGTCCAAAAGTTTTTATTTTTTAAAGGTAGTTTTTCCAATTTTTAAATTTAGTTCACGAAGATACGCAATATTTTGTAGAAAAAAGAAATTCAACATACCTGACCTGCTATGGTAAACAAGAAAATAAGTATAATACGAAGAGGTAGTTTTGCTTTGTACGATTTGTGTGACCATAGCCTATGAGCTCCAGCAGTTATTCCAAATCCTGAACTTATAATTATGACTAGAACTGGAATTCGAGAAAAAGATAAGAATTATTATAAATACTATACGAGTTATCGAAATTTAAGATAATATACATCGCATTGTTCCCGAATCTTGTTTTTTTTAATGTCAATATATTGTACTGTTCAAGTCATATATCGATTTTCTACAACACTTCATTTTTAACATTTCCAAAAATACATCTTTTAATCTCTTTCATTTAAACCTTAGCTAAACGAGCTGTTTACTTTTTATCAGTACAATTATTTTTAATGGTTATATAATTACATTAAAGGAGCAATATCAATTGAGTTGTGCTAATTTCATTCAAAATCTGTAATCTACAAAAAAAGTCTTATCATTTCTATTATCGCAAAACTAAAAGACTGTAATAATCTACATTTATAACAGCAAATTGATTTATTTTTTAGTTCATTAAGAACTTTTCAGACTTTAAGGAATGCGTTGTTTACACAGAACACAAGATTGAAATAAAATGAGGTAATATCACTCAGATTTGTTCGGCAATGCATTCCCAGGTGTGCCGTATCAAATTTGATCACTGAATTCGATAGCTCAGTAGAAGCGGTCATAATAATTGCTAGAAATCGCCATTTTAATTACACATGGTAGAACTTAAAAAAAACTGACTGTAATCAGTAAAATGGACGCAATCATACAAGCCTCGAACACACCCAGACAAGCCGTTGATAACGACCATATCTTAAATCTGACTCACTAAAGCGGCCGTATCAATCAGCAACGGAGCAAGTAGTCAGCTTAAGGTTTAATTTACAGCCTAATCTCTGACTAGGTATTATTTTTGGGAATCAAGCAAATCAATTTGCCGTTTTTCAAGTATCAATTTCAAAATAGTGTTAGAAAAGAAAATACCTATTTATAAGTTTTGTTTAATTCCGCTTAAGAATAGCAAATAAACTATTGATAATAAGCGAGATACTCACACCAAACTAATGTTTGAAGCTTTATGAAGAACAATAAATACGCGCCATAGATGCATCCGCCATGGATAAAGATTTGAGCAAGCAGATCCGGCCATCTTATTTCGGGCCTGAATT
Source organism: Proctacanthus coquilletti (assembly GCA_001932985.1). NCBI lineage: Eukaryota > Metazoa > Arthropoda > Insecta > Diptera > Asilidae > Proctacanthus > Proctacanthus coquilletti. The sequence goes on along the minus strand of MNCL01000094.1, from coordinate 251,589 downwards.
CTGTTTTGTTATCAGCGGTGTCGTGAGATTGCTCCTTGGACGTCTTCCCATTTTGAACATTTTCACATACTGCACTTACTGATACAGTCCTTTTGGTAGTATTATTTTCACTTCGTTCCGAATTCGTTAAACACATTTCACTGGGGAAATTTTTGTTCTTCACAATTAAAGGTATCTCAGTTGAATGTGTTGCTGGAGGCATAGCATAGTTTACAGTCGACTGTTTTCACGATGAAATAATCTAAAAGTATACAAAGATTCTAATGTATTTTTTTTTGCATCTAGTTTTAATATTAGGGAAAGCTACAAAGAACAGACTGTTATTAAAAACATCTCTTAAATAAGTATATGTATTATTTTCATTATTAAATGAAAACAATCACTAATCCTCAGTAGTTAAAACGCATTATTAATATGTAGTACTATTAAAGAAAGCCACAGAAATTTCTTGAAAAGTTATGCACAAGAGTTTCTTAATAAAAAAGAAAACACATCCGAAAAATAAGTGTTTTATGTCCCTATTACATTTCAATTTAAAGTCTATTAGATCATCCTTTGTACTGTTGTCATATTTAAAGAGTAACCGGAACTGCTTGCATCATATTTACCAAATGCGATTTTAAGGAGTGGAAGTAAACACTCTGATATCAATGCAAATATTTTCACAAAAGAAAAAAAAATAAATAAATAGAAAAAATAAAGCAAATTTATTCGGTTTGCGCTTAACTAGCGACAAACCCTAGAAGATAAAAATGCCATTGATCATAATAATTTAAGTTTAGGACAAGTGTGATGTCTAAATCTGATACAAGCATCTTTCTATAGAGATTCAATCAATCCAAAAATAAGCAAGCTCAGGTTTTGTTTTTAAATACATGGAGCCGGTTGTGTTTTGATGACTCGTCAAATTCGATCCATCCGAACGATTGCAATAGCTGATTCATAAACTCCTATAATCGTTTTTTCACTAACAGTTAGATTTTGTGACAAAACATTGCTAAAACGTGTGCAACTTGTCATTAATTAGAATGAAAAGGTGCTTTCATGTATCTATGCATTACTATCAATTAAAAAATAAAATAATCGCTATATACTTTTAGTGAAATAACAAAACAATCACCGAGATTCACGTTATATTTCTTTTTTACAGCATTACTCATCGGTATTCGGTAAACAAATCTTTTCTCACAACGTTTTCTTCAAGAAGATCAGGTTGTGATGCATATTTTACCTCTTTGTATTTACATTTTTGGCGACCATATTTTATTAAGGTTTTTTTGCGATTATTTTCCAAATGCTTATTCTAGAATTTCATGAAACGCATAGTTGGATTGAATTTTAATCAAGGACTAACGTCCACACGTGCACTATAACAATTTTTACAGCTTTTTTCGAATTGACAAACCAATTAGCAATTTTGTGTGTTGAATCGTACTGAGTTTTATAATATCGATCGAAAAAAGTTCATGACTAAGTAATAAGAAAATAAGGTGATGTTTCTAAAGCAAAATATTTTTTTAATAAGTACGTTCGTATTGAATTTTCGTTGATATTTAATTGCATAAGCGGTTATGAAACTTTGATGCAAATTACAAAGCAAACAGAAGAAAAGTACAAACGATTCTTAAAATCCCTATATACAAGTGAATGAAAGTCTTATGTAAAATAAATAAAATTTGAATAATTAAATCCTTCTATAAAAAGTAATTATCATATTTGTGCGTATGTAAATGTACGTGTGCCGTGAAGTTTGCAAATCGTCAGTCATAAAAACCTAAGAGAAATGAACACTGATTACTTAGGAAACAAAAGAAGAACGTAAAAAAATTAATAAAATTACGATGGTTTGTTTATACAAAGCGCTCTTTAATCTGCAATAATAGCGAAAATCATTTTATTAATTATTCAAGCTATTTTAACATGACTTTTATCAAGTAAATTAAATGTAATTTGTACTTTTTTCTGACTAAATACCTAAGGCAATATTCATGTAAGAAACTTAGCGCATAAGTTGTAAGAAAGAGAACTCGAAATCTTTACTTTCTTATGTATTAAACATTTGATAAGATCTTCAAGTTATCAACTGAGGATTATATTAAGGTGTGTTTATTTGTAAAAGGCAGTTTAAATGTAGTTACTTAGATAACACAGAAAATTATTTCCTCTGCATTGCTTAAATTTATATTGACTAAGAAACTTCCAAACTCATAATTACCTGGTTTCGTGTCTGTTGTTAGTCGAGGGACAGAAACGATAATCAATAATATCAGATAGCAGAAAGCAATATTTAAGGGAACCCAGCCTATGAAACCATCAACTTGATATCTTTATTTGCTTTATGATCCTGGCTGCATTTAATGAAGTTTTTTAAACAAAGGGTGCCAAATTATAGTGTTGTAGTTGTTGCCGTTTAAACATACATACTTGACGATTTTTAAGAACCATAGCATTCATAGGACATACACCAGTACACACATAATAGTTCTTTCTATAATTATTTTTTATTATTTTATTTTATAAAGACTATTTGCAACATTTTTAAAAGCGATAGCAGAGAAGAAGAAGTGTGTCTTATATATTTTATATTATTTCATGTTAAATAAGTTTTTAAAAGTAAAATTTAGAAAATAAAAAAATAGTCAGTTTTCCTTCTAATACATTTTTAAAAAACGTAGTGCAAAATACAAAATAAATGTATGAAAAGATTACCAATCGCCATTTTCATGCAAGTGGAATTATAAAAAATTTGCCCTGGATTTATATTTGATCATGCAAAATGTTATATTTAAAATTAATGAAATATTTTGATATGAAGGCGGGTTTTATATGGAGTAAGTATTACAATATTTCCGACATAAAAGTAATGTAATAATGTAAAAGTTCTTAGAAATATTCAATATTCTAAATATCTAAATTATATTAACTATTTTCCTTATAATTGTTTATTCCCTTATAAGTATTTTGAAGTCTGTAGAATTATTTGCTGAAATTTGGAGCATTTATATCAAAGAAAATATTTAAAATTATTTAGTTTTCAATACATTTTCAATTTGACCAAAGCAAAAGCTATAGTCGTGCCAAATAGTACATGTCATTATACTTGGAAGTGTAGCTCTTTATTCATATAACAGCAAGTAAAATTTTGAATGAAAACATGCATTAAATTTGGAATAATTATTATTTATTAATTTTAATGATTTCTTACTCCTACAGAATTTCATTACTGATTTAAGTGATAAATATATAAAAAATTTTTATAATCGTGCATTCCAAAAAATTTAGTGACGAATGGTCGCATCAATTAAAAATGATGCAATCATTTACTTTCTTCGCTTCAAAAGTACATTTTTTTCTTTTTACAAGTGCATTAGAATTTTCTATCAAGTTCAATTCTTTTTTTCTTTAATTCATTAATTTCTGTGCCTTCACGATAACTATTAGTTCTCAATTTATTTTTGCATTTTCTAGGCACGTTGAGTTATGTGTCTAGGCTTCCTAAGTTTTAAATTATCGGGATTTTTAAAAACTTGTTACCAGTTTAATCAGCAATCTCTTGCTAAGTGCACACATGATAATAACTTGTGTCAATTATGAATTGTCAATTTTTCGAGTCTCCAAAATGCCGTGATATCGAGTATCTATCACTAATCTACCTTTCTCACTGGTTATCATTTAAGCAAACATAGGTATAGCCTGATAGCATTCCTTTATAATCCTCGACACACATGCTTATTAAGAGAAAATTTGCAGTTTCTCACGTTATTACCTTACAAGTACATATTTAACAAAAAGCTTAACTATTTATTGAGCTTTTTAAAGTTTCCACTTAATGGACACGTGATAGTACATTCTCACCAATTGTTAGAACAGCATCTGATTTATTTGTTCCAAAGAATTCGTATCGAACTTGACCTCCGCTGTGAGCGCATATTGTTCTTCAATTTTGAAGTGTATTAAAAATGCTCAATGCTGGGATTTCTGTATGTATGTTGTTTCAGCATGTACCTCTACTGCAAATAGAAGCATAAGAACTCGTTTTGTTCTTTACAAGCAGCCGAAGACTGTGAAAGACCTTAACAAAGATTTGTAATTGCTTTGTGCTTTATCACTATTCTCAAAATTGAACAGGTGTCTGTCTTACTGATTAGAATATCACTTTCTTTTAAAACAAATCAACGAAAATAGTAGTGGCTTAGCGTTTCTGAGACCTTTGAAGTTTATTACTAAAATGCTTAATAGAAAACCACTCGATTTAAATCAATTGTCCTGCACGGTTGCATAAGATCATATAAGTACGGGATCGTTAGTTAAAATACTAAAGCAATCCCATCATGGCCACATCGTCAACACTAACTTTTTAATGAATGGTCATTGTGATGAACATTAAATCAATTAATTACGATTTGGTCCGATCTGATGCGACAAAATAGCCGTGCAAAGCTCACGTTTTCGCCTTCAATTAAAACTGCTGAGCAAACCAAAAGCGATACAAATTGAACTTAAAAAAGAAAAAAACTAGGGTCTGATATACAATCCGACAACTTGGGAGGGGGGAAGGGTACCATCGCCACATAAGACATTTAAAGAAAATATTTCGACAATCAATCGGAGGCTGTTAAATATCATTTGGGGACTTACGATGCGTGACATCATTCCAAGACTTCTCTAGCCGTAGTAGGTCACGCATAAGGCTGCCGCGTAGGAAGCGGGCATTGTGTTCACTGAAACGGCTTAGCTAGCTAACACCAGTGTTGGTATTGTATAAACAAAATGTAAATTCCGCGACCTATCGCAACCGTGAGGTGAAGAAGATACAAATAAGAAACAGATCCGGAGTCAAAACACTAAAACATCTTTAAGAAAATTACTACTCACTTTCCGCAAGAATTCTAGTCAAGCTGTTCGCAGCAATTTGTTACGTCCTACAAATTGTTGAGAAATCCCAGAACCGGAGGAAGTCGCACTAAGAACTGAATGATGGTATATTAAGAAGTGGAAAAACTTGCTCATGTGGAGAAACTGCCGCTTTCCACTGTCGAACTCTCAAACTCGAAATATAAATTTCACATCCGACCAGTTGCGGGAAATTCATCTGACTAATGCTCGGTTCGCTAGAAAAGCTCGACAGAGTCAAGCGGCGTCCCACGACTTCAAGCTTCCCGAGCCCGCCTCTGGAAACCCTCACCTTTGCAACCGCTGTCGCGGCACAAGAAGTTTCTCACACTTATCGCATCTTATCACTATGTTCCGACGCTAGTAAAACTGCTCAGCCGTCTAATGGCTAGCCTCTAGCACCGGCCAGGTGAGTGTATTACATCATATTACACCACGTGAGAGAGATAGACGACCTGGTCTTGTAAGTTTTTCCTAGTATTGTTTAAATGAGAGCTTCCTTAGCCGTTGTAGCAAGCTTTGGCTTCTAGCCCTCGAATTGTGAGCACGACCACGCAAGAACTTAGTGGTGGATACTTACTGCTGTTTTTCTCAATTTCTTGATGCCATCATTCCACACACCACCGTCGAGGGCAATTGCTAAATTAATTGTTCGCGGAATGTTGACTAACCCATTAATTTTGTCGGGAAAATTACTTGTTGCACTTTATGAAAATTTCTTTAGGGCAGTTAACGTCGATAACACTTCGACGTGCATTTATGCGGGATCTTGTCAATAACTCCCTTGTTAGCATGCAGGTACTATCCCACAAAAAGGTGAGCTGGCCTTCGACCACTGAAGTCGTAGACGCCCAGAAATTAACAAATACTTGAACAACGCAAAATTACGTAATTTAACTGAAATATGACTGATTTCGTCCAGAAGTAATTCGGGTACGGTCATGCTAACTTTCGACGGTGCGCTTCATATGCCGTTTTGGTCACATAGCGCCGATACGCTCGGCCTAGTACATTGAGACTAATGGGCATTTCGTAATTTTTAAGATTTGCTTTTGGTCTTAGATTTATTTCTGTGTTTTATAAAATTACGTCAGAGTTTTAACCTTCTAACCTTTCGTACTAATATTTTACTAATACTAAAATGATACGATTGTATTTTAGAGGTTCGTATTCCACGGGACTTGACCGGATTGGACTTTTAATCTGTCCTGAATAGACCTTTAACCTTTAATTGTAACCTTTGAACACTTCCACACTAGAATGGTTTTCATTTTGCCTATGCCTTGTATTGAGACAAAGGTAACGCGAAATAAAATCCTATCGGATCACAAAATGATAAAAAAAATTTTGATAAAAACAACTAAAAGGACATGGTTGAAATAGCTTCTATTTAGCAGAATGAAAAAATATAAAGTTTAGAATAATTAAAATGCAAAATTTAAAATTATTAAAAAGGTAATGGCCTTGTACCGACTTCGACCAAATTCCCCTTACTGCTAGTATTTTCTAGTTGATTTCGATACCACGTCCATACCAACAGAGTTATATCGGATTTTGGAAAATTTTTTAGTTATGTGCGTGCTTATTTTAACTCAAGTGTTAGTATAAAATTCTAAATATACAAAGAATAGTTGTTTAAAATATTAATTCACGTGTTCGACACTTTAATTTAAGTAATCATTTAAATTTATTTAGTAAGGAATTTTGCACCGTTGTTCTTTTAATTAATCTTTTTTGTTCAACACTTTCATAATTTGAAAAAATATGAATTTAGACACGCATTTTTGAGCAATTGAAAACTTTTTATTTCATTTAATACGATAAAATAATGAATTCACATTTAAACACTAAAATATATAAAAAAAATTCTAATTATCGTTGCTTCCCAAGTTAATTATGTTCTTTAGCAAAAGTTGTACATCCAAAAGCACGGACTTGTATCGTTAACTCTTACATTCTAAAACCAACTAACAACTAATTTCTATTGATTGTTCTGTGTTACTTAAACTAGATTAATAACATTATTTAGATAGCACATTCAAATTAATCAAATTACTGGCAGATATCGAGATGAATGACGTAAATGTGATATCTATAATTCATTTTTACATCCATAGTAAGATACTCAAAATAATTGTATTTTGTTATATATAAGTCTTTACTTATTTAATTATACAAAGTATTGTGATTTCCTCTGTTCTACAAGAACACCATTAAAATAGAAAATTACAGGTAGGTATTTCTAGCAGAGTTAATATATAAATATTAATTACACACTACCTGACTTTCATTTACAAGAGGCCATGAAAAACTTTTTTTAATTCAATCAAGAAGTGAAAATTTTATTATATTAATAATTTTGAAAAAGTATATTTTCCTCCAGCGAATTATTACAATACAGACTTTTGTTGGTAAAGAATTCAATCATATAAAAACTTAAAGCAACACAGCATTTCAGTTTTATCATGTTTATCGATTGATTTTTTTAATTTTTTTTTGTAATCATTCTCATACCAACGTCTTTCTTCTTTTTTTTTTCTTGTAAAAATACAAATGACTAAAAGTAACATATAAATAAAAAATAATTGAAAATAAAGCAAAATATATACGTTAATAAACAATATTATAAATTTAGTATTGCATTTCGAATTAACGCGTCTCTTTACTTCCACGAATAGTTTTTGCTCATATTACTTCACAACTTTTCTAGAAATAGGGAATATAACTTCAGAATTGAAAATAAAACATACTAACAATATTATTCAGAACATATCTTATCTAAATACACACGTAATAAAATAGAAAGTCGTAGGGATTGTAATTTAATCGAACGTAGGCGGAATTGGGAATTTCGTCTGGAAAAGGCATGTCAACTAAATAGAGCAAACAGTCTGATCCAAATAAGTGATAAGCTAATCTCATGCTACTCATACTAAAGCAGGCATCGACCTACCCGACATAACAATCTTTGTTTTATTTCTGGAAAGCAAAAGGGAGAATGTATCATAAATCAGAACATAATCAATAATCATATTATGGGATCGCTTTGATGTCACCACTCATTAAAATGACATCAATCCTTGATGAAATTTATAATCAACTAGATGGACGTCCATCACCACCTCCACCGAGCCGTGTGCCGGCAAATTTCTCAACTACAGCACGGCTTGGAAGAATCGTGTAAATAAAGCTAAGAATCTTGAAGATGGCCTGATTCCTTTTCCTCGAATCGAGGGAAGTGTACCAATTTAGCAGGATCAACATGTGGGGCGCCTCGAGTGTCCGATAAAAACAAATTCCTCAGCCGGCGACAGTGCGACGCCGTTAAATGCTACCCCGCCGGATGTTTTAGGACTACGTCATTCAGGCTCCCTTCATGCCGGAGGGTATTGTACAGTCCCGAAGACGTTGTACCCAATAACTCCATTGTAGCCTTCGAACCTTACAACCTTACAACCCCAGAACTAGTCATAAAAGCTCTCCACCGCCGTCGCCCATACAAATGAACCCGACTCACGCCCGTGGTGGCCTTCTGATTAAGTTTTCACTATCAGTCGGCTCCAGCGATTAGCATGCTAGAAGCTATCACTATCTAGCAGCTAACAAGCCCGATAGTCGCTAGACAGTGTTCTTCCACCGTCTGCATGAATGCTCTGAGTCTCCATGGGATTCATTAGCCTAATAGGGTGCCACCCCTACCTTCATTACATATCGATAAAAACAAATATGAATTTACGAAGGCGCGGTGCGGATGGTCGTTCGGGCGTGAATCAATTTCACATAGGACTCTGAAATTCATGCTTATCGTGATCGGACGCAGTTTTGCGTTCAAGACGGACTCCGCGTTGTTCGCATGGCCCATATTTAGGCAGTGCTACTATTGCGTGATTCAATTCATATGTGCACAAACAACATGCGCCTTCCTTCGGTCAGGTGTTTGCCCTGATCAATATTTCACCTGAATGTAACAAGTGAATTCAGATGGCGAGAGGCGCACCGCGACACTTGACCTGTGATTAATGAGGGTGCAGGAACCAGGGACAATGGCGATTGTGCTGATATAGTTTTATGAGAATCTAAATTACTGTCAAGGAAAAACTAATGATTCCTCATAAAATTTAAACTGTCCCACATGTTAATTGTGGAACTGTCATAAAAAAGTACAATGGCGCAATGTTCAAGTCCAGAGGAATTCACTAAATTACAGCAATTGATGTCTGATTGTTGAATTGGGTTATGTTCCAGATAAATTTATAAAGTTGAGATATGTAAAACATTTTGCATAAAAGTTAAGGAAATTTCATGGCAAATGAGCGTATCTCATTTAAGAGAAATGTTCTCAAAAAACCAAAGGTACATCTTCGATTTTTTCAAATATATTGGATAGCTTAATACACCAATTTTTAATTAAATATGCTCTTGACAATTATTTTGATAATTAGCGGTCAGCCTTAAAAATCTTGAGTATTTTTTTTTTTTTAATATAAACCCATCCCTCGATTTACGCGGTAGATACGTTCTACGAAAAATCGTGCTAATCGAAATCGTGTAGAATGATACGCAGTATGAATATAAAAAAGTAGGATATGTTCAACTGAAACTTAAACCGTGTAAATCGAATAAAAGAATGTTAGAAAATGTCGTAAATATGTTCGTAATAACCGTGTAAAATGAGACAAGAATATTATGGAAAAACGGAGATTGATTCCTTTGAACGAAAAGTCTTGAAATTGAAATGAAAGCCGAATGGTTTCGAATAATATTCAAAAATACATTTTTTATTCCATGTATTATATTTAAATGCATTTACAAAAATGGAAAACGTAAAATTAAATTACAAATTATACGTAGGAAATAAAAGCAAAAACAATTCAGTCTTTGTTTATCGCCAGAAGTTTTAAAAAGCGGGATTCTTCTTTTCTTTGTTTGTCGTACAAATCACTGTCCGAGTCTCTAAAAGGAATTTAATCCAGTAGAATCTCTTATTTTGTAATAGCTACCACTTCATGAATATGGGTTCGATAATTATAGTAATTATAGTAGATTTTGGTTAATGTTACGAATTTAGTGATCAACATTTGTTTACTTTAGCGGACGCGTTTGTAAATTTCTTCATATGTTTAAGCGCATTTTTTATTGTTTTCTGAAACTTCAAATGGATCTGTGTTGTAATTGAGTTTTTGAAACAATCGCGTTCAGTGTGTGTACAATAATCGAAAAATTAGAAAATTCAAACATATTTTTATTAAATTTGAAAATCGTGTAAATCGAGTGATGGGTGTACTTTTGAACATGAGTGTAGCCTAAAAATACTTCTGGGAAGAGGAAAGCTCCATTGAACTTGAAAACAGTGCCATCTTCGAGTCAGATAAGACAAAAGATAAGTTACAAAAGCTTCTTTCAGATATTCTTCCACTTATCGGAACGGAAAAAAATCGCAAAGCTTTCAGTTTTAAAACAAAAGCTTTTTTTAAAAAGTTGCCTCTAGATGGCATTGGGATTTCTTTTTTTTTCAAAATTAAAGAGAGTTTTCAACTGACCTAAGCACAATTTTCCAAAAATCGTAATCAATGTTTTCTTTTATTAAAAAAAATAACTGGTTCTTCCGAAATTAAATTTTATAATAAAAATCAGCTTATAATGTGATAAAAAAAACATACCTCAAGTGAAAAAGAAATAAATGTAACACTGTTCACTTTTCAAATAATTTACAATTTCGAAATGTTTGTCAAACCGTAGCATATAAACTTTATAATTTACACATAAAGCGAAAAAACAAAAAATAGAACCATTCGAGTATAATTTAAAATCCCTAACTGATCTTTAAAGCCGTATGTATCATGAGTCCAAAGTAAGTTAAACTGGTTACCACCCAATAAAACGATAAGAATAAAAACGAATGGACTTTTTAAATAATTGCAGTTTTTAGTAAAAAAATTATTAAACCATTGTTTCTACCATGATCTAGGCCAGCAAAAAAAGGACAGCATATCTTGCTTACCTTAATTTTAAGTACCAAAAGTATACTACACCCGTTCGTAATAATAAATTTTTGCGTATGAACTTTTCACCTGCCCAACTTGTGCTCGTTTAGTTATTTACACTTAAGTTCACTAAACCATGGATCATGGCAATTCACTTAATTTCATTACTAAAACTGGCTTCGAACAGTTCCAACGGCCTCGGACGTTTTCCTCCAGTTTAAATTCTTGGTATTTTTTAATGTAATTAAATTCTCTAACAATTTAAAAAATTGCTTTTGAGTTTAAATATTTAAAATTACAATCAAACAAATCAACAAATAAGTTTAATCCTTTTTTTAGCTTTTTGTTTTTCATATTTACGCTTGCTATTTTATATTCTTATAAAAAGGACCAACTTCTACCCCCAAATGATTACCGAAAAGGCATAAAGCTCCCATGGTTGGTATTCTGACGAAGCTCATTTTATCTCACCCACGATATTGAATCCTTTGTCTAGACAGGTAAGAGTTTGTAAACAATAGCCCCGTTATACCCAAAAAGGTACCCATGTGAAAATCCCAAAATAGGAGAATTCTTAATAGTATTTTGGGGTAAACCCATTCCGTATAGATTTCTGTCTTATCTCGCTGAGACGTTCTTGTATTTAGGGATCCTTTTAAAGCTGTTGCTCGTATCCTTCGTCCTAGCAGCACAACAGCACATCTCCTGCATTAGTAGGACCGTTCAGATGCATTTTCCGAACATCGAAATTTTCCGAGTGAGCAATGTGTGTCATTAATCAAAGATGAACCAAGTAATGAAAGAATAAAAGTGCGTCGTCATCAAGTCCTTCTACGGGCAGAGGGTGTTAAGTAAGTCGCAGCCACTTGCTGCTTTTATGGACACATCAACGACGTGCTCTCCTAAACATTCTTCCACCGTTCGCCGGCGAAATATGTGCAGCATATGCGGCTCGAAGAACTAAGCAAATATCCGAGGAAAGAACTTTCCCCATATGAATATGATGACAGTGGGCTGATTGCGCTAAATTGGCACATTTTCAAGTATTAGATTATGTCACGTCAGAAGGGTGCGACTCCAGATTTCTTTCGGCGGATAAGTATTACTTTTTGTCGACGGTTGGTGTGCTCGGAAGGATCAATTCCTTTCTTCTTACCCAGCAGGAAGAGGTTTATTAAGTCATTTCGAGGAGGCAAATAGGCACATTTGACCCCCGTGACCCAAAACGCAATGACTTGTAAGAATTAACATTTTTATTTATGGGTTTCATATTGGATGCTTCTTGGATTCCATTCGAGTAAGAGAGGTGGTAATATCAATTGATATCACTTGGTGGTATATGGTCAAGACTCTCAAAGGGATACATTTGTTAATAAAGTACTCCTCAGAATCACCAATTTAAAATATTATTCGAATTTTCAATGCAACATCAGTAAAAATACGATAACGTACTCGCACTTCCAACTACACCGAACTAAGCCATAAATCACTTTGAATTTTGCAGCGCTATTGTCCAAGTGTTGTGATGTTCTCTCGCCGGGGTATTACATTTTTCTTCCCTTAAACTTTATGAATTTTTCATTTTCTGTCGACGAACAACAAACACGCTGCAGTCACATATGTAAAAGCCCTTCTGACTGATAGCATTGAGTATTCAAAATCTGAAGTGTAAATAAACTCGAAAAGTGCGGAATCTTAAAAAAAATTGGTTCTTAGCGCATTATGGCTATCATTTTTCATATTTCTAGCCTTTTGTCAGTTGATAACGCTGATGCTTCTTTTGCGGGGATATGAAGTGAAACGCAAATGGCGAAAGTGAATAGCAAATCTGTAGCGTGAAATGAAAATGCTTTTTTAAAGGATTGTCGTTGAATTCGACTCCTTTCTTTTTGGTGCACCAGTTTAAGAATATGGCATCGGAATGGTATTGAATCAATTTAGTGTTCTATATCATTTTTGAACTTTTGAATTGTTGAAAAAACACTAACTATTTTGGTTTTTTGTATTTTCCGCCTATTTGAAAGCTGCTGTATTTACAGAATTAAACTTGTATTATTCTTTCGTATTAAGTAGAAGTCTAACTGAAGGGTATTTAAATTAATATTGAGAAGATATTACTGAAAGTGTATCCATACTTGTATTAGAAATTTTATTTTTAAAAAAAAGCTTTCACCGAAAAAAATAGTACAGAATTTTTACAAAAATATCAATTTATTGGCACATTTTGAAAATACTTAGCAAAGCTATGCAATGTTACATAAATTCAACACTTAAAAGTTAAAATACCCACAGTTCTTCTATTTTTCCTACATAAATCAAATACCTGTTTTAGAAGTTAAGAGGATGTCACCATCGTCATGTTGGCATTTCTTATATATAAGACAGGCTTTATTTTTTTCCCTTTGAAACACAACAAAACCTTTACCTACACTCCTTGACTTTTAACAACTAACCCTGCTCTTTAAGTTAACTTTTACCTGGAAAACACTTTCAGCCAAAGCGTAACTCACACTAGAAGACCGAACATTTGCATTCTCGGCAAACTTTGCATATATGTACCTATCCGAGAGAAATTCTGACATTAATTGAGGATGCTAAGAAATAAATAATCGCAAAAGAATAGCGAGAGCTCGCATTTAGACTCGCCCATATTTCAGGAATATCGTGGCAATAAATTACAAAGAGAAAACCCAGAGGATAGGAAAAAGACTTTGTGAACCCTTTACAAAAGTTAAGAAAGACAGCATAAATAATTAGTCCTTGAGGGGCGTATTTCGCGGAGCGGAAAACTCACATACGTGTATTTCTGACTTTTAGTGCTTTTGCCGGGAAATAAAGAGCATGCGACAGGGACAAAGCCTCATGAAGGGTGTAATCTAGACCGCGAAACTTGTACGCCTTAATCTCATTTTTACACGGCTAAGGCGGGAAAGTGGAGGAGTGCTGGGTTGCAAAAATCCAGTCGGGTGTTATTGGAGTTCCAACAGACTTTAATTAAAGTAGCGGAAGGGCCTTCGGATAAATGTTGCACAATCTATTTTTACAATTTCACTAGCGTGTAATAATGTAGCACATTAATGCGAGATTCTTGATGCGCCTTAATATGTAAAACGATTTGTCAGCGGAAAATTTTCTGTGTCAAATAATCACTGAACAAGTACTGCAAGTATAGTGCTTTGGACTCTACATTTTCAATAAAAGCCGAAAAATACACATACACTATATAAAACATGTCAACCTAAGTATATCAAGTATATCAAAATACGTAAACTTCTTTACAGCGGATAAGATCCATGTCGGTGTTTAGGAAGGATAAAACTTAAATAAAATACATCATTTAAGGTAATAGCATTTATTCTAATTGAATATTTATTCAAAAATTATCCGTTTATAAAACTTCTACAACATAATGAGAAGTAATTTTTTTATTAATTTTTCATAAAGTTCATTTGAACATTTTGATAAATATTTTAATATAATAAGAATTCACTAAGTCCTCTAGAAACCTAGTTTTTGCCAGAGGACAGCCCAATTTTTCATTTCAGGAATTTCTTTAATCTTTTATATTTTTCCTCATATTTAAATTCTTTAAATAGCTTTTTAAAACCCTTTTATGTTTGCTGTTGTCAAAATAATTCTATATTATACAGAGAATTCTCCTTAAGAAATCTTGTCTATTTTCTCTATAACTTTATAAAGAAGCTTATTGGAGAATTTTAACGTGTATTATTTCCATTCAAGAGCAATACAACAAGTATATAGTACAGTACAAACGTCTATTTCAAATTACTTGTCAAAACTGGACCCATATGTCTAAAAATGTGCAACAATTTAAAAAAAAAATCATATTGCAAAACTAAAGACAAAAGTTAGCAACCTAACCCATTAATTAATCATACGAGGAAACTTGTACTTGCTGTAGTAATTTAAAACTTGAATTCCGTTTAAAGTACTAGAACACGACGTGTGTTAGGTGCTTAAATTGATTACCGTTTAGCTATAATACAAAGTTTCGCGCATATTTCTAAAATTTTAGCTATCAGCACTTTGTTCACTCTTCAAACTTTGAACACCATCAGCGGAAATCTAAAGTACTTTCTAATTCTGAAAACCCTACAAGTATAGAAAACTCTCATTGAAGCTCTTATTTGAAAATAATTAATTGAACACAACTACGGCGATTTAATAATGAAAAGGGCGTACCTTGTGAGCAGATGCCAACGGTACTATTAAAATTTGCATATCTCGTATAAAACTGTTTCCTTGTGGGGAGCCCAGACTTCATTCAACCATTAACGTGCACCTCCTTAAGGTGTTCGTAAGTACAGTCGTCCTTTTGTGTGCCTTTCTAATTAAAACGCAAATAATTAATTCGTGGAACCTATATTTTGTGTAATTTCCTATATTCTTCAGATGGGGATGTGGTAAATTGGTTCTCTCTCAAGACAGGGCATGTGTCTACATACATGTTCGCATTGTATAATATAGTAGCCCCGTCCCGTGAACAATTGGAAGATTCCTTTTGAACAGGAAGCCGCATTGCTGGCGGGCTGTTTAAACGGGATGATTAATAGCGATCTCAATTAAACACGTTCCAATATCCTGTGGGATATATGCCATTTGATGCTCTATCATATCGAGCTAGGCTTTTTAACTCATGGCGATATCACCACCCGCTGCGTTTAGACGATTACTGCGCTAAACTGTCTACGGAAATGGTGGAAGAATTTTGTTTCCAGAGAGGGTGTGAATACTCACGCACTCACCCTACCAAACCACATCATGGCCCTTTAACTATAGCGCCATATGAGGACGTCAGCACATATACCCTTTATCAAGGGATAATAACATGTGTAATGTTATGAGTGTCCCATTTGTTCCAATAATCAGTAAATTCAACTCGGCAATGCCTCGCAGCACGTGCACATGTGAAAATATATGGCCTCGCTTTCATGGCATTACAAAATTAGAGACGGTCCCGTACACTAACTTTGACTTTCTGCAGAAACAGTCATTTGGAAAATTAAAATATTAACTTCCATAAAAGGGCCACCGACCGATTTCAATGCAATTCCATTCAACCGCCACTTTATTTACTTTTTTGGAAATGTTATTTTAATTAAAATTTCAATTTTGGGAACCTTTCGCTTTCACTGAGAAGGGCCCACTTATGAATTAAAAAATACAGAGGAATTCCATTTAATTGCAAGCATCTGTTTGCAAAGTATCCAATCCGGAACTTCAGCAAATACAAATGGCATCTTTGAATCGAACGACGGACGATCCACGCAATGCTGCCTATCTAAAACAAATTATGTGACCAACTTTGTTTACGCACTTACTGGAAAACTCATTAAGGGACAAGTAGAAGTGGTTTTCTCCAGTTCGAGTGAAGAGCCCCAGGGCTTAATCACCCCCAGTTTAACGCAACTTTCTTCTGAAGAAACCCGTGCGCTATAAGGACCACTTGAGATTCTTCAACGTTCACATATGGGATGGATTTTTTAGCTCAGGATCACAGCACGTGACTTTTGGAAAATCGCTGCTTCGCCAGTGTCTGTGTAACCAAGTTCACGAACTTTGCAATTTGCCAATATGAGGTACCCCAATTTTATTACTTCCCCCAAAAACCTATGTCATGGGCTGTTAATTTGCAAGGGTGACTAAGTTCGAAACACAAACAAATAGCACACGTCTGTGGTATTCAAATGCGTGTTAATAATGTATTTCCAGATGATGAAGTCCCTAGGGATACTCAGGATGAAAGCACTTGGACATTTTGTTTCGCAGTAGACCAATCCATTCAAAGAGCTCGTGTTTCATCGTCCTAGTAAACTACATTCAAAATTGAGCTCGACGCAAATGGGACGATACATTTTCATTTTTTCATCTAGAATCAATCCCAGATTTTTTTTCCATTAAATGCATTATAGAACGCATAATCGTGCGTAGCTATTCCCAATTTTAGATAAATACAGCACGGATTTTATAACAGATATTTACATGCGATATCCATTCAACCCATTTGTATTCCAATTCTTATTTTTCAATCACGTCTTAAAAACGCTGCTTTAGGAAAATCTTGAAGACAACCCTATTGGCCTAAAATCGTTAAAGGCAATATCAATTTGCCATAACCGCGCTACTTAAATTTTATCACCTTATTTACTTATTTGTGGACAAAGACATGGCACTCTTCCACTGGCAAGGACGAAGGACAGTTCTCGACGGTACGAATGGATTGTTGCTGTTTTCACCCTATTCAAGGGGACATGGAAACTTTTACGTTCCATGCGGGTGACCATTTGCTCAAATGTTGGACTACAAATGCAAATATGGTACGTACATTGGACGGTAAGTTACTGCGGAATATTTTTCAAGTTTTGAGTACTGGACATTTGCTTATTAAATTAAGTTTGTTTCTTTATGACGATAGCGTCGAGGGGATGTGACTTTTATGGAAATGGAATAAGCAAGGGATATTGATTGAGATACAAGTCATGTCCACCAATCACAGAAATAACATATAAAAGTGTTCTTTCAATTGGCGTTGTTCTTGTTAGATTTTTAGAATAAATAAAAGCATACATGAATAAAGGATTCATCACTTCTACAAAAATTCATTGTATTGCACCCTCTTTAAAAGAAAATTATTATATGTAGGTACTGGTGATTTCAATAGCCATGCCTCTAGTAATCCCCGTGTACTTGCCCAAAACGTAGTAAATCCCTGCGCCGCTCAGTGTGAGGTGCTAGCACTCCCTTAGAAAATTGTCGCCTGCTTCTATCTCATGCTTCTTTAAGTGCCATAAAAACTCAGCTCTAGGCAATTCGCAGTAGTACTTCTTGGTACAATGGAACCAAATAAGTGAAAATCAGGAACAATCAGAGAAATCTAAAGGATGTCAAGTGCACAGTCTTTCAACACCCCCCGCCGAGGGAGTGCTCTGTACCAATATGAAATGTTGGCAATATTGAAGACGTAAGCTAGTGCCATTTCGTTGGTAGCTTCAATTTATTTGCAAATTACGTCTGATGTTCATGCTATTCAACTTAGACTGAAGCGCATGTGAGCTAATTAGCCTTTGTTACGTGGGTATTTAAAATATCATTATATTTGTCCGGATGATAAGACTTGGGGAATTTTTTTAAAGTTTTAAGATGCATTCTGTACGCTATATAAGCCTCGCTTTCAGAATAAAATAAACCAGTCGCAAACGTCTTAAATCTCCATAAAAATGAATTTCTTGAAAATTTTCCTTTTCTTGACCTTGCTCTTCGTGGCGGTTATTGGGCCCACTTACGGCTTGAGAAGATTCGGAAAGAGACTTGTAAGATTTTTAAGATTGGAAATAATTTTCGGCTTTTATTAAAATATTCGACTGTAGGAAAAACTGGGACAAAATGTGCGTAACGCTCTTGATAAAGGATTCGACGTTGCCCAAAAGGGAGCTAACGTTCTTAGGACTGTACGAGGACATGGAAGAAAGCAGTAAATATGTTAAATCTGCATTAAGGAATTGTACACGAGAGACCTGCGCTCTTATGTGAATTGTTCGTTTAATACAATCTGCATACATAATGGTTTTTTTATTTGTGATGCCTTTTTATCAAAAACAAGATATCAAATATTACGAGCAAAACGGTTAGGAGTGTGAATCCTGCGGCTGTATAATTCAATGTCTTGGAATTTTCATTTCGGTCACAAAGCTATAATTAAAAAAAAAAAAAAATTTATATTTCGCACTTTTTTCCAGACATTAAACATTTCGGTGTTTAATTCGATATTTTATAGGAAGGAAATTACTACCTTTCTCCATGATAATATGATGTACTTTGACTTCTATTTAAAACAGTTGTTTACATCTTTTGATAAGTATTTCTATTCTATTGACAGAAACACCTAATGGTAGCAATACATTAAAGTACCTTACAATTATGACTCTATCATGAACAAAAAGCAATCATTAATCTAATAATCTTATCATTTCCTCAACCGATTCACATTCATTTCATTTTTATTTTACTCGTACCCAAAAAATTTACAAAGTACATATCAATCAATTTTATCAATTAGGTAGAAAATATGAAAAAGTAACTCATAAGGTTATCACTCAAAAGTTCCAAATTCAGTCATCGTTTGAGAGAATCTAAGAACTTTAGGAAAGTGGAAAAAAATCCGACGATGTGGCAAAAATACTTCAATGTGATAACATTTTTGATTCTTAGTTAAGTATTAATACCTACCTTGATTTGATTATTTGTTTTAATTTGTTTGATGACTCAGCAACTAAAGAAGAAATACAACTACAGATATTGATTTAAAAGCCTAATCACACCTAACAGGATTAGCAAGCGGAGGTCATGCTACCTAAAATATTTCTTATAAGAAACTTTAAGTAGCATGACTATTTTTTCGGCATTACTCATAAATATTTTCTTAGTAATCAGTAGTAACTCATATAAAAGATTTCAAAAAACAAAATTAATTGTCCAACAAAACTGTAACACTATGATTTTAACATTCACCCGATCCTTAAACGATATTAGAAATCTCCAAACTTTACTCACCAGTATAAACGCAATGGATTTTTAAACTTGAAAATATTTTACCTTTATTTAACTTTCATTTTTCTATCA
Organism: Proctacanthus coquilletti; assembly: GCA_001932985.1. Lineage (NCBI taxonomy): Eukaryota > Metazoa > Arthropoda > Insecta > Diptera > Asilidae > Proctacanthus > Proctacanthus coquilletti. The sequence goes on along the minus strand of MNCL01000094.1, from coordinate 232,072 downwards.
CATTTAAATCTATTTCTGTTTAGTTTCGCATTATATGGAAGAACCTGTGAGACCATGGGTTCAACACTGAATTCAATTTAGCCCCCACCCAAACAAACTCCTGATTTTTCCAAACATGTTCATTTTCGATTCCCTCCGGGAGGGCGTTTGAATAGCACGCACCTGTTTCTACTTAGCGAGATACCTTCTTACATATGCGCGAAACTTATAAACCGGATTACAGGACTACAAGCGTTTGCAAAGGAAAAAGTAGGAATAAAAAAGAAAGTATCCTACGAAAGCTTCTCCTCGTCGAAGTGCAGGGTGGCTTTGATATACTCAGATTTTGCAACGCCCTGCCAAACTCGCACGACAAATTGAATCAAGTAATGATATGCATGCAAACGACGCGGCGACAAGTCAACTCGCTGAGAATTTATTTTCGGCGAAATTTATGAAATGCTGCCGGGGAGTAATTTGTCTTTTTTTCAAGGGAGCTGCTTGTAACAGATTTCGTTGACATTTTTTTTTAACTTCACTTTCGAGGAACTCAATAGGCTGGCCCTTGAAGGACCCAAGAAAGGGTTAAAAGAAGACTAATTAGGGATATTTACGATTTTTCACCCGGATCTGAAACAAATTATGCAAATTAATCAGAAATATTAAATAGGAATTAAACAGTGGAGAAACAGAGGCCGCCATCTGGGCTTATCAGGATTCCTTTAATTGCAGCCAATAAGGCGTCAACTGCGAGGTGATCTCGATTAATTAAGGGACCGGAGCACCTTAAGGTACAAAAATTGCTTGTCTTTCGAAGGCACTGTCGCTCTCACAAAGTAAGTCTTTGATAATGGACCTCTAATGACGATATCCAAGCTTTTTCCACCCTCACCGAGAACGAAAGTAATTTGATAATTTTTCGCTTTTCCTACGATAGAAGTCACGTACAATTGCTAAGCATTGGCCAAATAAGAGTGAGAACTTACCCATTTGCAGTAACGTACCCCGGAGTATAATAGGATCCAATTAGTGGAAGTAGAGCAAGGGACTAGTGAGTCGAATTCTAATGCCTCTAGACCAAAATCTTGTCATTAAACATCTCGCAATAATCGGAATTTAACCTTCCGCTCGTCAATGAAAATGTTTTTTCCTCAAGAATAGTCTGGGCAGTCGCACCCGCAGCAAAATTTGCCCAAGCCCTAGCCTCGAGCCAAGCATCTTCGAAAATAATTGAATCACCCTTTCGGGGCACCCTGTCCATTTATGAATCTGCTCTGCTTAAGGGAGAGGGTTGCAGATATGAAATATTCCTAGCATTAATCCAATTTGAAGTAAATTGTAATGACCCGGCCGCCCATACAATATACATTCAGTTTCGTCCTGGATGGCTTGGTTCGGTCCGGGCGAGTCCGGGAACGCACGGTGAATCCTGATTGCTGGTTATCCCGAACATCAGATGTGCCCGTTCAAATAGAGGTGTTATTTCTGGATATTAAAAGAAAATATTGATACAACCAGTGCAGACTCATTATAAATACATATTTATGGTCAATTCAAGATAGTTTCAACTAGACGGCGATTACTTACTCGGGCGGTTTTATGCAAGTCTATTTAAGTTAATGTTATGGAACTTTACTGTATACATGTCTATTGCTTTTGATTGTTTGATCCTCTATCTGCGTTATGAAGTCAATTATACAGAGAATCGATAAAGTTGCTGGTGATAATTTTAATATATACTTAAAACTTTATTTTCACCTCACCAACTACATCACTAATCAAAATTTTAGAAAAGAATTATTTATCAGAAAATCTTTATAATACAGAAATCCATTATTTAATTTCTTCAGCAATCAACGAATATCATAGACATTTTTCTGCAATAAAACTTTGAGTCCTACATTACTGCTACTAAAAGTAAAGAAAAGTTAATCACTTATTTTAGACGTTTTTTAATAAGAAATTTAATGAGTCCTTATAAAATACTTTGATAAATGTGACTAACTCCTTGAGTATCACAGAAAGATATTTACGTCTACCTTTACTCTTTAGATATTGAGTAAAAGGGGTATTTAAAAGGTGTTTGAACAATTTCTTTGAAACTGCATATTTTTATAAAATAATGTTCTATGATACGCGACTCTGATTCTTATCTAGAATTGATAAAAAGTTCATTTAGGGCGTTCAGTGACCACCAATATTATGTTCTGTAATCTTTAGAGATAGTACAAGTTACCTCGTGTAGATGTGAAGAGAATAACACAAGACACGAATCGAAGTGTGAGTCAAACCCACAACCTCGAGTGGTGGACTATATCAATAATATTTACTTTATGTGCTTCTTTTTTATTACTTTGCCTTTTAGGAACAAGTTTTCTTTGCAATGAATAACTTAGAATATCAGTAGCTGTTAGTCATTAGTTGAAGTAGGTATATCCCCAAACTATCGACCTTACTCTCCGTACAATCCGTGCAATCCGTACAATCCGACAATCCGTCACCATATAAAAGAACAATCTGTCAATTTCCCAAAGAAACATGAAAGTGGATGAACTAATTCCTTTCACATCATTTCCCCGGCCGTCTCGCTGATCCGCAGAATCTCACTCACAATTAGAACGCAACCATTTACGCATCTGCCAATTCGTTTTTGAAGTACAAATGAGGGAAGTGCGGGTGCCGGCGTGTGGGGCGTCAACTTGAGGGTGCCTTAAGCTTATAAAATGAAAAATTTGAAACGACGAAAATAATTTGCATATTTTATCATACACTGCCAAATGACTCGAACCTGCTACCTACGAATTCTATGAACACTTCCACGGTGGGAGCTTGGAAAATCCAGCAATATGTTCCCCCGTCATTCACGTTGTTTCCTTGAATCGAGGGGCCAGACGGAATTCCAATTATTTCGATTTTAAGCTCCTGCCGAAGTACAAAAGGACTTTCGCGGATTTAATTTTTCCTCTTTGAATTCAACGAAATCCCCTAAATCCGATCCTTTTGACGAATATTCTTTCGGGTTTGAATTTTAAAATACAAGTGGCAGTTATTAGGGGATGTAACTCAATCCCACCCACCGAGACCCACCTGGGTCGTGTTGTAAAAATGTACAATTAACTGGTCGCAACTGGGGTGACTAAGGTTTGTATAAAGTAGTTTACAGAATATATAAATACTGGATATTTGTATCTTTAAAAACAAAATTAGATACTTTAAAACAACCAAATAAGGCAATTAAAAGATTATTATACACCGAAAAGTACTTTTGCATTGTATAACTTATGAAAATGATTGTAGAATTTCCAAATTTCCTGTTCATATTTCAAAATCTACTATTAGTATTGTAACATAGAAGAAAGCATTTCTATTTCGAATAATCTTACTTAAAATTATATTGATTTATCGTTAAAAGAGTGATCATTCGTTTTTGATATTTGATTATGAAACCTACCTTTCTTAAGAATACTGTTAAAACTTCATAGAACAATATTTGTTTGAAACAATTTAAAAAGGGTTCACACGATGTAAAGAAAGATTTTAATAAACATACTATCGAAAAAATTCTGGAAAAATCTCTTTAAAAAGTGTTTTTTTAAATAATAACTAGTGTTCTTTAGCTGTTAGCTTATAATTTTGATCAAGCAAACAAAATGTTTAGGATTCCGACTTGAAGACATATAACATATACCTGCTATACATTTTTAATTAAATAGGGATGATTCATTTCCGTAACTGGTGCGCAAAAACCCAAATAGTGATGAGACTTATTATATTATATATTTAACTAACTTAATGCATAAACGTACCCGAAAGATTTGCGAGCATCTTCTAGTAAAAGAACACCAAGAGCTGGGATTCTCACGCTACTTGCCCTTCACCTCAATAAAACTTGCACACGCTACTTTCAGAAAAGACTTTCCACTTATCTAAGAAGCATTTACGCAGAACTTTCTCCTCGTGTGCTAATATATCGGTCCTTGAACATGGCATTTCCATTTGTCTTCTAAAATCATGTTTCACAACCTTTACGGTATTGGTTAGAGAAATTCCTGAATTAGATTAAAAATTTAACACTACGTCGAACCTTCATATTTAATAGTCAAATAAAAAGACGATGTAGAGCATATAAGCATTTAAGATGTTTACGAACTATTCAATAAATAAAAGCCATTGATTAGTACGAGGATGTGTCCAATTGCGTTAGGTATAGTTAGCCTGATTCAACGTCTTCATCGCATTTTAAATAATACGACATTAAAATTCTAACAATGCACTTACCTTATATTAAAACGTGAAATAAATCACAAAATTCTTCGCTTCACTCATTTCTTCCACGACAGCTGAAACCATTAACACTCCCCACCAGCAGCAGTTTGTCTTCTTAACGCTCATTTTACATATAATTTAAAAGCAAATCAGCGGCCGTTAAAATTATTTATTGATTCTACGCACAATAAACTTATTGCGATTTTGTATCGCGGATAATGTCTAGATTTGGTGTATGGACTTTAAAAGCGGTTAATTTAATCCCAAGACAAAGAGAGGGGACTAAGATTTTAAAACAAGACAGATTTAAGGTCGTGTGTAATAAATTTATCTGAGGTGTAGAAAAATAATGCAGAATTACAATAAAAATGTTTATACATGTTTTTAGCTTCTGTTTGCATGTGTGAAATTTAGTTACTGAAATTTGCCCTAAGGCCAACAACAGCATCACTTAATAATTGGGAAAATACAAGCATAGACCATATCGACCATATCGACCATTTAATAAATTCTTCCGCAACCAGTCAAAACAAATTGGTACAAATTGAAAAATTGCTTTGCCATTTGCTGCAAAATATAAAACAATAAAGCACAATGAAATCATACAGAAACCATTTCACTTGATGGAAAAAATAGTGAAAAATATTAAAACCAGAAACTAATTTTTGTTGTTGTGCAAATGAATTGCAAAATTGTAGAATGAGTCCAGCAGAATATTCATATTTCGATTTGGCTACGTCCCAATTGAATTCCATCAGTGTGTGGCACGGACCCGGCTACGTGACGAGAAATCAATTTCGGTTCCCTGGGCTACACAACTGAATGAATTCACGCACATATATTGAATTCGGGAGCAGCTAACCAGAAAAAGATTATGAATCCATAGATCCTTTCAATCGAGATCCGAGACTCGGGAACGACAGGCTCACCTAAGGGGTGATATTTTACAAAGCGTGGGGTTAAGCGTTTCACACTGCACAAGGCTTCACAGTGGGAGCATGACAAAGTGCTTAGATTAAAATGTTTTATTTGATGGAATCCTATAAATAAAATCTAAAATTGCTCATAGGCACTGAATACTGCGGGTGAAAAGTGCGGCAGACACGCACGGAAGACTCCCCGTGTCTCGGGGGTAGATAAATCGCAAAATGATATTTTTCAATATTCTTGCCACCCCATCCACATCCCGAAATACTTTTCGTGTTTCAGATTCTAAGACAAAGTGAGTTCCAAATACTTTCTTTCTAATGCTGGACACACTTCGGTATGGGGCACAGTCGAGGTTAATAATGCGCGCTGAATTTGTAATATCGAAACCAGTGCCCTACTTGTGGAACGGCGCCTGGAGCCCCATAAATCAAAGGTGTGTGTGGGAGAGGGTAGGTGTATGAAACATTGCGGCAGATTGTCCTGCAAATAATTTGCGGGATTTACTTTCAATAACTCTTCTCGTATTTGTAATGGATTGGAATGGACTTATTTGCAGAGACAAATTCCACCTTGACATTTTTTATCAGATCGGTGTTTAGCCTGATTTATTTGAAGGTGCCTATATGCTTGGAATTGTTTGAAAAGGAGCTCAAGCGGATAAAGGATCTAAGTTTTAAAAGCAGGTGGAGAAATTCGAATGTTTAGATAATATAAATAATAAATAATAAAACTTTACACGTCATTTAAAAATAAAAATGAAATCATAGACATGTTTTCAGTTTATTATAAGAATAAATAATTAAAGAATTTGAATATAATAAAATTTATTTACATTTTTATTTAATATATACTCAAAAATGCCAAATGAATAAAACGTTAGATATGTAAGACAAAGAACTGTAATAGACGGAGCACAAAAGGCACTTGGCTATCGTCATCGTTACAATCAAATTATATTCATGACTAAAATTAGGTTATAAAGGCATAGGATATCTTACACAGTCACGCCCTTAAATGGGAAAGGGTTAGTTACTCGTGGGCAAAATGGAAGATTTCTGGATTGTGTCAACAAGTTACTGTGCCTACCAGAAGGAAACCCACCCTAAAAATTACCCGACAAAACCCAAAAATCAGTTGACATAACTCACAGTAGGAATATATTATACTATAGGATTTTATATACCTTGTAAGATACAGCAACCGCATAAGTTTATTCTAATTAAGACGGGAATTGGAACGGAGCCTGGAAATCAACTTCAATGGGGACATTTACATGAATCGATGTTTATTCAAACAATAATAATTCAGACGCGCAACAAGACGGCGACACTCCTCGCGAGGTGTTCGTTTACTTAGGAGCATGACATTTCCTAATTAGATTTGATTTCCCCACTTCCGAGCGCAGATGACATATTTTAATTAAGTCACTTTACCGTGACACGAGGATGCCAGATACGGCCAAGATTTGATTGACGGATGCTGATTGCAATACCTTCAGGAGTAGGGGTGTCTAGCTTTGCATTCTTTGATTATCGAGCTCATGTAGCTTGCGTCATCCATGGGGAGGGATTAATGGATGATACAAATCGATGGAATATGTTCCTTCGCTTCTATCCACGGTGGATTTGTAAGTTAGTGAGGCAATGGGTCAGATTTATTAAAGTTTTATTTCTTTATAGTTTTGTAAGACATTTTTGGAAATTGTGTTAATAGAAATTGTTCATTATATAAAATTTTGATTGAAACTTTCTTATAACATGAAAAAGTACTTGTCACATATATTTTTTTGTTTTATAATCTTTGCGCCCTATTTTCCGCCTGGATTCAACCATGTTGCACGAACATTGGCTGCTTGCTGAGCAATCGGGAGTGTTTTACCCAAAGAGTTCCTCCATCTCTTGAAAGCGTGTTCCTACAGTAATTCAAATCTTATTAATATAAAAAAGGTACTTCGTCACTCTATGATTCACTAACCACTCTACTAAACGCTTTCCATCGCGGTGCAGGATGAGCAACTACTACTAAAAATGCCAATAAAATAAAGAAAAAGTAGATTTTCATTTTTCTTACGGAAAGTATCGTTCACTGGAGCTTACAATTTCAATTTCACAATAATTGTCAGCATTTCCGTACTTTTATATTGTAATGGAAAGTGGCAAGACCAACTTAATAAATATTTACTTTTTTTAAAAAGGGTGGGTTAAATGTTTCTGTATCCGCAGTAAAACAAATCATCATCAGAAATTGTTTGCTAATTTATTGACGCACTTTGAAAAACAATAACATGAGTGTCATTGACAACCTTGGATAAATGAATCAAAAATATTTTGTTATGGAACAAAAGAGGAAGTGGAAACAGCGTGATTATAAGAAAGATGTTTCGTATCGATTGATGTGGAAAATATGAGATAAAACAATAAAACAAGCATTAACCTCTTTTGAACATTTGAACAGAAATAGTGATAAAAACATCCGGCATAGCTTACATATCAGGTATGCATTTAACGCTTGCAAAAATGGATAAAACGACCCAAAATTGATGAAGTATAAAATACTGAAATAAATCATAAATATTTTTTTTCATATTTTACATTTTAAAATTACTAGTAGTACATACGCACAAAAAATGCTTCCCCTAATCTCTACTAATTATAAAAACCGTACATTCTATGAATTACATGAATATTTCTACTTTATGCCCTATAAATTACATTTAAAGGCTTAAACCTCGAAATATTCTGCTAAACATTGAACCATTTAAAGATTATCCTTCAAAAACTACTGCACTCACCTTGTGAGGGTGGTAAATTGTAAAACCCGTTTCCAGATCCACGCAAAAGTTTCAAAACGCAAACACAAAAGATAGATATGGCGCCAGCATCGAATGTGCCGAAAGTACAGACAAATCTCTACCCTATGAGGATTTATTGTGACTAGGGCGGTGTATATCCTGAATCTATTTCGAGAGGACTATAACCGTAATAAAATTCCTCCTTGAAAATGGGAGGACGACGATGGTGGAAAGCCACTCGGGGGACAACATCACTGTTGAGGCGAACAACAATTTTATAGTGCATAGTAAAACAGATTTACAGCCGATCAATACACATCCGGCATGGCACATATAAAGGAAATGGATAGTAGCCATGTTCGGGTGTAAACTACACGAGAGCTCCTGAAAGGTGTAGATGCATTACATTGAAACAATCTCGGCTATTCACAAGTCCTTTTCTAAGAAATATAAAGATCCCAATTAGAGAACTTCATTTGATTAGGGCTAAAGTATTATGATTTTGCTAAAAAGGAAGAGTGTAGAAATAGTTATTAAAAAACCTTTTAAAGGTTCATAAGGTTGAAGGGCCTGTACTGGAAAATCAATAGAGTGAATTTTCTAAAATACCATTTTCAATGAAAACATCACCTTAAAGTTGTGCCCTTTCAATTATTTCGAAAAAAATTCTTTTCCAAGAGAAATGCCACCCACATTAGGACTTAAGAGAACAAATAGATATTCCAAGAATTTCGATATAACTCAGCGTAACACAATTAAACACTCGGAATGAAATTATCCCAGTTAAGTTTTATGATTTCTCAGAATTTTTACCTGGACGGCAAATATTTCATTTAATGAATTATTGGGATTAAGGCGTTTTCATAGAATCAATTTTCATTATTCGAGATATTTATCAAAATTGATCAAGGGCGAATTAAAAAATTTCGCTTGCATGGAAATTAAAGGAAATTCGATAACTAAACCGAAAGTGAACCTTTTAAGGATTTTTGCTGATTTTTTTTCTTTTTTTTTGGTCTTTTTTGGCTCTCAAATAAAGGAATACATAATTATTTCAATTACTTGAACATACAAAAATTTGCAATTTCCTCGAACTGAGAAAATTTAAGCTGGGGACGTAGGAGGAACACCGTCTGACTAAAACGTTTCAGTGAAGTCTGCTTCAATTTGCTATGGAAAGCATTTCGTTAGCAAACAAATGCGAGAAGAGGCAAGGTGCCTCCTTTGGCACTCCGGAAACTGCTGAGGCATATAAACCTATGCTTTAATATGTAATTAAGTTTCTTGGATACACTAAGTCCGACTGAGGTATACAATGCTTTACAACGAAAAGCATAGTGCATAGCCCAAACAACTGAAATGGATACACAGTATTAAAGAAATACAAAACCCTTAAAAAATGGGTTAAAGTAAAATTATGAGAAAACGGACTAAAACTGCATGTGCCCAGAAACTTAACATTCTTCCGATTATCACAAAAATGCCATAAAGGTGTGATAAATCACCAGTGAAAATTCAAATATTATAGAATTATGCTAAAATTGAGGCCAGCTTATAATTTAATGGCTTTTTCTGGCAAGGACATCGCCCGTTACAGTGTTCACCATATTTATGTCCCTTCGAGTGATACAAAAACTACTCATCCGTCGTCTTCCAGAGGGAGAGATGAGCCCTTCGATCCGGGAAAGATCCTGTCGTGATTTATTGAGGCAACGTGCATACATTGTTCCACTTATTCATCTTCACCGGTGTCAATGATTTTAAAACCGCTGAGGGTGACAACGACGCAGTTCACCATCTCCCTTCGATTTGATTCGATTATAACAAAAAAAAGCAACTTTAAGACGAAATTTGTTGTAATTTTTGATGAAATCAATGACGCGTGCTGAGTCTATTTTTTTTTTTCGTTAGGGATCTGAACGATTCAGTAGCAAGGTTTAAGTTATTAAAATGTTTTCATAGAAATGAATAACTTTAAGGAGGATAGTTTAGATTTGCTACATATTCGTTTCCTTACAAATTTTTTAAATCACTTCAACTTCAAAAAACATTGGCTGAATTTAATACGCATGTATTACGTATTTTTACTTGATATTTTTAGACTCTAGTCAGGCAGTTTTGGCTAGGAAGCTTCAGTTTTTACATTAACAAAAAATGTAGCATGTAAAAAGCCCTCAGTGTGTAAAGTCCAAATGATAGTTTACCTACTACCACATTGTTTTCCCGCCTTAGTCCTTCATATTTCTATCTAGAAAGATATCTTTAACATATTTGTTTTATAAACTTTGGATATTAAACCAGAATTGAATTAAATAGAATTTATTGTGAAAACCAATGAGATGAAAATCCTAATCTGTTGCCAACATTCTAACTTTTTTCTCACCAAACACAAATAATCAAATAATATTAAATATTAACTAACTATTATTTTCTAATCTTTAAGGCTTACTTTCAGCTGTTCGCTTTTTAACATGGAAAATTTCTTAAAAGTTGATTTTTAAAAGAAATACTGGAAAATCGATTGAACCATAAAGCGTTTGTTTAGTACCTTCATATAATAATACAATATAAAATATAATACTCTCTCAGAAACGCACTCCCTTCTTAATAACCCTTCTACCCATATACTAAACCCTTCTAGATGTAAGCTCATCTTTCTTTTTTAAAATTCAATTATAATGTTGGTGAAAACATCGCTAATTTCTGATGCAACAAATTAGGTACAACGCGTTTTGTAAACTAAACAAAAAAGTTAATTACACGCGCGCTATATCAGATCTTCAATTAAGAGAAAGGGTTAAAAGAAGGGCTTGGTATAGAAAAAGGGGAGATTTTTTCTTATTTCTCCTCTGCTTGCTTACTGACAATAAAAAAACAGAAATCACACAAACACTTTTGATTGACAGACCTGGCTTAAGGGTTGAAACCATGGAACGAGGGTTTTTATACCTTGTTGATTTACAAATTAATTTTTTCACAGCGAATAATTCAGCACCTCTTGTTTGTTACTAAAAGTTGCGAAAGGGTTAGATAGAAGACGTATAAATGCATTTTTTAAGAATAAAGGGTGAAATATTGAAGCCAGAAAAGTTTGTTTACTAAATATGACAATAAACGAACATTTTAAAAAAATTCCAGGTTATATTTTGGACTTTGTGTACAATTTTGTCTTTAACAAGAAGAAACAGGTAAACAAGGGCAATTCAGAATTTTTAAGACTAGTTTTAAAAAACGAAAAAGCAAAATATAAATAAAACACAAAAATTCAGCCTTATATTGCATCTGACCAAGGTTCTATCACACTATCCTATGAGATGAGAGGTTCGGTTTAGTGGCTTACGTACATTCCAGCTCATATACGCGTCACATGCACTTTATGTTTTCCAACCTTCCATCTTTTGGCCTTTATAAATTTTAACAATGTTAAAACAGAAATACTTCAAAGTGCTCATTTGCATTCATAAACATGCCCCAAAACAAGTTTCGCTCACACGCCTTCCGCAAGCGTTTTTTATGTCGAATTAGCTCGGAGCTGCTGGAGTTTTTTGTCACTGTTTTGCATACAGAATATCCTGCCAGCCGTGGATCTACTCAGGACTACCAGCGCTGGTACAACTTCCAAGGACACAAGCAGCCGGATAATTTTAAAAGGGACGCGAATCCAATTACTATAATTAAATATTTACCTACTGCGTCTAAAAATTTCGCCGGTATTGTTTCCGGAATGGCAAACAGTCGAATATAATGGAGACAGGATGGAATGGTGGGTGTTCCCGGAGGAATTCAGGCCTATTTTTCTATTATGTACCTTTCATATTATCAAAGAATTGTTCGAGGATAATAGCGGAGCCGAAAATAGAGAACCATATTGGCTGGATTATCGAGCACGCGGAGGTATATCAGCGATACGACGACAGCCGAACATTATTGCAGCAAATTGAGATTAGATTGATTTTACGGGGAATTAAAAAAGCCGCCTAATCAACTCTAGAAGGAAGATCAAACAACTCGGGGGAGTCACCCGATATCATCCGCGGCAGAGGTGGTCTGTCATTCAATTCTAATAGGGTTTAGGGTTTAGGGTTTGCTTTCGGAAGTGGCCCTTGATGGGGCCCTTTAATCAAGCAATATAAGTGAAGTAATTCGGCACCAAAAAACTTCTTTGCCTTTTATACTTTTTCCTCTTACATACAACGGAGGCAAATTCGATTTAGTTCTCTGTTTGCAAATAGCCAATTTGTAATTTAAATCTGCGTCGACATGTGTGTTTGCGTGTCTGAAAATTTCCCTCGAGTTTTCCACCCTCAGATATCTCTACCATATCTAGGTAGGAACGGTGGCTGAAAGTGCCTAGCTCATCTCAGGGGATACTTCTGTTCCTATATTCCTTTTATTCGCTTATGTCCTGCATGGGCTGGGCATTGGACATGTCGAGTTTCAGACTCCAATTAGTCATGTCGAGCCCAGCTTTCGACAACGACGACTTGTTTCATATTTTCACTTTTTTTTTTATTTTACAGTAGTAAACTCTAGCGTGGTTAGATTGTCGGATTTCTAAAATGGACAAGGATTTAGTGACGAAATTCACACATGCTAATAAAGAGGAGGCAATTTATTTCAGAAGTTTATCGCATACTGTGAAATTTGAAAATTAGCACTTTATGATTTGAATTACTACCAACAATATTTGTTATAATGCATTTATTCTAGCTCTAAATTTTGAAAATGTAAGCATATAATTATATTAAAATTGTTACATTTAAATATACAAAATTTTACAGTCCTGCACCTTTCTAATCAGATCCATACATGCTAGGAAGATTTTCCTGAATTACAAAGTTGTTTTTGATAGAAGTATTTGTGATCTACAACATAACAAATATTATCTTCATATCATAAAAAATTGTTTAATAACTTCTTATTGAGAAATTCAGTACAGCTAATAATTACACAATTATTGAGCCCATTGTAAAACAAACAAATTCATTAAAAATGTAACTGAGCCTGATGATTTGATGATTTGGTTGAATTTTTCACACCTCTGACGAGCTGACGAGCTAAGCCGCTGACTATTGATCAAGTAGGAACTCGACCGATAAAGCGCATAACCAGCTGACCGACTGACCCAATGACAAGCTAACCAACTGACCGCCTAAAAGGCGGCTGGATACCTGACCGACAGACTAACCGACCTATTGACCCGTCTGCGCCACTAGCCCTCTGACACTCTGACCACTAGATGTGGTTACCGCTATGGTCAACTAATCTTTTTGTTAATGTTTGGCTAGACCTATTAACTTTAATTCACTTATACTTTTTACTTTAAAATGCAGAATTAAAAGAGGAAAATGCCTACAAAAAGATTTATAAATATTCTATACATTATTATTTTGTTTCTTTAATTTGTGCTCCCATTCCATTATTACGATTAAATCTGTATATTTTCTCCAAATTTTTTCTAATCGCCAAATAAGATTATTCTATAGATCATCTACTAACTTAAAAGCAAAACAAAAAAAATTTTCGAACAAAATGTATATTTACCTTTAACATTAAAAACAGCACCTTTTAAATTGTAAACTTAAAACAATGTGTTAATTTTGACTTTGAACTCTAATAAAATATTATCAAGATTAAGGCCAAGTCAAAACTCAACACCTTATGCAAATTAGTGTGCTGATAGTAGTCTTCGTAATTTGTTCAACTGAACAGTTCAGTAGATTTATATACATATTTTTATATTTATACAATATTTATTTCCTTAGAACCGAAATCTCAGCAAAATAAAAATAAAAGCGCCTATGTCCCCTACAATCAGATATAAATGCATGTTGGAATAGTTACCACTGTGTTCTTTTAATATTTTTGCAAACCAAACTCCTTTTGGCTGTTAAAAACCCATTTAAAATGTAAATGGGGACGTGGCACGCGGACGCAATCACGTTAAGTTATTAATCACTGTCACAGCGGTGTGCTCGTTAAAAATTAATTTCGGCATAGTTTCCACTTATGCCTTGTGTATCCTACAACGAGGCGGAGGCTTCATGCGGACCTAGTCACTAGACGACATTGTCGAAATGAAATTGCGAGGGCAAAGTACTTGCATACCCTAAGGTGATGTCACATGCATGTTTATCTCTGCTGGATATCAAAACATCGTCAATGAAGGGTAAAACGAATTCGCAAGCCACCCCTTGTGTAATCTCAGTTCTTCCAAGTCCATCCCGTCTAGGCTCATTTTAGCAAATGGAGACGCCAAACCAAGTCTTTCGAGAACTCGGTTATCAATAGTGAATTTTCGGTGTCAAATGCAATTTTTTTCAATAACAGTGGCCTTTTCAAACCCCGAATCTAGTGTCAACAGCGTGGGTAGCTTATTTATCTTCCTCGTCAGGAGGATTCTCATCCGACGAAATACATGGCAGCGAATAAATCGCCCCTCACCCCCATCCCGGTGGTCCTGACGAGAAAGTAATCCCGCCAGAACATGCATGCAAAAAGTCGCGCAAATTTAAAAATTACATTGTATCACATCATTTTTCACGGATGATATGTCACCAACATTTGGCGCGTGTGTTACGTTCCTTTTTCACGCCGCTCTTATACGGCACAGGTTGTGGACGAATTTGCATTTTTCAAGCGAGACACCATTACTTGTTCGAGTGCATTTGATATTGTTGTCAACTGATAACTTTATTCATCGGGCACACCCCTCCTGTTAGCGGATAAGACGCCGACGAAGACGCCAGTGAAGACGGTGGTCGCTCTGCCAGGTTGAAATGCGACGCCGTGCCGCCACCCCCGTCATAGTCGAGAAGGTACAGGGTGATTGTCACACCCTGGAAATGGCTCAAGATAAATGACTTTCTGTCACTTCTTCCTTTTGCCGGCTTCCTATAATTCTGCAAGTTTCAAACTTCTTCAATCTGCGATTTTCAAAATTTTTTTAGACGTCGTTGTCGGCCCCGCGCTCAGGATGTGGGATGCTGCCAACAATGGAAAAACTGTAGCAGTTGAAATCAGGGACAATAAAGAATAGCACAAACGGAAGTGCGTCACTTGATGCTTATGGGAGTAATGATGATGACAGCCGGGGGATGGTGCTCCTCCTTTTTTCTTCAAGTTACATTTAATAACTTGGAAGCGTTCTCGGGACTCCTTCCTGGCTAAAAAGTGCGTTCCTGCGATAGGAGCACTAACAAACAAAAATATTGGGATAATAACGACTTCCTGGAGCTCAATGGGCAGTAAATTTTAACGGTAATGGAGCAATTCGGGATTTAACAATAAGCCCGGGGGACATGACGACAGCTGCTGCCATTACCGATTGAAGTTTTCCACTAGAGTCTTACAAAGTTGGCGATAGTCGGTACGTAGTGCAACTTCAACTTCTGCTTAGAATACTTAGGAACTGTGGAAGTATCCAACAAAATGAGAAAACAAGATGTGCATATTAATTTTTATTTTATTAGATGCAACGATAGTTTTTAACCTAAAACCGAGAAATCTGAAGAAGAATTCATAATCGTTTATGTTTCTCTTAAAGATACACAAATTCAGAAAAATCTTAATCTACGTTGTGTTATAGATTTCCTAAACTACAATACTCTCTAGAAATAATTAGTATAAGCAAATAAACTATGGTATACAGTGTAAAATAAAATACCCTGGATGACTGGACTAAATAATA
Organism: Proctacanthus coquilletti; assembly: GCA_001932985.1. Taxonomy (NCBI): domain Eukaryota; kingdom Metazoa; phylum Arthropoda; class Insecta; order Diptera; family Asilidae; genus Proctacanthus; species Proctacanthus coquilletti. Next base: position 216,416 of record MNCL01000094.1, on the reverse strand, counting down.
ATATCATTCAAGAAAAGATTTTATTCATCTAAAGTTTTCGATAAAAATTTAGTCAAAGTAGTGAAATCTAAACCACAATTAATTTGTGAAAGACAAAATGTTTACGACACCAGAATAATTTTTATGAACACATAATTAAGTTTTAATATGTTAAAGTTTATATCCAGAACTTTAAAATAAGTCATTAAGGAAAACGTTCTAATAACTCCAACTTTCGCTTACCGCGAGAAAAACTTTTCATTTTCTTAAAATTTTGACATCGTGCCCTTTAACACCAGATTACAACTCTAAATTAACTTGACTCTATCTCCACTCAGTTCGAATCAGCCTGAATTGACCTTAACAGCTCTAAATCAATCAATTCATCTGCAACCGCATCGACTCTCCATATGAATTACGTCAAATGGCATGACCAAATATTGAACCCCTTCGAAGGATCCCGAATGGCCGCAAATTTCCCCTTGAGCTCCTGAAATTGGCAAACCCTTCAACGCACGTTGTTTGGGAAATATTTTTTCTTTACATTTTTTTTCATTTTATATTTGTAAACCGGTAGTCGGTATTCTTTAATATTGATTGCGTTTTCAGCTCACTGCACACTTGGCAGTCAAACACACATGCGAATCGACCTTTGTGAGCTGGGGACATCACAAAAGATCAAAGAGGACCTATCACTGGTCTTTAGTGAAAGCACACGACTCCATTTATTTAGATCAATTCATGCATATCGACGGTGTACTCGAACTCGTTGTACTTTGTTCACATAAGATAGCAACTCACCTTTCAGGGCTATCGGAATACCGACCACGGACCACGGAAGAATTACTTTCTTGTCAAGTTTAAGATCCAGTGAGGTGGAAATTTAAATGCAAATCACAAAACGATTACCTAACCGTTCATGGTACCGAAAGAATGTTCAATCAAAATTTAATTCGAAATAAATCAGAGCAAGTTTTACCGATTTATTCTAAACATAAGTAATGAAATAACTTTTGTTTGAACTGTAATATTTTATTGGAAAACTTCAAGAGAATATCCAGATTTATAGAAATACCACTCTAGTTCCTTTTAATGGTACTAAAATAAAATCAGCCCTTGAAGTCTTCAAAAAAAAAAAAAACATGTAAAGAAACTCAATAATTTTACGATTATTATTTCAATTTTTCTAATGTAAGATTAATACATCTTCAAAGGTTCTTTATAGATCACTTAAATGCATGACAGAAATAAAAAACCATACGTTTGCATACTACCCATGATACATGACCATACCCATGATTTTGCTACAGGCCCGAATTAAAATAAAAATTCCTTTCTTAATAAAGTGCATTCACAATAAAATTTAGGTAATACTTACGTAACTGTTATTAAATTTTGTAAATTTTGTGTGCTATGTCTTTAAACTAAAAACATATTGAGAGTAACTTGCTAAAAAATAAAAATTGAGTTCAATGCGTAATTTAAAACACCTTTAAATATTATATACAGTGTTAATTTCATATTAATAATTGTAGTTTTTTTAAAGCTTTCCTTTAAAGTTTGAACAAATTTTATATGAAAACGATTTATATTCTTCGATTTCTTACAAAATGAACAGAGGAAAGAAAAACAGGACACATCTCTTCTTTTGAATGTCTTACAGGTTTGAATTATATTCTCACATTTCCTTGAATTGAATCCCTCAAGAGTCTTCCAATGAGCCCATCAAATTTATCGGATAATCGGACCGTCCCGTCCAAATCGCCCGAATCCATCACCCAAATTTCTATTACCCAAGAGCATCATCATCATCATCTGTATCACTATAAAAATAATATTTCCTTGCAATGAGTTTCCTCGTCTTTCTTTGGTTACCATCAAACGTCAAATAAATAAAAATATTTTTCCCTTATATCTCCGCAGTGATATTGAACGCAACCAGAACAACGGGAGCGGGAGGATAAACAGGGCAGGGGGACACGAATGACGAAACAGGATTGCATTGTTCTTTTAGAAATGAATTTCCTTCGACTTGAAGAAGGTTTTGCAAGGAGTAACCCAACCGTGCTCTCTGCCAGCCGAAGAGGAAACTCAACATGACAGCTCTTATTGTTCTGGAAAATGGTCCTTCGCTCGGGTCTGGTGTATGTCTGTCTGTCTGTTTGGTCAGAACGTAAGTGAGGTTGATATTGTGCTCCTCGAACTGCTCTAAGTTTCATATCAATATGAGCTTCTTAACGAGTACGCGACAATTATTGCTGTTCGGCAGTCTCCATCTTCAGTCAATGTTTACCCTAGCCCATCTTCTCTTTCTGCAACTCATTCCCTGGTCATTTGCTCAAGATGTGGCCAGACCAGAAGACAGTATATGTTCTCATATGTGCTATAACACTTAAAGCTCAACATAGTACTGCGGAACGCTCTGGTGTTCATTATGTAACTCCTAAGCCCTTGACCGTATGCTCCCGTAACTTCCACAGTAAATATTAACAATAACTCTCAATCTTTTAAATAAATATTATATAATTTGGTACTGAGAACATGCTGCATATAATTCTTCCATTAAACCCACTTCATAATTAAAATGGCAGTTTTGAGTTGAAATGAATTTTCCTGAAAATCTCTCTAACTCAAAGTACTAATTCTACGGCTTTAAACTTCAGGTTGTGCCACTTCCTGGTGAAAAGTGAAAGCCATTGAGACAATTTTATTGGCTTCGAAACCTAGAACTCCTCTTAGCATTAATCCATAAATATAGGCGTTACAATCCATTAAACCTCAAGCTATGCCATTTCTATGCAAAGTGGGATAACCGCTCCGACTTACTTTCCTGTACCCCTGACGTCCCAATCGAAGCCTGACAACGTCCGTCAGATTAGAAAAGGGGATATGTACCCAATTTGATAGACACCACAAACATTAACAACTTGACTTAACGGACCAAATTTCCGGATCGTTTTTTTTTCTTCTGCTATTCGGAAAAAGTCAACTGCCCTAGAATGATATAGGGTCAATTTTCTGAACATATGAAAATCTAATGGCAGGAAAATGCTCGCCTTCTTCCAAGGATCTCGAAGGAAATTAAAGGTCATAAAAATCCTTTGGCGCTTAATGTCGTATGAATGTTTCGCTGAATGCTTGGGATCTTATCAGGTTTGTATATAGGACAAAATTTTTGTCGGGAAACTTCTCGAGAAACTTTTGGAACGATTGCAGATATCTGACTTACATAACTCACTTGTGCACCTAAAAAGATTGGTGTAAATCGGACGACTTTATGGTGCTAGAAACAATACAAGCTTCTAGAAAAAATCTACACTTAATCTGCACTTGGTCATTAGAAAATATCAATACATAATTATATTAGCTCTCTATTTTGAAAGTCATATAAGTCTGTTCGTGAAAAAAAAAAAAATTAATTTCATATAGTTAACCACTTCACCTAAATTTTTTCCATACAAAAACACAGAGCACCGAGTGCTATTTAATAAGATTTTTCAATAAAAATATAAATAAAACAATAAAAATGCAAGAATTTCAAAATTAAAACTCTAAAAGGTATAAAATTGTGTTTATATTTTTTAAATTTTCGTAGCGTGCGAAACTCCACCTTAAGAAACTTCAAGAACAGTAACTACCTTTTTGAAGAGTCCTGAAAAACGTATAAAATTAAAGCTAAAAAAATAAATAATGCGGATTTTCTAAAAACACTATAATACTTTATTCTACATTACCGTATAATAAATAACTAATGATAAACAGCTAATACTTAATTACCAGCTGGCATAATCAACTGATTTTATAAACACGGTTTTTATCCAAAGATATAGTTCTTCTACCGAAAATACATTTAAAAAATAAACAAAGGTAATTTTCCCACTTCTCAAAGTATTTCTTTAAAAACTATAAACTGCATTATTTTAAATATATAACATTTATTTCTAATTTACTATATGGCCTCCTTAAAGTACAGTTCAAAGTAAATTAGTAGTTAATTAGCAGCTTTATATTCCAAGATTCAAATAAAGATTAAATAAGATCTGAATAAATCATAAAAATGCAATTCGCACAGATGCTAATTCAAGGAATAGTCTCGTCTAGAAAACAATTTATGTGTTTCCATACATGGAAATAATAAATTAAAACGGATTTCTCTTAGGTGCTTTAAGAATTTCCTTGTTTCGTCAAATAAAAGACAACGATGGATAAAACGCTTTACTCAGGTACTCAAAACCTCATTAGCAATTCCTTATCGACTTAACTGAATTCATAAAGAAGGTGTAACAAAGCATCTGGTCGCGCTCCACCGCGGGGCACATAATTTCCAATGCATTTTTAAAGGCACGCTTGTTGGCGACAACATCAAACCGTGAAACATCTTTCTAAAGGAACACATACAACTACATGCATAATTTTTAATATCCATAAATTACTTTTGCGAACCAGAAAATATCATGCGAAAATTACTTCTGGTGCCATGAACTTTCAAGTGCGTATTTCTTTATAATTCAGTGAAAGTGGTTTTCCCCCTTCCCAGGTTAGAAAATTTATTCCGGTTCACCCCATTCTACGCAGCAGGAAGACATGCGTCTCAGTAAATATACGCATTGCGTCTTATCAAAATTTTAATTATTTTTTCGTTCCAATAAAAAATTATATCAATTTTTAAAGAATATTCGAAAATAAATTTATCTTACAATTCGTACATTGCGTATTATTTTCAACACAAACCCTGAAAAAAAATTTTGTTTATTTTGTGAATGTTTTAAGTCCATACTTTTAAAGTATCCCTTCCAAATAATACACAAAGAAATAAAAATGATACCAGGAAGAAACTGTAGGTATCATTATCGGATTATTGAGACCTCTAAAAAATATGTAACAGTTACATTTGAATATTTCCATATATCAATTCATATTTTATTATGCAAATCAGTAGCTTATTTAAAAAAGCATCCAATCCCCCTGCCGTCCTGAAGGTAAGGAGCTAATTTTGTGGACGAGTCCATACAGCTTGTCAATTTTAATTCAAATAATAAAAAAATATTGCTCGTAAGCTGCCTCCTGATGACGGATTTAATCCAAGAGTCTTAAGAGCCTTCTTGCTTTATTGCCTCCCCTTATAAAATAGATAAGGGGTGACTTCCGATATTATTCGGAATATTCTACAGTATATCTTTAGAGCGCAGTTGTTTACCTTCGATTTTGTACGCAGAAATTTTACGTAAATTCGCTTTATTGACTTGCTCAAGTGTAGTCGAAAAAAATTCTACAAATTTCAATCGAAACAATTTTTACAGAGGAGGAGGGAAAACGAAGATATTTATGATACTAATAAAGTTCAAAATATGTGGTGTGTGAAGGTTAGTGATTCTTCTTATTTGAGCTCAAGATTACCTTGAAGAAATTCGTTCGGAACCCCTTCAGAGCTTTACGAAGTTTCTTGCTTTAAAAAGTAATGCACGGAACATATCTTAAATAATTTAAAAACGTAGAACCACAAATCATAGAAAATTTTAATAATTTTCTTATGAATTGAATATCAAAAAATTAAATTTTTGATAGCAATGAGAAATAATCGTATTTTGAAAATTCTTTGTTATTGTAATCTTTTTTAATTTAAAATGGGCTTTCCCATTAATATAAATATATTAAATATAATTGAGTTATAATTGAAAATTTAAAAAGATATACCATTTATTACATGTACCCATTTCTAATGTTCAAATTTCAAAATATACAGGGTCTCAAACTTAAATATGCTATAGAATGTGCTTTAAAGGATCAACTTCGTACTGTCCAACAACACAAATTTGAGGCATTACGTCGAAAGTGTCATTCTGGTCAACGGCATAAGATTATTCAATTAAGGTGAATTATGTGACAAGGTTTCTCTTAATAAGCCGAAATACCTTTTATCTTCAATGCTTCATGGACCATAAGTCTCAATAATCTCTCTTATAACTAAATTAAAAGTTCGGCTTGGCATCTTTCCTTTTTCCTACGGAAAAACTGCAGATATCCCCTCTTTGGATGAATTAAGACTTTCATCAGGCAACAGGAGGATGGTCAAACGTATTAACATTTACATGAAACCACATCTCGTCCTTGTTCAAGAGGGGGTTGCGAGGTGATGTAGTTGAATCACTTCAGCATTAACAAATCTTTAGGAGTAATGAAACGAAGAAATAAATTTGCCGGACCGTCCCTTTTACTTTCCAAGACCTGAAGACCTAAGATAGTCGTCGTCAGAGAAATGAACACTCGTTAAAGGAATTCTTTAGCTGATTAAGCATCCAATCGAGACTTGATTATATTAATCAATTGAACTTATTCGGTTAGCGAAGATGCTAGCTTTAGTGCAGTTAGCACTGAGGATATGAGGGAATTTATTTAGTCTTTGAGAGATAAGTACAATTTTCTAAGTTTAATTCCTTAAGTAATATGTTAAATTTTTGAGCTATTGATTTGGTTCGATCGTAATAAAGTAAATATAGTCAAATACTAGTAAATTTTGAAATGCCTTTAAAAGGTATGATTGAAAAAATGTTAAATTATGTACTAAAATCATTTTTTGATAGTTCATAGCTCTTCCTTATTTTTATTTTATTTTTTGAAAAAAAAAAAAATATTTGTTACATCGAATGCTCCCCATGAGTAACTTCCATTAAATTATCTAATATAAAACCTATTGAGTCTAAAAGTGAAAGTTTGTAATTTTATTTTAGTAAATGTTAATTAAAGATCCTCGAGTGAATGATCTTTGTATAATTTTCCACCCCCGCCGCCTCAGTTTTATATTATGAGCAGTTCAATTCAAAGATTCATGTTAAATTCGTAATGGTAAGCACAGCTAAGCTGAATAATTATACCAACAGCGTTATAGCACTTCTTCGGACGGTATTTCATTACGTCTAGCAGACTCCAACCAAAAACCCAGAAATATTTTCCGCGCCTTACCGCGTGGATACTTTCCCTAATAATTTCTTCCTCCTTTTAAGCGATACCCTCTTGAGAATTTCATTTCGGATTAGTGCAGAGCAAGAATTCCTTGTCATTGTCAGATTTGTCCGGAACGACGAATAAATTTCATAATTAGGTGCTGTGAAGCATTCACGACGAAGTAAAGCTCGTATAAGTACCCCGTCGCCCGCGTAGCCAGAATTCTAGTACAAAATCGTGGCAGGGTATCGTCTTTGTACTCCTTGGAGTATCCCAATGCCAGTCGTCTTGCCGGCGGCCATATCCTCCGCCAGGAGAAGCTATCTCCCCATTCTACTAATTAAGAGGGTCGTATTTCTTAATAAAATTTTCCACTTGGAAAGGTAACACGAGCACCGCCAAGCACTAATAAAGGAAATTGTGCCAGGTCCTTATCAGACCAAAAAAGGCAGTTACTGTGATGTCCCGAAGGATGAGGATTTAAGGAGCCAGAAATCACACACCGCCACCAGATTAGGGATTTGATCCATTCAATTCTCGTTATTATCGCTGGTTCACCCCTACCCTTATAAAGAACAGAGGAGAGCGGTTAAGAAACCAAACCAAGAAAAAGGAACTGCCACATTGTTGACAAGTCCTCCTCGGGGAGATTATCCTTCGGTACTTAGTGAATTAGTAATGGTCTTGACGTTGATGTATCCACAGAAGCCGATTTTATGCTTTGTTGCAGTTTTCAATTTACAAAATTGGAAACTTTGTGAACAAATAGCCCCATGTACAGTCAGTTATATCGCAAGAAATGCTAGCATGACAAGATTTCTGGTATTAACGCAATGAATACCCAAGTAGAATGTAGAGATACGTTTTATCCTCAAGCTAAGATAGAAGAATGACGACAATGCAAAACGATAACAACTTTGAGATTGTTACCAAATAGGAATTGAAGTCAATTAAATTTATGTAGGTACACTCATCCACTGTACTGAAGTAGAGCAAGCTTGATATGGACAGGTGATTAAGGAAAGATAAGGTGACCTAAAATAACTTTTATGTATATCGTTCCAACTGGAGAAAGACACAGTTTTAAAATTAGTTTATACATTAAATTAAATTGCCGCTTAATTGCTTTAACTTAAAACATTTGTTATAATTTAAATGTAGAAATAGAACAACTTGTTTATGTGCACCAGAGATTTTGAAAGACATGTGTAGCCTGTGACTCCACCACCTTTCCTCTTTTCAACCTATAACTTTCCAAACTATAACAAACAAATTTGATAATTGACTGTCTCAATTGACTTTAAAAAGAATCTTATATTTCAATTTCGCTAAGCTGGCATCTTGTTTAACAAAAAGTGTATTTTATCAAAATAAATTATGTATATATACACTACATTAAAATAGAGGATATCACCTTACCTATTCTATGAAGTTTATACTAATTAGGAATTATATAGGAACAATTTTAAATTAATATCTTTGAACCTTATCAAATAAGAAAAATATTTCCCAACGTATCCCAACGAGAAGTACGATTCTCTTTACAAACTCGGGGTCCTTTAATCCTTTTACTTATGAAATATTTGTGGCAAGCTGTTTTTGGGTTATCAACATAAGTATACGCAAAATAATAAGCAAACACATACAAACGCGTGTATTTGCATTTAATTAATATAGTAAAAGGAAATCTAATCAAGATTGTACTACAGTAATAGAGAAATTGTATTTTTGGTAGTATCCGTATTTTGAAGTACCCCGCCACATGACTACGTGTGCTTACCCTTATCTGAACTGGACACATCATGATACACATGTGTGTATATATACATCCGCATATGTGACCGCCGCATTAAAATCCATTGTGTAACTTGGGCACGTGAACCAGCTCAATGGACGTTGCTTTTTCCGTAATTCTGCACGAGTTCACATTTCAATTTCGCGCCATTGTTTAACAACCCTTGGAAGATTCAATCTGAGGATGTGTTGAATTACCTCTCGGTGACGCTGGAACGTGCAGGACCTCTAAGCCCATGGCGGAAATGACGGACCATTTTTTTAACAGGTCTTTCATTTTTATTCTATTATTTTTTTTCCTCCTGCGGTATTTCACTTGAACGTATTGCGTCTATTTCCATGACAATGAGCCAACTCTGCTGCGTTCAAGAGCCAAAAATTAGCTCAAACAATAAAAAACGTCACAAGCATAAGCGCAATGGACACCTCGGAGGGAATCCAGAACCCGTGTTCTAGACAATTGGAGAAAAATGTCCAACTTTATTATACGCCCGGAAAATCGCCTTTCGTGAAGTCTTAATTTCGAATTCGTTTTTTTTTCGCCTTATTTTTTTCATTGTCTTCCCTAGTGACACTCTCGAAATGATGAAATCTCTTTGCTGTGTTCAATTTCCCACCTCTCTAATCAGAGACGAATCTCGTCCTGTCTAGTTGTGGGAGGGTGCTCTACTACTCTGAAAGCCGTTGAATGTCTTAGGGTAGTCCTTAAGACGACTATCTGCGGCTGGTTGATTAAAGCAGGAGCACTTACGTAATGACTTTCGCACGTACATCATTTGTCTGAATTTATTTCCTCAGTTGTGGGCGAGAAACCAATTTTTCATTAACAGCCGAATCAAAGAAGACGCCTCCTTAGACGACGCAGGATAAATTACAATAGCAATTAGACAAAGTGAGAAGCATCTTTGTTCTCTAAATTTAATACTTACGAGTCGGAAAACTTATCACTCTAGTTACCGTCTTAGTTCGTCATTTTTATTATATACTCGAATTACATATCTCTTGTACATACAGGGTGTTTTTAAAGACTAAAATGAAATAGTATTCGGAGCTTAATTTTTAAAGTTTTTAAGCAGTTGAGCAGTAAAAAACGAACAAATACACACTATAATACTTTTAATATAACCAAGAATTTTTTCTTTTTTGAATATATACGAGTACCTGCTTCCCTTTTTTAAATGACGAATAAGACAAGGGTGACCTAAAACGAGTATACATTGTTCCTTTTATGTGTCCACTAATTTCTAAGGATCGCCGGTAGATACCCTCAAGTATATTTTGAGTTCACTTGAAAATTTTTAATTTTTTCCGCCATCAAAGGCTTTTAATATTTCACTGGCCCAAAATCAAGGTTAACGCAGTAATTTCGGCTTTATGCAGGGTACCCGCACCAGTCGCACTCATCAAAAGGGAAATCAGTGAAAATTAAATACAACGGGTGTACGGGGGTTCCGGGGCACATTGGTTAGATTTAACGTCGTTCCTGCAGGGGATGATTATAACAAATGAATGGAAGCCATGGTCGGTTGGCGTTCACTGTTGCTAGGGTCTGTATGCCATAAGATAAAATTATGTAACCATTAGAGGAAGTCAAAGAACAATACTGGACAGGAGGGATTACTGGATGGCGTAAATCTCGTCAAGAATATGATTTTGCCTATATATACATCGAAACTCTAGGATGATTCATCTTATTATTAAATAGAATACAATTCCATTTCTGATGCCCTTCAAATTGCCAAAATGTAAATGAGTCTTTTCAGCTCTTAAGTCTTATGTCAATATAGAAATTTGGTTTGAGAAAGTAATTTAAATTTACCTTTCACTTCAATTAAGAGCAACTGTTGTATTCTTATAAGAGGTCTTTGACTATGAATCTTCCTTCGCCATTAAGTTGTACAAGAGTTACTTTCCACGCTTTCTAGACTTTCATTGAGAGATAATAAAAAATCATTCATTCGCATAGATAACGCGATTCTTAAATCAATAATATCAATAATTCATAAAAGAGATTTTCTACTTATCAAAATGCATTTACCTTCTTACAAATTGACATTTTAAGTGTATATAAAAATTTCACCTCTTTTTTCATGGCAAATTAATAGATATAATTCATATAAAGTAAAATAAGGCAGTGACTCAAACACGAATAAAAAATCAAATGTTTTCAATTTGTCTGTGTAATGTACAGAATCCTTAAAGTACGAATACAATTCACATTATTATAGGCAATCTAAAACTTTAAACGTATTTTCGCCGAAACCCTGCATTTTAAAACTATGCGACATTGAAATTAATAGATTGTATGTATTGACTTTTGAAACCGTCATATTGGTGACAATTTTTATTTGCGATATAATTAATAAACTATATGAAATGAATGAAATATGAATTATGAATTGTCAATCAAATATACTACTTGACTAATAAAAATAAACTAAAATCACTGTTTTATTGAGCCTGAAATCATCTTGGTGTATGAAACAATGTACATAATGCAAAAATATATTCACATACGCGTATTTCAAAATTATAAACACACACCTTTAAAAATGTAGGTCTATAATAAAAAACAAATTAAATCGCAATTATACTTTTCTGGCAATAAATCACCATTTCTATTAATCGCTGAACTCTCACAATAAAATAACCGCTTATGGAATTTATTGACGTATGGTATCAAAATAAATTATTTTAACTATTTACTATTTAGTTCTTCATCAATTTTATCCTCTATCGAGAGTTTAAAAAAATCTGTTTTTCCATTATAAACCTTTAGCAATCCCTAACCACAAAACAAAATTGTGTGCATATGTTTTTGATATAATTGTATGATTTATTGACGTATGGTATCAAAATAAATTATTTTAACTATTTACTATTTAGTTCTTCATCAATTTTATCCTCTATCGAGAGTTTAAAAAAATCTGTTTTTCCATTATAAACCTTTAGCAATCCCTAACCACAAAACAAAATTGTGTGCATATGTTTTTGATATAATTATTTACGGCAAATACCAATACATCAAACACATCAAACCTAGACAATTTTTTAAAAAATTCCTATAAAATGTAGTTTTTACTTTTCCCTGCATTTATAATAATTACAAATTCGAATAAGATATCTTACACACAACATTTTATACTTTTTATGTATTTTTATTCTGAATATAATTCAGCCTATTCAATGACAGTAAAGACTTAGACCTGAATTCCGTTTGCTTACTTTAACCTTCTCATTAACTTCTCGAACAATTAACAAAGCTCAAAGAAAAGATTTCATTAACTTCAATTAGTCGATCTATTCAAATAGAGGACAAAAGTTCAAATTCTTCAATTTTCCACTCGCCTGCCGTTCTATGAATACTTTAAAATCTTCACGTATTTTCACCTATTTATAATCCGTCAAGTAATTAATTACTTTCACTTCAGTTCGCGATTTTGTCCGCTTCACTTGCTATGGAAAAGTGCTTTTGTGAAGTGGAATCTGAAGATATTCTTATTTCACTATGTCAGAAGAAAAGAATCCAATGACCTGTTGCTCCGAGCGACTTCATCCGCAAAAGGGAGGTTTTTATTAGAAGTTAGAAGGGCCGAATTTACTTCCATTAGACGACGACCCTCGGCCGGAGCACGTTATTTGCTCAGTTTATTAATCAGTAAAATTGACAATTGATTTCGGTGGCGACTGCACTCCATACAACAGCCCCCTACTAAAACGGGGAACAGTTCTAAAAGTGTATTTGCAGGTTTTCAGCAAATTGGAGTCCGTATAAGCCCTCGTGTTATGTCCAGTGATAAAATTGCTAAGCCTCTACGTACACTCGTATGCAGTAGTATTATTTACTTTTATTAGATCCCAGATGGCTGCTTCTATTTTTATTTCGCATTTATTGAAAAAAGCATTTTGTGTGTTGGAATAAATTCCGCTTTTATGATCTTGCAAATTACATACGAAATTGAATTAAAAACATCAACGAGACGCGCTCGAATATTATCGCATGAATAATTCATAGCCACCCTGTGGCTGGTGTAACAAATTCGGTTTTTATAATTACCGGCTGAAAAAATAAATCTAGTCTGGTGTTGGTTACGGGGCTGCTAAGCCATTACCACTGTAATCACATCAATTTCATTAATTTCCATAACATCACCGCCAAAACCTCTGAAGGATATACTCCTTGGCGGATTTATTTCAGCAGCGTCGGCTGCCCTAATCATCGCCGACGGCAACCCTCTCCATCACTCAAATAATCATTACTAAACAGCAGTACCATTAATTACAATGCGCCGCATAATAAATCCTCCTGTCCTAGAAATCTACTACCAGTATTTTAACTTGGATTAGATTGCCAGACACGGAAACCTTGGCTCGTCTAGGAGCAGTTGTACATCGTACCTACGAAGTTAGGTCTAGCAAGAAATGCTTAGCACACCATTTCCGTCACGTGGTTTGGATTGACACATGTCAATTACAGAAATTAACGCGAAGCTCTAAATTTGTTACATCTCATTGTATAATACCCGCGGAGCAACCATTTCATGAAAAAAGGGGAGAAACCTCTAACGACAATTCGAACGCTGTTCAAGCGAAAAGGGTCGGAATTGGAGGAGTATCCATCTTGCTATATACACTCTTAAATACGCTAGTGAGTAAGCTGAGCTGAAAATAGAAATGAATTAAAATTTTGTTCTTAAAATTCAAAATAGTTGCGCTTTTAGAATTAAGGTGCTAAAAATATTAGGGGAATTAATTACGCATAATGATTAAAAAGGAGGATTAAAAATAATTCTACTAATTATTGTTTTTTGAATGACTTTGAACTAATCTCAAAATATTTGTCAAAGAAAAATAATGTATTATATTAAAAAAAATAATGATACTAAATTAATAATTATTTGTAAAGATTATAATAGAAGAAAATAAATGAGCGAACATGGTACACCCTTTTGCATTATTTATCTGATATAATACTACGGGTTTTCGTCATTTATTGCTGAAATTTGAAAATGGCAAATTTCTCGAAACCACAAAACTTTTTACTATAATCGTGTAAGTAAACACTATTTAAATAAGACTTGAAAAATTGAGAAAATGAAACATTATCAATCACAAATCACAAAAACGATAAATTTTAAAAATGTACATTTTGACAACGACAAAATTTTTTATTAAAAAATTATTAAAGACCTCTACAGGTCAGAAACAAAGAAAAAAACAATCAAATCCGCAAAACAATCGACAAATATTTTACAAAATATTATTTTTTTTTAGAAATTATTAGACTGACAATAAACCTTACAGTTTTCCTGTTATCTACGAGTTAATAACTACTAATTCTGACAATATCAAAATTTTAGCTTTAGAAACCTAGAAGAAACGGGGGATGCTCTTTTTTAGCAGATTTGGAGCTATAACCTTAACACTATTTCATTTAAACTTTTGAAAAAATTATTTTCGAGATCCTGTAAGTTAGCCCTTTCAAACGATACCCCACAAGACCCAAACAATGGGCTCGATTTACCCGTTTTAAAACGAAAATAAAAATATTTCATAAATTTTGAATATCGGAATATCTGCGCGTCACTAAGATCCCACACTATGCCAAATTTCAAGTTTTTACGTCTCATGGTTTCTGAGAAAATCGGCTGACAGACGGACAGACAAAAGGGTTCATTAAAACAATATTGTAATTTGTAATGAAACCATTACTTCATATAAATCTAATCTTCAAGTCTTATCCGGGATTATTTTCCGAGAAAAAATATATCTACAACCTAAAACTGAAGTGAACCTGTAATTTTTCTTAAACTTTCACATCCTTGCTGACTAATTTGTTAATCGAGAACAAGTATGCCAGTTTAGGACTTTTTTCTAAATTCTCAGTAAATGTTTTTTTAAATTCTTATCAATAATTTATAAAAATTCCACAAATCGTAAACAACAATTAATTATTTTGCAAAGTGTGGGTATCCTCCAAAAGACAATTCGAGTATGATTGAACGTGATTTTCCACCTCATTTCCGCAAAAATTTTTCATATCCTGTTCCTCCTGAGTAGAAAGTATAATTCCGAACTGCTACATCTCACATGACTTGTGTATTAAGCCCCGTGTACGTTTTCACGCACAAGTGCAAACGCATTCAATAAATAAATTAAATTTTAATATCCGCTAGATACTCCCTCGCGAAACTCATTTTTATTCGACAATTTATGAATCAATTACTTTAGGGGCGGCTTCCGCTACATTCCCGAAATTTTAAACAAGTAGGTCACTGCGCAGAACAGCAGTAGGAAATTTTGATGTATATTCTTGCTAAATCAGTTGCAGTTTTTGTATGAGTAATTTCACCACTTATGCAAAATTTATTAGACTTTTGCAATTATTCAGTAATTTGTTATATTACATTCTTGTTCTTACTTGTAAGATGCTTTGACCGAAAAAATTATACCTTAATATTTCCAATTGTGATAATTCGTAATTGTTGCCTAAACCTTTCATCCTCAGGGAGTGGTTCCCATCGAACTCTGAACTCCGTCGCCATGCATTCCCGAAAAATCATTAAACTTCCGCCCCGGTATTATGAGCCATGGACCACAATTTAGGACTATGAAAACAGTTTGCCCAAGGATTAAACAGTGGACCACATGCAACGATATCAATTTATCCCTGGGCCGGCCTACTTAAAATCACAATAATTATATTGTCATAGCTGCATACGGTTGCCCGGCTCCTCCGAAGATTACTTTCACCCTGACGATGAAAATTTGCGTACGGTATAATAATGCCCCTACCTCCTTTGGGAATTGATTTCTGGGATGCCAACACAACAGGGGTACAACAATCTTGTCCTCATTTCAATTTAGCCCCTGCTATCAAAGGGCGGCTTTGTTCGCGGCTTGATATATGAACGGATCCTTATTCCTTATTCTTCTCCTCAGGTGATTGTTCTGAGCTCCTTTCGTGTTTCTTTGGGCATTCACGTATGTGTGCTTAATCGAGAATGAGGACAATAGTGAAATGTAGTTGATTTCAATTTCCCTCGCAGGCTTCTCTGCATATGAATGAAATGTTCGAGGGTAGTTTTTCGATATAAAGTGAACAGGACGAGATCCACTTTTTCCGTGCTAAATCGAGCATCACTTATATTTTCGTAATTTGAAGCAAAATTTAGGGTCTAAATGAGAAAAGTTCGAAGGATATTTGAAATATTTATTTTGCTTCGAACGAAGGGAATTAATTAATGGTCCAAAGGGGGAACAACTTACTACAAGTAAATTATTTTCGTATGCCATTCTTACTTACAGCACTTGAGGACTGCTTTCAGATCTCATTAAGAATTTTATTTGATAAAAGTTATTATCATTATTACACTATTAGCATTGTTATTTAAATATATTTACAGGAATTATTTAGAGACATTGCAGCCATATCACATAAAACCTACGTATACGAGTACAAATCCGTAAATAATGATCAAATTGTTCTCGTAGTTAGAAGACTAAAAATTTGAATCAAATAAGATCACTACTAACACTATTATTTGCAAAATCGAGTTATATTTTACTATTTTCAAACGAATAATTGCAATAAGACGGTTAAATGAAGTTATAGTTCTATATCTTTTTAAATGTCGTAATCTTTTCGTCGAATTTGGAAATATGTACAAGTAGCCATCGTATAACGCGGAGCTTACGTACGTTCCACAAAATTTCCACGTTAAATAAATCGCGTTGTGAATAACTCACCCCTCTTACAAATTGAGAGGTTAAACAGCACTTTTTAAATGCGTAACGTGAATTTCATTGAAATTTTCTGATCTCTCAAAAAAAAAATTCTTAATTCTTATACTTCTATGACCAAAATATTTTAATTGAGTAGACTGAGCCACCATTAAGTGGAAAAT
The DNA here is from genome assembly GCA_001932985.1 of Proctacanthus coquilletti. NCBI lineage: Eukaryota > Metazoa > Arthropoda > Insecta > Diptera > Asilidae > Proctacanthus > Proctacanthus coquilletti. The sequence goes on along the minus strand of MNCL01000094.1, from coordinate 199,794 downwards.
TTGTGCTGTTCTATAAAGGAAGTCTTCAAGTCTCGCGTTACTAGACAGAATTTTACCCAATTCCACGACATGCCTCACCCCAAGATATAGGAAATTCCAGTGCGCGATCTTTAACCCAATCAAAATACCTCAACAACGAGTTCAGAAAAACAATGAAATATTTTTAATGCAAAAAAAGGAACAAAAGGGAAGAATCGCTGATCGCGAAAGTACACAATTGTAAGGAACAAGTCGCTTGTGTCCTTTATCAAGACATTTTCATTGTAACATTTTTTTTTTTTTGTAAAATCCTTTATCCTCCAGCGAGCATTTCTTTTGTGCGTAGAGCCTAGTTACTGTCTTGCGATCACGGGGGGCTTTTATTACATTCGGCGATTTAAGGCCATTCATGCACTTTGATAAAGAAATGGTAACAAGCCAAGCAAAGGAAAAAAACCTCCAAAATACCTGTATTGATTCAGCGTCTTTTGTACAGATTGCACAGGTACGGGTGAAATTTTGGAAACTCGAAGCGCGTAAAGAGAGGGTAGCAAAGAACAATGAGATACTACCGCAATGAAGGTAAGATATCCTTGTCGTGTTACGCAACTGGGGGAAGGGGTTATTCTTCTAGGCCACGGAATTGTAAGAAGTCTTTCTTATTTTATCCTTTCTGTGATTTTTTTTCTTTTCAGGGATATTGTGTAAGAAAACTTGTTTGATAAAAGCAAAAAAAAAACTTGTGCTGCAATTCTTCCCGCGGAATTCGATAAATGCAGCAGAATTCGTGACATATGACCAATACACCTGAAATTGTGCAATGCTACGTGGTAAAGCTGGCACACTAAAAGGACAATACCGACTTCGTGGCGTCAACTGAATAAATAGCCGCGAGTTGTGTGTCATGTCATGCTGTCCGCGACTGTACATGTATGCAGGCTTCCCCCGGGGAGGACCACAATCCACAAACGTGTAACGTGTTACGGATTATGTAGCAAAAGTTGTAAACTTGCATTCCTTTTCACAGAGCGCGCCTATAGGGTGGGTATCGGGGAATATAAATCACAGGGAGGTCCTTTGTTTATTGTCATAAAACAAGAAATACTCCCTGCGCTTGTCATTTATAGAAACTCCTTTTCTGTCCTATTGTTGGCTGCTTTATTCAAGCTCGCGGATCGCGATGAATACGGTCGGGATTTGAATGAAAGACGATGAACATGATAGCAAAAAAAAACTATTATTCAAAAGATTATTTGAAATCGTGGTCTTATTGAAATTCCGGTTCCTGGAGCGTCTTGCTTTCAATTAATTTTTTTTTTTCTCCAAAAATAACAGGACTATTAGTGCCCTGGACCAACTTTCTTTTCCTTTGTTGTACTACAGTCGTCTGGTTAATCAAGTGAAATTTCCCAAAGAGTATTCTCACTACCGTCGCCGGAGGAGCAGTTTTTGTGTCTTCCCAGCAAATGATCTTTTTGTTACTATAGACGAAAGTCTCCCGTTCATGACGACAACCGTGACGAAGGCAACGATGGCCAAAACTCACTTAGAGATATCAAATCATTACCGGAGTCCGAAATGTTCGGATGTGATAAGAATGGCTATTCAGGAACTGGACTACAAAGGTAGAGTAGAGCTTGACCATCGACGACCAATTTACCTGCAACAAAGGCGAACAAACGTTCGATGAAATTGATTATTTTGTCCCCCCTGTACTTATGTGGTTTCTGGCCTTTCTACGGGTTCCCTAGTTCCCTAACGTGAACTCCAGAAGTCCAGAATGCTACCGTTCTGGACTACGTGTATGGTTTTGGCATAATCCTTAACCCCCAGAACGATTTTTTGTCCTTGTCCCTGTGGATGAGAAAATTTTACAGTGAAACTTCTATGGACATTTCTCCTTTTCACTTTCTCCGGATGGACGTAATGTCGGGAATTAAGCGTGAATTGTATTTCAACCGTCCATTCGCTGTTAAGAGAGCAAATTTTCTGGATTCGATTTATCCACTTACATGTCTTCGCCGTGTTTGCTCACATTTACTTTGCAATTTCTGCAGTTCAGCACTTTCCTTTTCAATTTGGCTTAGGTAATTTTGTTTGAATATTGTGATTGCGATGTGCAGGTAAATGTAGACATTTCCATTTTACGAGTTTATTTTTGTCCCTAACTTTAAATTGCTGCATTCATTAAATTTTATACGAATAGGCGAAATGATAGTTTTGTAGCACAATGACGGAATTAGCCCAGCAACATTTAGTTAAATTAAAATGTTTAAAATTAAATTCGTGTAAGTTATTTATTAGCGAGTTTGATGGGCCTGGAAATGTTTTTAAATTGAAAATGAAATCGAATATCATATTTAATTTTATGAATATGTTTTTTTTTACTTATTTGTTAAACATCTAAACAAAATCAGCTCTAATTTTTAACGAAATATTAACACTGACAAAAAGGATTTTCTTTTGGTCAAAATTTATGAGTCAAAGTGTTTGAACACCTCTTCAATATTATAAAATATTCTCAGTGAGTAAATTGCAAGTAGATACGTTTCCTTTAGACAAAAAATTTGGTAGTTAGTTCTCGAAATCGAAGCTTATTTATTACATATTTACATTTCTCTCAAATTATCGATCGGTTTTCGAAAAATGCCTCAGTCAGTTTTACAAATATAAAATCATTTATTTCAAAGATTATTTGCAAAACTAGAAATTCCAAAAGCAAAATTGTAAATATTGTAAACTTTTAGAAGAACTATTATGAATATTCTTCTTGGTGTTAACCATTTCAAATTGTCCCATAACTCCTTAAAAATTATATTAGAAATTTTCGTGAGCATGTAAATTGAATGGTTACTTTTACACGAAATATTTTTGCAACCAAAAAAATCCAAAAATAAAATATTTACTTTCTTATCCCCTTCCAGTAACATGAAAAGCATAACAAAATTCTGTAGTACATAGGGGAACGGGTAAAGCTGGTACACTGGTATTGACCCATTCGGATAATGCGGTCATTTTTTCCAATCACAAGCTTCCTCTTTCGCATGATAGAAATTAGGGAGATGATTACGATGCCCCTTTCTTCACAAATGGTCAGTCATCCATAGCGAGCGGTAAATGAAATCTGCAAATGCACAAAAAATCTTTGATTCAGATGGGTTAAGTAAAAAGATTCCAATTTGACGATTATAAAAGATAAGAACTTACGAAACCCCATATGGTCAATGTTAGGGTAAATTAAATTAAATATGATCCTTTTCAATGATTAGAGCTCCACAAGGCAAAATTCCATCGGAATAAAAGGGAGCCCTCATTGAGAAGTTTTAAGAAGTTCGAATTCGATATATGTCGATATTTTAAAGTATTATATTTCATTTCCAACAAACCAAGTTTATTATCAAATTATAGTAAAAGGGTGGTTTATTAATATTGAAGGTGCGTATCTTCTCTTGCCCTTGTGGATTTACTAATTGATTTTCCGAATACAATTATCTGCCTTCAATAACCCTTCTTTTCTTTTGAAGTCTAGTCTAATTTTTAACATTTATAAAAAGTAAAAAATGTAATAGTATAATAATTTACCTGTAGAATTTTCTGAGCTTATGAAGAATTGCGCAGGTCTAAGATCTTTAAAAGAACTGTATTTTTTATCTACCTTTAATAGACAAGCAAACATTGCTAATTTCTACTTTTATTTACTTAAGGTTTTTTAAGAAAACATTGATCCAATGCCACATATTTTCCAACTTGCGAAGAAATAAAAACATCACATTCAATTCAACTGAACATGCTTTTAAACAGTTTAAAATCCCAGCAAATTTTAATGAATTTTCTGTGACAAAAATGCGAGCAACCAGCAAATAAAGCAGAAGACGCATTTTTCAAAAGTAACCCAAACCTCAAGTTCACTCCTTGCGATTGCTGCATTAGCGTCGGCCGGGTAAAAGGGGACACATGCCAATCGTAACGTGTGTAGAGCCCCATGTGTAATGCGTACTAATGGCATGTTGAGGTGAACTTGCCGAACAAGAAAAAGTACTTGAGAAGTGTTGATCTCAAGTGCACTCGAGATAGCAGGGGCCATGAAATTGTCACATCCCCTCGTTATCCTTTTCAGCAATCTTCACGTTTTTGTGTAAGTACGATGATGAAGTTTCAATCGACTGATGAACATTTTATTTTCATTTTTTCGGTATTTTCCCGAAAATTGTTTTTCGATTTGAAATTTTCTGAAGAATACAAAATTTATTTGAGAATATGAACATTATTCTAGATCAAAAAAAGAAATAATAATAAAATTCTTAAATTTTAAACTTTCAAAACTTTAATATTAATAAAGCTGCTAAAATTTTAGTAATTCTCTAAATTCTATTTTCAGAATTTCTAAATCTCTTAACATTATGAATTTAGGAACCAGATTCTAAATAATAAATAATAAAATTCATCATAATCTTTCTGCATACACAATGAAATTTTACGACAAATCAATGTTTAATTCTTTCCTGAAAATTTCAATATGCATGTAGTGCACACACTATAAATAAAAATAGCGCAAGTCCTTAGTTTTCTAAAAATACATATTCAACTGTGAAGAACAAATGTAGAAGACATATTTGATAACTCGAAATGTTTACCTTTTATTAGAAATTAATAAGTTATCAATTGAATAAGCTTATCGGCAATAATATAATATGTTTCTTAAAATATTTCATCCAACTTTTAACATAAAAAGTAAAAGCCAGCATTCCGTAGAAAAAGTAATTTTATAAATTTAAAAAAAGGATTGATTATTTCTGAGTATATACAATAATAAAAAGTATGTAAATATTTCTCAAGTTCTATAAATTACGATTAAATATCACATTGAAAAACAAAGATACCATTAATTATCATTTATTTACCACTAATTTTCCTACAAAGAAAGGTCACGAGGGGAAACATACAAACAAAGCAAGATATTGTACACAAAATTTCCTGGAAAAGAGTCGTCTTCCGGCGAAATTGATTAAAAATGCCATGATTCTAAAAATATCTTAAAAATGTTAAATGGAGAACTCTAAAAAAATAAAATTAACCGTCAACACAAATCTTATCACCACATTTCATATTACAATAACGAATCATTCACCACATTCGTTGTTAATGATTCAATCAGGCATAACAGCACTCTTCATTATTATGTATAATTAAATAATATTCATGCAATAATTAAATCACGCACGTAATTAATGCCTGCTAGCTCTTTTAAATTTTTAATAATTCCCACCACAAAGTTTTTTTTATTGTAATTTGTCATCCAATTTGAACTTTTGGACCTATTGGCGATGAAACCAGTTTGTCATGTGATACCGATAAAATGCTACCAGCATTCATAGTAATTTTTTTGTATATTAGCAAAGCGTCACCTGTAGCGTGTCAGTAAATTATTAATATCGGAACTGAACATTTTGCATACATAGCTTTGCATATAAATTTTTAATCTCATTAAAGAGGGCAAGAGTCATGTGACAACTTTTGATAGAAGTTTTGACGTCATTCTTGGGTTATAGCACCATCTCAAATTTATTTAATAGTTAAGTTGACAACATAATTCAAAATCGGAATATTTAGGATACATCGCAAGCAGTTCCTAATAACTGGCAGCATACGCATACGTTTCTAAGTTGTCTTTTAAATAATCTTCGAAGAAAACGACTGTTACAAAACCGAGATTCGAAAGGAACTCTTTCAAAATTGTCCCCTTCTAGCCGCGACGCGAGTTTGCAGTCCACTGTACAGAGTTACCTAATAATCTTATTCGTTACCAAACGTATTTTGCTTGGAATACAACTCTAGTCAAAAAATTTTTCAGCGGCATTTGATCGTAAGTGCCGCTCGGAAGCGTTCCAAATGAGTCATATATCGAAAGCTTTCTTGGTTTTGCACCTGGCCGTGATACGTGCGATCGTCTTAAGTAAAAGCGAACAATTAACGGCCGGTAAATGTGGTATACAATTTGTAAATTCATCGACGTGCGATATACCGAACCAAAGTGATAAAGGGATATGCGTTGTCTTTCCCCGGTGTCGGGCTTATCTGAAAGCGGGAAATTTTTCAAAAAACCTAACACCGGAAAGGTATAAATTCCTGCAAAAGGTTCGCTGCAAGAGTGGTAACGAAGGTCTTCAGGTGTGTTGCCCCGCGGACTGTTCGGACTATGTGAAACCGGAAGTGAATGTGACCAGTAGTGCAATTGGGGGCGTCAACATAACACGAATATTAATGACGCGGGGACAGAAAAGACACCTTCTTAAGGTCCAAAATGTAACCGTGTTAAATAGGAAGATTGAATGTGGTAAGCAAATTTCGAACCGAATCTATGGTGGCGAAATTGCTGAGTTGGTTGAGTTTCCATGGATGGCTCTGATCGTGTATAATTCCCGTAAGTATGGACGGCGCGGGTCCTTCGGTGCTCTCTTAAGAATAAAAAATACTTTCAGATGACTTCGGTTGCAGCGGAGCTTTGATTAGCAGGCGACACGTTCTGACTGCAGCCCACTGCGTCACGGGACCCGTTGTTGAGGAATTCAAAGGATTGTACGTCGTATGTTGCCAGTTCCCGTCCTTTTTGCACTTTTACTGAACCTTTTTCAAAACCAGGAAATTGGTAAGACTAGGAGAGTTTAACACGAAGACCGATCGTGACTGCATCGAGGAAGGCAACTACTTGAACTGTGCTGACGTCGCCAAGGACATGCTGATAGAGAAAAAGATAGTTCATCCGGATTACAAGGAGTATGCCAAAAACAAGATAAACGACATTGCTCTCTTGGTCCTGAAGGGCAACGTGCACATCTCACAGTTCATAATGCCGATTTGTTTACCGGACAAAAACGAGGCAAATCCCATCATACCTGGACAAAGATTCTCGGTGTCCGGCTGGGGTCGAACTGACTTATGTAAGGGCCACTATAGCCTTCTTCTTATCTCGAAAAAACTTACGAGCAAAATTACTTTTTTGCAGTTAAGGACTATTACCCGAATATCCGGAGCCCCATAAAACTGAAGCTACGTGTACCAATTATGGCACGAGAGAAATGTGCCAACATTCTGAGGTTTCACGGATTCCAGCTAGCCCCAACCCAAATTTGTGCGGGTGGTGAAGCTTCCAAAGACACGTGTAGCGGGGACAGTGGAGGACCACTGATGTATTTCGATAGGAAAAATTCCCACTGGGTTACCTATGGCGTTGTCAGCTATGGTTTTACCGAGTGCGGCCTACCAAACCATCCTGCTGTTTACACAAGTGTCTTAGACTACGTTGACTGGATTACGGAATCCATGAAGAAATAAAGACGTATTTTTTTCAGACACATTTTTTTCTGTTTTCTTTAAACTATTTCCATAAGTAAACTGTTTCATAAGTGTTATGTAATAATGTTGATTTTTGTTGTCACGAATTCTAAGTCTGGCATGGTAAACAAAATGTTCGACGATTCAAAAGCTTTCAATACAATTCTTATGATAATTTATTGACTTACTACAACAAAACATGATTTAAAAAAATTGACAATTTCACTATAACCAAATTGCATGTACGTTTTATAAATGAGAATTACAAATCGTTTTTGCCGTGCCTAAATGTCTGCAAATGTATTCTAACGACACTGGTTAAAACTACAACCTTTTAACGTCTGTAAACAAGCTAACCCAATTAATTCTAGATTTTTATAGACGATTAATTCTTTTAATCAATTTTAATTCTAGACAGACCAAAGCAAAATACCCTTTTAAAGTGCAACGTGTATTGCTATAGATAGAAACATAGTAGTACTACTAAATCTGATGAAGTCATGTGCACGTATTGGATGCAAGTCACAACAAGTTGCATCGATTCCCGCGAGCCCTGTCAAGTTCGTAAACATACGTAAATTACTTTCACTCGCGACTACACCGCGCCATATAAACATAAAAATTGCATCACTGGTGAAAGCAATGCGGCAAATGTTGACTGTCGTGTCAAGCGACGATCTCGTGGAATAAGAAGTGGGGTCTTACAGTGGACTACAAACTGTCTTACTTCGTATCTTCAAATTTTAAGTCATTAACTACTTTTCTGAAATTATACTAATACCAAACTCCGTAATTTTCATCCGTTTGCCTGTGAAATTGGAAGTAAACTGTAGTAGTCATCATCTTGACCGATGTCTGATAAATGAAATTGGCTTTCTAAGAGACCAATTACCTGCATTCGGAAGGTGTTATGAAGGATTTTAGAAGCCTATAAATATGGAGTGGGGCAATGAATAATACCATATTGCGAAATATAGTTAAAACGTCTAACTAAAGTTAATTTTTCTTTTCTAAAAAGTGCCATATATTTGGAATTCAATAGTTTAACTCTTTCTTATTTAGTCAGTCAAAATGTTGAGCAATTACATAACTTAATTTTGTAATTTTGTATGTTGCCACATTCTAATGCTTTAAAAACATCTTACTAGATTGACTAGATCTTAGATCTGTTTAGAATTCTTTTATAATTTTCTGAACAATAGCCCAGTTTTCGTTATTCCATGAAAGTCATTACGGCTGCGTGATTTTTTCTATAAGTAGTGAAGAAATTTAATTACCATCAAATTCTTCGTGCTAATAGAAATTTATGTCTTTCTCCTGTTATAGAAAACAATTGTGATATGAATTTGAAATTTGCATTCATATTTAAAAGTGGTCTTGTTTAGTATTAGTGCGTCCTGGCTTCGTTTCCAATTTTAATTAAATTTAAACTAAGTTAAAAATAGCTGCGCAAAGACTTTGATCCAAGAATTTTGTGATGTATACCGAGGCGTATAAACATAAAAACATTTCTGACTGCACTTTATAAAAGAATTACAATTTTTAATTAATATTTAAGTTTTTTTTTTTCACCATAACTTCTCTCTTGTAATGAATGTAGACATATCAGAAGCATTGTGTTTGTTTTGCTATCTAGTAAATCTAAAGGGGCATAGTACAGTCAAAGCATTCATACCTCTCCATGTCTCCGTTAATGGAAGATGAAAGCTCCAACTGGCTAAGAGCTGCAATTAAAGGTATTATGATCATTGTTTGTTTTCCGCGACACAATACCTGGCTAAACTGTAAATAAGACGTGCTCTTAGAGTGTCCCTTACAAGCTATTAAGAAAATTTCAGACTTTAGTTGGATCAGAATTTAAATCCCCTTTTGCGTTAAGTCAGTAAAGTCGTTATGAGTATTTTAGCTACCATTAGAGATCATCTAGAAATATGGAAAGCCAAAAAGAAAGAAGCGAAGAAATAACTTCCCGGCGAAGGCCTAGCACTAATCTAAAAATTTAGGCAAGCTCTACGTTAGATTTTAATCGTTACATTTTTATTTGTCAATTAATAAATCTTTAATAAATACCTACTACATTTAAATATTATTCTGGTCATTAAAATTTTACCGCATAATGAATCTTATACAATTATAAAAGCATACAATTTTTGGACAACATATTTGTGTGATAATTATGATTAATTTCTTCTTACTTCTTCGACATTTTGAAACACATCTTACATTTTTTTCCAAATAATTTTCTTTGAAGTTAGAAAAGGATCTCATGTATTTATAAAATCACATATTTGATAATTTTCAGCTCAATATATTAAACATTTAAGGGTGCATGAAAATGGCTTATTTTCATAATTTGGCTCGCATTAAGTATTTTTATATACAAAACTTTCGTCAGGCTACCACACTTTGTCTAATCTAAGTTTTGTCATATTAAATAAAAATAAACAAAAATTCTATGATTTTTTCCTATTGAATACTTAGATATCAACTTAATTTTTCTCTCATTCCATATACGGCGTAATAAAAAATGTACATACGAGTGCTAATTAGTTTTGTAATTATTGTAATCATCCAGATTCAAGGAAACGGGGTTTTATTTTAATTGCATTAATAAAGTTAGCAAGCTGGCGTGAGTATGTTTTGATATCATGAACAATTAGTGGTCAAATGACAAGTGAACTGCGTGTTTTTAAGTTGTACCTATTGTTTTAATTAATGTTGTACAAACATAACTGACGGGCAAATTCAAATATATTTTTTTTATTCTAATATGCAAACTTTTTAAAAAATTAAAAAAACTACATTTTCCGGTTTGTTTAAACGTTTGTTTACTTTGAGTGACCGATTCACTTATCACGTTTATTTACCATAACCAGGAAATTCCAATATTTCTCGAGCCACAAGTGATCTTACGGATTGCTAAGTAATAATTGCGAAAATATTAATATTAACAAAATTGTAAGTAGTTAAGAAAATGAGTTAGGTGTAAATATGAAAGGGCAAATTAATTTTTCGACTTATGTCCCGTATGTTGCTCAACTTACCCTTTCTATAATACTTCTGGTAAATGAGTTAAATATAGTAAGAACAAAATTCAGAGGAATTGTAAGTGAATTGCATTTCTACGCGGTTTTTCCCATCTAGACTAATAAAAGGTGGTAACGTCGAGGAATGTCTTAAATATGCAAATAATAGAATTACACTTTCATAGGCAGAAGGCCAATTATTTCTGAGAAGGCGTTATCACAGCACGGCGACTTAGCTGCACGGACATAAATAATGAAGCGGCGCCACCCCTTTCCCGAATAATCCGTTCGACTACTAATTAAAACGCACGCACCAAGGGGTCCTCCGGGAAGACGCAGGCCACCCGATGATGTCACACCCAATAAAACAATCACTTGGCCCCACTAAAGCGGAGCGAGAATGCCATAAACACCACAGGATGACGTCTTTTTATCTAGACGACTGCCGCGGATAAGGCGCGAGATTTCGGCAAACAAAACGATTCGATAGCGAGAAAACCGAAAAGGGTTGAAGCCCCCATTGAGGGTTAAGACACATTCATCTTGTTAAGACATCAAATTTATTGAAGAAGGAAATTAAAAGGATTTTCGGCAATGGGCGCAATGGGATGCAAAATCTCTGAAAATATCGAATTTCAGTTCGGGTGAGGATTTTAATTACCGTCGACTTAATGTAGCCTTTCGTGGTTTCAGCTGAGGGTTCCTTTGGTGGTTATTTAGCAAAGCTTCGCTTAGATTTCATATTTTCGTGATAGCAACGTAGTAACCTCCGGATATAAGGCCATGAGCAGAAGGTACCCTTTCAAAAGTTATCTTATTAGTACCTATTAGTGTAAAACAACCCCTCTAGAACAGAACAGGAGCCTCAAAGCTGGGATCTAAATAGTAAAAGTACTTATTTTTAATACTTAGTAGAAAACGTCAGCACGTCAAAAGAAAAAATCGATTTTAATAGCATAGAGTAATAACCTAAATTCATGTACCTTTCTTTTACAGTAAATGCATATGTTGATCAGTTAAAATAACCACCAATTAATTTTAAATTACAATCTCTTGTTAATTCCTACCTAAATAAAACTTTAAATTGAGTGTTTCTTAATCGAAAATGTTTTTCGTATATACTCTTTGAAAATAAATTTAATTCAGAATCCTTCTTTCCCACGAAACCTGCTGAAGTATAATTTATCTTACAGTTTCGTATTATTTGATAACAAACGTTAATTATTTTATATTTAATCAAAAATATGAGAAATTTTAGCATTTATGTAAACATATCACACAACAGATCCTAAGTTTTTATGGAAAATATTCGCTCGTCAATCAAATGAAGAAAATTGAATTAAATCATTGCACAAAAACCGGTTTCGATAAAATTTTTATAATTTAAAAACAACAGTTTGGAAGATCATGTGCTTCGCAAGAATATGTTTCACATGAATCGTCATAGTTTTGGAAATCTTCGCTTCTTGCACTTAAATTTCTTTTTAGTTTAAAAAAAATAGTTCTTAATTCAGATCTCTGTAATTTCAGCTAAGCTTTCCATTTAACGACTTTGTGTAAGATTTCCTTATAAATTAGAATAGATAAAAAATCAGGGGCGGACATGAAAACTTTAGCATATAATTGCTGATAATTGTAGAAATCAACTACATGTTAGAATGTATGTAAGAAAAATCCATTTATTTAAATTATAATTTGTTTTCTTTCTCCCTTTTTCATGACTAATCAAATTTATAGACACACAAATTAACTTAGGGTCTCAATTTACTCTTTATCCATGGCTCAAAACTTGAAACTCGCGTATATATCGCTGGCCAATTTTCCAATCCGCACCTATATCCGAAGGACACAATACCTTCGAGAACCCAATTGTTCAAAACCCATTTCATTAGCGGACCACCCGAGTCACCATCACAACTATCCTCTGCAAATCTTCCGCCCGCGCACAACTGCGAATCGATTAGTTGAACCTTTTTCGAAGTGTACTTCCGTGCGCATTCGTCCTGATCAGTGACAGGAATTTCTAGCCTTTGCTTGACTGAACTCTGTTTAGCTGAAAATTTTGTATAAATTAGATCCTGGAAAATGAAGTTCCATCATGGAGTCTACCTAATAGGGTTCTTCCCCATCCAGCGACGGTTAACTCTACACCAGCAGGAGTCCGCTCGAACTCGGTCTGAGATGGTAAGCATACAGGTCGAATGAAATCGGTAAACTCAACGTCCTGATTAAGTCTTATCAAAGCAATATCATTGTGTCGACTGTCTTTGCGATCGTCGAAGTTCTCATGTGGTATAACTTCTTCGATTTGTGATATCTTTACCGGATCTGCGCAATCGTTTAAGTAGCAATCAACATCAGTGTCAAGATTATATTCACCAAGCCGTACAGAAACTCTGAAAACATATTTTACTGTTTACAAGCAAATAATAAAATATAAATTTAACGAAATCTTACAGTGGCCCAACATCGCTTAGAATTTTTCCAGTAACGCAATGAGCAGCAGTTAAGACGTATCTATTATTGATAAGACTACCACCACAGTTCACGATTTTTTGTCCGCTTCCTGAAATATTTTTTATGATTGAATCGATTTTCGATCTTTGGGAATCCCATTAACATACTATCAATGTATTCTAGAAGCACCATCCACGAGAACTGGTCGATCTCAGCATCCCTGCCATTGTAGATTTTGTTACCCGTAGGTTCCCTACCACATACAGGAGGCGAAGGTAGCGTGGTACCTTTTCCACTGCTGGGATAGACTGTTACAGGTGGTGCTGTCGTTGCCAATGCGGGTGGTCGTATAGTTGTAGTAATAAACCCAGTATCTTCATTGCAGCACACGTGAGGCTCCCTACCACTGCCGCTAGTACACCTTGATTCAAGCAAAAATTTTCTATCCTGATCAGGTAGAGGTTTTTTCTGAAGTACTCCAAAGAGGGCTGGGCAATCGTAGATCGAGATGCATACACCATTTCTCCGATTCGGATTATAACATCGAGCTAGAAATATTTTCTTTAGAAGTCGTATTTTTTTCTCAACTGATATAAATCTAATAACATACACTGCGCAACGGTCGTGCGAAGGCCGGTCAAGGCTAGTAAAACCACAGTGCCGATTAAAAACTTGATCGACATTTTAAATAAATTTGTTAAAACCGGTATAGATCAGAAGTTGCACTATCGCCAAACACACGCTCAGGCACTTACTAACTGCTATAGGCTAAAGTAAGCTTCTACCCCAAACGAAGCAGTGCGAAAAATGATCTTGCAGTTGTTAACTGAAGAAGTTCTTCCTCAGATCGCGAACTTCTCTCGCCACACGGACTGACTGGACTGGCGATCGAGACAATTGACGACCAGTACTAGGTGTCTGAGAAGGCGTCTTAAGAGTATAATAGAAAAATCTCATCGGACTTGACAGAACTGGAAACCTTACTTAAATGTGATACTACCACAGTGACCATTGAGTGGTGCTTTGCTAACTTGAAATCAGAGTCACTAGTTTTGCTGAAGACATAATCTGGCGATGCGATACGATGCTCATTTTTTCTCAAGATCAGAGATAAAGTCGCATTCGGGAACCAGACTGCACAGTGAGTAATCTGATTGATAAACAGATTCTCACCAAGAAGTGGACTCTTCACAATATTGTCTTATGTAAAAGGGGGTGATTAACAAGACTTCGGCGAATGGATTCGTTTTTTTTTTAAGAAAATGTCCGCGGAGATTCCGGTATAGAACACTTTCCAAGAGTTCGGTAATTTCAAAACTGGTTTTAGAGGTGATTTTTGCCAATATCAGTTTCATTGCAATCAGGTCCATTTTAAAATATCAACTAAATTATCAATTTCATTTTCCTAGTAGTAGTTGCAATGCTAATTCCATAATCAATCCTTCATTTCAGATTTTAGCCAATAATTTAACAACAGTCATTAATAAATTACAATCAAACAGCTTTGCTTATAGTCTTACAATGCTTGAGTGCACAAATTGCTTATATTTATTCAAAAACAAAAAATCGAAGAACAACAAACTTCCAGGGCGATGATGATAGAGTCTTCAAAATGGTAAAACAAAATTTTTTACAGATAATTTCAATGATTTTGAACTCTCAAGGCTGTGCTAGCAATGAGTCAAGTTATAAGTTCAACTAGAGAACATACAAAAAATATGAAATATTGGATCGCATCACTGGCTTTATATCAGTTACCAGTCGCATACAGAACAAGCAAAATCAATTTTTTTTCGCTCTTTTCTCATGTATTCAAATTTAAGCCTATTCAAAATTGGTAAAATTAATTCGCTTTCAACCACTGCAATGCATATTAATGACCTGGTTATAAATACACGCATGCCAACGTGTCATAGCTACTGCAGTTCTGATATAACTCAAAATAGCTTACGAGAAATCGTAAGTCCGTAGGAAATTAATTAATTAATTCTATGGAAAATCCAGTTCGAGTCACTACCACAAATTAAATTAAACAATTTTTAATGTTTACTTAATTGCAACTATCGAATACCGGAGATTTGATACTTTAAACATTTTTAATCAACTGACAATTTCGAAGGTAATATTTTAAATTATATAATTTATTATTATTGATAATTTAATGCATGAGGCTATGAACCAAGGGTATTCCAAAGAATTAATTAAATGTCACCAGGAAAACCAAATAGTGCAAGTAAATAAAAGTAAAAGTGTCAACTAGTTAAATTAAGAATGCAATAATGCAATTCAAAAATATCAATTTTTCACTAATAAAATTAGTAAAATGTCTTTATTTTATAGTAAAACTTAACCATGTATTTTTTAAACAACATATAAAATTATTAATTAATATTAAGTTCCAAGTATAATATAGCAATATACTCTGTTTCTTAACATTTTCAAACCTTAAAATTATATTAATGTTGGTTTTTATTCAAAACGTGTTTCGTGTGAGCATTGAGTTTAAAAGAATTAACCGAGAGATCCTCTATTAATTAGCAAAAGTCTCTCGGAGCTGTGTAAGTATTTATGAGTATTTAAAACGCGTTTTCAGTTTTCTTATGTCTGAAAAATGGCCGTGAAAGTAAAGAAACCTTAAAGGTTCGAATTAAAATTATGCACTTTTAACCAACTTGTGAATCTTGACTTTCAAAAACTGAAAGTTGTAAATAGTCTTGAAGACACCTGGACGAAATATAAAATGAATATTTACGAAACTATTACAGCAGCAACGTTGAGCACAAGCGTATTTTACATAGAATTTGAACTAATATGACAACCAAACTTTTAAAGCATCAAGCTCTACAACGCTTTATTTTTACAAAAATAAGCATAGAGATTCGCGCGAATCTCATCTCCATACTTAAAATAAAGAGAGCAAAAATCGAAAAATCAAAGCTCTTTTTTGCGTCAACCGAATAAAATTTTATACTTTTTCAGTATAATTTTTTTTTTACGGAAACTGATCAACACCTCTCCTTAAACGAACCTGAGATCATACTCAAATCCGCACGAGTGTTACAAGTGACCCAATGCTTTAAAAACTTTATAAGTTTAATAAACAAATAGTTCCATAACATTTCAGATATTACATTCATTAACTAAACACAAAAATAATTCTTTTCAATAACATGAAACTTTATTTTCACTGGTATGTAATTAAATAATTTTAGGAACAAATGCAATTTTTGATAATTATTTTTAAACAGCTTTTAAATCACATTTTAGTTACATAAAATTGCATAAAAATACTAGTTAATTCATATTCTCTTTAAACTATAGCATACAATTCATTTTTATCAACAATAAAAGTGCTTTTATAAAATTACAGAGAGCTAATTTGATGTAGAAAGATCTAGAATAAAAATTAATTGTAAAAACTGCGTTGCGAGTAAAGATAAGTTTTTGAAAACATCCCAGATACAGAACGTTCCTTTAAAAGACGATTTAATTACATGGCAATGGAATTGTGAAGTGAGTTCGGAACATTTAATCACAATATTCATTAAAACCCCCTTAAATGTTCTTTTAATTTTATATCAATACTTTTGACCTAAATACTTAGGTTATCTCAGAGAAAGACGACCGACTTTTATTTTCATATTTTGGTGATCACAGTGCACAAATATCCTCGCTTTCTTGCATCTTACTTAACAAGCCGATTATTTAAGCAGAAATTAAAATTTTCATAGAATTATTAATCAATTATTTTTTAATGATCCATCATATAATCTAATAACTTAGAATCAAACATAAGTATAGAATTAAAACGAAGAAATCGAAACAATGTGGAGAAAAATACGGCCACACATTCCTAATACTAATAATCATATAATTTAAATACAAGTAATATTTTTATCAATGTTTATTGGAAAACGGGTATGAATAGCGACAGGGCGAATTTACCTCATGCATTTACGACCGTAAAAATTACGTTGACATGGCAAACGTTTTCCAGACACAACTCATTTAATAGCTTCATGTGAAAGGAGCAGCCAAAGGAATAAAACGCTATAGGCCATCAAAGTTACAATAGGCTAACACATTAAAAAAAATACATAAATTACAAGTAACAATTTTAGTTCGTCGTCCGTTGCATAAGAAGGGCATTATCAGAACATTTCTGTGAAATATATTGCACTCCCCCCTTATGCCATGCAAAACTGAAGAAAGAACATTTTATTACCTTTGCTTTACGACTTTGACACTTTTTATGAGAACGAAGGTTTAAGGAGCCTGAGCAAAGGGCTCGGTTTCAATTGATCGAGTATTTTCACGTTTAAGGTGATTTACGCCTGGGAACATATTGCACATTTAAGGGAGCTCCTGCTGCAAAGATATCCGATAAGTTTAATTCTAATATCAGAAACACTAAGTAAGTAGTAAAATTTCCCTCTCTCTACAATAATCTTTAGGTCATGGCCGCATTTCAAAAAATTAGAATATTTCTTTGACTTTAAGACAAAAAGTAAGGCACCTCTCAAGAGCTGAAATTTTTGTTTTGCTCAAAGAAACGGTAGTCTAAATAAACCGATTTTAACATTTTAATATTTCCTACAAATTTCTCCTACGTTTAAAGGATTCGTCTTGATTTCGATAAAAGTCTAATCATTTATTATATCATACTCCCATTGAGATCTTTAAAATCTACAATTTTCCTTTTTTCCTTAAATCCTGAAATTTATGAATTCCGCGATAATCGCTAAAAATGTTATGAAACAAGGCCCCATAAGACCTTGTGAAATAAATCGGACCAAAGCAAAAAGTAAACTATAACCGAAGACTATAAAGCCACGTATGATTCAGTTCTTTGAATCCACAAAACTTGATAAAGAAATAAAACAAATAAAGCACTGTTATGCAAAATTATACCGAGCACTGGTCTAAAGAAAACTAGCATCTTCTAAGAAATCATCTAATGAGTCTTACAGCTAAAATCCCCCTTTTTAAATAAAAGTATGACCCTTTCAATCTTAACCATGGTCATCTTTCTAATCCTCATTGAAGCATCAACTCCGCCGCCTCAAAAGCAAGTTTTTACCAAAATGTATTTTGTGTTTTTTTTCAAACTTCTATTAATTTTTTTTTTGTTACTTTTAGTCGAAATCAAAAGGGAATTCAGGGGGTAAATTAATTTTCACGCTCATTACACGCAAAAGGCCAGAACTAAATTTGAATGTCCCGTGAAGTGCAAGGATAACCCTTTTTCTAGAGGACTCAGCAGATTCGGATTTATGCTCTAACTTTTTTCAATAGTCAGCAGTTGCCGGCGTGGCAGACAGAGGACGTATTGTTCCCTCTCGCTAATAACTTTTCCGTCGAAAGGAGCAGCTTAATAGAGTTTGGGTTACATCGTGCCCGGGATCACAGGCGGAGGATCCTCCGGGAGAGGTGGATGACCAAGACCAGGACTCGGGGAAGCCGACTGCGAAATGGGGTTTCGCTTCGCCGCTAAAGAGGAACGCCACCGGTGCTCTACATAAATCTGCAACAAAGTGAAAATTCTTTCGTTCAAAGAATTTCTATAAATCAGGATAAAGAATTTTTGCACGTTCCCCCCAAAGTACGATATCACTTAAAGGGTTACACGCGACGCTCGCGGGGAGGGCGGAGGTGAACGTGCCTTCCGTCTGGCAATCTTCTTTATGTTATTCCTTAACCTTAATTGCTCCTTTGCACCGCTGGCAGATAACGCTGAGGATTTTATGACTAAAAGATCCTGTTCGCGCCTCCACTCTGCCTTCTGAAGTCTTCTCAAATCCCGGCTGGGATTTGGCTTCTTCTTTCCGAAATTACTCTTTTTCTTTAATTACTAATTTCATTGGGGATTACTTTCGCGCTTCACACGGCGCTAAGGAGAGCGGGTTGTAAGTAATTTGCCGGAATTTTTACTGCTCAATTGAGTTATTTACCACGATGCCGTAATGGCATTCCAAAGAAGTTCAGACGATCTGCGGGAAAAGGTGAGATTTCCTGGAATGGGTGGAAGTCAGAGTACTTATTTCAAAAAACCGCGGACTCTTAGAGAAGAGCCGCATTTTTGGGAGTCGTTGCTTAATGAATTGAAAAGCATTTCGAGCAACAAAAGCTTCCATAGAGCTTAAATTATCACGGCGGTGCCTAAAGATATGCAATTTGAATTGGGTGTTAAATGCTCATGTGTATCAATTGCGAAAACGAATTTTTGTATTTGAATGGAATTGGAAATGAAAAGCAACTTTTTTGCCAAACTTAATTTAAATAATAATCGCTCCAATAAAACACTGTGAAAATCAATTATTGCAGATCTATCCAAGGGTTCTATTAACCATTTTCAATAAAAACTGCGAATGGGAAGAATTACTAGTGACTTTGTTAAAAATTTAGAAATATTAAAATGATTAATTAAAATTTTCTTTCCGAAAAATGAATGCAAATTACAATGAATTAGACAATAGAAGTATAAAACTAGAACTTGTGCCGCTTTTTATTATTTTCATTTATTTAATGATACTGTTTCAGACTTTTGGCAAAAATTACATAAATAACACTTTTTTAACTAACAAATTATTTATTTAAAGAATGAAGTTTGAGCTAACTTTAATATTGCGTTCTTATAAACTTAACGAAACTTTAGAATTTAAGAAAAAGTTTTTTTATAACACAACAATTTCGAAATTCGTATTAAAAAGAATACTATTCTTAAATCCATAAAATTTTTAATTTAATACTTTAACTCAGTCACAAGACGATGTCTCTTACATCTTTTCAATTATTAAAATTTCATCAGTTTTACTTTATAGAGAAAAACTTTTATGTATCGCTCATAAAAAAGTGCCAAAAACCAAAAATAGTCAAAAATAATAAAATCTCAATAGTCGCAGTTTAAAAAACAATTTTATTCTACAAATAAAATATTTCTCCATCCCACTTGAGTACTTGTTTTTAGAGACTTCTAACCTACGCAATACCAAATACTTCTTTAAATTAATTTTTTGTTTTTGATTTTGTAATGTTCCAACCGGCTCTCACCAAAACTGTACCCAACAAATCAACAATTTTATGACTATAAAAAACGATATTTAAATGAAATCACTTCAGTACTACTTCACTAACTTATGCTCAGAAAATCTGAAAAACCACGGTAAGGCGATTTGAAAAAAAAATGTCAAATTCAATAAATCAAATGCTGCTTTAAAAAAAAATAGAAAACGGTTAGCAATAGCCGATCCTAAATTTAAAAAATTGCTAAATTTAGTACAAAACAGAAACGAAAAGTGCAATGTGTTCTTTTAATTTGAATTTAAACATGCTCAATTTTTACAGACTTTCCTAACTAGACTCTTTGAGTAATTTTTCGGGTTCACCTTAAAAATCAATTGACACATATGCATCTATTGCCGAGTACCTGTCCCTAGCTGAGCTTTTAAGAATGCAAACTGTGTCCAGTCTTATTCAATCGCTGTTTGCTTTATGCCTTTTGTGCCTGCGCATTTTTCCAATTTATCTCACAGTGATTTTTGCAAGCGTTTCAAAAGTTACCTCACACTCAAAAATGTTTCAAAAATTACACAATTCCGTATTGTTACAAAAAGCGAATATTAATTAAAAAATAAAAAACGATATATTAGTACATTCACATCGTTAAATTTTTTCATTGTGGGTCAGAAAAATTAATAATTTCATTTAATACCTCCAATATCGCTATGCTTGTTGTCCTCAGAAAGATCAGAATGGATTAAAAATGAATTTAGCACTCACAATTTTTTATTTAATTTAATATAAAATTAATTTTCAACATTTGCAAATTATGTAAAATTATACAACAATTAAAATTAACTGTATGCTAACATTAAACAGTAATCACAGGCTTCTTCAGTACCGTAGCTTATCGCACAGTTCTCAATGCATTCCACAATCTGCAATGCAACGAGTTTATAGGGTCTGAATTAAGAGATATCTGCAACTTTACCACGCTAACGGCAGTAGAAGTACTGACAACAATTCCAAACATAAGAAAAATACTTCTTAAAGTTGCCATTTTAGAATGTATTTCAACTTCACGTGGTGCAAAAGATAAAGAATACTGGAATTTGTCTCCAGTAGGAATTTAATTTATAGCGGTTAACGCTCAGGTAAGCCGTAGGTGTTCACTTAACGTTTTAGAACAATCTGGTAAATTTTGAACGTAGTTAAGTAGAATAAACAAAAAAATTAAGCAGCTGTCCAAAGAATAATCATCGAAGCAAACAGGGAACTTTCAACTGACGGTGGCTTTTGCATGTGCAAAAAAAGCCGAGAATAATTATGGGCTGCAGTGATATGCAAGCTACAACATTCACGAAGTCCTGCTGAATCATCTCAATTTCGAAAGTGGCGATTTCTGCATGCCGTTCAACATTCAGGTCATATGTGCTTAGTTGCTGGGATTTAAAGTACGGCCAAATATCACTAGGAGCTTATCTATGGCCCCATTGTGATCTGAGCAAATTATAGGAATTATAGTCGCTGGTAACAGTTGCCATGAAACCAAATTGAAAGAAGGTATGTTTGCTTTACTTGGTCCAATTGGTGCAGGTATAGAAAATCTTTGGTATTTTACTACACACGCCTCCAAACCCTCTTTTAAACATGTGACTGGAATTAAGGCATAGACACTACTATAGATGGGTCTAGGTGCTACCTCAAATTCGATAAAAACCATTTTAAATCATCATCCAAGTGCTAATGGTTATTTAGAATTGTTTTTATCATACTTTTAAAAGGTAGTAAAAACAATTAATGTTATTAATTTAAATACACCCTTCGACTGACTTTAAGTAATCCTTTTTTAAATAAAGGATAAAATTTCTTTAGAATTGATGTGCCTACTTATCAAAATTAATTTTTAATTAGTTATTCAAAATTGAGAACTAAAATGTTCTCGCCTGGTGTTGGAGCAGCGTTTATATTTAAGTCTATTACTTTGCTTACAATCTAGACTATTTCCTGAGACATTTTAGGCTTTGAATCCATTTTCGCAAAAAGCTTATTTTAAATTATCAAGATTAATAAATTATTTTTTAATTTCAATTGTAGGATATCGAAATATTTCACGTGAATAAAATTTTTCCTATAGCAATATAAATAAATATTTTCCTAATTATTAATAATTAGAAATAAACATTAACACGTATTAAGAGGCAGGAATTATAATCCAATAATATGAATTTTCGTTAAATTAATAAAATAATCAAATATGTACATATTTTCTCCAAAAATGCTCATAACATACTGAACTCAAATATGCTTACTTCATCTAATTATTAATTATCCAACATAATTAACATCAAAATTTATAAACGAAAATTAGTAGTTAAAGTTTCATACAAATTGGTCGAATGAATTTTTGTGTAACAAACAGACAGACAGGAGAAAGGACTAAAACTCGTTACCCCATATTTTGGCTTAACTTATAATTTACAATGGACAAATTTTTTAAATCAATTCGGCAATTTTTTAGTTTATCTCGAACAAAAATACACAGAACTTATCTTATAAGTATGGCTTAAGTAAAATTATAAATATAAAAATTATAAAATTTTAAAAAGACAACTTGTCGGATGTAGAAGTCCTTTCTAATGTATCCACGAGTTTCTAGAGAATTATAAGGACACACGTTAAAATAGGGCGGAATGTTTGTTATCACGACATCCCCGCATAAAGCCTAATCCACAATTTCCCGGACGAGCCCACATCGTCACACACCGCACATGTAAATCAATTTCCGCCTGTAATTATTATGCATTACTTAAGCGATCTTTATGCATTTAATGTCCGAAAATTATTGGTCTTGGCCGAAGTTAACAGGAGTTAATTATAGCGTTGTAATTGAATAATTCCCGCGCGTTAGATAATACCATCGCGGGTGAAAGGGGAATAGCGCACGCCTTTAAATAATACCAAAAAGCCACGAACTACGGTCTTAATTGGTAGTTGCGACCAAACCCAAACATACCCACACCGTTCTTATTTACCGATTGTATCCTATATTTATTTCCACGGACCGATAGACTACGGCATTAAAACGATTTTTGTGTTCTAGACAGATTAGAGAGACGTCAACTGGATTTTTCCCAAATTAATCCGCTTCACGGGTTCCATACCGTAGTTCCTACGCAGAGTCTCCACACAAACCGACTGTGTAGCCAGTACCTGATGAAGGACATCGAGGACACGGATCCCTCAGGAGAAAAACGTGCGCAAAATATGATTTGTAATTTTGTTAGGAAATGACCACATTTCCGCCAAAAATCTAAACCCTATTTCGGGGACGTGGAGCGTGCTGCGTCCGCTTTATTGACCCATAAATTTTTATTCGGTTGAATATATGCCTTCCGCTTCCTATTGAGCCTACAAGAAAAGGGTAGAATTTCTGGCAGTTCCGAAAAGGTAACTCAAGGATTACATAAGTATAGGTGTCGTCGAAACCATCTTCGCCGAGTGGCCCTATGTATGACGGCATGTCGTCGTCGCCATTGTTATTTAAAACATCTGCCAAAGACCAATTAGGAACCAGTGGGTCTGGTACTAGGGCACCTTCATTTAACCTTGATATTCATTAGCTTGATGCGCAGTGTAATCGAAACGCAGAAACATAATCCTCTATCGTGGAGGTATTACGTAATCGGGTTATTAAGGCCATTTGTTTAAGAAAAAAGACGAAATTAAAAGGAAGGAACCCGAAATATGGCGCAGTAGTTTTAGTGAGGATTTTGTTTGAAACTTGAATGCCAGCAGGGAAGCCGAGTATCAGCTTAGCAAAAGGGGACAAAACGTCTTTTAATGGAGCTTAACAAAAAGAACCTCTTTTGGGTATACAAAATGCTGATATAACTGATAAATATGTCTATTCATACTTTTTGGGATTTCGAGAGCAAACTGTGAGGTTATCTGAGTTTTTTAGGTCTTCTTTTGATTAAATCTAAATATGGCCACTATGAGAATAATTAGGAACCCGGAAAGAGGAAAAAATGAAATAAAAACTGCGGACACATCATTTACATTAAAATTTGTAAACAAACCACTTGATATAAACAAGAAGATTAGAATGATTTTACCGTCGAATCTACTAAACCAATAAATTGAGATGAGATTGTTACAAGCCTTGCCAACTATTTTTAGACAAACATTTGAAAAACAAATGAAGAAGTATAATTAATAGACTTGATCCGTACAGAGCGTTCGAAATAAGGGGAATGGCTATTTCAAAAGTTAAATTTTAAATTTCCACAATTCCCTCAACATTTTTTAAATTTGTATGTACCTTGATAAATTTACAGGATTTATGTGATCCATTTGTACTAAGCATAGGTTTCATATCAATTAATTAAGGGATATTTGATTTCTTGAATTAATTTAAAGTCATATTTTTATCACATCCAACTTAATGGAGTTAGTCGCACTTAAAAATGTTCGAACTCTAGGACTCAAGCCTGAGTTTAATTACAATAAATTAATAAGCAATTTAAATCTTTACTGTATCCTTTTTTTGTGGTACAGTGTAATGTTCTGTTGTCTCAATATTTCTAGTGTTTTATTCTAAAACTCCAATTGCAACTTTTTTTTAAAACAAATAAAAACTAGTTTATTTCGTTTGAGGATTTATGTGAGACTGAGACATTTCTTAAGCTATAAGTTGCTACAGTGCTACTTTAGTTAACCATCATAGATAGATGCATTTCAGATTCACTATATCCTACGTAAGAACAACTAGTTCGTTTTTCACTTGTCATAATTCAGATTTAGTTAACCCAATCTTGAAATCTCTCTACTGCTTACACCTAAGTAGGCTGAGAAGGCTGTTACATGTTTCATACTAGAATATACAAAAACGATATCGATAACATTCAATAGGTAAGAATCATTAAAATTTCCATTGAGGCAAGCAATTTTTTATGAGCCTGTAAAACGAAAATGAAACGGCTTTTGTTAGAAATTGCTTGTTTTCCTCTATGCCCATAGGTAAAACAGAAACTCAATAGAAAACCCAGGATAGGTGCTATGAACAATATTCCTTACTCTTTGCGGCAGTCTTATCGGTTGAAGATCATCTTTGAATGCATAGGCTGGATTCGTTGAACCTACTTACAGCAAAGAAATTCAAAAACCAGTGCTCGGCCACGGACTGAGGGCAGTAATGACGAAATGCCCATTTATCGCGTCACACCATCTGTCTTTAGAAAGGCCGATGGTGGCAGTATCTCAATCGTTACCGCCTTGATGAGCATGCATTGAGTGCAATAAAAATCACTTGGAGTGCTTTGAGTGCCTCAAATAAAATGTGAAATTATTCAGAGTCACATTCGCGGCGACTAGCGCTTCGTCCCTAGAGGAGAAAAAACTTCCTCCGATTGAAGAGATAGGGCACAGAACGAAAACCTGCAATGGCATCATCCAACCTGCAGGCCATACATCGAAATAAGTTGTTCCACACTCCTTGTTGGGACCGAATAATAAAAAAATATTATCATCTTATGCTGGTATAAAACTAAAAATAAGGAAAAAGAGGACCGCGATGGGGGCTGAGGTGCGCGGAGGTGGAAAGGAAAACCAGCATCGCAAGTACATGGTGGCAAAATTAAATTCCTTCGAGCCTTTCAAGAACAAGAATATTGACTAAAGGGACGATTGAAGAACCAGTTTTTCGCGTCCAACTCCTTCAGCCGATCGTCTTAAAATGTGCTATGTGTTACGCAAAGGTTCTTTGTAGGTCACAAGCACAAAGGCAAGGAGACATAAGTGGATCGGACACGCACGCCAGCATTTCTTCCAGACCTTCTTCCCTGCTGCGGAAGGCCTTGACCAAAAAGTAGAAGATTGCATAAACACATATGGAGCACGCAACGAGACCATGGTCACCGATGGATGCATCCACCGGATACCCCTGCGCCACCACCTCTCCTTGGCCGACGTCTTTCGTTGAAGGTAGCGGCGCGAGCCGCGAACTGCACATCTCAAGAGAAATTGAAATTGGCGAAGAAACGAGTATTTCCCGTTTTCGCCCTTCTGCCGTCCCTGCTGCTAATGGCAATGCAGGCTTTGTTCTGGTGCTCATTTTAGCAACATTTCTTATTCTTGCCCTTTTCTTTATCCCTTCTTATGTTCTGGCTGAATTTTTCAAGGACATGGTTCCGTATATTTATACGC
Source organism: Proctacanthus coquilletti (assembly GCA_001932985.1). NCBI lineage: Eukaryota > Metazoa > Arthropoda > Insecta > Diptera > Asilidae > Proctacanthus > Proctacanthus coquilletti. The sequence goes on along the minus strand of MNCL01000094.1, from coordinate 173,794 downwards.
CTTTGCAGTGCTTCTTCTTCGCGTGGAGCTCGAGGAAATGAGATGTGAATTGTATGTTGCCGTCTGGGACCCCCTACAGCCCCCCCGGAGGTCTGCTCCCAAGAAAAGCCGGGCCTATGCGCTTCGCTGCATAAAAATACTTTCAACGAACTCAAAGATGGTCGCCTTGGTCTCAGCTGGCAGGAATTGTGGTCTTGTAACCGCATTAGAGCGCTGCTGGCCGGCTTTCATCTTCGAGCGTTACATGCACTGGTGGAGGAACATAAAACTGGGTAATGCACTGTCAGGAGCAATAAGACGGGCAAAAAACCACTTGCCTTTGCCTCTTGGGCAACCAAAAGGAACAAGACCGAAACCAAGAACAAGGGAACGAAGACGTCCGTCGGCCAGAACGCTGTTGCGAAACCCATCGCCCGTGACTCAGAGCAGCCGTCAAGGTTTGCACTTTTCGGAGGCATAGTTTTTGCAACAGCTCCGAATGTAAGGCAGGAGGTTGCCCAGGATACTTTAAATTAAGAAACTGACGATATCGCCGCTTTTGTTGGGAAACAAGTGCATTCGCACTTCCAAATGAGTCACTCCTCCGATGATGCAAATTTAGCCTTGATGAACTCATTACAAGTTCGGAAAAGTACCAAGGGTACGTTATCTATAAAAAGACGTAGGCTGGCGAAAATCTCCGAAATAATGTAATAATACATTTTAAACATTATAAAAACTAAAAATAGTAAAACTTTTTAAAATAGACCACGCTATAATTGTCCAAAAATAAAAGGGAAAAGGATGTTTGAAAAAGTCATCCAGAAATGGAAAACCCAATGATGTCGCAGATCCACACCATTTTTACGATGTGTTGTTGGTGACGAGATAAAAATAGCTGATTATAATAATTATAATTAATAATTACGTGTTTTATTAATTTGAACAAATATGAACACATAAACCTTAAACTGCAGCTGCAAAAATTGACATTTCATAGTATAAGAATATTTGTAATTTGAATATGAATATATTAAATTAAAATAAATGTTTGTAACTTTTTATAATGACGTCTTACGGGACACTTCATAAATTTAATAAGCCGAATTTGTAAGGAACAGTTTAATTCAACAATTTTTTTGAAAGTACGTGCAGATTCAGATTACGACATAAAAGTCAGAAAAATTAAATTAGTGGAGAAAAAACTGCAAAAGATTAAATTTCTCATTTTAATCATTTGTCAGATCCAATTAAAATTCGGGTTTTTTGTTCAGGTCTATTGCGAATTTAAAGACTTCTTTATGGTAAAATTTTACTAGCCAGATATAAATCGGTAGCTTCTCTCCAATTTCGCGGTGAAGAGCCCGCAGCATCCGCAGTCGCGGGAAATTGCAAAAATTTCTTTTGTTGAGTCTGGGACAGTCCAAAAAGCCGAACAGGGAAACAACACGATTTCGGCAATAGCAAAAATTACCCGTTCGAAACAAGAACGACCAAGCCAAGACCAGGTTCGCTCCGTGCACTTTCGTGCCATTGATTCTATCTTAATTTTTGGGTGCAAACTGTGCAAGGGTCGTAAAATTCTGCACGTAGCGCGGCCGGTGTCTTAAAGAGCCCTCCCCGCGAAGCAATAAACTTGCGATTGCCATTAAAGTCTTGAAGAAGTCCCTCCGCCGAAATGCAGCTCAAAGACGGACCCGGGGCGGGCACTGGGCCAGGAGGGGACCCTAAAAATTGCAGTCATTGCCACTTTTGTGCTTGTTAATTTACGAAAAGAACAAAAATGGAAGAAATGGGAAATTAATTTCTCTTTGCACACAGGACCATTAACGACAGAATTTCAAAATTATCTTTTTGTTCAGGTCCCCGTCGTTGTCGCACTAGGAGCCGGGTATGGGTCAGAATTTCCACGACGACAGCACTTCTTCCCGCAGGATGGAGATTAAAAGTCCTGGTGATGACTGCTGATTACCGCAAGATGGGCATCAGAAAGTGACGACGGGCGCGGACCGTCGGTTTTTAATTCGTGAAAAATTCGCGGCCATTGTGTGCTACAGCCCGTGCACCACAAGCGAAACTTGAGCATTGTTTCACTTCAATTAGGTGCACGAGGTGCAATTCATTTTTTAAACCTTTAACGACCCGACGTTCCTTCAGACTCATTTGCATCCCACAATTGGAAGACCTGCAATTACACTGCGGCGAAGTGACCGCGAAGTCAGTGGTGCGGCTTACCATTCGCACTCTTTTCAGGATTTATTTTTTAACAATAAGTCAATTTTGGCTTTTACAAAATATCACCCTCTGTTTCCTCTACCACGAAAAAGAAATGTAGGAAAATATAAATTCAAGAATGGCTTTGCTTAGTACCTACATTCGATGTAGATGTCTGTTCAAAAAAAAAATAATAATAATATTATTATTAACAATTAAATAATCAAGGGAAGAGTATAAAATAACTACTTTTAATAGTTTTTAGGTATCTCTAATTAGCCTTTTTTTAATAATACTTGTTATCACATTCAAAAGGAAACACTAGATTAAATGATGACCTGAACTTTAAATTCTACGGTTAGTTTATTAACGTTTCGACTAAATTTAGAATCAATTACCAAATTTATAATTTTCTTTTATCTAGACCGAAAAAAGCTCGGACAATCATAATATTTTTCGATATTAAAAAATTTGCTTACATTACAGAAAACCCTATAAAAGCTTAAACAAAAATAGCGTCAAAATTATTAAAATGAAAAAAATAATAACTTTAGATCACGCAAAATTAAAAGCGATATTAAATAATATTAAAAATTATAAAAAAATTAATTCAGAAATACAATGGAATAAAAGGTATTATCGTCCAATGTAAAATAGTTTCGAAAAGTGTTACGAAAATACCTTCTAGTGCATTATATTAGAGAAAACACCTTTCCATTTACGATTTTTGTGAATTTTTTGTAAAAGAATTGTTATACGAATAGTGAGAATATTTAGTATAGGCGATAATGAGCCTTTATTTAATTAAAAAAAATACATTGTTTCAATTTGTACGACTCATATCTGAAAAAATCGCTCGGCTGTCCGTTTATGAAAAACGCTGTTTTCTATAATTTTTCCTTAATATTTTAATACAAGATATGTAGGCAAATTTTATGCTCAAACTGAATAAAAACATTCAAAGACGTCGTAAAACCTGAAACATGTAAAAATGCCTTAGGGTTAAAAATTTGTAACTCTGGCCCACGCACCTTCAAGATTTTAATTCTTCATAGAACCCAAGAATTCGCCTCCTAAATTCCTTATATTCGTTTTTATCTTATTCGCTACTTTAATATGAATCTTTTTGGTGCCTGTCCAAAACGCTCATCATATTCAGAAATGGAATTAAATTGAAATTGGACCTCCTCTTTTCGATTCTTCAAATAATGGTAACCCCTCGGATGAGGTAACTTAAGACGTTAAAAGTTAACCCGTTTTCCGATATGCATAAGTTAAAAAAATTGCGATTGAAAGCGTGTAGCCGGACCATTCTTCGCACGCATGGGGACACGGTGGTCCCATGAGAGAAATGCAAATTTGGCACTCAAAGGTGCACGCCGTAAATACGTGACTTCCTCTGGCGAGCGAAATTCGACTGCGCACATAAATTTCTGGCCTTACTATGAGGTCTCACTCGTTTCACGTTTACGAAATGGTTCCAGTTCACGCTTTTTGCACAAGTATAAACTCAGTTCGGCCGGGCAATTACGTCATTTCGGCATGGAACCCCTTTTCTCAATTTTAATTATGTGCAGCTGATGCTAAGGCCTAAATGCTGCCGCATGCAGTCGCTGGTCATCGTCGTCTTCGTTCAGTTTAAGGGATCTGGATCGAATTTCCAACTCGTAAAAGTTAATTAGAGTTATGTCCAAGCCCACGTCCAGAACAGGGCCAGGCTCCATCCATAACTTTCAGTCTGGCGGCTCCATGCTCAAGATCGCAGAAAGACCTCCGTATCGTTCCCTGGCCACTGGTGCAGCCAGTGACGTAAGTCTCTCCTCGAATTTTACAATCATTCATTTAATGCATGCCCGATACTTAAAACTTTTGAATATTTGATTCGATGTGGAAGAACTTCTATAAAATCCACACACGACTGCACCACTTTTCATTTGATACTTTGCAATAAAAATCCACTTTATTTGGAGGAAATAAATTACATCTTTTCTTATGAACTTTTCTTATCTTCTTATCAATTTTGAATTGCGTATGTGTTTAGAGTTTTGACAACTTTCGAATTATAACAAATCTTGAAGTAAAAGGAATTATTTTTTTCAAGTTCCGGGAATTACTTTACTTGTTCAATATACCACAGTCTTCGAAATACTAAATCAAAGTCGCTGAGATCTCAAAAACCTAAACTAAATATAGAAATAAAAGGTTGTTTTTTTAATATACAGGAAGAAAAATTGAAATCTTCAAGACCATCTATGGCTTTCAAAGAATACCGTCCTTCCAGACCAGTTTGTTGATAGTGTGTGTTCTAAAAAGTGTACTTCTTCAGCTTGGACAACGGCGAACTGAAAAAACATACCTGTGAAAAACCTAGACCCTGTAATTGTTATAAGGACTTTTCAGTCTACAACCGGTTTTTAATTCGTAATTAATCATAAAATAATATTTTGTATTTCCCGACACAATTTCAAAAAAAGAAAAAACAAAACTCTGACAAAAGCAGGAAAGCAATGAAACTTTCTTAAATTTCTGCTGGTAGTTTGAATTTTCGATCATATTCAGCAAAATTCTTAATTCGTTTAAATAAAATTCTTAATTTTTGTAATTAAACAGGAAATAAATTTGTGTCCATTTAATCAAGTTTTTTATTTAAGAAATAAGAGTCAAATTTAGTCAGCAAAAATATGTTGCACCAACATCTTTTTACACTTTTCCCCCAAAATAATATTCAATTTAATTATGGTTTAAAGTATTTAACACATAAACAACAACAGAGATTACATCTCATCACAACCGCACTAAGTCTTCACAAACAGTCCAATAATTTATTTTGGAGAGTACGTTTCCATTGATACTCTATTTAAAAATATGTTTTTAATATCACAACTAAGTGCTTGTCACATGCACTGCTATAAGTAAGTTTTTTATGCTGTATTTAACATTAGCCCCAAAATACTCAGGGCTTCATAAAGTTTTCGATCAATTTGGAACGGAATTATTAAAATATACTTGAGCAGTTGGAATGTACATATCACTTTTATAAAATAATATTCCCTGATTAAATCCTTATATAATACTTCAGTATATTATTTAATAAGTATGTCAAGTTTTACGCTAAATTTTTCCCGTTTAGTTTACCTGAACGTTTTCTTGTAAGCTTTCATGATGATCATGTTGAAACACAGACTTCTTTAAAGGCACGCTGGAACAAATTTTTTGTAATTGGTAACGTGGTTCGCAAATCTCTCCAATCTGAAAATGGTTTTAACATCATCATTTTAAGATGTGTGAATACCCACTCCTCGTGTCTTAAGATAACCGTTGAGTGGATACATGTAAGTGCTCGATCTAAGCGGTAATTGAGATAGGTGTGCTCGTTTAGTTACCTGCAAAAAATGCGCGGCTCGCTCACATTAGCCGCCATAAAAGTTCTTAGGGGAAAGCAAGATAATCGCCGTAATAGAAGAACCGCCGGAGTCCCCTGGGATCTCCAGTCGAGTGCACCAGGCCGGCTCCGGTGCGTTGATAAAGATTACGAAAGCAGCCCAAACGACTCTGGTTCACATCTGCTCGCAATCAGTTGGACAAATCCGACCCGCGGGCCGGGGAGACCTCCAGTAAGACGAATCCAATCAGGCCGCATACTTAGAGGATTCGATCAAGAAAAACTTCTGTCGGACAGATTTTGGACGAAGTCGCGCTGCCTTTTAAGTCGATGAATTTCGATACACAAACGTCTTATTGTCGAGGGTGACCCCCTTCCAGATTTCTTCGACGGACTTTCGGCTGCCAGTTAATTTATCGGACACGGCACATTCGTTTTCTTCCCATTTGTCCGCCCCGGGGAGCGGCTAAGACGTTGAGCGGGAACATATGTTTCTCGAGACGGGATGGGATTTAGATTTAGCGAGCAGCTCCATCCCGCGTCCACTGTACCGATAAATTTGATTTGAATGTTTTGTTTTCACCCGCGGCAGCCACAGTGGTCCGCTGAATTTTCGTGATGGCATTTAGCAAGTGTCAATTAACATTAAAAGAAAAGTGACTTCGGGCGAATTCCTCCTTGAGATATAAATCAGCGTGAGTTATGGGACTCGGGCCGCGCTTGGGTACTAGCAACATGTGCGTAAAACCGATCTGATTTCAACACACGGTCCCCGAAATGACGTGCAATCTTTTAATAGGAGCACGAGCATGGTCACCCAACTACGAAGCACTCAAACCTTTTTTTTTAATGCACCCCAAAAACGTGAAACGCACTTAAACCCGGTAGCGAGCATCTAAGAAATTATGCTGGCTATTAATTTAATTTAACCCCTTTTTTCGCATTCGTCTCATAGCAGCCCCTCAGCGGTGTCTTTTCGAGCCCGGTCTTGTTTTTGCTCGCTAATTGTATTCACCGAGTTGTTTTTCCTAATTTTATTTTGATCAGGTACCTCCAGGATAACGACACCGTCTTCGAAGCGGCCGAAGAATCATTTGACATTTTTTCACCGTGGGGTTTTAATTGAAAACTCTTCCCCTTATTAGGTCCAATGATTCTGCTCGGTCTAGCGGCCGAGTGTTTTAGTTTGCAGGAAAATTAGAAACCAATTTAGGGCACGAGTCAACTTTTTTAATTACTTTTCCAGAAAAAAAACAACCTAATTGAAATTCAATTTCAAGCGAAGGGAACAGCAGTCCTTTAATGTGCGTCGGCTGCACTTCTTTGTACTTCTTTCTTTTAAATAAGGGTCCTTCGAAGTGATCTTAAACTCCCACTACACATTAAAAAAAAGTTATAGCTTTTTGCCGCTTAAAGACCACTATAAGTCTTAAACGAAATCAGGACTTATTAAAACAAGGGTATATAAAGATGGTGTGCAGTGCTGTACCCAGAAATGGGAAGCACATTCAGTTAGTAATATTGGACTTTAAAGATAAAAAACAAATATAAAAATATATAAAATACAATTATCTCGAAAACCGCGGAATTTTCGATAAGACCATGTTTGAATTTACGGCTTCGAGATACAAAAATTGACCTTATATAAAACGATTTCACCTGACACCACATTTTTAAATAAAAATAAAAGAAAAAGAGAAATGTCAACAGAATTAAATTTTATGTTCCCGTTTAAAATCGCTCCAAAAAAAATAAATGTGAAATCAACATTTTCTCTTTGAAAATCACTCTAAGAAATTTCTTAAATCACCTTCTCTAACGTGAGCATCACCTCCAGAATTCTAATTTTTCAATAATCTAAACTATGAGCTTTCTTTAGATTACTTTTAAAAATCAGTTTAGTTAAAAATTTCTGCCCAAAAAGTGTGCGTACCAAATTAGAAAATATAAGAACTATGTAAGAAGTTTGTTTTTTCCATTTTTTTTTCAATTTTGTCTAATTACTCAAGCATCAATTTACGAAGAAATATTTATTAAAGAGTTTTAAAATAAGCAAGAAGTAGATTGACCAAGTTTTTACTTGACTGACGTTTTGTTAGGCCAATCAAAAGGAGTTGTTAAGAAACATTTTCTTTTGATAACAGACCAACGCTGGAAGCAGATTCCTTTGTAGGTAGAACGCCTTGTATTGCGATGACAACACTCATGTCCTCCTCCTGAAGAAGCTGCGGTCACTAGAGAACAACTTGAGCCCATATGAGCCATCTTCGAAACCCTTCGTGCGATCTGACAAAGTGGAACGCGGGGAGTAGACGATTATCTCATTTAGGATAGTTTATATATTGTTTGCCTTGAGGATGACAAGGAATTTAATTATTTGATTTATTCGACATCCCAGAGCGGAATAAGGTTAATGCGACACAAGAGCCGCCTCTTGTAGCTTGGCAATAAACAGAAATCAAGTTGCTTAATGTCTCGAAGTCTCCGGGGAATGAGACGCACTCGAGGAACGATTTTTCTTATTGTGCCTTTTTTCGCGTACCAAGAAATTTAATAGCCTCAAAAATGACCTTCGGTCGAACTATGAGAATTATCGTGATTAACAGGGGGCAGCTGCCTTTCAAAATAGACCCCAAAGTCAGAGCTCTATTCAAAATGTTGGGGTCCAATAAAATTATGGAAATTCAAATTGCCTGCTCCTCCATTTGATTCCTCAGCGTCTAGGCGATCGCGGTTTCTACGAACGAAACTGAAGATTTATGGACGTTTCCCATTTCGGCTTTTGGGGCCCCTGAGCTCACGAGTCTAGGGAAAATGATTTACGCCTAAGACGTTATTGCGTTATAAATACACTATTACGTCGCATCCCGTGGGGCATCGGCGGCATTAATCGAAAAAACTAAACACGCGCCTAGAATCGAACTGCTTGCTTCTTTTTTTTATCGACCGCCAATTATTTCGCCAAGCTCTTGCTTAACATATCAAATTACTTATGAATACCTGCGAAGCCGTGCTACCGCAAATTACTTTAGTATAGTCACTTTTTGCACTCGTTCTATTTCTTTAATTACTTTGGTGTTTTACTTACCATGCTCGAAGATAGCATTCTACTTAAAAGAATGTGACCTTTTATGTAAATGAAGACCTTAAAAATGGGTTCTGTTTTATATTATCGCAAGGTTATAGCATTTTCAGTTCTTAGCATTTTTAATGAATTCTTGTAAAAAGATTGTCCTTCATAAATGTCATCTTCCATAAAAACAAAGAACGACGACTAACTAAAAATAAATTATTAAATTGTTTCGTTTGGTAACAGAAAGTACTATAAATTCCTTTTCTTACCGTACTTTTATTTATTTAAACTAAAATATTTTTATGAAAAAACGAATGTTGTCCTTACTGTTACAGAATTCATTATCAAGATTATCGCTTACAATATCTCGAAGTTTTTAATGTTTTTAGGGTTCCATACTTTGAAAGGAAAGAACGGGACCCTTGCGCGTCGTTCACAACCGATTTTCTCAGAAACACCATATTTTGCACTAGTTAATTATGAGGGATATCATTAAAAAAGGGTTTGTTATGAGGAATACAAAAATATTTCATTCATAATTTCAAATAGCACATATAAAAAGATATTCTGAAACATGTGCGAAAATAGAGCATTCCTGTCCCTTATTTTCGAAATTACTGGACCTAGAATTTTTTAAAAATCAGCAAAATTATTTTTCCAAATGCGTCATAAGTTTGTATTTTCACAAATCAGGTTTTCTTTAAAAAGCTATTTTTAGATCAGTTTATATTTTCCGATTTTGTTTGACTTCGATGAGATCTTGTATTTTCCTATATGAATAAGTTGCATAAGTTAAAAACATATGCGACGGAACCCTCTGCGCGCGAGTCGAAGTCGCATTTGACCGGTTTTTTTTAATAAAAGCGCTAACCTGTATCCTTCCCTTTCAAACATCTTTTTTAAATTAAATCTGCAATTTCAATTTTTATATGCTATTTTTTTACTGAAAATCTGATTGGTGGAAAGAATACGATGGCCCTCCCTCCTCCTCCCTATATTTGTAACAAAGATATTCTATTTTTTTCTCGGGACCTACAGGAATTATATTTGGGAAGAAATTAGTAAAATCATATTAATTTTTAATTAAAAAATTGTAATTTAATACATATCCGACGCCACTCGAAAAGTTTTGGTTCGCATGTTCAAGCTTCACTTTACTTTAAAGGGATTTTTACCTTGCTGGTTTTGTCTGTAAAAAAAGAAGTTTCCTATATTTTAGTTTTATTCTAGTTCATTTAATGGAGGAAAATTTGAAGACCAAAATCATATCATCCACAGGACTTGGGAATTGTGCAGAACTTCCACCAACTTGAAAGAAGTAATTTCGAGAAAAAAACATTTAAAGTTTTGGTAATTCTGCGATTTTGAGGTGCTAATTTGGTAATTCTGCGATTTTTGACTTAAGATTTTCACCGCATATTCTTAACTCTTTAATTACACAGGAATTCACCTGGACTCAAAAAATTTCTTGCAAAAAATCTCAATTTTTTGGAGGTATGTCCAATTTTAGTACATTTGCTTGCTTTGTCAATTTGATCCCTTGTGCACTCGCACGTTCTGTACGGGGGTGTGTACGTACTCGCAGGATTAAAAGTGCAATCTTTAAGAATATCTAAAAAAAATCGACTTTTTTGACCCACCAAGGTATAAACGCCTATTAAGTTAGACAATACAAAAGAATGCTTAGTAAATGGACAGATTTCTGTGAGCACGGGTACTTATTTTTATATGAGTGATTTTCTCAGAAGCGATTGAACCTATTTGAGCAAATTTTTTAAAATAAGCATTACTAACAAACTTTACTAAAATTATTCTAAAAACTAGTGCATTTTTACACACCTTGAAAAAGAATTTATAAATCATCGTGCAGTGAGTTCTGGGCCAATTTGGACAAGGTTTGGTAACGTTGTGGACACACAAAAGCTCTACGTGAATTGAAACCAATGAAATGTGAAATAAAATCAACGATAAAACGACGATACATAATGGAGTAACAACAAAACAACCGTTATATTTTTCTTATAACTAATTAAGGTCAGAAATTCCATCTTGTTTCTAAATGCGAAGAGTATTTGAAACTGTCACCACGAGTACACTCGTACAATTTATAAGTAGCTGAAAACGCAAGAAAAAAAATAAAAAAAAATAAAATAAAGAATATAAACCTAAGGGAAGATTCCAGTCTAGAACTTTGAAAAAATCGCCTCTATTTTTTGTGTTTCTTACTAAAGCTATGGGTTTCCAAATGACTGAACTTAATCAATCCACACTGAAGCAGACAAAAACACGTTAATATTTCTCCATTGGAAGATAACTGCAAAAATCATACTTCTTTATGGAAAAGTTCCAAAAATTGTCCTTTTTCCTTCTTCCATACCTTCCTTTGAAGTAGGTGCGTTAAGAAACCCCAAAACGAAGAGGAAAAAGAAGTTATCGGTCAGCGCGATCTGCAGACCTGCCGTGTCGTCCAGCGACCGTTGAAAATGTTTCCGAGCGCTCCATCTTCGATGCGTTTGCGGTTTCTGGAGCTCCCAAATTACAAACTGGAGCGGGCCCTTAATTCCCAGTTGTCCCCAAGACCTGCCCTTCGCTTCGCACCGGCCAAACGAATTCGCAGCTTTGCACTCCGCCCGCGCCCGTCTGCCGTCTCGTGCATCAAGAACGGACGCGGACGTTGAAGATGGGTCAGAAAAAAAACGGATCAGCCGCGGAGGAACTGTCCATCGTCCCCTCCTCTTTTACTCCGGTCCGAAGCGCATTTGTTTGGATAAGCAGCCTCACTCCCACCCCGGATAAGTACGACGTTGCATTTGACGTGCTGGGGGAGCGGTGCGGATGCGCTGTCATTGTCATACCAAGGGATTGACCGACTGCACCGTCACGGGGAGGGACGGTGCTAATTGCATTTACTCTCCCTCTCGATGCCCACCACCACTCACGCTGCCGTGCATGCACGCTGCACACAGCCGCAGAACCGGAACGCACGCCGGCTCCGCGCTGTTGCTATGCACTCGGGCCGCACACAGCCGCATCGCGCTGCAGGCTGCACTGGGTTGCGGCGCGCCGCGACCACGACGACGAACGCGGAGAACTTTCCCTTGCGTGGCAACGCGAGCCGGCGCGGCGCGCCAGCCGAGACCCTGAACTGTGCATCAACCCCGATGCATTCCAGACGGCTGCTGTCCTTGGTGCATCCGTGCAGCGCCGCTGCACACACCGACGACCGGCCGGCTGCAGCGGTGCCCGTGTGCGTGCGTGCACTTCGCAACTTTCCCCTCACCGAGAGCAGCCGGCAGCAATGTGTGCGTGAAGCTCAGGAAACGTCGTGACTTGTCGCGCTTGCGCTGCGACTGTGGTGGTGTCCCTGAATTCGCTGCTACGGGAAAATTGTGTTAACAAAAGGGAAATTCGCTTCCTCCGCTGGAAACACGTTCTTGGATCGCAAAGGGAGGACCGGGTGGGAGGCGGCGTACATAAGCCGAATTACGGGCGGTGGATTATGTGCTGCTACCGCTGCTTATGTACCGCTGCGCAGTAGGGAAAGTCACGGCACGGCACGACGAGTTGAGCCCATCCTTGTCCGGCAGGCCGCGATAGATGCCGCTTTTCCCTTTCTCCGGAGCACCCGCCCCGCCCCCTTCTAAAAGCTGCAGCACGAAACGCCGACGAAGGCTTATGAAGTTTAAGGTCGCCCGACGCAGGGGGAAATGCTCGCCGAGTCTGCGACGGAGCCGCCGTGCAGAGTTTCGCTGGCCTGGACATGCCAGCGCCGCAACTTCTTCGGAATCGATTTAATTGCAGATTTCAATGGGGCTTAATTCGGGAGCGGCTGATGCGTCTTCTCGGGGATGAGTGCGTACGCCCGACATGGGCGATTTCCACTAGCATTTTCGCAATTTGCGCCCTCGTGCCGGCCATCTGGCAGAACCACGCCCATGGTGCGATGCGTACTTAGCCCTTCTCCTTGAAAACCTTGAGAGAAAGGATTCCCGGGAGCGCGCCGCCTCCCGATTCCTGGACAGGAATACAAAAATGGGTCATCCTGCGAATCGCCGCAAACGGCCGCTCATTTACTACAAAAATTAGTAAAAAGCGTGTGGCCCCCGCATACCGGTGCGGTGCGGCGTGACGTGGCACGGCGGTGTAACCCAGAATCCCTCGTCGATTTTCCCTTTCATCCTGACACCCCACACATAGAGCCCAGGATTCACAGGGACTCACTCTCGAGTCGGGGGCGGAGCCAAGGAGCTTCATCTGCCGGCTGCTAGCGGCCTCCGCGCCCTTTTGCTTTTTTCGGGTGCGTGCGCTATTACGTCAGCAGGGCCAATGGGATGTTCCACTTTCGAGCGAGTGGAGGGCGAATGTAGGCCATTTTGATTTCTTGAAAATCCAGGGAACCGGGGGCAGAGCGACTGATCCCATTCGGAAAATGTGGGTTCTCAAGAAGGAGTTCCGCACCAGAGATATACGGGAGCACATACATCGCAGGACCGGGACCGGGAACAAGGCACCTGCACCCGGTCCGTCCACACCCCGGACGCCTTCGGCAATAGCTCTTGGCCAAGGCTAAGGGAGAATTCCTGCAAATTGAAACGTGGATTTCCGCCGGAAATAATCCGAAAAGGTTTTCTGGGCTTTTCGGCCAAAAGGTTTGAAATTTGCGCCGAAAAGTTAAGCGCGTTCCACTCATTCCACACAGGCACTAGGATCGGGAACTGGGCTAAGGCTAGCTGCGAGCTATTCAATCCCAGGAGCAAATTCTAAGACCGAATGACCACGAGCAGTTTTTGGCTCCTAGACTTTTGCAGAAAATTTGTTTGCGTTCAATTAGTCCTTAAATCTAATATCGTCTTTTTCCTCCTTAAGGCTAATCCCAGACTTGAATATTTATTTAAGGACCTTTCTAAATTTAGCAACTTAAAGTGTTTTGTTTTCCATAAATTAATAGTCTTTGGTGCGCGCAATAAAACTTTAAAGGGTTCTTCAATATGAACTTAAATTATTCGAGTTATTTACTTTTGGGTCTAACTTCCTTCCAACTTTAAGGTGTTTTTTGCGTTTCTTAACTGCCTTTCGATTTAAACTCTTTCACATACGTACCACGCTTCAGTTGTCCCTGCTGTGGTACTTGCTTTTTTTCATATTTATTTTTTTCTACATGACGCATTTGATAAATTTAATAACTTTTCTTGTTTTTTTTTCAATTTCTGGACTTGATGCAATAAAAGACTTCCTATGAATTGAAAATATCCTCGCTCCCTTGTTACGTCTCATTTAATCGAGCACACTTTGAGATACGCGAATTCAATTCGCCTTCATTAACCCGTGCATGTCATAATTAATATTAATTACATTTAAAAATTCGTGAATATATTTTGCATTTAAATTCTGTACCATGAACGTAGCAGACTTACCGCCTTTGTTTTATTTTTTATTGAATGAAACTTTTATTAAAAAAGAGGTTTTTATTAGAATCCAGACTGACGAGTATTCTTTTCAATTCTTTAAAATTGTAATCTTTTACTACTTTTTTCACACTTTACTTCCTTAATTTAATAGATGTGTACATTTATGTCCGCATTCAAGCGTTTAAAATAAAATGAATAGTTTAAATTGATGCAAAACTTTAGTAGTGTATGCATATAAGGGTCTTACTCATATGTGCACTTTGCTTTTTCCCTAAAAAAATATTTTTTCTTTCTTTTTGTCGACATCTTTTCAAGGTACAAGAAATTCAAACCCCATTTCTAAAAAAGAAAAGATTTGAGATCTTTCCACATGTAGCCTATACGACAAGTTTTATTAAATCCTGCAACAAACTTATAGAAGTACATTAAAAAAGAAATAAATACATAGAACCTAGCATGACATCTACAATCTTGCAATCGTGATAATACACAAGACGACAGGTAAGAAACAAAAAGATGGACAGACAAATTTATATTTTAGTTTTGCCTTAAAATTTTCCTATAGTAAAAATCCCATTTAACACGTTCTGGCCGGCACGATTTTTGTTGGATACGGAATTTTTTTATAATTTTTATAAATAAAGTCCTCAATTGAATGCAATTTTCAGTAAATTAAGTTAAACCTGAAATTCTAGAAATTTTCAATTCATAGCCGAGAACAATTTGAAAAAGCAGAGCTTTTTACCAGGAGAAGCTAAAGTAAAAAAAAGGGAGATATGTTTGATGTCCAAAAAAAATGTATTAAATTTTTTAAAGGAACTGACAAAAGTCCAGTGCTTGTGTTGACTGCATGCAGGCTTCACAAGTGCTCCCTTGTCCAGACCAGCGGGAACAGGACCGCCCAAAAACCAGATGTTAGACAATAAAGCAAAAGAAGGCGCCGATTTTTCCGACCAAATGGCGGCTTATTATGGCTCTTTGAGAAAAACAATAAAATGGTAAAATGATAAAAAGATAAAACTAGAACTTATTTGCGGTAAACGCCTGGTGTCTTTATAAAAAATTTTATGCAGATAAAAAAGTTGGGATCTTGAAATCGCGTCAAGATAATTGACGGTTTGTTAACCAAAAAATAATCTTCAAAATCATTCCCATCAAAACAAAACACACACTTCGTCAAAAAATATGAAGGATTAGTTAGTAACTCAAAAAAAAAAATGATGTGTAGAAGAAATAAAATGCTAAAAAGCAATCCAAAAAGAAGAACAAACCTACACCCACAAGTTTTTCAAAAACCACTTTTACTTTCAACTGTTCACATTGAATAAAAATTGAATTTACTTAAAGAAAAAAGGTAATTTTTAGAAGCCAACACGACTCATTATTGAGCCTTCTCCAAAAACGCTCCCTATAAATAGCGTGGGTCACCGGTTGATCCGCCTGATGGTGAAAATGCCCTAGCCGCCAAATAGAAGTGCATGTTGTGATCCACCGGTGGGTCACGCCGGCTTGAACGTGTTAAATCAGTAGAAGTCTGTAATGTCCAATGTCGGATCAGACATAGCAGACCAATAGACAAAATGTTAAACCACAATCCCGACAAGGAGAGGACCAAAATCCTTAAAAAAGAATTGAATCGATGCTTTAAAAGTTCACATGATTTCATGTTACTACCTGTGAAGCTGCTTCCCAAAGAAAAAAAAACCAAGACTGGGGTTATTTTTTTTAAAAATTAAAGCACTATTGACTTTTTACTTTGCTTTAATTTTAAGTATGTTAATAAACTATTAATGCTTTCTTATCAAGTCCGATTTACTAATTTTTTTTTATTCGGAAATTTGAAAAAATGTCATAAAGCGACTCGCACGACTTAATCAATAAATAAATTACTTAAAATTGGTCCTACTGAAATCAAGTTGTAGTTGTTTCAACCCAAGTACTTAAAATAATTCAAATGTGTCGTCTTTTTTTAATTTCTAATTTCGTTTGACCCCTTTTTAACTTAATTTTCAAAACTTTAGGAAGGATTTCAAAATTACTGAAATTTTTTTCATTTGTTGCTAATTTGAACTATTCTTCTATCCTACCTAAATTCAATAATATTTTATAGTTTAAATGCTTTTGGACTTGTGCATTATAAAAAAATAATGAAATTACAAAAAGTGTAAAGTGTGTTTTCTCATAATTGAAAATCTCCCGCCGTGCGTCGTTAAACGAGTGGACCTTTTGCGATCGTCCCACTTGGTAGATCTTTTTTATACCGTAAACGAAGAAATTTCCACTAAACGGCATTTTGAAAAAACACGATTTGGACAAAACTTTACCTTCTTAATATCAAAGAAATAAATAAAATTAATTTTCAAAGAATTTTTTATGTTCATCGAAGAGGGTTAAAGAGATAAGGCTTTCAAATTTTTTGTACTCTCGAAAAAATGCAAACACCTCACGAAGTATTTCCAAATTTGTTCCAAAATTTTGGAAATGTGTTCTCGAGTAGTTTTACCATGGATTAATTAGAAAAAAATCGATTTTGTCATGCAGTTTCCATTTCAAATGAAAGTAGTCACACAACCTCATACAGATTACGACTAAATCATAAAAAATACTTCGAATTCTTAATTATAAATACCTGCGCTTATTTTACGACCCACCGATGGGTCACTCCACTAGCTAAATACGGAGATATTGACCCGCCGGTGATAAAATTGCTCATAACTTTACCTACAGACTTTTCAAACAAAAAATTACACTGTTTTATGATTTTTCTATTCCCATGACGTAGATCTCACTGAAGATTGTGCAATTTGCTTTTTTAGGAATATTTTTTAGAATCTTATCGGCTCAATGCCTGATTTAAAATAGACAATTAAAGAACGCCTCTGCAGATAATTGGCGTCTTCGTGCTTGGGCAGCACGACTGGAAGGAAGGATGCATGGTTTCCTTCACGTAGGTGCATTTTGGCGTAAATTACATTCAGTGTCTGTGCACTAGGCGATCGCTAAGTGGAACCCTCGCGCCGCGTCACGCAGCACCTCGTCGATCTGGCTGAAGAGTGGTAGGTGGCGATTACCGCAAAATCGATTACGCGACGCGATCGTCGTGCACAATTTGCATATTCGCATCGAAACAAACAGACTAATTTAGTGAGGTCGCGTCGAGAGGAGACAGGCGTCGATAAGACCGTCGCGAGTCTTTCTCGCGCTTCCTGCTTTTAGTGACGGGCGTCTTGAGCAGCCGTCTCGTTTGAGCGACTTCACGCTTATTTAATTCCGCCATTAGGCGACGCCGCTGCCAGCATCAGAATGAAAAACAACATTTTCCTCCGACTCGATTAGTATTGCTTACCGAACTGAATCGAGCGCCGCAATTCCGAGAAATGCAAAAGAAGAACCACCGCCGGCAAAATAATCGCAAACATTTTTGTTGCGACAAAAATTATCACGTTGCTGCGAGCTAGCGAAGGGTTCTAGGGTCAAGTAAGAGGACCTGTATTCTCACTTGCTCAAGTCTTCTTTATGATCCCTATTTATTTTTTAATTCAATTTATAACGACCTGTGACCTGCGATTTAGACTGGTTTACGAATGTGCTACTAGAACCTAAGAATGCTAAATTCTCGACAAGTGCGGCGAATTTTTAGTATTTAATTAAAAAAAACTAGATTTAAATAAGAAATTGCATTTTCTTTAATTAAAAAAAATCTATTTTCAGTAGTCTCAAACTTTTCATGCGTTTTCTTTTTCAAATTTAGATGGGAAATCTGATCGCAAACAGGATCCCTTTTCTAGAAAGAGCAAAACTTTTTGTTAGTTGTGTCTAACTTCAACAATTTTTGGTAAAGTAATTCGGTCAACCTTGAAGTCTAGCTAAATTTAAGCCACTTTCTTACAATACTCGTTTTCAGAACGGACGAATTTCCTATCTCGCACTATAAATCGTAATATACCAATTTATAGACTTCTTGAAGAATGTTTACAGAAGTATAAATTGAAGAAATAAGTTTTACATTTTTGGATTTGCACTTTAGTAAAATTTCGTTTGATATTCAACACGGCTTAAAACAAAAAAAAAAAAATTGACTCTTCTTCCACTATAAAATTGAAATTCGCGCCTAACGCCTGCGGGGTCTGCTGTAGCCGTTTCGATCTGCATTTATACCAAACTCTAACTTCCTACATCAAGTGTTCTATTTCACTAATTTTTGTTCTGATCGCTTAAAATTGCCGGTTTCAAAAAATAAACGATTAAATATTAAAAACTAAATTTATTTATGTATTGAATCTTTGATCTCCATACACCGAATTTAAGGTGGGTCCAATCTCTTCAATAACTTTGCAATCGCATGTAGGGGAGACGTGCTATGAAAGGGGCAATTTTTTTTGCAATCACGAAGAATAAATAACTTGTAGTAGGAAGTACTTTTACCGACCTTCAGTCACATTGCCGTACACACTTATAAACATTTAAGAATATTAACAACGTGGAACACCCCACGTCATGAATGGGACGCGCTACTGTAAGTAACCTTACCAACTAAAAACTAAGCAGAAGTCTCACAAAATTAAAATTTTAATCAAAACCAAACTTCAAAGTTCAGCCATCAAAGGGACGTCCCATTCGAGACTTATTATGACCATTTCATGGCTATGGAAATACTTCCTTAAGTAACTTCAAAACACCGTCCTCTTCTACTCGAATAAATTGATTACTTTTCTAAAAAAAAAAACTAAGCACTAACTAAACAACGCCAGCAGATACAACAATACCACAAATTCGCAAAAGCTAGTTTTCATGTCCGAAAAAAACAATCGCGTTTGATAGAGGCATGAAATTTGCGTCAAGTGATTCGGTAGTGACGTGACCAGAATTTTTGAAATTTCACATGTCCCTTTCAAAGTAACTTTTTCGAAAAAAATGTAAAAGTGTTTTTTTAAGATTTAAGTTAGCATGAATTTTTGTAAAACGCGAAAAATTCGAAGTTAAAGTCATTCCAACACGACAAAAGTGTTTGAAAATACGCCGGAATTATTTTGACCTCCTGGTCGACTTAAGGCTCATATTCACAGGTCAGAGCTGAGATGCTATTTAAAGTTATAGTTTGCCGTGAAATGCAATTTAGGTACCATGATTCTCAAATTTTGTCGCCCTTGTTTTTTCACTGTACATCTTTTTGATAAAATTAATAACTCATTTTATTTTATCAGAATTAACTATACCATTTTTTCTTTGAGTGTTGTGTTGAGAATTGATCCCTATTAATAGCGATAGTTTAGTAGTACTGCAGAGGACTACTCAAATAATATGAATAATTAGTTTTCTGAAAGAAGATCTAATTTCTCGATTTCAGAAAATTTAATTGTTTACTTTAGTTAACGTTGAAAAAATGCGAAATTTAAAATTAGAAGTTCATCGTTCCTGTAGGTATCTCATTTTCCAAGAAATGAATTTAATTGAGTTCATTGTCAAAGTTTTAAATTGAGATTTGAAATGTTTAAAAATAAGAAATATGTTCTTATGCTTTGCAAAAGAGATCAGTTTTAAATTTATTCGAATCAATTCTGATCAGATCTCGGAATTGGATAATTGAAAAAATCCTTTTAGAGATAGCGCGACTTTTAGTTTAACTCAAACTAAATTTGATATTCCTTTTTATTAGTCAGAAAAAAAAAACATTTTAGACAGTAACTACACTCTGAGGATTTACTTAGAAAAGAAATTCTATTTTCAGATTTCAAGATCGACAGTGAAATTAAATTCCTATAGGATCTGGTCGCTACTGATTATATTTTTTGAAAATCCATGTTAAGTGAAAACTCTTTTAAAAATTACATAATTAATAAAAATGTTAACAATTTTCTTTTGCTTTTACAAATATTATATAAAATATAAGACAAAAACTTCTTGCTTTTATGCTTGCTCATTGTAATTCTGAAATGGGAAATCATTCAACCATCCCTTGAAATAATTTTTAAATATAAGCACGTTTTATTTTTTCTATTTTTGTCCACATATTTTTACTCTTTAAACATTTTCAAATTGCGAAGGTCAATTCTGTGCATTGAAGTTAACTTAGAATAAATACTTTTTTGAGGCTATTTGACACCAATAGAAGCCAAAAATAACATTAAAATTTTTATCTGTCTGTCCTGTTTTGCACGCATCAGACAAAAACTACTGAACGGATTTTAATGGAACTTCGCATAGTGATACAAGGGGATATACTTTAGGATACATCTCAAGTCCATCCGTCACAGAGTTCCAGAGGGATTTATAGAAAAATTCCCTGCAACACAACAATTCTGTTTGTTGTGTCTTTTGAAATCCACAATTTTTAACCGATTTCGATGAAACTTTTCATAGCCACTCTTAAGTAGAATCTAACCTCAACGCCTCAAGAGAAGTTGAAATGCCTCCATAAGAAAATTGTTCCGTTTCATCAGTGCATCCTTCCGCAGAAGTATTACTACACCGTTTTGTTTCACCCTATATATGTAAGTCCACCATTTCACTACTCTATGCACCAAAAACGAAGTCGCGGGCACGGCTAGTGGAGCTATATCTTTATAAATTTTAATTACATAATTCAGAAAAAATTTTTTTGGTGTCGGTATACAAAGATATAGATATAATAATTTTCTTGAAGGAAGCTAAACGTGGTCTTAAGAAATTCGCTAAATAAAAGGAAAACTCCGTAAAACTAAAATGGGGGTATCTTGTTCCGACTAATATTTCTAGGTATTCTTAAAAAAATTCTTAAAATTGCGTAGCCTACTACAGGGGCGGTAAAAAGAAATGAAAGGTGAGTAAGACTCGTTACCCTTATTTTCTTCTAGTTATGTTCAATTCTCAGAGAAAAAACAAGAAATATCGTGATATTTGAAATTCGTTCATTCCTTTTCCGCACCTTTTGTACCTTCTGAAAAAAAACAGAATTAAATTTAGTTTATTAAAGAGATACTCATGCTCACTTGGAAAAAAAGGGTTGCAATTCTTGAATTAAATTATGATCGAAGTATATTTGACCTGGAATTTCAGAACTTCCAACTTAGAAATTAGAACCCAAAAAGCTTTTCCTAAGTTCTACGTGACTCATGCAACGCCCCCAAAAACTGTCCATTTGCGAAGAGGCTCAATGGTGTCTCAATACCCCTAAATAATGAAAATAAACTAAAGCTAGCAGCATGAAAAATTCAACCGCAACTCAACTCCGGTCCCCGTTTCGACTTTGATCCACTAGCCCTGGATCGAAGGTCGGAAATGGAATAGCTCTAAACCGTGAAATGCCCCCGACATTTTGCAACAGAAACGATAAAATCCGGATCAATGACGGGTGCGAACAAAAAACAGTTGTACAACTCGTCAATCGAGCGGCCATGTTTAATGCTTCCCAAGCCAAGATGGCCTCACTCGTGGAGGTCCAGAAACATCACCCCCTAGGCCTCTGCGAGTCCCTTGAACGAAATCCGGCGAAATTCGATAATTCTTCTCCTGCTCCAATTTCGATGCCCGTTGTATCCCGGCCGCCATTTTTCGTTTCGCAATCATCCTTTTAACTGGATCAGATCGCTGTTGTCGAGATTCCCCCGAGTCGCTGGTCCTGGTCCCGGGGGTGGATCTCCAGACCCCGCTGTCGCACCAGGTCCAGACTTAAGTCCAGGGTAACTTTTCGCGAGGAATTCCTAGGTTAGCAATTATTTCGGATTCGCAAATTTCAGCGTTATGTAATTAAATTCCAGAATCAGGAGCTCGGCGACTCGTCCCTGAGTATCCAGGAGCTTCCCGAGAAACCCTTCACTGAAGTGGGCAGAAAATCGATACCAGAAATTACGTAATACCCGCATAAGTAGGCATCTGGGCGCGGGCGGGGCTCCGTTTCTATGGTTGCATTGTATGCCGCATTCTTCCCGGCAGAGCTCTAAAACAAAGCATAAAAAAAGACGAAACGAGAAGTAGGAGGAAAAAAGCGGTCGACGACGGGATGGGAGTGAAAAAAGTAAAAAAAATCAAAAAAGGCAAAAAAAACACTTGGACCGCACGGCCGGGAAAAATGGAGGAAATGCTAACAAAAAGGAATAAGAAGAAGACTGCGAACTACACGGCCGACGGCATCCTGGCGTTTCTGGAGCGGGGGACGCGCGCGCCGCACGACGCAGCGCGAGTTCGTGGAGAGCCGGTCCCGTTGCCCCCGCGGCAGGTCGGGGGGGGCGAGTTGCAAAAAAGTGAAATGAAACGACGTGAATTGAAATAAGCGCACACATTCGCACACGCACGCATACACCAAGTCTCAAGCCCGGCTCGGGATGACATAAATCAAACGCGCCCGGAGCGCGGGGGAGGGGCCGACGTATGAATAGCAGGGCAAGTCATCATCTTCTGCACGGACTGGATCACGGGGGCGCGCGGCAGGCTGTGCGCACAGGACGCAAAAAATCGCACGCTCCAAGGCCAATCAGGCGAGAGCCGGTGCTGCAGTTTGCGCCTCGCTGCAAAGACTCCAGCGCGCGCGGAGCCTCACCGTGCTCCTCGAGAGCCCCGCAAGGCGTCTTGAGTGAACCACGAGCGCGGGGGGCGGGGGCAACCGCTGTGAATTTCACTCTCGTTAGCGCCTATGACACAGAAGTGCAAACTTGGAGCACTTTTAATTCGGGAACATTGCATTGCTCTGCCGGGGCTCGGGAAGCAATAAAGCGACTCCGCAGGGCCAAGGCCTTGCCCCGTTCCCGGCTTCCCGGTCGACTGTTGGGGCTCGCATCATGAAATTGCACGTAGCGCACTGCATTTGATGCATGGGGCGGTGTGAAGGTCCACGGGCGGCAGCCGGGGACGGACGCGGCGCGGTAAACACTGGGAACGGCTCACAATGGCCGGCTTAGCGCAGAGCATGATTGCGTACATGCCGGCGATAAAATAGGGAACAGCGATGGCAAAAAACGTGACCGTGAACCCGACTTTATCACGCTTCGCCGAAGTGCAGAAATTACTAATGTTGACGTGGGCGCACACTGCACTGCACCTCCGACTCGCCGGCCGCCTGGCCGCTTGGACTGGGAACTGCTCTGTGGTTCAATTGGGCAGTCCCGGCTGTCCTGGCAAGGGCGCAGCGGACACCCGCGCCGGGGCTGCTCTTCAAACGCCGTCGCTCCGGCTGGATCCGAGTTCCAGGCGTCTATTGCGAGTCGCTGCACGCAGCAGTCGCCAGCGGCCGCCGCTAAAAAATGAAATCGATTCCAACCGCCTTTCCCACCCGCCGAGCAGCCGACTTCACTTCTCCTGAGCAGAATGCCAAATTCGCGGATGCAGCGCCGCAGCCCATTCCGCTGCCGTGGCCGTTTCGAAACGGCGCCGACTTCACGGCTCTTGCTGGCGGCCTTACAGTTGCATTTCGAAAAGGTCCAACCTCAGCAGCATCGAACTTTAATTGGCGTCGGGGTCTTCCGTTAACTGTTTGAACCTCCCCCGCCCCCCCTCGAAAGACGGATGCAAACGTACGGGTATATTCGCGAAATTCGGAATTTTTTGCGCGACGAATTGCACGAAAATTACTCAACAAAAATTTCGTACAATGCAAATAAATCAGATCCGCAAAAATCCTGAAGGCGTTTTCCGCGGAAAGGAAATATGAGGGCCTGCTTCGAAAACTGATTTCTAAAATCTGAGTTTCTAAATTACTAGAAGTCAGAAGTTGCAGGGATTAAAATTGGCTAAAGTTTATTTGACCCGAATGGAGTCAAGAGCAAGGTCCAGGTCAATCAGGTCAGGTGGGATATGCTTTCTTTAATGAGACGAAAAATTAAAAAAAATAGTAAAAAATTATTTTAATTTTAGACATTTTTTTAAATTACGTACTTAACGTTTGAGGACTTTAAAAGTGAAAAACCACAAGCCTACCAATTAAATGGAGTGTTTGAATGATCCTAAAAAGTTAAAAAAATAGGGGAAAAAAAATTGATAAAACGGATCATTGGAGAGGGAGGGTTGTTGCATCAAAGCAAAAGTTTTCAATAAACTCCAAAATCTGCTGGATTTTTGTTATCGTGTTCACAAATTTTGAAATTTAATTTTTCAGGCATAGTGCAAATATCTCACGGAGTAATTCGAAATTTGTTTTCAGAATTGTGGGATAAATTCATAAATTCCGCGCGTCGTGAACTGAATTATTAATTCATAATAAATTTTTATATTCGAATTTAGTTTTTGATAACTGAAAACGTATGGACAAATTCGTGTACTTTTATCAAGGCCGGTGTGATCAGGGACATAAGAGTTCAATAAAATTGAAGGATGACACTGTTCTTCGCATTTTCTGATTTTTTTCACAACAAAAAAAAAAACCACAATTATTATAAATATTCTTTTTTTGTGTTATGAAAATTTTTGGTTCGATCTTTTCTTTTCATAAAAAATCCCCCTTAATTTCCTTCTCCTCTTTTTCAGTAATTACTGCATCTAATCGATCTTTAAATGTTTGAAGAATTCAGCGCGTCTAAAATTTTAGCAATAAAATAAAGCCATAAAAATAAATTCAAATTTTAGTTCCTATTCAATTCACATAATAATTAAAAATGTTTACAAGAAATTGCCACACATTGGGGGGTAATTAAATAAATGAAACATTAATGGTTTAATATTTGGATCAAATTGGGAAATAGTAAAGTCTCGATCTAGAAGAAAGTTCCGCAATTTTGATTTACAGTTAGCCCCTGTTAGTTACAGTCGGTCTAGTTAGTAGCACATATGACCGAGTTAGTCTGCAGTCCAACGTTCTACAGTCCAGTCGACGGCGACATGTCGTTTTAAGTTCTAGCAAATTTGAATTTCGTAACAAACATTTTAAATATTTTAAATGGCCGGCGTTCTAAAATGTTACCATAGAACTTTGTTTAAAAGTGTTAATTGTGTAATATCCTTAGCAAGTTTTTAGTCCTTAGCGTCGACTGCAGAACATGTCCGGAGAAAAACACAAACCCGGCCCTTCTACGAGACGGGGTTCATATAAAAAATGTACCGAGTAAGTACTTAGACTCTGATTCGTGTTTTATTTGTTTAGACTTTAATTCAATCACTGAATTGTGCCGTCAAGGGCTCCTCCGCACTTTGGATGTGGACTTGAATGCCTCGTAAGAGTAGGTCCATTGATTAACGGTGCAGTGAAAGGTAAGAACAAGGGACAGTAAGCCAAGATTGGGACTAAAAAACGCATTCCATGTAAAGATCTGCAAATCCGAAAAACTCGTTCCCCCGAAAAAGGGTGAACCTGTGCCAATTGCTTGAACTATTTTTGCACCCATAAAAAAGCTCGCGGTGTGCAACACCCCTCCCCTACACCAGTCATGTCAAGAGGAAGCAGCAGCGTCCAGGGAAAAATACTTGATTTGCGTATTGCGTAATATTTCGCGGCGAATTGCGTCGCAGATCAACTCACCCTTCTGCCTGCATTATTCACCCGACCAGCCGCGGGCAGCGAGATTACACAACAAAGAAACACTCATGTCGCCTTCGATTCTCGATGGCGCTGCCGAGACCCACCGGCAGCTCTCCTGCAGCGGCTGCGGCAGCGAAGCGAGCGAGACGGCGATACCGGCGGCCGTGTGGCATTGGCAGTGAACGTGAATCGGGCTCGTTGCGACGCCGAGCGACAACGACGCAGTTGCGACGCCGCCCGCGAGCCGCTCCAGCGGCCGTGCAGCAGCAACATAATTTCCGCGGAAATGCGCAGTTGTCAACATAATTGCGAGCATCGGCAGCGACAGCACCGCTCTCGAGTGTGCAACGTACGGGTGCGAACACGCAAACACACACCGAGGCGGCGAGTAGCGTAAAAACACATGGCGAGAGTACGCTGCTCTCCGCTGCGGAACACCAGCTCGGGCATGAATTGGGACTGTGTGTGCGCGTGTGTGTGAGGCAGTGTGGTCCCTCTCTTAACTCACTGCTTCGAGTTGTGTTTTATTTTTAACGGAAAAAACGACAAAATTAGTGCCAGAAAAGAAATCAGGAAGGAGTTGTTAATAATAGTACTTCATGCGCTTCGAGTTCGATTGTTTCTTGTAAATGTTTCAGATTGGATACGCCCCCAAATTGATGCGACAGAGCTTTCGGGGGCGAATTCTGAAGGTGGGTTCTTTTTGCTAATTTCGCTAGAAGCCAGAGGCGTCTTTTTTAGGGGATGCAGGGTCCCAAGGGAACTAGGGCAAGACTGGGATTTGTGTGGCCCGGGATTTCGATGCAATTCCGAAAAATAGTCAAAGTGTTCC
This sequence comes from Proctacanthus coquilletti, assembly GCA_001932985.1. Taxonomy (NCBI): domain Eukaryota; kingdom Metazoa; phylum Arthropoda; class Insecta; order Diptera; family Asilidae; genus Proctacanthus; species Proctacanthus coquilletti. The sequence continues at coordinate 147,484 of MNCL01000094.1, read as the reverse complement.
TCTCCCTTCTTTTGGATGCAATGAAGAAATTTAAATTTCTCGAAAACAAAGTGGAAGGGGATTTCCCGCAAGGTTTCCAAATTAAGGAACCGTCAAGACGCTATTGCTGAAATTACTTTACTAACTGGGAGACATTCTTACGACACTTTTAAATACTCAGTGCATTAAAAAAAACTGCTGAAAGTAAATGCGATAGACCGCTTTAATAAGTAGAAACACAGTTCACAAACGAGTGCAACTCGCGCAATGGGATTTCTGTACAATCACATAACTCATCATTGTCGCTATGTGAGCTCGAATTGAATTTGAGTCTTTATGGGAAAAATAATGCAATGAAATAAAAAGAACGATGTGAGAAGACACATCTTTTGTTAATAATGAAATACAACTTCGATACATTGTTTAATTTTTTTTCCTCTTATGTAACGTAAAATCCTTAAAGGAATATAAACTTTTTAGATCTTGAAGGAGTTGTTGAACTAGAAAATAAAATGAAAAGGAGTTTGTTTCTAAATTTTGTGGCACATCTACTAAAGGTATTAAAAGTTGCATAATTTATTACTTTATCAATTTGCTGAGTTTTAAAATGTATGAAATTCACAAAGTCATGAACCAACGAGAGTATCCTTGAATATTGGTTTTGTTGCTTTGTTTGTAAATTTCATTTACAGATCGATATTCTTTAGAAAGTAATGAACAGTGAAAATTTTAAAATATTAATTGTTCACCGCCTTCAGTCTAAATTAATTCTTCAAGCACAATTTTTCGATTTCAGTAATAAAGCGGAGATTTCTATTCTCCGGTGTTATTTATAAAGAAACGCACTTTAACTTAAAAAAAATTAACTGCTTTATAAACTTTCCCATGTTTCAAAAGATGCAGAGAAAAGGAAATCGAATGCTTCGAAGTTCTAGCCCGGAACCAATCCTTGAGGACATCCTTTTCAAGTAATACTAAACAAAATAATTTCTTTCTGGACGTACAGAACAGAGGGGGATATTTTATAAACTCCGATTGTTGTGCGGGCTAGGCAATTATTACTGTCCTAAATTTTAACTTGATAGTCAATTTAATCCAGTCCAAAGGAATTTCGCCAGGACTGAAAGCCTGGACAGAAGGACTAGAAAGCGATCCTGTAAGGAACGTAGGGAATCCTGAGAAGTTCGAGCCGCTAGTGACGAGATTTTAACTAATTAATGCTTAAATTACGAGTTCTACTTCCCCACCAAGCCGTGAAAATTCTCTGAAGTCGAAGAATTGCTTAAAACTTGTCAATTTATCGAAAACTTCCGAAATAAGTTCAGCAGTGAGCTTGAACCGAACATCGCTACTGTTTACCCCAAATGTGCAGGTGTGTGTGTGTGGTGTGACTCTCTTCGGCACGCCGGCCTGTGCCAGGGATGACTGGGGCTGGTTAAAAGCACACATGGCGAGAGTACGCAACGCCCGTCTCTCCGCTCTCCGGACGAATGTTCTGCACTGGTGTGTGCGTCTGTTTACACACGTTGAAAGTGAAATTGAAAATTTACTCACGTTTTTGCGGTGTGTGCGAGTCGCCGGCGAGCAGTTTTCTCAATGCAAATGCCGAACGACGAGAGAGGGGAAACGGAGCCCGATCGGAGCTGCATCCCCACTCAAGGCTGCACCTTTCGTTTTCATCCAATCAGTTTGGAATTTCAGGGACACACCACCACCACCGCGCGCCGGAAAGTTCGTCCGGCTCCGGCACGCACACACAGCCGACCGAGGAAGGCAGCCTTAACCCCAGGCCACACCGCACGCCGAACGGTCGCGTTATTATGTTTATATGGCCGTAGCGAGCGCCGCGTAGTGAATTCAGTTTCATTTTCGCTTTCCGATAGATGAGTCGGCGAGACTGGCGGCTGTGGAGTCTCCGTTATTAAATTTTTCTACTCACCCCTTTAAGTAGTTGAAAAGTGTCTCCTCATAAACCGGGGAAGGGACAGTTAGTTTTTTTCTCAAATTTCTGAGTTTGGTTAAATCTCATCATAACTTTTTGCTTTTTCGGGAATATAAGAAAACAAAAAATAAGGGAAAATAAAGCGAGTTTTATCTGTTGTTTGCCGTTAATTTACAGTTATTTTAGTAGTGCCGCTCTGTAGTACTGCAGTACCGGCTGAAATCGAGCAAGAATAAGTTAATTCTTGGTACTTGGAAGGTCGCCCTCAGAATCGCGGAAGTGTTGTGAACTTTAAGGAAGTCGCTCGCTGTGGGGGCCGAAGTGTGCGGTGTGTGCGAGTCTTGCGTCGCCGGCGTCCGAGGAAGAAAGTGAATTTTTTTGAGAATTTTTAGTCGGCCTGTTCGAGACCGGCACCACCAAGTGACCGATATTTACCTCAAAGATAGGAAATTTGTTTACCGTTAACTCTCTGTTTACTCTTTTAAAAAATATTGACCAGGACGTCTTAAAATTCTAAGATTCTAGTTAGGCTAGGAGACATCATCACGCTTCTTCGAGGTGCCAGCGAGTGCGTGAATTGTGCGAACAATTGCGTGGGTGCTCCACTGTTTACTTATTATTATTATCTTTTTATCTCAATAATGTACAAAGTGTGAATTTTGATGGAAGTCATTCACGCACTGTTGTTTGTAAACTTCCGTTGAATTTTTTTGCTGGTTTACGAGTGCGTGTGCATTTGGGCAATTATTAAGAGACACTGCGTGCTTGGACTCGAGCAGTAATCCTAAAGATGCTGCCAATGAGCAATTTTTGATTTGAATAACTTCGATAAGAAAAGAAAAGACGGAAGTCAAACGAATCGTCCCGTTCGCGTGTACAGCAGGTTGTGCTGTGACATCGACAGTTACATTTCTTCCCCGCAGGTGTGTTAATTAATTTACAAAAATAGCTACCTTAGCGGCTTTCCACCCGTTGCTCCTTATGGCGCCACGAAGGAACAACAGCACCCATTCCGGCGTGGATGTCCACAATCTGCTGGGGCTTGGCGGTGGTGATCCCGATCACGTCTTCGAGACATCCTCAGCGAACTCGCCGGGAGGCCATCAGGCGACACCGACGTCTGCTGGCAACAGTCACCAGCCACAGCAGACCATGTCCGGTCACCACCCATCCATCACCGAGAATTTCACCCGGTGCTGTGTCCCGACAGGTGAGTGCTTCAAGGCCACCTCACCTGAGTTCGGACTCATTAATCTGGAAGATCTGAGCGAGTGTATACGGGTGATCTGTAACAATGAAAACTGTACTGCGGGTCAGTACATGCATCGTGACTGCTTCGAGTCCTGGGAGCAGGGCGTCCTCACATCCCTCCGATCCACGGGTCGTGCACGATCCTGGTCAGACCGGCAGAGGGCTCAGAATTTGTGGACAAAGAAGGGCTATGATCTGGTCTATAAGGCATGTGGGTGCAAGTGCGGTCGAGGACACCTAAAAAAGGATCTCGATTGGGTTCCGCCCACAAACAACAATATCTTCGGTCGGAATGACGAGGAGGCGACCAAGAAGAAGAAGAAAAGGAACCGCAACAACCAAAAACCCACTCTGGCGATCTCGTCACCCAATCCCGGTGCGTATCACCCGAACAGCCAGATGAATAACGGTGTTATCATGACTGCCGCCGAACTACGAGGCCGCACTGGAAGTTTGTCGTCTAGCAATGGGTCAACCAGCCCTCCGGTGTCCGCCTCGAGCGAGCACAGCATCTCGCCGGTCCACAATATCAACCTGGCGCCTGGCAAGAAGCAACAGCAGCAGCAGCAACTCACCTCGCAGCAGGTACAGTTGCAGCAGCAGCAGCACAAATCGAAGGTCGAAATCTACTCGGAGAAAGTCCGGTGAGTCTATTTATTTAATGGATCCTTTTCTACTAAACGACGTCTCCAAATATACCCAAAAAGTGTGAATCGAAAAAGGGTTGCCGAATTATTTGGACCAACGTTTAACCAAGCCCAAAGTGCTGTTAGGCGTTCTAATGATGACGTCAGTGTTGTTTTAAGAAAAAGTGGGTCAGGCTTCCAGAAAATTTAGTAAAATTCCCTTAAAAAATTTCTTATCTTGACCGGAAGGTCAAGGTAAACAAGTTGAGAGGTGTTTTTCACGCCTCCACCGCTCTCCCCCCCACGGGCACCAAAATAGGTGCAGGATCAACCCCTGCGCTACCGCACGCGTTTCAGTCGTGCGATAAGGAAAAATTTCTCTTGGTGCCGGATGCCCATGGACTTTTCGTCCCGGGACCCACTTCAGTCCTGATAAAAATCAATTATATTGTTCCCGGTCTGGGTGTTGCGTGTGTGCGTGCGTGAAAATTCGCTCCGTCTTCGGGCCGGCTCGTTTTTCTGTGCGTGTCGTTTTGTGTTCGGTGCGTGCGATTCCTTTCCCAACAATGTTCAGATTGGCGTAGGGACGCAATCGATTTTCCTGCTCTCAGCCGTTCCAAGGCGATGCCATTAAGGTTTTCCTGGTTCCCTGCGTGGGAGATTATTTTCGTTTCAAATATGCCACAGGGCCAACACAGCCTCCCTGTGACGTGGTTTCTTAAAGAGAAACGGTTCGGGATGATTATAGTTTGTGGGATAAGGAGATGGGCGCTCGATAAAAATTTGGAAGCCTCCAGTGCCTTAAGGAGCTCGTCTTAAAGCTGTGCAGGTGACGAGTGAAAAGGTCGCATGTAGGCGGCTGGTTGGCACTTCTGAACGCCCTAACGAGCGGTGGGTGTGCAAATTGAGTTCTTTCCCAGATTTCCAGGCCGGAAATTGTAAAAGTCAGCTGCCGGGAGAAATTTTTCGGTAAGACCCTAGGAAATTTTCTAATTCTCAAGGTCAAGTCGACTGGGAAAGAGTAGATGTGCTTGGTTAGGCAGAGGACATGTTATGTCGCATGTATGATCTCTTGGGAGGATTATTCCTAATTGCTCAGAAATTGGTTCTATCAAAGCAAATTACAGGGTGACCATGACTGAATCAGCTGAGGAAAAATTTCCATTGCGAAATTCTATTTTTAGTCCTTGAGTTTTCTGGGAGGTGTAAAATGTGATAGAACAGTTTTCTAGACTTTTCTCTCTATCTTCTATACACTTTTACAGCGAAAGTTTGTCTGCTTTTTATTCTGCTTGCGATAAACTTCGATTATGTGCTTTTCACGAATGTGCAGGAAACTTTGCCAAATAGGTCGACGGGCGGCTGAACAGTGAAAAAGTGTGATTGAGCTATAACACCTTAGGCTTTTCCGCTCGAATCAATCAATGACTAACAAAGCCAGACGTTGTTCCCAAAAGGGAGGGTTGCGTAACATTGACGGAAATATTTTAGGGATATTTAAGTCTAGTGTTTTTTAGTTAAGTTTTCTCCTTTTAAAGAAAATTGAAAGTCTTTTTAATAACCTCTGTTGATTTCTAGTCGCCTCGTCGAATTGGTAGCATAAGTCAGAAAACATTTGCTGAGTCAGTTTGTTAATTGTTTGTTTACCTCAATATGGAAATAATTTACACCATTTGATTATTTCTTATTTTGTTTCCTGGTCTGATGAGTAAAAGGTATTTATTGGAAAAGCACATCCTTTTCTCCTCATTTCATAGCTTCCGTTCTGTTATCTTTCAAGCCTTCCATGTTAAAAAAGAGGCATATTTTTTCTTTTTGAGTTTGTTCTATTTAAATTTATTTTTGTCTATTTACCTGCTTGTTTTGAATTTGTAATCTCTCCTATATTTTAAAAAGTTCATATACAATTTTAATTACTCAGAAAGTTTTCCTCCGAAACTAGCAAAATTTTGTGAAACGATTTTGATCAATAGTGTAATTGTTGTAATCGCTATATTTTAAATTCAAGGTGTACTTTTAAGCTAATATAGTGTTTTTTCCCTGTTTTTACTATTTAATTTGTTTTGCAGGACATATCTAGTGAAATTTCCGTCGCTAAATAAATTTATTATCAATTCAAAAGACAGTGTTTTGTCTGTTTGTTTGGTCTATTTATCTAACTGTTTGTCTGCTTACCTGTCCATATTTAAGTACTTGCCTATTCGTGTAGACCTGTATGCCTTTTAATGTCATCGAATGAATTTTTACGGAACTTCTATTTTTAAATAACTCATATAACGTCTTACAAGGTTTTCAGTATTTCTTCGCTTTCTTGGCTTTGTCTGTTTCTTGAGACTGTGGAATTTTCACTGTAAGATTTGCTTAAAATGTTTGCCAGCCTATTACACAAAATTCTGTACAACGTAAAAATTATTCAAGTTACAGTCCGCATTTCTATTCCAGATTTTTATAACACAAATAAAAAGACTATAGAAGTAGAGATCTCATTTCTTTTGTGAAACTTTTGATTAATACTGCAGCTGGTAGGCCTGGGAAAAGTGATTTTGATTATTTTTCTAAAAAAAGAAAAGTGTTCCGACGTTGAGCAAGTTAAAGTAAAATAAGTATGCTCTTTTATTTTGAAGGCCTGCGTGCATTCAGAGGTAGTTTGCTAGCACGGCTCTAGTCAGGGATTGGATGAGTGAAATCACAGTAAGTGGTCGCAAGTGCCTAGCCAGCAAAGTTGTTGAGCTGCTGCCGGTGCTGCTGTAGAAGATTTTTCAGGTTTTTCGGAGAAACGTGCACAGTAAAATCAGAAAAGGTCTCTAAAAGTCTGTGGGGGAGGCGCAGGGAGGAGGTGGCCAACAGACTATTTCGACCATTGAGCTCAGGGGCACGCAACTTAGCGACGATGGCAAGAGGGGGAGGATTGTGATTAAATAGATTTTTCTTATTCATTAAAACTCTCAAGAGGCTCCCCCGCATCTCGTGTATGAAATATATATATATATATGTTTTTTTTATTTTTTATTTTTTATTTTGAGTGCGACCCTGTAGTAGAGCTCAGACAATTTCGTTTTGCACAGGCCCGGCTGCCGATTGGATCGGGCGGCGGAGTGCCACAGGGGTGCATAGTGGGGCCCTGTGTATTCTGGACTGGAAGCGCCTGGTTGTGTGCAGCGGCGCACAACTGCCGCCGTAGCGGCAGCAGCCTTTGCATTAAGTAGTTGTGTACATAAGTCTGACTTGGTGGACATTATGCACTCCGCCAACAAAGCTGGGCCTGTGTGCACTTCTGATTGCATTTCATGAATGCAGTTCCCACATAATGCAGAATACCATCGTTGATGGTTTATGGGCTTCGATTAAAACTCCGGCTGATTCAGTCTCGACTTCTGGAGCTGTGAGTGTATTGGTGGTTTGTCTGGCCCGCCGGAGCCGGCTCTCGGGGTCTTGGATCGACTTTAGCTGGAACCGAAGCCGAAGCTGGGCTCTGCTGCTTGACACGAAATTGCCGGAGCCGGTCGAGGAGGCTTCAACTTGAATGCAGCCAAGGCCATTTTTATGTTTTTCTCGTTTCGCGTCCATTTTCTCCTCTTTCGCTGATTGCATTCGGCTCCTTGCTTTTCTTTTTTTTTATAATTTTTATTTTTTTTCTATTTCTCCGGGTTTCTTCCTGTCATTCACACAAGGGCAGGCTTGGACCGGGCTGAATCTCAAAAAAAGAAAAGTAAAAAGAAAGATCGTTCTGTGTGGACGACGTCACATCAACATCACCATCACCGTCGACGTCGCCGTCGTCATTGCAAAAAGTATCGTCACTGCAGCGAATTGCAATTATTCGCCACCGCCGTGCAATTTCTTTATATACACACTAACACATATAATTTTTTTTAAGTTGATTTTTAAAGACGGTGGAAGACATATGGTCGATAAGTATGAAAAATCTCGCTCCTTGTCAGCCCTGCGCCTCCTCATTCTCAAGTTCACTCGCTTGGTTTCGGCGCGGCGCGCTGCACATACGTTTAATTGGTTTATTCATGTCCCCCATATGGCGGCTGGAGTCGCGCTGGTGGGTGTCGGTTGCGTTCTCTAGACCTCTGAAAGGGCTCCTCCAACCGTTCGGCTACGACGCTGTTTAATAAAATATAAACGTTAATGCACCTACACGATTTTTCTGCCCTCGATACAAGTTCCGCAGCATATCACCCAAGGGCTCTTTGTAAAAATGAAAAAAAATAAATTTTTGAAACCAATTTCCTCAGACCAACTGTGGTCGCACCTTAAAGGACGACTATTTTTGGCGCGCTTTTTTCTACACCAAAACCGGGACGATCACAAGGAGGAGTGTTGAAGGTTTTCTCACGTTTGTGTCAGGTAATTTAAGTTTTTTAATTACATTGTCGTTGAGGTAGAAAGCTATAAATTGAGTTCTCCATCTGTCACTGCAATAGGTACGCGATCGTGCCGTTATAACAATCAGGGAAATGCAAAAATAACGCCTACATGCTGTCGATCTGCGAAAGATCCATTGCATAGTGGTACCACAATTGTTACACAAGTGTCAATTAAATATTCATTTTCGTTTCAATTGTTTTGCACTGGAAAAAATTCCAATATCTTATTGAAAAGATATTTTTGCCAATGGAATTTTATTTACCTTCGCGGCAATTTTGTATAATGAACAAGAAGGCGTCTAAAATGGCAGCAGTCACACTTATTTTCCTTTTTAGGAGTTATTCCACTATTTTCCCTTTTTTCTCTCTAAGGATTGCTAAGAATTCGAGAAATGGAATTTCAGGTGCAGAAAAGGTGTGGACCAATATCATGAAAAAATAGCTGCGGTGGTCTGTTAACACTTCCTCGTGTTGAATTTGAATCGATTTGTGCTGACAATGGAAATTGTTGTAAAACCGATGCGCATTTATTGTCACGTTTTTTCCCAGTATTTCTAAACTAATGCGCACTGTGTACATGAAAGTTCAGTTTATAAATAAGCAGTGGCAATCTAGTGACTTGGAGGTGTCGTATGGTCTGGCATCTATAACGCCTACTATAGCCTCATTTATGGTTATGACTGTGAGTTTTCTATTATATTCCTCTGAATTAGACAATCACAATTGTTATTAAGAATATGTGAAAGTTTGAAAAGATCGTAAATCAGTTAATAAACAAGGTATTTATGACTAAACAAAGAATATAAAACTACATTGAACAGAATCTTTAAAATGATTGTTGAAAGAAATTGTCGCTTCATCTAAAAAATATGCTGATGATCTTTAAGACTACTCGGGTAAGTTAGCTTTACCTTAGGAATTAAGTAATTTTTATTTCTATAAATAAATACTTAGGCTGTGTTATTAATTCTGTACAAGTGTAAACAACTTTATGCAAATATTTTATATCATTTTCTCTGTTCTTATTCCTAAATACAGAGAAGTATTGTTTTGAAAATATTCCAGGTGATCTTTGTACATCCTTTAATTTGATATGCATTTTTGTGGTTTTTGGAAAATATTTACTTTCCAAGTTCTACAAAATGCCATGTGGCATTTTCTATATAAGTAAGTAAACTGTGTCCCTTAAGAAAGAAACTAAAATGAACCCATTCGCAAAATAAGATGGGTTATGAGAAGATATAGACAATTTTTTTCGTATTTTCTGATCAGCTAGAAATTTGAAACACGATACTTGACATTTTTTGGCGAATAATTCCCTAGTTAAAAAATTTAGTAAGAGCTTTCGCTTTTTGAGATCCCTTTTGAAACAAGTAGAGTATTGCAAGGAATCACCTGACACCGACAGGTTTGTATACTACAAAATTATATTGAACCGTACCTGAACAGAAGGAGTTCGAACGAGTTTGAACATTAACGCGATGGAAACGACTTTAAACACAAAATTTTCCACTCCATTTTTTCACTTTTATTTTAACTTAGAAGGTTCCATTGAAATCGATACGTTGCGCAGGTTCGTGATGTACAAATTGTTGAAGAAGAACGGTATCGTCACGTTTAATATTTCTTTTTTTTATTATTATTAATAATTAACGTTCAAGTTGTATCTAAAAAGTAAATTATGTACATCACGAGTTGATCGTTCGTGGTAGGTATGAACATTAAATTATTTTTATGGTGACGTTTTTACTACCGATTTGTCAATTTAAGGAGTTTGCTGGCATTATGACTATAGGATTCGGGATGATTAGCTCTAGCACGACAGTTGCCAAGACTTGTAAACTTTCTAAAAAATTGTTTAAAAAGAGAAATAAAACAAAATACTCGTATTAGACATTTAAAATTTGAAACATTTATGGAGTGTCTTTTAAGGTTAATTACCACCAATTTTCTTTAATCTGAAAAAATGTTTTTTTTAAAAAGTATTTCAGGTGTGTGCTAGGTAGGGACAAATGAAACAAGAAGGACCTTGTTGAATAGACGTTAAACTAGTCCAATTTCCAACTTTCTGTCGAGGTCGACTAATTTGACGAAAAGTTAAGTCACAGAAAAGGAAAAAATGTGGAAAAATGCACTTTAAAAAATATTGTCATGTCGTGTGGATTGTTGGCCATAGTGGAATTTAAAAGTCGTCTCACTTCTTTGAGGGCGACCTTCTTGGTATCATTTATTGACCTTCACATGGATTTTTCTTCGACGAAGAATCTTTCGAATGAGTGCTTAAATATTTGACGAGTTCTTGAGACGTTTCGTGAATGTAAAGTGTGAAACTTAAAAAAATATAAGACAAAAATAAAAAAAAAGACAAGAAATTAACTTTTGTTGAAACAAGCCGAGTGTTTACCCAATCTCTGCGGCCAACGCTTGGACACTTAGCGCTCTGTAGTAGCGCACCTCAGACCTGCTGTGCTCTTCGAAGCGGCTTTTGAATTCCAACGAAGCGCTTGGGATAGGCAAATAATGGGGAGCAGTTAGTAACGCTCTTATTGGAAAAAGGTGCCCTTACTTCTTTTGTTTTATCTTGTCTATTTATAGACTCCGATTAGGAGAGAATTAAGAAATAGACGGTGAGCTATAAAAGATTTTACCGAGGGAAAATATCGTGTAAGTTACAGTCCCTTGTTTTGTATGTGAAAGTTTAAATGTTAGTAATTCGCTTACGAGTCGACAATTTCCAAAGTTCATCAACATCGCTTATTTTTTCTTCTTGAGCTAAGTGTTGATGTTTCTGATTATTGGTAACTCTTTTTTCTATTTTGGAAACAAAAAGGCTTTCTATTTTGTTAGTGCTGAAATTCGCTTGTAATTCGCTTTGCGTCATATGACTCAGACCGTGCGTCATCGGTTAAATTGAATAAACTCAGAACGTCACCAGTTTTGGATCGGTTGAGATGGAGAATTTTAAGAGGTTTGCGATCTTTTCGTTTAGTTAACTATTTCTTGATCAAAGTAAGGGGTCACATATCCCTACGCGCATGGAATAATAAATGTTCTAGGATTGTTTTCGAATGTGGTAAAAAATAAACCAGAATATTGATTATATATACAAATTATTTACTTTTGACATGGGTTCCTTTATTTCTATTACTTTATTGATGAGAAAAATGAAAGGATCAACCAAAAATTTTTAATTTGAAATAAATAAATTAGTTCTTTAATATTTTTTAAAAGTGTTGCTGAAAACTACCAAAAAGTTGTGCACAGTATTGTAGAGATAGCGATTTTAAATATTTATAGAAGAAAATATCGAAAAATAGTGAATTTCATTAAAAAACTTATCCAAGATTTCAAGTAAGGGTTTTATAACTTCTAGAACTAAAAAAGGTTTTTGAAAATAACAAACTAGTCGAAGAAGATCTCTATTTTCTCTACTCTTTTTTTTGGAAATTTTGTTCAAAATAAAAATTTTTATATTTGAACATTTCTTAATCGCGATAAAACTAGTAATTTTAGCCTTACGCTTCTCAAATTGCCTTTTCGTAAAAGTAAATGAACGTAAATGTCGAGGACAACATCTTTCTAAATGGCCTGAATTAAAAATATTCAAGATGTGTATTAATTTGTCTGGGCACAATTCAGATCAGGCTAAAAAAAAAGGCAGGTTAAAAGCCTTAAACAGAAACAATAGCATTTTATACTTCTTTTCTATTTAAACAAAACTTTTCTAGCGCGATTTCAGTGTAGACGGTGTAAGAGGTTACTGAAAAATTCGGAATTCCATTTTTAATATCGGCACTTAATTCAAAAATACTATTTCGATAAAACAGCGATTAAATTTTGCAACTCTAGGCGCAACGCATCTTGCACGAGCCATTTTGGAATCCAACAACTTCCTTAATGTAGCAAATTAAAAAAAAAGCACACTTTTCACAATTGATTTTTTGAGCTTGTAGGCTAAAATTGAAGTTAGTTAGTTTGTAGCTGGATAACTCCAAAGTGGTTCTATCGATTTTATGAAATGAAGTGATGACACCAGGTGTATAAAATTGTGGGCAAAACAAAATCCCGGTTGTTATTAAGCCCTGCATTGTTAAGGTCTGTAATTTGGAGGGGCCAAAGCCTATCGGGGGGAATATTTAAAGCGGGAAGTTGTCCATCAAGCAAATGCATATGTATAAGATTAGCATAATTTTTGATATGGTATAAAAATTCTTCCCTCAATGTATAAATTGCGTCTAGCTTAGCCCATCTTGAGGTGCTCAGTTGGGCTGAGGCGGAGGATCGATCCGTCCAAGTTTTCTTGTCTCGAATCGAAAGTTGATTCTATGCACATACATTGCGATTGCGGCGGCGGCGGTGGCCGTAAACTTTCTGCGCCCCACTTACACCTGCACCGTGCAAAAATCAGGTATTCAATTCCACTTGCTAGTACTACTGCTGCTCCTCGCGGACTCCTGTGGCGGATCACGGCAGCGAAGGAAATCAATTTTAAAATATTCATGCATGCAGATGAAGGGAAATATGATGGAATCGGTTGTTTATCGAGGCGTTTTGCATTCTATTGAGTTTCAGTACTTTCGGTAAGTTGATTTGCTCCAGCGCAAGACGGTGCCGCTGCAAGTCGCGCAAACCGGTCCATGTTCAGGTGAACTTTACGCGAGCGAGTTTTACTTCATATAAATATAGGCCACCGGTAGTATCTCATATCATTTCACCTGCCGTAAGCTCATCTGCTCATGTAACCGTGTAACGAGATGTAAGAGGCGTCGGTGCTGCTTCTTAAGTAACTCGGTGTCTCATTTAGGGACTTCGTTTCTCCTTTCGAGAAGCACAGTCCCGTGAGGAGGTTCAGGGTGCGCCGTACCATTATTCGTTGTCTCGTAAGGACCACCCTGTACCGGCCCGAAATCTTCCTCAACAAGGAGCGCACCCTTTAAATATGTGCTCCGCGCCAAGGAGTGCTGCAATTTGCATTAGCAAACTGCTGTTCGTGTGGTTTTAAGTTTACTTTCATTAAGAAAGTTTATTTATGTACATAAAGTGGCATGATGGCGCTCCTGCGGCGGCGAGACGAGGACGCTCGCGGCAGGCCCCAAATATTCTTGGGGGAGTAAAAAGTTTTAATTGAAAAATTTAAACTTTGTTTTATTGAACAATTTAACAAGATTTAAAAGGTTCCCATCAGTTTTACGGTCTTGTTGGTTGCCTCTCCTCCTCGGGTTCCAGCGGATGCCGTTTTGCATGCTAAGTGGACGTTTGTGGAGTGCAAAGGGGCTGAATTTATTAAGTCGGTAAATGCACGATGAAATATGGATGGAAAGCGACTAGGTCCATGATTTCAAGTGTTGCTAGTCGATCCTATTCGTATCGGTGAAATTAATTATAAATTTCTGAAGGTGTCCATCTGGAGACTGGTGCTGTAGAGACAGGTGATTCTGGGATAGAACATCACAGCAGAGTGTTCTCAAAGTTGGGATTTTACACTTCTCGTTTTGAAGAAAATTACGGCAATGACACAAATGGGAAAACGTAACTTTTTAACCCTTTGGCGACGCCAGTGCGTCACGCGCCGACCGTCGAACAAGTCGACCTCGTTTCGGGGACTCTACGTAGTGGCGGCGGTACGGTTTTAGTTTCTTAGCCATTGGGTGCGTATTTACCGTATTTACTCCAAGCGAGTCGATCGTAACGCGCGAAAAAGGAGTAGTAGTACCGCTATTTTTTGTGAAATGACAAGCGCTCACAATATGTTAAGCAAAATTGGTGTCTAAAATCAAGTCTGGAAGTTCCATTACATTCTGAAATAAAGTCAATATTTTCTAAAAAAAAAAAATTCAACCAAAAAAAGATGCTTTAATTTTTTTTTCCAGTGGTGTGAAAATGATGGACCAATAATTATATTATTTGTACATTTTTAAATGGGAGCTTTGTCTATAAAATATTTTCTGTTATAATTTTTAGTAGATTTAAATATTAAAATCAGGTATTTTCATAATGTGATTTCATGTTCAAATGTTTGATTGGTTTGCTTTAGGGGTGCGAGGGTTGATAAGAACCTTTCAAGCCAGTTCTTAGAGTGCGAGGTCTTGGGTCCTTCAGTTTTCTGGTTATCAACATTATTAACATATAAGGTCTATGTGTTTTTGTTGACAATGTCGTCAGGTGGTAAACCATCCACGTAAATAACAAAAGTTCGACTATGAGCTGTGGAACTCGTTGATTAGCGTTGGCAGTTTTTTTCCGCTGATTTATTTTCGTGTCGTTCGCAGCAAAGATCGCGCGCTGTTTAAACAGCGAATGCAGCAAATACTTTACTTGTTTAGAAGATAATAAAAAACAATCAGCGGCCTGCTAAGCACACGGACCGCGGACTAGAAAATACATTCTGTAAACAACGGACGACGATCCTTCTGCCGCCGTCGCCCCCCACACCCATCTGAAAGAGCGGCTTTAAGAATTCTTTTTCCTCTTGGCTCAGCGAAGTTTCCGAACGCGCATCGTTGCCGCGCGTTAGCGCTACATAAGCGGGAAGCGTGCACGCGTCCACCACCTTCGCGGTGCGGGCGGTTGTCGAAACAAAACAACTGCGATTCCGGCCGGTGGACGGTGGTCAAGCATCAGAAATTCGCTTACATTAGCAAACCCGTCACAAGTCTTGGACGTCGTCATCACTCGCTGCGACGGCCATCGGCACCACCATTGACCAGTGTCCGGCGGGCGGAGGGCCAGGGTCTTGCCTCGGGCAGGGACAGGGACAGGGACCGCCGAAAATTTTTATTATTCAAATTGAGTGCGCACCGTGATGACCACTTGAGTAGCGAGTGGCCAGCGAGTGTGACTTGGAGTGATAATCGGTAGCGCAACGGTGGTCCCATTATGGCCCATACACACCGAAAGCAGTGCCTTTTAATTTCTTAATTAATTCAAGGACATGTCACAATTTTTATTCCACTATTCTTTATCTGAGCGCGCGTACACAAGACAAGGTTGGCAGGTACCGAGCTGTAATTATTCAGTTACGCTCGGCGGATTTCGTTGCAGAGTGCGCAGTCATCTTTCTGGTTCACCTGGGCGGCTGCGGTGTGGCCGGTGCGCGGCACAAAACAAAGGTGATCACCGGTGAGCGAGCCCACCTGAAGCTCGGGGGTGCTTCGACAAAGGAAGTGTTGCGCGAATTCTGAGGGAACCGAACATGTACATATATACAAATATATGCGGGTGGAATCTTGCTGAGTTGTATTATGTAACCCGTCGCCCGAAGACAATGAAAGTTAATCAATTTACAAAGTTTTCTTCGGCGAGCAACAAAAATCGTTTCGGTCAATTTACCGGCTGCCAGGTGCCGATTACGAATGACGACAAAAATTAAAAATTTTAATCACCTCGCTCGGCCATAAGTTGCGCTACTCGCACAGGTCCAAGCCTTGGTATGGACATTACGCCAAGGGGACTTGCAACGCGCGGAGCTAATTTGACAATTTCGTGCTAATTAACGGACAAAACAATCACCTTTAAAACACGGATTGTAAATTTAAATCCAATGGCCAAATAAAGCCAATGTAAACACATTCAAGGCTGCAGCGTTTGCTGTTGCTTGATAAGAGGATCCGTGAAGATGGCAGCTGCAAGTAAGCCCAGCAGTAGCAGTCGTGCATATGAACGACGCGGTGGGGAAAAAATAAAAATAAAAGTAATAATAAAAAAAAATGGCAATAAACAAAAATTGAATATAAAAAGGCGGCAATTGGCCGATGCAAACAACGCAATAAAAAACTGTCAGGTCGAAGATGAGAAATTCGCGGAATAAAAGCGTACGGGGCATGGGGGACGGAACCGAGGCAATATCTGCGATAAATTGGCAACGACAGGTGGGTAATTCAATTCTTGTGTCATACGTGCTAACTCGTCAGGTGCAACTTATACGATATGCGTGCAAGCGATGAACGCGCTCCTTCTGCTCAAGAGCCACTTCGGTCTGACTGCTAAAAGGCGATATTCAATTTGTTTGGAGAACGTTTGAAAATGTTTATTGGATGTGAACTTAAAGGGAGCAAAGGTGCTCGACTTAAGACAAATTACGATAATTCTGCCACAGAAAATGGAAAACCAGAAGATACCTTTTTTTTCGTTAATTTACAACAATCTTTTTCGTTTTTTTTCTCGAGAGGTGCGGGATCTGGGAAATTTCTTACTTTGTAGTTTCTTTGTGTTCTTCGAAAAGTTGGTTAAATCCAATTGCAATTGTTAAGGAAACAAATGGGAACGTGCACAAATCGTAGGATTTTATTTTGAAAGCGATGAAAATATTAAAAATGGCAATTTGTTAAATTCACCCTCTACCTCGTATTCTTAATTGGGGCTTGGAAAAGGTTCACGTTGACGAAAAATTTTTGAAGAAAATTGGCTTTACTGATGGAACTCATTTTCATTTAAATGGCTTTGTTAATAAATAAAGTTGTCGAATTTTGGGCAGTGAAAATTCACGAGTTATTCTTGAAATTTCCAGTGAATCCACTAAAAGTTACCTCTAGATTGTTTTAAATCTAAAATTCACGCCAAAAATCTTTAGGCAGCTCGCCGAAAGAAAACATTTGTCTTGTTATTGAAACACAACGTCTTTTAATTGGAAATATTTTAAAAAATTTCTCTAAAAAACTCAAACGTGTGCCAGACAATTTGGACAATTTTTTTTTTTTTAATTTTAACAAAAAAATTGTGTTTTTTTTTTAATTTTTGAGATGTTGAAATTATAAAAGGTTTGCTTTAAAATTAATTTTTAAATTGTAATAAATTTGTACTAGTTGCAACATCCCAATGAAGATTTTTAAGTTTATGTGTTAGAAAATAGAACCGATTGAAAATTATGTTTCCATGTAGAATTTCATGTAAATTTTTATCTGAAGTAAAAGCAAATAAATAAGCAAAATAATAAAATCGTAATAAAAATAATTAAACAAGTTTAACCTTACTCTCCGAATTGTTGCGTTTTACTTCACACAGCGCGTGCAGAATCCTGTTAATGCGTGTTAAACGCACAACTCGGTTTCAGATAGTCGAAGCATTTTGCAATTTTAATTGGGTACTTTTGCTAATTTTTGCAGTCTTAATTTGATTCGGTTGTCATTTCGGTTCTAAGTTTTAAGAATCTAGGTCAATGATTTCGTAAAAATGAATATTTTACCAGTTTTTTTTCCAAATTTTATAAACAGCGTATTCTCATTAATCAATTTAAAATTATCAAAAATATTCTCTAGATGGTTCCACTTTCTCAAAATATTTAAGTAAATTTTTACCTTTAAGTTAAAGAAACAAAAGTCGAATTTGGAAATGTTCGTATAAAAGCGGGTAATAGTAGAGTGTAGGTTTCCTCATTTATCGTAATTGTTTAGTAAAAGGACCAGTTACTAAAAATGGAATACGAAGTTCATCTGGAAAAACTAGATCATTTTTTATGCCCTAAATAAGAACGACACACTGATCTCGAACTAAATGATATTAAAAATATGAGGTGATAAATTCCATCTCTGTGCGAGAGGAGTAAAACCTCGACTGAGGATTTCGGTTAACGATAATTGCTTGACCATAAACACTTCGACGGAATCTGGACGTTCCTTTAGATTACCATTACTTTATTAAAAAAAAAAAAGAAAAGAAAACAAATCATCTGAACGTCCGAGTGTTTTTGAAATTCAGCAATTATTCCGCGCACGTTGCGATCTTTTCAATATATAAGTTTTTTGTTTGCGTATTTTTTGTCTTGTTTTTTTTTTTGTTTTTTTTGGCTTTTTGTTTTTTGGTTTTTTCATAAATTACCCCGCGGCGAAAGAATGATTCAGAATCAAGAGCTTTATGATGAAACTGCTTCGCGCTCCGGGATTATTCACTGTTCGCGAAAATAGCTTTTTTAATTAAATTAATATCTATCGCGGACGTGATCTCGCATTGACGGCGTACAATGTGAAGGCGATTAAAAGCAAGATGGCTTAAAAATATAAATTAGTGACTAGAGCTGCTCGAGTGGCAAGACGGCTTTTTGTGCGTCGCCGTAAATATGCGGAAATTCATCTGGAATCGTATCGCAGGAGCTTTTCTGGGGTCGCCTCTACCTAGTTCGGAGAATATCGTATCGTCCAGCTTTTGCGCATTATTATGCTAGTGGAACTAAGAAGACGATAAAAAATACGTTCGAAGAGAGAGGAAAAGAGGAAAAAAGAAGTTGTAGTAATAAAAGAATCTTGAACGAGCTGCGAGCCAAGTAAAAAAGCTTCCTCCTCCTCCTCCTCCTCCTCCTCCTGTGGGAGATCTAAAATTAATCGACTTGAAGACGCTTGGAGTGTTTATTATTGATCCGGTCAATCAAAGTGTGATTCCTCATAACTGGCCCGCAATTATCAAGTGCCTTGTGCTCGGTTCTCACGGGCCATCGAAGACTCCGGCGACCCTCGGCTGCAACGACTTTTAAAAATAGCCCGTCCGCCTTCCTTCGTCTTGAAGGAAAGTGAAAGCCAGAGACGCGCAACCGCATTTCATGAATGTGTCAATATGTAATTAATGTTTATAGGCAAAGGAGAGGAAATCTGAATTCCTGCCAGGAGGAGGAAGAGGAGGAGGAGGTGGTGGTGCCAGGGAAGAGATGGACGACGGGCATCTTGCGGGCTTCTTTAAGACGTTAAGTTTACTTGGCCGGTCGGGACCATACTCGAAATAGGATTTATTTATAAATGGACCTTATTCTACCCGATGCTCCTCAGCTGAGCTAGCTCTAAGCCGGCTTTCTTTGGGAATCTTGGTCTGGCGTCATGCCGGTGACTCCTCAAGACTCCTCGCAGATGTTGCATAAGGTCATTTGCATTATTTCGAATTTCTTCGAGGGCCTCGCCGGCAATTGTTTAAAATATTATTTTTTTCCTTTTAGTATTTCAAAATAAGCTGCGCAACGTTTGCACGCAGCCAATTGTTTTCAATATTCTTCAATTGGGGATCGTGTTTGCAGTCGCGACCGCGACCGATCCTTTATTTGATTGGCCCAGTTATCGTCACAGTGTGTCATAATGTCTTTCTGATGCTATGCATTTTTTTTCGGTTCCTCTGTTTATTTTAAATTTTCAGTAAAAACGTTTCTTGCCACCACGTTGCCATTCAGTTTTTTTCGGTGTATGGCCGTTAATGAGACAAAATAAAAGTGAAAGTGTCGCAATTGTTTGTTGCCCGCCGCAACAGGCGTTACACTCTTGAATTTTTTCTGTCGTTTTTTTTTTTTTTATAATTAAAAAAATTCTCACGTACTTACGCGCCATCCAAATATAATCGAAGAAATACGAAAGACGATGAATCGAAGGTAAAAAAATAAAATTAAAATTCTCGGTGCCTTCTTGGCAGGTGTCAATTGCATCAAACTCGCGATTAATTGCGAGGTGTGTTGTGTTGGGCAACAACGAGCAACATGCAAGGGGTTACTGCACCTCATTTGTGTAGATACAGATCAGATTAGCGGCAGCCGGTCGCGGACTAGTCTGCGCGGATTATTTCAATATAAAATCGAATCGTGGGCCACGGAAGACGTGCGGAGAAGTCTCTTTCTTTGCCTTATTTTTTATTTTTTCTTAGCTACTGCGAATTGCCTGCACACGTAAATGATTGCTCTAATTGCTTCGCCAAATTAACGGTTTAAATGTAAATCATTGGCAATACGGCCGCGGTTATGAGTCCGCGAATCGAGCTGTAATTTTCCTGACATTCACGACTTTTCGTGGCGTTGGTTTTCCTCCAACTTCTGCAGCGCTTAAGCGCCGCTGTCTTCTCGTTTCAGTCTTTGGCTTTTCCAGTGCGCAAGTCGCGCAGCACAGCGGTGGTTGCATAAAAGTAATGCACGCCTCGCGGGAAGTTAGTGCGCTTCTTGTTCTTTTTCTTATAAGTAACGAATAGCGATAACGACTTAGGCGAGCTCTGATTTCTGTCCCGTCCGCCGGTTTCCCTCAAGTGGAAATGTCTTAAATTAAATCCAACCGAACCTTGGCATTTATTTCGCCGGCCGATTGCCTTTTCATGACGCGCCTTATTCTTACCTTGTTGCAAAATACCCACCTACCTGTCGCTGAACGAATATTTAAAGTCAAACTAAATTGAGGCAGTTTTTTTTTATGTCTGTTGACTTCTGCGTTTTTCTATTCTAACCAGGGAGAAACAAAAATTACCTCACGTGAAGAAGACCTCGGGTCATCCGACTAAATTAAATTTTTATTATACGAGTCCTGAACTCTCTTGTTTAACTTACTAAACTTTTGACTTGTGATTTGTTTGAATTCGAACAAAAAAGTGAGCAATTAAATTCCCCCTTCCATTTCCGCCACAAACATTTTAATGCAATTACTATCTTCCAAAATGTTCATATTAGAAATTCAGCGCTCTCTCGTTTTGCTACAATTAGAATCAGATGCTAATTAGATGAAGACTAATTAGGATTTCTGAAATTAGCTGGGGGTCCTCTTTGAAATCCATCTTGAAAACGTCGCCCTACTAATTTTGATTGGCAAAAAACAATCAGAAAAAAGGTTAATATTCATGTCAAGAATGTCCGGAATTTGTGGTGAGGGAAATTACTTACAAACCGAAAGCAATTGCCAGTGTAATTTTTTACTGTCCATCTCGAAGTGGCACGCGAAGGGGTGCATAAATTTCTCGCCGTGAGGTAAGAACGTGAGCGATCCCTTAGAAGGAAACGACGCCTCTTACATGTTCAAGAATGTGGGATGAGATGATGAATCTCGCTTTTAAGTGCTGATCCTTAAATCAATGTCACATTCTTAGTGAAAAAAAAAGGTCTATAAAGGTACGCTCATATTAAGTTTTTACTTTCAATCGATAATTTTTAGGGTTTAACGTTCTACGCACTTCCTGCATGTTTTTTAAGGGCACCTAATTTAGACCTATTTATAAAAATGAATAAGGGTTTTTACATGTAATCTATAACTATACAAAAATATTCAATCGTTCA
This sequence comes from Proctacanthus coquilletti, assembly GCA_001932985.1. Lineage (NCBI taxonomy): Eukaryota > Metazoa > Arthropoda > Insecta > Diptera > Asilidae > Proctacanthus > Proctacanthus coquilletti. The sequence continues at coordinate 126,316 of MNCL01000094.1, read as the reverse complement.
TATATTGATAATTAACTAAAAATCCTCACCCTGAATAAAAATTAACTTCATACACTTTTTTAATTTCATATCAACTAAAGTAAAAAATCAAGTGTGGTATTTGTGGGTGCTGATTTTTTTCTATTTAGAGCGAAAATCTTTAAATTCGCATAGTTTAGGTCAGTGGACTTAAAGATTTTATAAAAAAATATAAAAAGCAATTGATTTAAAAATGCCTTAACATATTTTTAGCATTTCGGAATTTAGTCCTTTTCACTGACACCTCGTATATTTAAATAAAAAAAAATTTTATTCATGTTAACCTCGGAAAATAAAAGATCTTTTTATAATCATGGAGGTAAAGTGAAAAAATCTATTATCGTCTCTCTCAAGACTTTGATTTGTCCTGCAGATGATCTGGAACTCCCGGGGTTTTGTTTTTCATTTAAAATTCCGGGGTCTTTATGGCTTTCTTAGTGAAATTCTCGCCTTAGTCGGAGGGCATTTTTTAACCGTCTTGCACTTTGAGAAACGCGCGACCGATTGCGCAAACAAGTGATCCACAGCTCTCAGCATCACTCGAGAGCGGAGCAGTTAATCTTGGCTAATTTATTTCGTGCGAAAATTGAGTTATCTGTCCGTTTGCAGGCGCGCAGAAATAATAAAACGCGGTAAACAAAGCGATCCACGACATGATGCTGTGCCGGGGAAAATGTCAAAGCATCGGACCTCGGATGGGGCTCTGCTCCGGAGGTGCTCCGGTGCTGCCGGTGGCTGCTGGGTAATGCACGTAATCTCGACAGTCAATCACCAATGTCGGGGACAATTGCCTTGTTCGAGACTGGAGTCTCAAGAGGACTAAATATAGCGACTAGCAACTAGTTTGCGACATGGATAGACTGTCTCTCACGACAGTGCCACCGAGCTAGGCAGCTCTGTGGGAGTTGCGTGCCCTGTCCAGATTGGATTATAGAGGCGACAAGAAAAACATTAATAACAAATGATTTGGAATTTAATGGCGTGCATGCACACTGGGTGTGAGCGGTGCCGGAGCGGTCCCAACGGCCCCGACTCGGAGCACTCAAGCTGCTCGTTTGCATGTCATTGGCAAATTGTAAAATATGTCTCGTGACATTAACGTGCCCAGCACTGTTCTGTAGCGCTGCGAAAATTGTTAAGCGCTTTCTACACTTTGGACGTTTCTGCTGTCCATTTCTGTCTGGACAGAGTACAACACCACCGGTTGCTTTCATAACATGCTTCACCTTTTCCACTCGACTGCGGGCCCTATTGTTGTTAGGTGATATGCTCATTTGTTTGTACTTCTATAACATCGAAATACCTGGACGGATTTGGACCCATACGGTGTCAACATATTCGTTTCAATTATACAAATGTCAGCGCGTGCATGAATACTAGTAAAAACAAAATATCGCCTAGGTACGGTAGAAATTAGAAATGATTAAAGCTTATCGAGGTAGGAATTGTGGCATAAAAGGGTGATTCATCTGTTCAAAGCAACTGATATTGTTGTACTATATATAAGTCTGCTGGGGCTCCTTCGGTATCGCCCGTGGCAGGAGAGTGGAAAAAAACGAAAAATTAGATAAATGGATCGGTAAGGTGAAATTGGACTAGCCTTTTATGCGCTCATGTTTTTCAAATTATGCTTTTTCTGCAATTTCACCCTTTTTTCAAAGCGGCCGCGACAGCGGTCTATGTATACGATTTGAAAATCGCGGACCGCGACCGATTGCGGCCAGACCTTTTGACCCGATCTGAGAATCGGTCGAATCGGTTCGCCGGCGAGGGAATGCTGCACGCGTGTTGTGATCTAAATTGGTTTTCAATTACGGCACGGGAAGAAACGTGATGCTATGCTGTCTCTGATGCACTACCTTTCTCGTGTTTCACGGTGGCCAAACTGCCGGATCCCGACTGCAAGGGAGAAAGCACTTGACTATACTCTCACTATCCAGAGGGTGAATTGGTAATTTATTTTTTTTGTATTTAATTCTTCCTTTTCGCTATTCCGCCTCTTAAGTTCAAGGTGCTAATTGGCTGCGAGCGTTCTGTAATGAATTCTAGCAGCGAGCGACGGCCTAAGTTTTCCGTTTTTCTCACACCCATTAGGGCTCCAGGTCGGCGTCCCTTTGACTTGGGTGTTTCTGGCATGCGACTTATGTCGTACGGTGGAACAGAAAAAAAATTGAAGACAAAAAAGTACGGTCTCTTTTGGGGAACATGTTTCCGACAAGTGTAAATTGGGTAATGCTAATTTAATTTTTTTTTTTTTTTTTGATTTTTTTTTCTAATAGAATAGAAGCTGACTACCCTCGGTGTGTAATTAGGGGAGGGAGTGGGTGAATTTTCTCTATTAAAATCAATTTACGGAAAAGTGCCAATTATGCCCGCAAATTGGAATTGGACCCTAAAAATTTTTTAAATAATTTCCTACACGGAAAAAAATGCCTAAGAGGTTTTGCCTCTTTGATCTTCTGTACGAGTAATTAACCGTCAGTTGTCACATTCGGTGCAGAATACTCCAGACATTTTTTTAAAAAAATCTCCCTTTATTCTTGTATTTTGAGGGAAGGGATGCGGAAAAAGAAAATCGGACAGGAAAGTAATTTTATTCAAAGTTTTAAACAAGCATTTCATGCGAACTTCTAGTATTTTAGGATAAGTAAGAAAATGATTCCGATCAAAATCTAGGACTATCAAAAATCATTTGTAAATTCAAAGCCAGATTTTTTAATCTAAGTTTTTTCAAATAATTAATTTAACAGTAACAGCCGGATAATTTTCACATTTTTGCTAAACTTTTTTGCTATTCAAATTTTAAGGATATAAAAAGGTATAGTTAGCCTAGTTCAACTTGAATTGCATAGGCCGTGTGTATGAAATCTGAAAGCACAATCCCAACCGTGTAACTTCATGCAGGTCGTATAAATGCATCGTATATTATAAAAAAACAACGTACACTCTAGCAATTTTCCTTTATTTCTATTCCTAGATGTGGAGTCAGGATGATACGTACTCTAGTTTAATGTTAAAGTAAGTTAAAGTCGTTGAAAGTACGATTACCTCAAGGTAATTTTGTTAGTTGAAGTTTTTAATTATATTTTTAAATTTTCAAAGACAGGAACTTCCATTTGATGTCTAATTTATGCCTGGGTTTTAAAGAAAACTCCAAAATGTAATTAAAAATGAAGATTACACTCTTATCTTTCAAGTTGCAGACGGAAGAATCATCACCGATTGATTTCGCAAGTGTAAATTGTTTTTGCAATTTATGCACGTAAGTTAGATTAAGTGAATTTGTCTGGGGCCCCGAATTGGTGTAACAATTGCGAGGGGGAGTCCACCCTGTTTATTTGATCACCACGCATATTGCGAATGACCTTAAGCGTGAAATGATCGCGAGTTTTTTCGTCAGCCGTTTTGTTGCAGCGTTATGTAACACCATCGGCGAAATCGAGCTTCTTCTTACTTTACCAAAAAATCGCCCCGAAAAAATGAGTCGTAATACGGCGCGGGTTTTTTTTTGCCCCCTTTTGCATTGTTTACATTTTTTTGCACAACTGAGAAATGTTCTTTCGAGCCATCCAAAGTCAACCACATACGCGAATGAACACATTTGAAATTCACGCTTTTGTGTTGTTTTATTTCGTTTCTGCGTTACGCGACTTGTATTTTAAGTAATACGCGCGGTCTGTGCGTGTGTCGGTTCCATTTATTCAGCGGTCGAGGGCGTTATCGTGCGAAAACTGTGTTTTCGTTTTTACGGAGCTTTGGCATGTCCTTGAGCAAGAACGTTGCCACTGATTTTCCAATTCACGCACTTATCGATTAATTAGCGATTTGCATACTCCGATGCAGATGTTAATCCGCGATCGTCACAAAAGTGTGGATAAGACGTGTCGTAGACAGCGGCGACGCACACGGCCCTCCTCATGTGTATTCGCGAAATCCGCAAAGTAGCCTAGCTGAGCTTTTCGCGAATTTCGCGGGAGTGAGTGATGTAACTTTTCGTTTGTCAATGGGTGTGTCCGTAGCCATGTAAATATTTACCCTGCGAAATGAGAAATGCTATATTTGAGCTGATTATTTGGAGTGCCTTTTTGATTATATCTCCGTTTCCTTTTATTTTTCAGTTCCGATTTTTATTGTTGACTAAATTTAGCTGCTTAATTGGAATGACATTGAACAGGAGCGTATTCCAAAACTCCGCGGAGGGCAGAGTGACGACTGCACCCTCGATAAGTAACACACCTGGAGACCGTGACTCGAAACTCAGATTTTCACGGAAGTCAAATAGTAAAGTCATTTCTTCCATTAGGAAATTCACTTCGAGGAGTGCCTCTGGTCTTGCGGGAAGCACTGCAACCTTTTTTTATTTTCGGTAATGTAACAATATATGGTCTTATTTATCGCTCGACGCTTTATTAGGTACACAAGACTCCCAGAAGTCTGATTTCATTTGAGTTGCAATTTTGAAAGTTGTTTTGGCTCACCATCAGACTGGGATTTTTATTTTCTTTGTGCCACGAGGTTTTTCTTGTTCTTAATTAGGGGAATTGTACCTTTGTTAACTTGTTAAACGACGCAAATATCGGAGTAAGGTCAGTCTAAAAGCAAAGAATATTTTTTAATTAATAATTTAATAGTCAGCCAGCTTTTTAAAAGCATGTCACTTTTTATAGCTCAAGTTTCATGATTCATGCAAAATTAGTCATAAGAAATTTTCTTGAAGTAAAAAACAAGCAATTTATGGAGTTTAATATGAATAAAATTTAATTTTTCTTAAGTGGACATGAACCCTAGTACTCTTAGGCTTTGAATTTAAAAATGAAATATCTTGTTGCGGACATTGAGCAATTTCAAGAGACAATTTTAGTAACATGGTCTTTGGTGATAACGAATCCAGAAATTGTATTGAGAAATTTTCCTGCTCGTATGCATAATAAACCTTATCTTTTCGTGTCTATTTTTTTTTACTTTAAAACTTGTCGCAACTGGCTAACGAGAATTTAGTTTTTGATTTGAAACCATTCATGGATTTATAGCAACATTTTTAAAGCAGTTTATAGCATGATTTTTAAAAACAAAAGCATACACTAAATTTTAAAGTATCATTGGGCAATGTAGTGTAAGCGTGGTGGAAATGTCCAAGAGGATTTTTTTGTATTATTTACAGTTGCAAAAAGTAACTATATTTCGAATTTCTATGTATATTTTATTATTTACTATCTGGAGCTCTATGTTGCGAATGTGAGCAATTTAGGGTTTAATTATTTCTCACGAGTACACCCATTTGAAAACATCGAATCGACTATAAAAGCATAAAATAGTTTTTTTTTTAAAATCTGTGTAATGTTTTCTTTCAGTGTAGTTATTTATGTGAAATATAAGCTTGTTTATCCTATTGTGTAAATAGTTGCGTTCGTCCATTTGTAGTTTTCATTTAACTTCTGCCTAAGCCGACCATAGAGCCATTTTTTGCCCAGATCCACGATATTGGTCCCCAGGCCGTGAAACACGATGCAATTGTGCCCAGTAATGCTTCGCATTTGGTCTAAAATAAATGGGCTTTGTTGGGGGCCGAATTGCTCAACGTTCCTATTTTCATCCTCTTCAGGTCCCTTAATCCTTGTTCTCCCCGACTGCCGGCATTGATGACGATGTCTTTGACGTTGGCGCCCAGGAGCAGCTGGAGCAGAAAACGATTCTTCGCACTATTATGGCGTGGTGGTGCGGAGGCGCTTCAACTCGGGAATCATCTTGATATTTCCCTGATGACTCCAGAACATGTGTTCGGAGTTCCCACCGAAAAGAGCGCGCCTGGGAGCTAGGACAGGGCGTTTTAATCCGGGCAAAAAACAAACTCTTGAATGGCAAAAACATCACTGCAATGACAATAAAATTAAAGAACGAACGCTGGGGCAGAGCAAACATGAAAGCTGTTTACTTTAACGCCGTCGTTGTCATCGACATGGCGTTGCAGGAGGAAACTCCTGTAGCGAGACTTGGGCTCCGGGGTCTTGCCTCGTACTCGCGGCTTCTTACACTCGTTCTTATTTTATTATTTCTGCAAGAAAAGCAACATCAGAGGGCAGGGAGCATAAAAAGCCTCGAAACATTATAAAACGTGCTCGGAATCCTATCGGCAACTCCCCCCACTTGCTGGCGAGAACCAGCCACAATCAAAATATCCCCAATGTCAGCAGCGGAACATTTCTGAAGATGAAGGCGAAGACCGTGGCTAAGACGAAGACGGGGGTCTAGTACGTCCCCCGAATACTGAACGGAGCCCAGTGGCGGCACCTCCATGTCACGATATTTGATTCCCGGAGTTCACTCCAGTGATCTCTTGGGCGAATCCGATAACAATTACTCAGGGAGTCGCTGACTTTGATGGATGGCCCTGTACGGGAGTCAGCCTGATTGAATCACCTGATCTCACCTGATAGAGGAAGGCAGTCGTTCTCGTCCGCCTCTGCTCGGTTTTCGGTGATTCGGGTTACTTACCCGCAAATATTATCGCCGCAAAAGTGCTTACTGAGGTCGCGAAGCTGATTTCTGAGATTTCTTTTTTGGGCCACTGGATTCAAATTGATTAGCCGAATGGGGACAGCAGACGCAGTCTTGGTTTCGGGTACTAGCTCCAAGTGGGCTCTCGATCGATGCCTTTAAATTTCCGGGAAATATTTTGCCTTGCAGCATGCTTTTAAAATTCTGCCTCCGGCAAAGGTGATCTCGGAGCTATTTGTCTTATCGCCAATGAGGCTTTAGACGGAGAAAAGAATTAATTCCATTTAGCCTCAATACAATGAAAGAAAAATTACACGACCAACGAAAATTTAATTGTTAGGTGGGCATCTCCGATAAATACTGGTTTACCTCCTTACGCATTTTGGTGCACTTATGATTTATTATTCTTACTCAGTATTTGAAAATATGAGATTAAAATGCCTTTCCAATTTTTTTTTTCTAAGTTAGATGCTTTTTCAAAAGTACACTTCTCAGAATCCGTCAGAAAAAAAAATAGATAAATAAAATAAAAATATATTTAGATCGTATGGTGAGTTGTTGAAATATTGTAGATAATTTAATTTGTTTTTCGTATTCAAATCTAAGAATAACGAGACTTGTGGTTTGAATATCAACATTGTAAAACAAAAATATTTGATTAACGGTCTATTGCACGTGCACGACAAAAAAAAGTCGTGGAAATTGTGACTATGATTAATTATGATGACATATGTTGAAATTCTTAATCTTTTTGATACAATGGGGGACTAATAAGGCCAAAAAGTAATTAGTAGTTTTTAATATTGCTTGTGGCGAAATGGAGCTTTCAAAAACAAACAGACAAATATTTTTAGTAATTTATTGCTTTTTTCCTATTTTTTTTTTTTAGAGATTTCGTGGATATTTCTACTGAGGTCAAAAATTATTTGTTTGTTTTTATTTTCTGTTTAGAAATCAATGATGGAGGCAGTTTTCATTTTTTATTAATCAGCAAATTTGTTTAAGAAAGGTGTAGCGATTTCTAATTAAATAAAATCGGTCTTTTAGGTTTTGAAAAATCATGCGAACGTTTAGCCAAACCACGGTTAGCAATTGTAGTTAAAAAAAATGATCTACCATTTTAGATCTTCTATAGACTTCAAATCTTCCGTCTAATCGTTAAGTTTTTGATCTGTCTTTGGTTTGTCGGTAGGTACTGCTACCATTTAGAAATTTTTTGCTTAATGATTTTTCTGCGTAAATTATGCTATACTTTAAGCTGAGTTAACACATTAAAAGTTTTATTGTTGATTCATTAATTCCGGCACCTTAAATTCGAGTAGAATTCATGAATCAAGTAAATCTTTGAATTAAGTTTTTATCTCGCATTTTTAGGAAGATGAAATCCTTAATGTTCGCACATTTCATTTGTGTTCCTAAAGTAGCATTTTTTTTTTTTTTTTATATTACCTATGTTAAATCACCTTTTTTATAATGAACTCGTTCAGAAGTTTGTCAAACAAAATTAATTCTTTACAGTGTACTCAAACGAGGGTGCGATTAACTTTTTAATATATTTTAAGTTTATTCAACCGTCTTTTGGAGTTTAAGTATTCGATTTAGGGGTCTCCGCTTTTATGGCGTCTCTCCTTTCAGTTCCGCGATTCAATTTTTAGTAACCTGTTTGGCGGCAATCGCGATCGAAGATCAAGCAACTTTGTTTACTCCATTAAAAATATACGAAGAAGCGCTAAATCAAACGTTTTAAAAAAAATAATGTTTATTTTTTTCCATTCATCTTCTTACATATTTTTTCGGTCTTATTTTAGCAATTATTTAGCGAAAAATTCCTCTTTCTATCGAAACGATAGAGCATTGAGTCATTTTGCGTCACTTACATTATATCAATAAGTTTATTTTACCGATCAGCCGAAACGACTCTGGGACTTGCAATCTCTGTTAAAAATAATATCAGACCCGTGTACGTGTAGGTTGTCACAATGATTCCACTGTTGTGTAGCCTGTTGTTACACTCAAACATTTGAGGCGCATAAACATTTCGGCGGCTGGAGCACCACCACCGGCACCGTCGCTTATTCCACGGCTATCATTTATAGCGCTTGTGCTTATGCTAGCACACGCTAGAGCCGAATGTCCAAGTCCAACCCGAACCTATGCAAACTGAACGTCTCGCCCAGAAGATGTCGAGCCTGGTGCTCATGGTTCCTCAGCTCTGACCAAGTCCGGCGAATTATCTAATCATCGTAGGTCGGCAAAAAATCCAAGAAATCAAAATAAAAAACAATAACGGCAGCGAGGAAAAATATTCGGCCTGGAACTGTATTGTTTTTTTTTTTTTTTTTTTGTAAATATTCGCTCTAAGCTTGGCGATGTCGAAAAAATTTTTTGTTTGCGATGTGTGACTCGATTTTGTCGATTCGGTGTATGCGTGCTGGTGCGGGGGCGAAGACGCACGGAACGAGGTCTAAAGAAATCCGATTTTAACCTTGACATTGCGCGCTGATATCGCCACCAAAAAGCTCTACGTATGCAAATTAAGTTGCCAAAGAAAAAAAAAAAAATACACACCATCAGAGCGAATCACAAGTGTGGAAATTGGCCCGTGAGTGCTTCAGGCTTTGTCCAAGGTGCCATGGCGGGGTGTGTTAGCGCAATTGGTTTTGGACTGTTTAGAGCACATTAGGGAAGTGGTACGTGCACGCGATTCCACCTTTTGAGACAGCGTTCTAAATGGTGTGGCTCAATAGCACAAAATCACTGACCATATGAGAAAAAAACGAGAAAATCAAGGGTAAAAAGATCAACGAGAAAAAAATAAATGTGAACAAAACTAGGTGTAGCTCTGCAAAAGGAACTTTATGTGGTTTTATTGTTACCCCTTTTGAAGTATGTGTGCCGTGTAGGGGGATATCAAATGTGGGGTCTATTATCTAGAACGAAACACATTTCTTTTTGTGAATTTCGGATGCGTTTTCCCAGACTCTAGCTGGCTAAAAGCGTTTCTGGTGGTAATGTTCGAGCTAAATTAGAAGCTCGCGTTTTGCCGGCATTTTTGCTGATATATACATTTTTTATTTGTTAATTTTTTTTTTTTTAAACCACAATTCATAGACGAGTTAAAAAAAGATTTAATGAAACTTCCTCCACTTATGCACGGACTAATGTGATTAGAATCACGTCATTGTGACATCAGCGGTTGTTTTAAAAATTAAAACCTATATAACACCTAACGCGTGAGAGAGTAGTCACAGAGTTGCATTATAACAATTTTTAAGCTCGTTTGATTGTGTCTTGTATATAATCATAGTAAAAGCCCATTATTTTTTATCTTTAGATAAATGTAGAAGATGACTGTCATCATTAAGTCTATTTTATAAATAGCTATCATTTTACTTAGCGTTTAAGCTAGGTTCTACTCTGTTGAATTTGGAATTTTTTTCTTTTTTTAATTTATTAAATTACAAGTTGGAATTTATAAGATCAACTACAGCAGGTAAATTTTAACGTGTTTTTTCTTCGAAGAAAATATAAGTTGAAGACATTAACGACTGTGATTGTTATAAACAAAAAATTAAATACAAAAGATTTCGTCGAAAAACGATAATTTCTCAAGATTGTCTTTCATTTCCCAAATGCTTTGTATTCGTTCTGATACACGCTATTTTACCGATTTGAAGATTTTATGAAGTAGTTTCGTGAACCACTAGATGATCATCTAAGACTTCCGTCAATCATCCAAAATTTCCATACGACTTAAAATAATCGTGCAGTTTTTAATTTGTATAATTTTAAAATATGGATTTTTGTAAATTACAATTCTGCAGTTTACATACAGGTTTTTTTTCAACTGTACATTCAGAGATAAAAATATAAAACAAAAAAAAAATTAAAAAATATATTTTGATAATGGACCACCAGATTTTTTTATTCCAAAGTTTAAGACATTGCTCCAAAGCGTTACGTAACCGGAAAGATTAAAATTTGGAATTTGGATTCTTTTTGTGTACCTTTTTATAAGTGCTGTAAAAAGATCCATAGATGTCGGCGATATATAAACAAAAAAAAAGGTTTCAAAATTTTTTGCTGGGAACAAATTTTCGCGATTAGGATTAGATACCTAGATAAATGAAAATTCCGACCCAAAAATTAAATCTAAGACAGTTGCTAGGTTGCGACACTTCTTAATTTTCTGTTTGATCAATCGGAAATAACACATGAAATGCTTTATAATCGTGGATCCCAATAATCTACCTGCTCGCGGACCTTAGATCAAGATAGTGACGTAATCCGAAATTGGTCTAGCATTAGCAAACAGCTATAAAGCTATTAACCGAAGCGATTTCGAAAAAAAACCGGAGGAAAAAAATGGTTTGAACTGTGAGAACATTCGAAGAAGCTGCTAGTTTCGTTGAAGACATGCAAATGTGAGGAATATGCCTTGGAACGTTAGGCAGGGAACCCATTCTCTAGGTCTGGCGCGGTTCACGGTATGATTTATGTGTCTCCCCGGGGCTGTTAGCTTCATCTGTTTTATGTCTTGAAAGTTCAATTCGCTGGTACTTTTTTTTTATTAAGATTCGCGACGTGCTGTAATCCACGGCATTCCTTGTCCCCCTATCATTGAAAAATTGCGTTCTGGTCGTAGAAAATGTCGCTTAGCGCCGTACAGCTCGGGTAATTAAGCCCAGAGGTCACATATTCAAGTAATTGTACTACTGTTGCATACGGTAAACCTTTAAAAATAATTGGAATATCTACGTCGAGTTTGATTTAAAGATTTACGATTATGAATATTTTCGATTCAAAATTTTAATTACATTTCATTTTTCTAGCGTAATTTAAAATATTCTTTTTATTTGACACGAAAGCATTTTTCTTGAAAATTTTTCCTATGAAGTGCAATATCGATTGGCTATTAAATTGTGTAGTGTTCGCATTTTTTAAAATACCTAGGAAAATTCAATAGAAGACGTTTTGTCTATTGTTTCGTTGTTTTTTCCATTTAGGTTTTTAAAGAGGATTCTCTTTTCCAAAGACTTGCGTTCTGCATTGAGAAGGGTTTTGGGTTTGCATCAAATTTTGAGCTAGGGCGCGTGTTTTTGTTGTCAATCTGCAGTTGAGTGAGTTTGATTCCATAAGTTTTAAGAGGAAATATCTCGTTACACTTTAACAATTTTTGAAAAGGTCAAAAAACAGTATATGCATTTCAAAATCTCTTCTTACAACTAGTTAAAAATAATTAATAATCAAAATTTATATCCTTTTTAAAGGTAGACAAATTTTCTTTTTTCTTTAGCTACCTAACCCGCCAGAAGAATGGTTTACGATATTATTGGATAAGGGAAATTAGTTCACCAAAACCTTAAATTAACGGTACTTTTGCGATGCAGAAGAAGAGCGTCAAGGGTCCTAAGTCTGGGCTATTATTTCACTCCTCGTCGACGGATGGGATTGCTCTCTCCTGACCGCAAAAGTTATTAGCAGAAAACTCTCACGTTGGATTCACGTTGGTAGTGGGAAACCTCGCCCCACAGTGGTCCAGGAGTCTGCAGTTCATTTGTGGAAAATGCTTTCCTAATTGTGCAGAACTGAGGGATTTATTTCAATCACGAAAACTTTTCAGCATTTCTGCGGCTACCTTAAAGGACGATGAATGCAGCGGTCGGCTAAGCAATTCTCACCCTCTTGCAGTTAGCACGGGTGATTTTCGATTTCTCGGAGTGTTTGTCTTAACCCTGAGTATTTTTTTTAATAACGGAAGGGAATAAGACACCCACACCCGAAGGCACAAAACCAAAGGTAAGAACCTTCTGAAGTGCCTTTTGCATGAGCACCTTTGTGGCATCCTAATTTTGTGTGACTGTTCAATTTTGCCGGAGGTGCAGTGCAGGGATCCACCAGCCCGCCGGTGTATGTATATGGCGGCGGTAGCTTTTTGGGGCGACTGTCTTCTATCCGGGCGTAAAGACGCTATGAAATGCCAAGAAAAACTCCTTACTTGGTGGCGGCTCCTTTTTCCCCGGAGAAGACGTCAGAAAGCAACGTTCAGGTTTACTTTGTGGTGTATCCCTTTTCACTTTGCAGGATATATTCAATCGCTTTACAATAACAAGACGGCGGGTTTTTTTATCATATTTATTTTTTGTGGATTCTCTGAGGAGCCGTAATGCAAAGGCTCTTGATGTAGGAAGGAAGTACGAGCGAGTGCACGTTGGGACGCCTGGCGTTACTTAAAATTACATTTTTCAAACCGTAAAAGAAGCACCCTATAGTGTAGTAGTGCAGAGTGGATTTAACTAAAAAAAACATGTTCTCGATTTCTTTTCAGGTCAACGTCAGGGTGCAATGGAATTTTCTCCAGACGACTGGACTTCTCCTCCTTCAATCTGCTCCCGAAGACGCGTCTTAATTCCTATCAAGTAAAGGTAAGCTGGCTCTAATTGCTTTTTATCTGCTTTATCTCTGGCTCTTCAAATTGTTACCTATTCATTGTCGGAGCAGTTGTATCCCACTCATTCTGGATTACACTATCGCTCCCCTAATTACATTTATCCCACGGGAATCGCCCCTAAATGCAAAATATAGCACCCGAAATCTGTCCCATTGCATGTCCTCTTTTAATTAGAAACTACGTGAGATAATTCGGGTGTTTACATTAACCGGATAATTTGATCCTTTTTATGCCGCCGTGCCTTTTTATTTTTATCTAAATTGCTACTAGTATAAATCGAGGTAATCCCCCGCCCGTCGCCGGTAGATGGCGTAAGGTGCCCGCAAAACGCACAACACAGTCCCGGAACATAGGGCTAGAATCCTGAATCCCGAATCTGGTGCCTGACGATATAAACACTTTAATTTCATGCTACGTTTGCTTGCGTTCTATGTTCTCCTCGTCGTATGCTGCGCTGTGCCGCCTGTGTCTAGAAAAAGGTTTTATTTTAGCAGTAACCGAACCTATAGCCCAGAACCCATCCGGATCCGTTCCCCACATACCCCCCTGGTGTAGGTATGTGAGTGGCAGACGGCTGACTCGTTTTTTACCCGTTTTTCGGAGGCAGACATTAAGATCATTTGCACGGAAAGAGCTGAAGCTCACTAAATATTTGGAAATGTATGTTTTTGCCATCTACCTTGTCTGGGCGGGCACCGTGCAATTTATCCGTTTTTACATGACCGGTCCAATGGCTCTGCGGCTCTCGCTCAGATAAGGACGTGATTTATTCCTTTATTCCCTTGTTACGGCCCTTACCCCTTTTATTTATTTCTGAAAACCTCATAATTGCTTGGAGGTAGTGTCGTTAATTCTGAGATTAAATTGACGTATAAATTTTAAGAATTGGCACCGGGTCCCCTCTGTACTTTGTGTGTCTAACGAGCCAACACTATTTAGTGTATTATATACGAGTACAACTGAAAGAAAAACCTTTTTTTTCGGTTTTCGGTTAGTCTGGACTGTCTCGGTGGGTGTGGCGTTCCAGTTGTTGATTTAATTTTGTTTTAAATACCTGCAGGGAAAGTTTTCGGTGAAAGTATCTTTATGTATTAAAGTTTGTCGGAGTTATGTACGGAAGGTTGTAATATTATAAACAATTACTTTTTTCTTTAACTAGAGTAAGTTATAAAGGATTTTGTATTAACTACAGAAAGTATCTTGCAAGGATACGTAAGCCTAGTGTAAGTATTGGTGTTCCCTTTTATTACTTTGTCTTAGACAGTTTTTACGATTTTAGTTTGAAGCTACGTTTGCTTTCATTTCTAAATATTTTAGACTAAAAAAATGTACTATAAGAAGAGTATAATGATCACTAAAATACTTATAGCTTTTCGGAAAAAAGTTAAAAATACAAAATAAAAATTTAACCGTAGAAATACAAACTTTCGATATTGATTTAATGTACTGATTAATTGTATAGGGCTAATTATGTTGTTGGTAAAATTACTGTTAATTGATTTGATTTTCGTTTGTCGATTTTGCAGAACACTCACCGCTTAAGTCAGACTCGCACTTGATTGGTTTTGTTATAAGTTTTATTACTATTATTATTTTTAGCTTCTCAGTTAATGAATCAACATCAAAGAATTAGTAAAAAAAAATAGTTAACAAAATTCTGGGTAATTATTTTAAATGATTTTAAAGGTCTATCTAGAAAAAATGATTTGATAATAATTGTAGAGTAGATTCTAATTTTCAAAACATCGTTTGGTCCCACTTTTACATGTCTCCAGACAGAAAGTTTGAAACACTCTAGTGTCCTATCAGTGCACCATCAAATGTTCCAAATTTCGTGACTAATATTTGCCTTAATCAAGCAAGAAGTTTATGAAGTATTGGTAAATATAAGAAATTAATGGCCGCTAAAGAAGGCAACGATTTTTTTAAAAGTACTTTCGATCGGATCGGTGAAAGTGGGGCGAACAAAGCCAGAAACTTTCTACTTAAGTAGAGTAATATTTCTAATTTATCTCAGAAACGCTGTACGAGTTTGTTGACAAACTATTTTGCCTCCCGAGCTAAATGATCAATAAAGCCGGCGCCGCTGCTTAATTCCTGCAGCGCCGTGATTTATGGAAGACAATTCGCATACATCAAACAAAAGTTATGAGAAAAAATTATATCAACAGCAGGGACATTAGTTATAATCGTTTCGAGATTAATCCGTCGTCTCGGCAGCAATCTTCGGGAGGAGAACGGCAGCAGCTCGCCGAATTAAATTGAGACCAAGGATCCAAGGTCCTACTCTTCCTCCGCCTCCTCTTCCTTCTATAGGACGTTAAGGAATGGGGCTAAGACTTGGCATGGGAGCATCATCATGACGAATAGCCTGGTTCAAGCTCGTAAATTGTCCCCCGAAGATTAAGCCAAATTAATGAATTGTGCTGATGGAAATATGAGGCAAGAACGCGAGCGTTTAATGTCTTCTTGTTTATTTGCATTAGGCCGCGAATATTGCGACACTGAGATACTTTGTTTCAAGAAAATCTCCTTGGAAGAAAAACAAAAAGGCGGTATTGCAGCTGACGATGGGGAATTTCTCACGTTCAAGCTCCTCGGTGCGGCGGCTTGGACAAGGTGGACTCCTCGGGCTGTGGCCAGGAGGTCCGTGAATGCGATCGCGGTTTCATGTGAAAAAAAACGACTGAAAACCGATTCGCGTCCGCAGAAGTGCCGTTTATAGGTTTCATATAGCTGCAGGTGGGTACACTCATTGCCCGGCTACTTTATGCCGCGCGGCTCCGGCCGCGAGACATTTAATGAATGAAGCACTCGCAGGCCTTAGCGGATCTTACACTTACGCTAAGCGCTAGACCAGCAGAAACGTGAGCAGTCGAATACACAATTTGCGTGTTTTGTAAACACGAGCTTTGTTTTTCACGGCACCTTAAGGCGCAACGTACGTCTATGCAAAATGTGAAAATATTGTGCGCGACTGAAACTGACCTGCACTATTTTAAAATTTATTACGCCGCGAGCACGCAACGTGCTAAACGCTGATTTTATTGCAAACGACTGAGAAATAAGCAATTTATAAATTGCACTTTTAATTGGGACTTAGAACACGGTTTACGGCCCGTGGGCGTGTTTAGAAGCTCAAAATGGGTTAGGAGCTCTTATTTGCAGTGATTTTTTAACGACGCAGAACGAGACATTGTTAAAGTAAGCACACTGCACCGCGAAGGCTCGTTGTAAACGACCAGTCAAGGACGGACCCGGTATTGCAGTGGTTTCCGGTTTACGCTATTTTTATCTTTTACTATTAATTTGTTCGATTTAATATCCCCAACCCAAATGAGGTAGAAAATTCAGTCTGATGGAAGTGCGTAACACATAGACTTTTTTTTTTTCTATTAACATTATTTGTGTGTTTTTTCTGCAAAATTTAAAATTAATATCGATTGTAATAAAATTAATAATTTTACAATAGCAAGTCACAAAAAAAATAAATAAATTTACTCATGCAATCGGAGAATGTTAAAGTTTTTGTTGAATATTTATGATTTTGCGATTGTTTTTTGTTGACTAAAATGCTGAGGGGTTACTGTGAGACCTTTGAGAAATTGTGGAAACATCGGGTATTAATTACGCAGAAGCTGAAAGCGATGATTTTATTGACATTTCGGTGTTTATTGACAACAAACATCAAAATGTTTATATTAATATCGATGGATGTTATGTAACTGCGCGTTCAGTACGTGTGTTCATTGATATGCTTCTGACCACATGGGCAGCGAGTTTTTTTCTCTTTGCATAAATCATGCTCTTTATTATACCGGTTATGGTTGGCATATAAATTGAAAATAATT
Organism: Proctacanthus coquilletti; assembly: GCA_001932985.1. NCBI lineage: Eukaryota > Metazoa > Arthropoda > Insecta > Diptera > Asilidae > Proctacanthus > Proctacanthus coquilletti. Next base: position 109,501 of record MNCL01000094.1, on the reverse strand, counting down.
TTTTTGCAATTTTGTGTGATATATGTACATAGTTCTAAAAATTAAACACTACTGTCTTTATTACCATCATTTAATTTTATAATATGACAGTTTTGTTTTCTAAGTATTCGCTTTGTAATGTAAACAGTGCAGATTTAAGGTGAATGCGGAAGTTGATAAGACGATTCATACATGTTTAGAATTTCATGCTCTTCATAAGGACGGTAGAAGCAAAGTGTTTACTTTGGCGTCACGTTGCAATCACCATATCACATCAGCACATCATCCGGCATCACTGATTCGCTCCGTAAACAAATTCCACGAAATCGTCTGAAATCCGGCACCGCCGCGGTGGATCTGTGCCAAAGGAGGTTTCTTAGCAGCTCCTGTTTTACTCCCAGATCCGGTGTTAATTAGAATGTCAAAGAAACGGCAAGTCCAAAAGTGTATCGGTACTGTGTATAGTAGACTTGCAGTCCCGTCGCGCCCTACCGGGATTTCCGAGCAGGGCACAAAGGAGTTATTATTGTTTATCGCTGGATTGTCTGGGTTTTGTATTAACAGTTGATGCAGGCGCACAGTGTGCACACTCATGAGCAAAATTCAGAAGATTAAAATTGCTCTATGAACATCAAGTTTGAGTCCCGCCGCAATATCATCCTCCCCGTGCGCTTCCTCTACATGCAATTATCCTTTCATGTGCACGAGCGTTCATCACTGGAGAGTGCTTCCCCGAGTACCCCCGGGAACCTGCAAGTACCGCACACACTGCTTCCCGGCATGCCAGATAAATTTCCTTTAATGCATATATGGAAAACCAGGCAATTTCTGAATTCTCGGTACTACAGTGTGCATATAACGTACTATGGCATTTACTATGGACACTACTCTGGACCGAACGGGGGCTTACGATGCAATGCTCCGTGAAAAGTTGGCGTATCGTATGACGAATACTTGGACAAATGCAGACGACAATCCAGATTCCCGGATTTTCCTGCAATAAGGAAGAGCAGGTTCAATGACCCAAAAGGAAAAAAAAAGACAAAATAAAAATTGGATGCAAGCGTTCCAAGTACTCGAGTGGTAAAATGCCCTTAAGAGAAGCAATTTTCATGGTACAATGCAACTCCCACCCGACTTGGATTATTTTTGCATTTCACAAGAATTGTAGCTACTTACAATGTCAGTCAAAAATAAATCTGCATTCGTTATACTTGGTTATTCCACTTTAATAACGTCGGAATAATTCAATATTGATGAAAGGAATTCATTTGAATCATTCCAGTGTGATAAATTTGTTTCGGGGTTTGAGAATTTAATTTTTTTAATTTTGTCTGCTACAGATTCAGATTCTGAAGTAAATTCCTTAATACTTCTACTTTCTAAAATTTGTCATCTTCTTTTCTGTTATTTTCTTGCGAAGTTTTCAATGTTGCTCTTTCCTTATAGTTCTGGTGTTAATAAAATACTAAAACTATCCTACAAATACTATGGGAATGAATAAATTGAAATTTAAAGTCCCTTGCATTAAATCGGCAAATATCCCATACACGAAATCTTGCAGCGAGTGCTTCAGAGTAAAAATCAATAAGATTTCCCTTAAAGGCTATGCCTTTTAAAATGCTGGAGTTTTAGATTTTCCGAAAAATATTTGGGAGGAATTTTTCAAATTCGTATTTTATATTTTATAAAAATTTAACCACGTTTAATTTGCCGGGAAAGGAAGAATTTAATATCAGAAACAGTACGCAGATTTATTTATTTTTATTCTTTTTTTAATTCAATTTTTTTTTGTTTTATTTTGCTTTATTTAAAGAGTCTTTAATTTTTAGTGACAGAAACGTTTCGTTATCAACTTTTATGTTTTTATATCACGGATTCTGATTCATAGAATTTTCCACTGATCAAATGCGTAGTGTTTTGTTTGCACCATTTATATGCAGTGAACCTTCGGTAATCTTCAAATAAAATGCATATCAATGTATTCGAAGAGCATACCTGTAAGTTTGCTCACCTGTATAATAATCGTGCGCACAACTTTTCTCCCAATGTGTTGAAGAGCAACCGCCGATAGGCTCTTGAGAAACCTCAGAGCCTAGGTGAATAGCTTTCCCACAGAGCGGCAGAAAAGCTCGGGCCTACATTAGGCCGAGAATTGAATGGAAAACCCTATTCGAACCCAGCCAGCCGGTAGTAGGGTTTTCTCCCTCTGTGCAGGTTGGCAGTCCAAACCTTAAAAAGGGGCTCGACACAGTCGACGTTGTTGCTGGCAGGGTAAAAGTGCGCCCCTTGACCTTGCCCTTGTGCGTAACAACCAGACCCCGACAATTCAAGAACGCCTACGGCATCTTGGGATGCTTTTCTTGGTGTTTTTTTTTAGAGTGTATTTGTGTGTCTATTCGCGACCTGCGTCGTCTTCGAGCCGCTCTTCTTCTGGTGCCTTTGAAGAATCTTGGAACAGGGACAGGGACAGGGACATTCATTACGCGGCGTATTCCTTCCTCCCTTTGCCGAGGACATAAATATATTTAGCAGGAAAGTGTTCTGCTGATGCCACCAGAAGATTAAATGCTCGCACTTGGGCCTGCATTGCTTTTTTTCGGTGCGGGAAGAAAGTGACTTATGGCGCTATAAAACATCTTCGTTTTTTTCCTCGGCACTGGCGATTACATTAAGGACACATAGCCTCATTTAGAAATAATTTCATGGCGTAGCCCCCGACCCTGTACGTTGGCAAAGTTAGCACATAAAAATGTAAAAAGGAAAAGGAGGCGAACGAAGGAGATCCCTTCTGAAGGCGTACAGGAGCGAAGAATCTACTTTGTCGGCTATATTGAATCCCGAGTATCGGGAGCATCCAATATTGGGCCATAAAACGAGCTTAAAGTATTCCGAGAACACAGCGTAGGGATACGTAGATAGGTTAAGGATAAAATCTCACAGGGTGTGTATGTGGATGCGTCTGTATGTGGACGTTTTTTTACCAAATCGTCCCTGTGCACTGTAAAACAGGCGTATATATACATCTTATCGATATTAAGTGGCGAATAAATTGTCTATAAAGCTACTTTTTTTTCCAACGCCATAATAAAGGCTATGTCGAACTGTTGGCGAACTGCCGAACTTGTCGATCGGGAGCTATGTCCTGTAATTTTAATGATAATGCGCCACGTGGACGACGTGCATTGTTGTTACTTGGATGCACACACGTCGCAAAATCGACGATGTTTTCAACGATAAAGTTATTGGATATTTTTTCATTAAACTTTGTACACTCTTGAGCTTCTCCAGATAAGAATTATTGTTATGCTGTTTTCGTTCGGAGCGATATTATTAGGATGTGTGCTGTGATAAAATAATTGAGTTTAGTACGACGATATCGTTCAATATCCATTCTAATGGGTTCTTTAAATAAGTCCAGTGATGCTTGAGGACATACTAAATTTAATTAACAAACTGGTTGTTGGACTATCGTTTTTTAAGATTGCCTAAGATTTTTATTGATATTTTAGCTGGTATAGTTAATTTTAATACAAGTGAACACTCCATTCGAATAACACGGTACTTGAGTTATTAGTAAATGTGGAACCGAATGTATGGATCTGGAGTATCGAATAACACGGTTGTCAATAACACGGAACCAATTAACCGTGTTATACGAGGGTTGACTGTATATAAACAGCAGAAACTGAGAATTTGGCTGTTAAACCTAAGACTTAAGACTAACCGCTTGCTTAAACCAATACTTTTTTTTATTTGGGAATTATTAAGATCCAGCACTGACACTTATATTTTAAATAAAATAAATAAAAATATTTATTCATAGTATTTTAAAATAAAATATAAAATTTATAATGCCGTAAAATATTCAAAATAAATATTTAAGAAAACAATAAAATCTTAATTAAAAGTGTAAAATAAAAATTTCCTAGGTTTGTAAAAATTTCTAAATGTACCCTGAATTTTAAACCTGCCTGTAAACTATTTATTTAAAATTAATTAACAGCTTTGTAAAAGTACATAACTTTCTTAGTCCCACATTTGTGGTGTATTTTTATTTTTAGTTTTCATGGAATGCCTTTCGAAGGTGACGCGAATTCTTAACACAGATCATTTTAATTTCTTAATGTCCGCTTGTTGATTCTACAAGTTCGTTTAATTAAATCGTAATTCATTATTTATTTTTCCCGGTTAGATCATTATCTTCTTGAGCTTGTCTTACCAAGCGGCACACATTTTCTTTTTTATCGAGGATAATTCTGTTGCAAAACAAAGTTCATTCAGCAAAAACTATAGTGCGCGGAAGTATCGATAATTAATGTGTATGATTATGCAAACGAACCAGAAATAAATCTGATAGTTTTGTCTTGGGAGTTTACATTTCTTATTAGAATAGAATTTCAAAGAGGAAAGGAATTCTGATTAGAGGTAGGTATGGTCCTAGCGGTTCTTTCTATAACACCAAATTGCGTTTTTTAATTTTGATGAATTGAAGGTCATAGAAATCGTTATCAAAACAGATATGTCTTTGGAACTAAGGTTTACTCAGAAAGTCGGTAGCAACTAAATTTTGTCCCCTTGGGAATCTTTTTGAAATCAGTCAAACTTTTCCAGGAAGAATAAATCATCGATTCACCACTCGCTACAAGGAACACGTGCCCTCTACCCTTTGCCATAGAAATAATCAGGAGCGGCATTATTCCCGCCACGATCCTTTCCTTATATCATTTTTAAAAGATGGTCGACCAAAATCACTTTGAGCGTCGTAAATGTCTCGTCTGTAATCACTGGACAGAGGCTCCTTCTTCGACCGGGCCAAATCATTTATCATTGTGTATTTTTCGTGAGTGGTTTAATGTTGTGTAAAGTGATTGGAAATTTAAGGATATATGAGGGACTAGGGATATGTGAGGAACGGCTGTGCATGTGCGAATGTGTGCGACAGCCTTGGACCCGGCGAAGGACGAACGACTATCCGCTGAGGGCAAATGGGCTGCCCCAGACGTACTTTGTTATCGTCCCAAGTGGTAACCGCCACCTATTTATAAAGAAAAGGATACGCGAAGAGGGGAACGTGATAATAATTAATGGCGCTTTTTTGAAGCACCGCTGGATGAAAGATTTGCTCTACGTGCCTTTGCCAAACCTTTATTGCCGTTTACCATGAAAAGAATTAAATTGTTCACAAATCCTTCTAAGAAGGACGGGAGATCAATAGCTTGTTTCGGAGGAGGGTTTGTCTCGAGGGTTGTCTACGGTAGTCGCACTTTAAGGCGCCGGTTGCACTTAAACGCGTCCAGTTACTTTAATAATTTTTTTTGTATTTATCTCTAAAGTGGTAGTAAAGGAGAAAAAGAAAGTTAAATGAAATTGTCTCATTAATCTTATGAATAAAGACTGGTTTAATTGTATTTGAAAGACTTTGCATTTCAAGTCGAATGATGTTATACTTGAAATAGATGTTCTAATTTCTAATTACTACTTTAAAATGATAATTCAAGGGGTTAAGGTCGAAATATTCCTAGTATTACAAAGAGAGGCTAGCGCTTCAATTTCTGCCTTAAAGCCTAGTTGAAATTGCTTTGCACGAGTAAGTGAAAACTAGAGACAGATGCAGAGAAAGGCCTGTAATGTAGGGGTTCTTCCAGGTATAGTACAATTTTTTTTTTCAAACTTTATCATAATTTTTAATATTGGTGCAGGTCAGACTTTTAAGTGTTGCAAATGTGTAATAAAAGTAAGGTCTAAGCTAATTTTTATAGAGAAGACAACAGACAAAAAATTTCGAAGTTCATATAACATTTTCTCTTACGGGGGGTAGTGGCTTCAATGTCTTAAAGTTATAGTTCGAGTCCAAGAAAATGACCACTACGATGCGGCGAGCGTTGAGTAATTACTGTAGTTATTACTTCATTACTCAGAAAAGTGGGTGATTATGTGCGCCCATTATAACTAGTCTCATTCCCTTTACCTCCTCCTGCGTTTTCCCGCGATAAATTTCTTTCCTTTCTCGATTTTCACGTGTCCGCCTAACCACTGTTATATCTTAGACCGGGAATCCACTTGTAATTTCTGTTTTCCCAACATGTGCTGTCATCTTGTGGGGACCTAGAGTGTGTGACTTAGCTCTGTCTGGGATCTCGGACGTTTTAGGTAACGACAGATCCCGTGTGTATGTTCTCTGGCACTGGGACCTAGACGGGACGGATAGTAAGTGTACTTCAGCGTCTTCAGAATTGCAATTATCCTTGAACGTGACAATATTTTATTATTTTCAATTTATTCTCCTATCAATTCGGCTGCGAAGGCACCACAGTAATTTACCTCTGCTGGACCCGCACCACCGCGCATCCGGACCATACGCAGCATTTTTCATTTCGGTCCATGTCAGAGGCTGCTGCGTCTAATTAAATGATTTACTCGAAATACCGTTTTGGCTCACCTTACTGTGCATGTACATTTTCCTCCATTAGCTTCCTTCCCCGTCCATGGGAGACACCACCGAAGGCCACCGGAGGGTACACGGTGGGAGCGAAAAATTGAAATGTTGTCACAGGGTAACCCAAAAGGATTTCGGAGTCGCTCGGGTCTGAGTTATTGTTCCAGCAGACGCTTTAATTACTCGCTGTCATTAATCATACATTTCGCCCACGCCATGGCAGAAGCGCATCCGCGTGTGTCCCGTTCCGCGCCGGCGAACCGCGATTTCGATTTCGGGAACTCTTCTGCTGCTGCACCCAAATCACGGCGGCAACATACATATATATGTTTTTTTCGGTGTTAATATTTGCCGAGCCCTCGTACGCTTCTGCAGTTTTTTGTATCTATATAATATTTTTTTGTACTTTCCATTTCCCCATTTTTTTCGGGTTCACTTAGGACTTCCGTGCAGCTTCCGGTGCCAGACGAGCCCTACCCTGTCTGATCTGATTACTCCCAGAGAGAATATGGACCTTGTTCTTTAATTAACGGCCTGAATTATTAAGTCACCTTCGTTTTTACCTTTCAACAGTTTTTTCTTTCTCGTCATCTTATCTCGTTAGGAGCGGACCGAAAGGTGTGGGGGGACACTTAAACATGTTTTACAAGGTGTACAAGAAATGCGAGTGACAGGCAGGGATTACTCATCCCAGGGGAGAACTTCCAGAAGGTGTGCAAATGATGATGAGTGTTCCTTAATTAATTCGGATGGTTTGTTTGCCGGCTCTATTTTCATAAAGCAAAAAAAAAAAGGATGAAAAATCCTGGAATCATTAATTAGAAGTTGTTCGACTGTAAATTAAAACAGAGTTAAAAATTCATCGGTTCCAATAGAACTTTTAGGGTGGATTTTTCTGACCACTGAATTATTTAGTGAAACTTAAGCAATTTTTAGCAAATATCTTTTTTTTCAGAAATTGTACGGACAAGTTTTTCTCTGTAGTTTATTAGACTTGGAAAGTTTGGACCACGTACTTTATAAATGTCGATTGCCTTAAATTATGTTCAGAAAAAAAGGTATGTTAAAGGACTCTCCTGGTTTATTATTTAAACCATATTTTTCTTCGTACAATAAGCAAGTTTTAAATATTTAAATTAAAAGCAACTCAGAACAACTTTAATATAAAAGAGATAGTCATTTCCAATTAAATTCATTCAATGGTTTTTGTTACGGTCTACTAGTCTACGCAGCCAAATAAAAAAAAAACTAGGTAGCTATTAAGTGGAATCTTATTTAACTTGTCCTGCTTGATGGCGCATTAATGATTATTTATAGTTACATTAACTTTTATTCCCACTAGACTGGATCGGACCTGCAGACTTTGAATTATACTCCAATCCTCCATCGATTGGTCTAAGGGTCAATTCATTAATTTTAATAAAGAAACCCGATAAAAGTCATGCGTTATTCTGTCAACTTAGTCAACTTAATTAGATTAGATTAAGTATAATAATAAATCATATAAATAAAATTAAAATGTGAATAATGTTTTCTATAACTCGAGTTCCATGGCTCTAAATGCTCTTTTTAAGATATGCTAGCATCTTATCGAAAAATTCCACGGATATCATCTAGCCAAGAATAGAAAGGTAAATATTCATAAATGATACACCTTGAATAAATCCTAACAAGATTCTGAGGATACCGCGAAGTAGTCTATCTTCTTAATAGTTATATTCCTTTTATTCTTAATATATAGTATTTTTCTAGAATAACGAAGGAAATAAATTTTTATTAGAAGTTAAATTCGCTTCATTAAAATTTTTTTGTAAAGTCTATTGAAGCAATAATTTTGATTAATTTGATTTCAGAACACTACAACTTGATTTATGGAGCTTTTGTTTCACTTTTCTTCACATCCAAAAGCTCAAATTACAGAAGTAATTAAAAAAATGTATTACTTTCGTTTAAATTAAATATATTTAATTATTTTTGGTAGGAAAAAACATAAGAACCTGTTTAAAGTAATTTATCAAAAAAAGAAAGTTATAATATCTATTTTTTATCGTAGTTTTCTATCGACGTCATTTAAAATATTGGTCTAGGTTTTCAAAAAATGCTCCATGTTCTGTATATAACCAAACGACACACTATTTTAAGGTGTAAATTTCTCTATATGAAGGAATTTTTTTTTATGTACCTTTATTGAAAAACACAGCTGTTCGACGTTTTATAATTTCACAATGGTTACATTTACCTATTTAACATTTTCATACTGAACGTCTTTAGATACTTTAGATAGATCCGCGCAAAAGTTAAGATGTTGGATTGCCTTCTGTGGCAGCAATTTGTCTTAGACCGTGAGCAGACGGGGTAATTGTATCGTTTTGGTCTGATGCGCTTATCCAGCGGTGTAATCCGGGCGAATTCAGCGATTATCATGAAATTGAGCGATTTATTACGGTGGCACAATAGAAGTGATTAATGGCGAAAGAATGTTGTTAAAAAATCCCTGACGGGCTCGGGCACCCAATGCGGTCCTGTTTTCTTTCTCCCCAGCATTAAAACACCATTAATCCTGGGAAATTTCACCATCCTTCAAAACTTGCAGTTTGCAATCTATCATTTGTCAGGGAATACCATCACCTGGAAGGTGATTGTGGTGCTACTGCGACTGCTGCAGGGGCTCCTCGGTAACTGTGATAATTACCTTTGCGCCCAACTGTAGTCCTATCAGCCGCGTTGCAGTCTAATCCCTGTACCGACAGACAGACAGCCAGACAACGACAGTGCGTGATCCAGGTATAGGTGGCTTGATGAGCCGCGGTGAGGATTTCAATTAGTGCTACCGGCGACGTGCCTTTTTCGAGGAGTCGACGGGCCTTGAACGTCCACATTTGCATATGAATCAATATTTTTCCAGCAGGATGTTCTTGGCCTTTGTTTCGTTTTGTTTGTGTATTTAACTTTGTAGGAGCCTGGGGAGGGAGGGGAAAGTGGGATAATTGTTCGACGCTGCTAAATTTTAACGCTTAGTTAATCGTGAAATTTTCCGTGTAAATATTTAAACAAAATCGCCATGAAGTTAAGCGAGCAGAGCACACTGAGCTGGAGAGGGTTCATTCAAATTAATTCATCAATTTGAAGAGTCTCTGACATCCTGTCCTGTCCTCGGTATAGCACAAGAACAGGAACGGGATAGAGGATTTGAGTGGAGATGTTCGTCGGGACTGGGATCCGGGACGTCTACGTAGGTATTGTTTGCATTTTATAATTTGCCGGCACAGTCCTACGAAGATTCCTTCGACTGGCAGATGGCTCAATTGACATGTCTGCACGTAGATTATCGCTCCTCATTAATGGATCTCCTCAGCAAATAGTTTTGCTCTTCTGCCGCAATTAGAAGCGAGAAGAGTTCTCCGAAGATAGCCGGGATTCCTCGTACGTCTGTAGTATTATCCGCTTGTTCGTTCAGGAGAGGTGGGAGGCATACCGCCCGGGCCCCTGGGATCCGGCAAAAATGCACTCGCACGATACACAACCCCTGGATCTTTTGAATATTTAATAGCGATTGTCTGAACTTATAAACAATTCGATCTCGTATTCAGTTACACAATATAATATGCACATATGTATGCATGGGAACCTGCTGGCCTTCCAAAGTGCTCCCTTTCCATCGGCCGTCCCCGTCCTTAGTTCTCGTCTGCATCTTGGAATTACGGTGCAAGTCAAAAGTTTGAAAAACAGACTGAGCTCGAAGGAGTACCGAGGAAAGTAGTGTCGTCATATAAGAATGAAGTTAAAGAAGGAGCCAGCCAAAGAAAATCGAAGCTGGAGGAGGTTTTAATGTTTAATTCAAGAGGAGATTTGGCTCCGGACTGTATTAGCCGTCTTAGCTCCTTTCCCGCCTGGCTGTCTGTCTGGCTTACTGCTAACGCGCTGTATTTCATAAGCAGATTCAGAAATTTGCAAGCCAAGACTTAGAAATGGACTTAAATATTCAAATCGATAAATTGCTTAATTCGCTGACGACAAGACTGGCACCTGCGATACCAATGCAAAAGCCGTTGGCGCGAATCTGACTCTGGAAATGCAACGTCCAACGTTGTCATCGTGACGTGGGCTTGTTGCAGACTAATTTTATTTTTATTCAGTCTAGTGGAAACTGAATAGAATGACATTCCGTGTGTTTGAACGAAAGATAAATGTCATCTTTTCTAAAAGCAGACAATGAGGGGACATGTCGAGGAGCAACCACAATTTTGAGAAGTTGGCGCTATACAGTCGCAGCTAGAACGCGCGGCTGACAGGTGTCAGTCTCTTTTGGGGAAGTTTTATTTGAGGAAGATCAGAAGGAGACATTTTCGCTTTCAACGAACAAACATTTAGTTTGAAGGAAAAAAGACTATTTTCGGACGACATCCAAAGCATTTAATTCTAGACCGTGTTTTTGCCACTGTTTAATCTACAAAATGACAAGGGAAAATCTAAAGACAATTCCGCTCATTAAAAATAGATTTAATATTTCTTGCTATGAAATAGTTATCTAAAATAACTGCTGAAAAAATAAAGTTGAGTAGAAATTTTTAGAAATAGAAGCAATTGCAAAATTTTTCATTGCACCGAGTTGAATTAGAGCAAGTGGTACTCGCGCTCTGAATGTTCCGTACATATCTATAAAGAGTTATCTTTAATCTACATCTTTTTATTTTTTCCATCATGTTTAAAGTAATATTTAGCAATTTTTCGAAGCTATGCATATGTGAGACAACAAGTTCTGTTTTATCACACTGCAAAATTACCTTATCCAGTCGTCTGCGGTGCCCGAGTGAATTTACCGAGTTAAAAATATTGACGTTTTACTAGAAAACGCTAAAACGAGATAACCACGTCCAACGAAGTCGATTTAGCGGACGTGTATACGCAATTAGTTAACTGAGTTAAAACTTCGCCGGTGATTTATTGGCTCGGTGCGAGGAACTTTCGTCCCCCGGGTGATATCTAAATAAGTTTTCACTGCACCGGAGTATTCGTTGCAATGATATAGTGAAGACGTTTAATCATGCCCCGGCCAATATATCAAAATCGAATCGAACTTAGCCCCATTCCTGCAGGCAGGTTGCCTCATCAAAATCGATACCTACATATTCTCCAGAGTATTGGGAGAATGGGAATTCGGGAACAGGGAAGAAGCCTATATACCGCAATATTGTCATACGAGGCATATGAACGCAGCCGCAACGGAACGCATTAAAGTTTTAAAAATAAATTTAAAAACGATGGAATTGGGAAGCAAACATTTCGCATTGATTTATTCCCTCAATTAAGCGCGGGAATTCAATTTTTCATCGGAATTTCTTTGTTGGGTACATTCCAAATGGTTTTGCCGACAAGGGTAAAATAAAATGCACCTGTGCGCTAGCCGCCAAATAAATGGACCACATCATGTGAAGAGCAATTGATCTGATTTACTATTATTGACCTGATCCGTACACGTTACCTTTATTTGAGCGCTAAACCTCTCGAAAACCCGAACTCCAAATCCCACTCCTCCTGACACCACCGCAACCGTGCAAGACCTTTGATTATTTATTTTCGTTCCCAGACAACTAGGCAAACAAGGGTATTAACTAATACTGTCACCTGCAGTACACCTCGGGTTGCTCACGTCCCACGGTTCCCGGATACCCGTCCCAGGTTCCCGGTCCGGGTCAACGAAACCTTCGCCGCCTGCCGTAATAAAAATATTCGCGCAAAAAGCTCCCGCAGCTTTTTCAGGTCGTATGTACACAAAATTGACAAAGCTGAAAAAAAGGGAACTAGGGATTCGGGAAAAGGATCTTTGTTGCGAAACTTGAAGGCGGAATGAGAATGGGGCAGGGGGAAGGTAATGGCTACTTTTGGACCAGACGACTACCTGCAACGTCATATAGAATCGATACGGCCCCGATGGCTGTGCCCGGGTGTCTGTCTGTTCGTTCATTCCATGTTTTCCGGGCGAATTTCATTCTTTCCAGGTTCTCCCATCAGGCTTTCGAAAGTTTAGTACCGGGACCCAGCAGGGCCAGAGTCGGGACTTTATCACTGGACAGCCATCGGCTGCACAAAGAACGGCGTGAGTCTACCATCCGTACCTTCTATACCTTCTTCGAAAGTAAAATATCTCTCATACAGCCGTGGCCATAAGGTGCGCACAGTAGACCGGGTCTGCAACCTTTTTTGCTTATCGACCAATGAACTTATATGTTTTCTTAGATAGCCCCGGCAAACATTTGCGCTGCATCGAATTTCACACCCCTGCAGCAATTTTACCTATCGAAGAGTTATTGTTTGAATTTCTTCTCTAGCCGGTGTTCCTCAGACAGAATCCTTCTTCCGAAACGCTGAAGGGTAAGTCCTTCGAATCAAATTCGTATCCATCTAGTGAACATAGGGCGATTCGTGTGCGGCACGTATGCTGCCCATTCATCAGGATGATCTGAATCTATTTACCATCTATGGTAGAAACAATTTTTATATCAATTTCGTTTTTTCCATTTTTGGTCAATTTTTTTAACGAACCATTTCTCACGTATCCAGTGGACTTGTTAAGGATACCATAACAATTCCCGTTATGTCTCATCATTTTGCGTTTTAGTGCGCTTGATGCTCCCCTTACCCCCCAAAAACCTCTTGGGTCGCAAACCCCAAATACAAGAATTTTTTGTGCTGTACCAGAATTGAAATCACCTCGTTGACTTGGAGGGACTTTGCAGTGTAATCTGCTCGATGTGGCATGCTCCTCAAACGACGTCGTCATTTTCTCTTGGATTGTCATTCATGACTATATCGCATAGTTTTCGGTCCATCGCTTTCAGTTTTGCTTTTGCTTTTTTCCCTTTTCACACGGGCGACGACGAGAACGCACCGAGCGCGCTACTCAAACAAAAACCAGTCTCAGCCCCCCAAGAAGTCTCCAAGAGGACCCCGAGCCATCTTAGCCGAAGTAGCCTTGTTAAAAGATGTTGTATCGTCATGCTTCACTCGAGCTCCTCCAGCTCCACAACGGAGCTGCTCTTACCGTATGGAGCCCCGTCCCCGGGTGCGACAGGGCTTCCCCGAAATGGGCCCCATTTGTTCATTGTTCTGTTCAACAGTTTATTTTTTAATATTATGATGTTGTCTGTTTTCCCCGTGAATGATTCGAGCAGTTTTTGCGCCATCTCGTTCGGGGCCAACAAGAAGAAACTGGCGGGTGCCGAATGACCTGGTCCGAGCTGCTCTCGTATTTTATTACCTGACTTTATCCCAGGCAGTAGGTGCAGGGGGCCCATTGCAAGATTAAAAGTTGACACTTTCTACGAAGTAGAGAAGGTTCGGCCTACTAAGAAACTTTACTCAGCTGAAATGTTTATTTTCTCAGTTGAAGGCGGCGCACAAGGCCAAGCGTTGAATTACGCTTACCAATGGAAGTTTGTACTCAGGAGTTTCCCTGGGTGTTCCCATCTGATTGCTTTATAATAGTTCAATTTAATTGTTATGTAGAATGGAGGTAGAGTTTTAAAAAAAATACTGCTAGTACTTTTTTCAATAGATTTGACTTAGCCCGAGAGGAGAACTGGTTTCTTTTTTTGTTGACGGATTTGAAAAACTCGAGCAATATTTACTGATAATAAGGGAAAGAAGATTCAAAATGCATAATACACTTTATTGAATGGTGTTCCGTTTATTGAGATTATGTTTGTGTACAAATACATGGTGTCATTTTCGAATTCTAATTTTCTCAAAAATTTGAGCTCTTATCTACTTCTTGATGGTTTGTATTGAATTTAAAAATAGATTCACGGGATGAAATGCCAGCATTTAAAAGTGTCGACTCTTTCAGATTCATTACACTTTGGTTTTTCCCTTGAAACGTCGTTAAAATGCTGTTCCGAAATATTTTTCGGCAATAAATTGAGCTTTGACTTTCAGGGATTTACTAAAACTCGCTGGACTTGGAATTACACCACCCGAGCACAACGTTCTATCATTCGTGCTGCTTTGCGAAAGCATCAAAAGCGGCGAATGCCTTTTGAATCGGAGCAAGAAAACGAATTGCCGGTCTTTGAAAAGACAAACGCGACCATAAATATAATAAACGGGTCGTGGAAAAGCGATTCGAGAACTGAGCCAATATTACACCACTCGAGGACTCGGAGGACTCGGAGGACTCCATTCGACAATATAATAACATCCGCCGCCGTTTTAGGAGGAGCGAGGAGCATTGTCTGCCGACGATGGTGGTATCTTTGGAGGACGAAGACGTTTATTGTTTATTTTAAGAACTCGCTAAGTGGTGTAATGTCCGGAGGATATACGGCGATGTTTGTCATTGGTAGCAGTTTTGCGAGGATGAAATTATAATGCACTCGAATTAGACGCGAATCGGTGGATCCGGAGGTCCTTACCGTTCGTGGCGGGGATTTATTGCGTTCGGGAAGGGGGGAAAGTTGCGGGTTGAAGAGTAGTTGGACATTTTCTACTCCTAATGTGATTTTCTCACTATGTCTTAGGCGTCGGTTAAAATGTATACTGCGGTCGAATTACTCCCGATTCGGTAGATTTAGGGAGCTAGGGATTTATTGCGTTCGAACTGCGTTTTGGAGATCTAGGAGGGACGAAAATGACGAATTAATGTATGATTCCTTCACTCCTGAACTGATTTTCGTCACTGCCGTATGTGTCTTACGCGTCGGTTTGTGGTCCTGGGAGAATCAGCCAGTCGCCACATGAAGGGAGTTTGCACCTGGTTTCGACGCGGCGGGTGTTTTTACAATAGCGCGAACAACGTGGCTATAACTGGGAACATTATTTTAATGCGGTAAGACGTCAAGGAGCCCGCATAAGCACATGCTTTACTGCTGGTGGCAAAAGTACAAACACACATAATCCTGGTGAAAAGTTCATCCTTGAGGTGCTCCTTAAGGAGCTATCGTCTCCCACTTGAGGGTTCAGACAGATTTTCGAGGTCCCCTCGCAGGGTCCTGGCCGCGTTCAAGTTCATCAGAAGGAAATGGGAAAAGTTGTCTTGTTCTCGAAAACACTTTGTTTTGTCTCAAGACAGTTTTCGCCGTTGATGGTCTGCGGTTAACAGCATACTTATAAGACGTGCGTTTAATGTGTCTCGTATGGCGCTTTAATTACTCCCCATGAATTCATCCTCCAAAAAAGCACTTGAACTTTTTAACCACCCCCCGACGCAGAGGAAAAGGTGCTGAGCTGCTGGGTATATTTGAGTTTGTTGTATAATTATTATCTCCAGAATTTTGGCGAAAAGAGTAATTTTCGGGTAGATTTTAGATGAAACGCACTTTTGCGACTTGAGAAAATCGATTTTTGTTCTTATTCTTAAAATAAACAGTCTTAGAAATTTGCTTATAAAATTTCATATTGAAAATCGTAGACATGATAAAGCAATAGCATTAAAGAAGGTTTATAAATTTATGCATGAAAAAACTTCTATTTACTTTGTTGATGCGATGGTAGATTTTAAGGCACTAACAGCCCGAACGGAAAAAATGTTTTACAAGGATTTTAATTATGGCAATGGCTATCGCATATACTTTTACTTCTAAGCGTTCCCACATTTCTCAACAACTACTGATCATGTCTAGGAAAATCTAGATAAAATATGAAGTAGTATATGACCAGACCTTTAAAACGATTTATGTAAGTAATTTCTAACCCAGGATTTCTAGATAATCAACATTGGTGTCCTTCTTTGAATGATTTATTTTATTTTGTCATGAAAATAAAAAGCTCTTAGGCAAGGTTCTAAAAGGTGTAAAATAATTTTAATATGTATTTTGAAAATATATTTTTTTAAATGTAATGAACAAATTTATTGTCTAGAGGTAATAAAATTGGCCTATTATGAATTTAAGTGTAGTTTCAATGTAACTGAAAAGCCTTGAGTGTTTACACTTTTGTAATAAAATTTTATTCCCTTACATTTGCAGTTTTTCTCAATGTTTTCCTAAGGTGCATATGAGAATATCAATTTAGTGTTTTGCTCGGAATGTCCTTATGGATCTCTATTTCTACAACTTTGTTCTTTTAATCTGACACAGACCCTGATCTACTTGACATGGACTTCAAGAAACAGTTTGAGAGTATTTCTAATTAAGTTAATTTTAGATTAAATTTAATGCTTAACTTTGCTTCAGGCTATTTCAAACCGATTTTATTGTTTAATCGAACTGTTTCTCTCAGAAGACGCTTTCCCTTCTTATCTTTGGAAAGACCTAACGCCCTTTATGAGCGTGATAACATAAAAAATTGCAACGGAAGTTTTTATATGATGAAACCATGAATTCGAAAGTAAATTCTTGTTGTAGGTTGAAACCACAATCGAATGAACGCGTTCGTGGAAGTAAAAATTATTTCATTCAATTTGAAGACTTTTTATCGCAAATTTTCATGTAGAGTTTTTCACTTTTAATCTTATTTACTATTTTTTTTTAATCGTGCGCCTTTCTCTTGTAGGTGAGTACGAATGATGAATATTTTCCTTTCTTGGAATAGGGTAAGTATAAAAATTCTAAACAGAAATGGATATCCTCCGATTCCCGGTTCAATGTCGATAAGAAAGCGTGAAAAGCCTGAAGGTAATTGATTTTACCTTTGAGCGGCGAAATGCTTCGCGATTATTACGGCTCCGGGCTAGCAGCTCACAAAAGGTGATTTGAATAACAAAAGGCGAATCAAATAAATTTCGCCGGTGGAGTGCGCGCACAATAAATTCGGAAGTGATGAATTACCTTAGTGCTACAATGGACTTCTGGGGCGATTGAAGGCGCACTATTGCCGCTCGGTGTCCATCCTACAGCGGTTCTATTGCGATCAAGCCAAAATTTTTCTTTGTCATTTAAATTTATCAAAGCGACCGGTTTTGTCTATAAGCACATCGCGGCCCTCGTAAATTTTATTCAAGAGCTCTTGTTGCGGACCCGCGGACCTCTTTCGCGGAGCCTCTGTCCCGGGAGATTATGAACCCTCCGCTGCTGGACAATGCGATCCAACTAGAAGTGGACGGCCACGAGTTCCGCGGAGGAATAAATTATCGTTATGAAATTATTTACGAATTAAGAATGCTCTAACGTTGAATTGTTGCTTTTTGTGGCTGGGCCACTTCTCCCGTCCAACATTTGCTGGTACTGATGCACCCACGACGATCGGCGGGTGCAATTTTACCAAAGAATTTCATAGTCGCGCTGCCGTGGGATGGCAGCTATAAAATCCACATATGCATCGCAAGGTGCTGGTGGCTGCATGTCGCATTAGAACGCATTCCGTGTACCCGGTCCCGTCGCACTGGCTTAGGGTCGTTAAATGCTCCGCGCCGTGCATTGGGAAAATTCGCAGGGCGAAATATCTCATAAAATGCGATGACAACTGCAGCGTTTAGTACGTCAAGGTGGACATAAAACTCCCGACGACCGAGAGAATATTCAAATCCTGATGCGCTCAAGAAGCCAACTGAATCTGTCTTTTGCGTTTACACCTACGGCAGTTGCAAGTTTTATGCGTTTCTCCGTGTGCACTAACAAATTTGAAGATTTTACGACCGTCTTCTCAAAAATTATTGCGACTTTGTGTGAAAACATTTGCACTCTGGACTTTCTGCATATAAAGTTCTTATTTTGAACTATTTTTGGACTTGATGAAACCTTTATTCCTTTTATAAAGTCGAAGTAGTCAGCCTCGGCTAAGTTAAGTTATATTTTCAAAATATAAATACATAATTGTTTTAAACGTTTAAATACTTTCATAAATTTCTAGGTAAATAGCCTTTTTTTATCAAATTTAGTGTATTAATGCATAGTGCTCGAAAGACCGAATCATTCTTTCCTAGATAGATCCAGTATACCATTTTAGCAGGATACCATATACAGTACACACAAAATGTAGACTTACAATTATATTATGCTCTTATTAAGAGAATTTTTAGATATCAACTTGAAACTTAACCACAATTCTGTCCAAAGTTTAAAACTACATGTGTGCAATCGAAGAATTCCAAAATGCCGTACTAGAAATACGCTTACTTGAATTATCTACATCTGTTTCTAGTAGATTCAGCCCTTATTTTCATAAACTAGAATTCTAAGGACACCGATGTAAAAACTTTAATTTTCGCATCTCCCAAGAGATGCAAGAGGATACTACGCAATTTGGACACCCGGCTGTAGGGTGTTATGTGTTTTGCGAGGGATAATTCAATATATAAAAGAACGCAATTTCGCAATCCCCTCGAAGGGCTATATCGGCACAGGCAAGCGAAACGAAAATGGCGGACTTAAATCATTAAAAGAATTACCCGCTTCCTGCAGCCCTAATCTCCATTCAGATTTCATCAATTAAACGAAGTCATCGTTGTCATGGCAACAAAATTCCCGAAAGGGTTGCGAATAATTGCAAATTCGCTCTACGCCCGCGGAGGAAAACCTTCCAATTGACTTTTGTTTTTGCCTGATACGTGATATACGAACGTTCGTGTGCACTCCCCGTGTCGTACGTCCTGGCGGTGTATCTAGGAACCTAGGAAGTGCCCTCACAGTAATTTCATCGCACAAACCGAGGCAGTGAATCACGCAAAGGCGTGGGTAAAGAGGGTACCCGGGGGTAACAAAGGCACCAAACGACATGGACGAGGACAGGGCCCAGCACCCGTTTTATAGTCCATACCTGAAAATTGAGATGTGCCGGGTGTATTATGAAACGCACAAAAAACACGAACACATTCAATTTAAGTTTCTAAAGGGGCACTAAAGCGTTTCAAAAGGGGTAAACAGGGTCGGCAGACGGTGCAGGACGACTCCGCCCCGAAGACGTGGTCGAACTGGATTGGCAGTGTATGTAGTGATATGTCGATCCTATCTTTCCAGGTCAGCTAACATTTGTTGAATAGCATTTTTTACGAAGCAAATATTAGATCGATGTACCTACTACAAGCTATAGGCGTGGCTAGTCCAGGCAGGGGATCGAAATCCCTTGACTAACTTGCTCCACAAAAGTCATCAGGGCATCAACGCCATCAACGCCATTGATGCTGTACTGGCCACATTGAAGTAAGACGCCGCTGTTGTGAAAACTTCCGTACGCTTTATGTAGTCACACGTAATCAAATTCTTATTATAAAAATATCTTTGGACTTTAGTAGCCTTCGAAAGTGACATAGGTCAACAGTTTCCACTGAGTATTCCTATAAAAAATAGTAGTAATTTTTTTAAAAATTTCCAGTGACCCATTCTCGGGTTACACATTTTACGACAGTTCACTATTGCAGAATTAAGTAGGTGGTATAGAAGATAAAATAAATTCTATTCAGATCTAGCAATCAATTTCTACTATAGCTCTTTTTATTTTATTCTATTTTATAGGAAACTTAAACTATTACTCCAGTGATGGTTTTTTCAAGAATTTGTTTTTATATAATTATCGATCGATTCGAAATCTTTGGTTTTTTGGATTGTCACTTTATCTAAAAGAAGAAACATGATAAGAGATGTAATTTTAATGCTCCATATAAAGTGATCAATAAAATCGTATCCTTGAAGAAGTCAAATGGCAAGCCGAAAATATTAACGACCCGGAATGACAGGATGATTGCAAGAGTCGTCAAAAAACTTGCCAAGAACTAGATAGCAACAGGGAAATACGTGTAATAAAATCATTCGTCCATCAGCAGCTGGACCTCACCGCCCTGGAGTCCTTCACTGGTCAGTCGAGTAGCATCTGAAACAATTAATCGGGTCGCTAGCGGGGACGAGGGTGGGCCTTACATCGGAGAAATTATCACCGCAGCCATTATCTCGCAATAATTACGAGCGATGGTTATCGTCTAATATCGGTCGTAAAAACGATAATCGCTGACAGAGTCGGAAGCTTGCGCGGGCAGAATGGATGACCAGTGGGCAGGGGGTTCTGCCAAGACGCACGAAAGTGGCTCGTTTGTACTCATCCATTAATTCATGAGGTGATCCTTATCATGGACAAAGGAATGGGGCCGCGTAAGGGAGCCCCCAGAAATGGGACGCTGTGGCGCGCGGGAGCCGCGAGAGTCCTGCAATTGCAACCAGCGCTCGACAGGATAAAATCTAAGCAAAGTGTTTTATAAATCTTTTCCACTTCATTCCTCTTTGATCTCGTTCGTGGCCGTGACTCGTTTTCGTCTTGTAGTATCTTGTCGTGGTGTCGTCTGACTGCTCCCCGTCAATTGTTAAAACGTTGGAGCAATGTCAGCCCTGACAAGGGTTAAGCTCCTTCGCCATCAACAGCAGCATCCCAGTCCCAGCATCCGGAGCAGAATTGATGCCAGATAGGAGGCGAAGGAGAGGAAGGATGCTAAATAATATATGAATAGAATCATCAACTAAATTGCTACGTCAGGGCGGTTTGCTGGCTTGGGATGGATGTCGCGATTTCCATCTTTCTTCTCGAGAGGCTGGAGGGAGGAGGGGGCATCGCGCGGTGCAACAGTTTGCCTCTTACCGAGCGCGCCTCCGCATGTTGCCAAAGTGCTCCAGTCAAAAATTATCCATCAGCGAATACGACGGGAGGGACGGGACTGAGGACTGATTTGCATCAAATTCTTCTCGTCTCTATAAAACAATTTTCAGACATTGTACCCTTCATCTTTTCCTTTTTTCCTCTATTTTCTAGCGAATTTTAAGCTCTAGCCAACTCTAGTCGGTGGGTGAGGGGGTGCGTCTCGCGGAAACTTGCGCTCGCCCTTTTTGCAGTCATTATGCACCATCATCTTTAACCGGCAAAGAGCGTACTTTATGAGACTTGATGAAGTGATGTCGTTAGTCTTACGGCGCTGCCGTTAAATTTAAAGCGTGAAATTAAAAAAGACTCCGCCGTCGGAGTGGCGAAGGAGCGCTCCTTCACGGTCTCCGTTCTCCGCCGCCATGTCTCTGGCAAGTCATGCCGGAAAAGCAAAAGGCGATTTCAAGCCAATTATAAGATTGGAACAGACGTAATGAGGGAAGTACTTGGGAATTCTGATTTGAGAACACATTTCATGAACTTCTTCAATTAAAACTGCGCTCGCATAAAAGTTATCTTGGGAACGCTTAGTCGGTTTTTAGTAGATCGAGCACGGATGTAGACGCATAAATTCGTTTTATGTCTGCACTTTCTCGGATTTTACTTAAAGTATTATTTTATTTTGGTTGCATTTGAAGGTTCTATGCTGTCTTCCGAAAATTTGCAAATATATCTGTAATCATAAAAAATACTTAAAATTGCTGTTTTTCAGGATCTGCTGAAAATAATGTCTTTCAATTACTTCTGTTACATGTCCATGTTTGAACAATTTGGCTTAGATTAAAATTTACAACCTCAAATTACTCCGAAATAAAAGCTTTTCCTTTGTTGAAGCAATCTTCGATTAGTTTCGCATGTCGTGACTCAACATTTTCGTTATATAGTTCTTTTTTCCTCTTTTTCGAAGTTTTATAAAGTACCTTAACTATTGCATAAAAGAGATCCGAAAGAAATCCTATTCCACCCTTCCGTCTTTTGTTACAAAATGGATCTTCCATAAGAAATCATATTTTCGGAAAATTGAACATCTATACTCATTAGAGTAAGTTGATTGTTCGGTGCACTGAAAAATATCATTTATTGTTATATTTTACAATAAAACGAAACTAAAACTTGGATGGAATCTTAATGCACGTATCTAACCTGCATTTGATTGGTTTTATGTTATCTGAGACCTGGGAGACAATCGTAAGCTAATGTAGAATGCTAATGTTAACAACACTTGTATCAATTAAACTAAAAAGAAAAAACTGAACGTATAGAAAATTTCTGTTTTTTAACACTTTGAATCTAATTTCGAGCTACTTTGTGTTACCCTCATCGTCTTAATAAAAATTTTGAAATTCATAGAAGTATAGTAATATTTAAAAAAATTAGAACCTAATACATACAGTCCATACATATTTGAAGAACGTATACGATAAAAAATGACTCATGTTCAATATTCATATAAGTTTTGAAGCCTGACCATTGATATGGCCTATATGTAATTTGTTTGTAAGCAATTCGATGCATTTATTTATTTGCTTGTTTGTCTAGCTGCTCATTTGTTTATTATTGTAACTAAAACTACAGGACGATTTAAAAAAAAAATTCTGAAATTATAGTCTAGTCTTTATGGCCTTCTGTTGTCTTATCAAGTCAAAATTACTCGACAGGTTTTTATTTAACTTTCAATTTTAGATAACACACAAGTTAACATTTTTGTTTTTCTTAGATAAAATTGCAGGCATTTATTAGTGAAGTATGGCCAAAGCTCTTGATGGTATAATTTTACAAGAATAATTTTAAAAATAGTCAAAAATGATTTTTTTTTAAATAGTAATATTAGTAGTAATTTAGCTCCCATACGAGGTGTATTTAATCATTTTTATACGAAGAATGTTAACCTTTAAATCGTGTAATTATTGTTTCAGCCGCAAACCTTTTGAAATTGTTTAGCAAGCCGAAAATCCGGTTGCCAAACAAATTTTCAGAAATTATGTCTGCTTGGCACACAGCTTTAGACTTTTCCCTTTATTACAAGTAGGACCCGTGATGCTTATGCTTTTCTCCTACTCTCCGGGGTACATTTGCCAACGGCTGGATACACTTTTAGTTCACTTAAACTTTAAATACCAGAAACAAAAAGTGGCTGCAAGTGCCACTAGCCAAATATAGGGTTTAAAGTTATCGCATTCACACAAACACAGATCCTAACCGAGTAGAGTCGAGCCGCCGCAATCTGAGGCAACTTTATCCATTAAATCCTTGGAGTATATGGCACGCCGTAAATTCATGGAGCCGTAATCATGTAGAACATCCTTCGCGATGAGAAGAGAGTATCCTTGTGATTTGCAGGGTGGGTCATAACTCCTATTCCTATATCCCATATATACATGTATATCTCGGGGCTCCGGGCGGTGCATGTATAACCTAAACCTTAAAAGCCACATGTCATACGGTCGATGTCAGGCCTTTATACAAAAGCCTTCTCACCGGCGGTACCAGCCACCACCACAATGGCTAGAAGTGGTTCCCCCCGGTTAACAATGTTAAATATACGCGCAACCCCTGGTACCTACTTCTTAATCCCCCGTCTTCGTCTTTGGTGAAACTTTGAATTTCACCCCAGAGTGTATATGCAAAGGGTATTTATGTTGGTTTTGTCTTCTCTTATCGTCGTGCGGGGCCACAGCGGGTACGTGCCGGGAGGATGCATCATTTTCATCCCTTTGCGGCTTATCGGTAGTCGCTAAGACGAAATTTCAGTAAGTGCTAAAGTCATAAGACGACGACAATGAAGGTTCTTCGTCGGGTTAGGTGGTAAAGACGTTGTGGTCAGGGATACGAGGTGCAGGACATGAAGCATTATCAAGGAGCCCCCTAATAGCCCAGACAACCATATTAAGTTTCGTTCGAGGACCTTGTGCGAATCTAATTATTGCCGTGGATGTACACGAAGTTGCTGTTGCCGCTGGTTCCGTGAGCCAAAGCGCGCCTCCAAGTTTCACTGCGAGTCAAATTATGAAATAGCATCCGCCAGGGGATGCGTGAAGTGGATCCCATAAAACGGGATGCAGAGATCCTTGAAGTCATGGTTTCCTATACGGGGATACTTTAAAAGGAGGTGATTCCGCTTGTTCCCAGACTTCTTTTTCAACACGCGAGAAGCGACGATCCAAGAATCTCGTAGAGACTTGCCAAGCAACGCGTCTGATGGTAGAAGGAAGGTTGGACGCCTTCTCCCCACCCCCCCGAGAAGTGAAATGAATGAAAGTAGATCTCGAATCAAGAAATTTTTTGCCACCGCGACTGGTGCTGCTGCTAGAGAACCCTTCTTATCATTTGTAAGGATTTCCAACTCGCTCTCTTCTTCTGCAGTTAGTCCTTTGTGCACGCTCAATGCTTGAGACATTATGTTCATCGTTTAAGGAGCAAAAACAACAAACTTGAGACTAGAGATCTGTTTTTGGCGTCTCTCAGAGTTTCTTTCCTCTACAGACGCAAGGCCACACCAC
Source organism: Proctacanthus coquilletti (assembly GCA_001932985.1). Taxonomy (NCBI): domain Eukaryota; kingdom Metazoa; phylum Arthropoda; class Insecta; order Diptera; family Asilidae; genus Proctacanthus; species Proctacanthus coquilletti. The sequence goes on along the minus strand of MNCL01000094.1, from coordinate 85,027 downwards.
CTTTGATGAAGCTCCTGCAAATTGAGTGGCAAAGGATATCGACATCCCCGGCCGCGGCTGCAAAAAGTTTTTGCTTTCACGAGCAGACCAGGTCGTGCGTTTTATTTATTACCATAATTTTGGACCTTTGACAAAGTTCTCATTTACAAAAACATTTAATCTTAGATGCAGTCTGATTCAAGACGCACTGTCCACCCTCAGAAAGTTTTTCTGTAAATTTTTTTTAAGGTTTATTAAGACTTTAATTTCCAAGTTACGTTTGATTATCTTTGTAAATTGCTTTTAGTATTATTAAGTCTTTTATTGATTTAATCTTGTATAATAACTTTTGAAATAAGACAATATCGTATTTCGACTTAATTTGTTGCTCAAACAAGAATCAAAAAGATTTTTCCAACTGGACTTGACCATTTTCGAAATAAATATTTGTATTTCAATAATAGCATAACAAATATAGTGAATATATCTTCCTTAAGTTCCGGACCCGATTTGCACTACGTCAAAAATATAATCAAAAAATGTACACACATTGGCTAAGATTTTTTTGTCTACAGTGACAAGAATTTCTCTTGATGCACCCACAAACAATGGCAATAAAAAACAGTAGCATCTCTGAAGGCCGTCGAGGCACCGCGTATTAATTGAGTGGTTTACTTGACACGACACTAAAGTGCCTACGAACGTGTAATCAATCACATTGTGGCTCACGAGGCCATAGCTGTAATAAACTGAGGTGTCTGCTTTACCTTTTAATCGAGGCCTTGATTTTCCAGACGCGGGTTCAACTCGCTTACACCGGAGGCCAATAAAACGTTGAACCCCTAGATCTGCGGCTGGAAATCTGTTGTATCAATCTGTGATCAATCCGCGCCTAACAAGGCGCATGCTAAACAATTATAACAACACGACACCGTTGATCTTCTAAGACGGCGAAACAAAGATATTTAACGACGTTTTTTAAGACGACATATTCTGGGTCAATGCCGACCCCTGGCCCCGAGCACCTCCTTGGAAACAGAAGTCGCCGCCGCAGCCGCAATCTGTGGAAATTTTTTGCGGTCGGAGTGCGGTGGCGGTGTTGCTGGGAATTCTATTATTATATGAAAATCGGCGCCGGCCGATTTTCGAATGCAACTAACGATAACGCGGTCCAGCTTAACTGGGATTAATTGGCACGGGGACCGGAGTCAGATGTGCGATTACCTATGCAATAACTCGTGTTTCACAGCCCCCTAATCGATTGCCGTACGGCAAGAAGTTATTAAGACGCGATTGAGATTGCCACTTTGGAGCCACAGGTTGGCGCTGCAGTTGTTTTAAGTGCAGTTCGTAAGTCATGTTCGAGAGCTTTTAATTGGCTCCTTTGATTTTGAGTGGATGCAATTTAAATAGTGGCGATTGTACTACAATTAGTGTTTATGACACAAAGTTACACAGCTGCTATTAGTTTGCAATTTGCCATGTCGTTCGAGCAAAGACCTTTTAGATATGAATTGAGTTATTTTAACAGCTTGTTGCTAATCAATTTTTTAGGCCCAAATTAGAAAGCGAAATGGCTTAGCAAGAAAAGTCATTGAGATAATCCGAAACAATGAAGAATTTGTGGTTTTCTTGTGAATTTCCAATTACTGATTTCATTCTAATTACATATGTTTTGATTATTATAAAAAAAACGAATGTAATAACTATTTTGAAAGTAGTTAGTTTATTAGAAGTTTCCAAAAAAGAAAAGAAGTCCCCTTTATATTCGTCTTTAACATCAAATAAAAATTGTATGACGCCTTTCGAATGCTAAACTTTTTACACAATAGTAAAGATCTTTGAATAATTTAAAAGAAGGTTTTTTAGTTCTTTTTATATCTTATAAACTAGAAATCAATTTATTTCACAAGTGCAACATTACACAAGATTTTTTTTATGTTTTTCCGATAATTATCGCTAGATTTATGCCAGATCAAAATGCTTACTTAAGTTTTGACTTAAACAACTATATTTTTTTTTTGCGATACCTACAATTTACTTCAAATTTGTAAGGAGTAATAATTTCAATTACCAGTTTTGTAGTGTTGACGTTATTATTGTATAACTTTTTTTTCTTCTTCCAGACCTTTGGAAAATAAAAATATTGCAATTGATTTCTAAAATTATTCGTGCTAGTTTAAAAGTACTATAGACATTCGGATCTGATTGGATACTGACTAGGTAATTCCTAACATAGAATTCCAAAAACCCATATTCGTTGACATGATGAACCTTATATCCAAATGCCTCTTTATCTATATAACGACAGGCTTATCGGTATCATGTGAAGATGCATTTTGGAAGTACCTGTGACTTGAAATGGAATTGGATTCCCAAAAAAAGGCAACTCTAAGGCAATCGTTACGGTCTTGATTTCTTCTAACCAGCATCTGGAGACGTTGCTGGAATACTTAATCCGCCTTTCCTTGGTGAGGAAAATTTCTGTTTGTCCTTGTTCGGTGTATTCCACTTGGTGGCCTTCCCAAAGAGTTTCGCTTGATAAGTGTTGGGTGGCGTCCGGATTTGGTTCATGGAGATTGTTTTGTCTGGGCCTGGACGTGATATTCTTCTTATTCCTATTGCCATTTCCCCGTAAACTTTCAGTCACACTGAATTTTCTTTTTAGTCGTTTTTTCGTCAGTCCAAAGTTGGAGCCGGTACTAGAGCTAGAGCATGATCCCCGCTTAAAGCTCTTTTACCGAGATTTTCCGTCTCTGGACGAGGAATTTTCCAAGAATATAAATCATGAGATTTTTTAATGGACTTTCTGCTGTGATTTATATCAGTTGAACTGTAAACGAATGTCCAGAAATCTGCAACAGATTGTTTCATGTGGCGTCTGTGCTGTATTCCCCTAGGGCCGGCCCTGGGATTTATTGCAAATTGTTTTAAATTTTACTTGTTTTGCACTTACGGCGACTTTAGAAACATTTCGTTTTCGTCAGACTTTTAATAGTATAGACTGCAGCGCAGGGCAAGGGAGTTAATTAAAGTTTCCCAGAGGTGGTGAATCTTTAAGTCTTCTTTTCTTTTGTTTTCTTCTTTTGAAAAAAAAAACACGAACGGGAAGGACGTGTAGTGATAGCGTACGAAAGAAATAATGCTGCATAAAAGATAGCCCGACTTGGGAACTTATGAAATATCACAATTGTTGCAGACGTTTTTATCGCAGATGTTTACTTCATTCACCATTTTCTAGCAAATTTCTTCTGGCAAAGTTGAGAAAGAGTCCTGCTTTCCTCTAAGGAGAGGTCGTTCTGTATTCAAAGCAATTTCCTATTATAAATCTATAAAATTAAAAGAAATCAAATTCGGATCATTTTCAAAATTTTCGTAAACGTACATAATTTTTGATCTGGTCCGAACTGTTTGTTTTATTTCAAGATTTCAAGCTTTCAATTTTCCAGTTTTTCCATAGCTTGCTGATAAATAAAAGATTAGAAAATATGAGTGCTAGGATTTTAATAGATAACACGAATATTAACACATTGTTGCTTTTTTTATTATTGTTAATTTTCAGTAGGAAATGTAATTCGCGAATTTCTATTTTTATTAAAACGATATGTAACAGTGCACAATGTGCTAGTAGTAGCACAAGAAAGAAGAAGAAATTAAATAAACGGAATTCTCAGTGTGTGAGTCAAACTCGTACGTAATCAAGTTTTTCTGTATTTATTCGACAAAATCTACGAGCATGTATTTAATGTTTATCGTTTGCCCATTTTCAACACACCGACTTTAGATTATATTTTCCAAAAAGTGGATTAATTTCCTGAAAACAATAGCCGTTGCAACTCATCCCGCGTACCACTGTCTACGATTTTCTAATCAAAATCTTCTTGATTCATAAACTGAATACTAAAAGGAATTTCGTAAAAATATACTATTATTTTACGGTTTGTATCCAATTGAAGAATTTGTGTATTTTCTATAAAAAGATTTCTTTGAAAAACGGCGAATATTTCATGTTATCTGAAACTTTCCCCAGATATAATGCAGAAATTTTGTGTATATTATTAATACTTTTAAATAAAGGATTCTTTGACTGTAAGTAAAGGTAGTGTTCTCCAGCAGGGAAATGGCCACGTCAGCCCGATAGCTGTCAGCTGTGGTAGCTAATTCCGAAAAAAAGCCGCCGAACCCTTCTCGCCTTCGGCATTCCACTATCGCGTACATATCACTTTCATGCCGAGTACATGTTAGGTAATTGCACGCGATAGGAATAGGTCAGTGTCTGTTTAGCCGTCTAACTTGAGTCTATTTATGTCCACCGGCTTACGCATGCGTGCAAAACTTAATGCTGCTCATTTCGCTTACATGCAGTGGATACTGTGGGCAGCCAGCCCCCTCTATCGCCGTGTGCGCGCTCGAGAAGAGAGTGTATAAGTTTTTGCTTAACTGAGGAAATGCGTTATTTGCTTTGAACTCGAAGATATCTGCACATTCTATCGCGAACGCGAACACACTCGCGCCGCTCATTTATGGCTCCGTGGAATAGATTCGAGTGCATGTACGTATGTAACGTACGTAGGCTATAGGCTATTATAGGTAAGCTCGGAGTCAAGTACATATGAGCGAGGGTAATATGGTCGAAAGTGTAATGACCGCATACAAGGTAATGCAAGAAATTCTGCAGCTAAATGTGAGATTTACGCGATTATTTTGTTTATTTCTCATTATTTTTGTATGCACCTTTTTGTTGTTGGCTGCTGTACCGATGCAAAATTGCTTGGACTTGGTTGGAGGCTGTTACATCATACCGGTGCACTGCAGATGTTCGCGGCTATATTCTTTAGTTCTAAAATTACCCTTCCTCGTATGATAATAAAAATTTGCAAAAAAAAATCGATAAAATAAAAAAAAATTTTTTTCGAAAATTGGAAAGATTTCAAGAATTTCAAGTCGTCTTCTGTCGGTACACCCTACTGCCTTTTGGTATTTCTCTGAAGAATGCAATTATTTTCTAATTGTTGCTGGAGTCATTGTGTAAATTGGCGCGACGTGCAGGCGGAGAATATCGCGAGTTTTGCAAAATGAGTAAAAAAAGGCAAAATATGGGGAGAAAAAAGTCAAAATTGCAGCAGGCGCATAGGTGCCTGCAATAGCGGATCGAACCGCGAGTCGCAATACGTGTCGTTGACTCCGGCGAACCGCGACCAGCCGCGGGAATTCGATATGACACAGATATTCGTCACATTGCAAGCTTCTTAGATATGAAAGTTTCGCGCGTCTATTAGAATTTCGCGCACACATCGATCGGGCGCGCCAGTGCATACTGATGCAAATGAACGCGTTCGACATAAAATGACGAAATTTCCAACCCATAGGTTAGTGACCCCCTTGTGCGTTGGAGTAGGCATAGTGGAGCATTAGCGTAGACAATCGCATAGAAGCAATTTGTCCGCCATAGCACGTGATGGACGTGCCTCTATTGATTCAGCGGCAATTTGTTTTTAGGAAATGTGTTTGCTAAGTTAAAAAAAGACAAGAGGGAGTATAGAAAAACAATGAAATAATACACACTCCTTTCGTATCGAGAGCTTTTCTTGCATAAATAAATAACAAAATCCATACTAGACTAATGCATAACACTCTTTGTGCACAATGTTGCATACTTCAGGAGGTATATTGAACTCTGTCTAAATTAGTTCGAGACATAAGAAACGAACTCAATTTAGTTTCATCGGAGAATTCGACGCTGCTTGCGTTTTTGAATTTGTATAGCAAGTTTTAAGTAATTATTTAGAAAAAATCAGCAAAAGTAAGCAGAGGATTCATACGCGGAATTTACAGAAGTAAAAATATCAGTTGTACATTGAATTTGATTAGTATAAGTACATAGAAAGTGTTTGTGGAGACCATCGAATCTTTTTTACGTAGGAATTTCGAGAATGTTTAGAGGCAAATTGAAATAATTAAGAAAAGCTTGACCTTAAGTTTCGCACACGTATCACCATATTTGATGTTTAATATCAGTAGAATTTTAGTTAGTTGTAGTTGATTCAAGAAATATTAACTAAATATGTTATAATATGCGGCATAGAATAACTTAAAGAAAATCGTTTTCCCGAACTTTAAACTCAACCCTCTAAGATTTTTCTCCCCAGCTTTTAAATATCTCTTAGAAATCATTAAAAAGAAGGAGTGTACTTCAAGTGCTATATCATTTTCACCTTAAAGGAAGCTCAAAGGACACCTCCCCCACTTATGCGTGAAGTGGCTGTACAATGGCTGTGTTTCAGAGGACAAAGAAAAAGTACGGGCTGTAATAGTCGTCTTCCTAAATTAAATGCGCGAAAGACCTCTATTAGGTATTCTCACGAATCGATTCTTTTTTCTCTGAAGCACACGAGCACTTAGCCGTGCCGCTGGCGTTTTGTCTTCTACAGCCCACTGCGTTTAAGTTTTTCGGTCTGAATCTGGATTTCTTCCTAAACGGAGGCAAAACACAAAAGCGAATCTTGTTTGCCCTTTTTTAGGTAACTGCCGTGTCTGAAATAAAATTATTACATGACCATGAAGTGATTTATTTTCGGGTCTCACTCTTGTTCCTCCTCTTGTCTGGCCGATTTTTTATTAATAGCAACCGTGAAGGGAATCCGGCTGGGATATTGCATAACTTTAAGCTAAATCGTTGGTGCGCTGGTGACAGGACGATATTTACTGCCACTGATTGAGAGTTTCGAGTGGAATTTATGCTTTTGGCCTTCGCATCGAAAACGCAAAACACAAGACGACGTGCTTGAGAATAGAATGGCGAAGACGTTTTTGTGATTTCCCGCCACAGGCAGGCGAGCTCGGATTTTCGGGTATTCCATTTCCACCTTTGCATATATCTCGTAATGGCTAGCTGATCAGGCAGAGCAGAAACTGATTTGGACCCTTTATTACGTTTCCAGGTAACTGAACCAGTTATTCGCGATATGGAAGAAGGGGCCATAAGAGTAAATTGAAGAGTCCAATACTTAAAATTAGGGCATGTATGAGCCTTCACAGTGGAGTATGCTGTAGCTCTACACCAACATTTTAGACGAATCTGTCTGACTATGTCGTAATCGATGTTAGAAAAACTCTATAATTTTCATACATGAAATTAATATAATAATACGTGACCACCTGACAACGATCTCGTAGAATTATACTTTTTATTACAGACTTCGTTTGCTAAAATCTAAAATTATTTCAAGCTTTTCTATATTCTTCAAGTTTATTTCTAATCCATGTCAATGTTCCCAAAAATTATGTTACTCGTTACTAGAAGTACCATAGTGGAACAGATGTGGTCATACATTCAAACCAGAAATAGAGAGATCTTAAGAAATTGTCAGTTAGCTTGAGGACAGAGCATTAGAACTCGTATTTAGAAATTCCAAGTTTAGTCCTACACCATATGCATCATTTGTTTTATTAATTCTTTCTACTGTTTTATGAAATTTTATCCATTTTAAATGGATAGGCTTGTTCTGTTTCCCTTTGGACATTCTAATCAACCTGTCTTATCGCCTTTGCAGCAATAATTCAAAATTGTATACACAGTAGTTGTTTAAAAATATATGCAACAGAGTAGTATTCCATTTTTTATTTCTCTAAGAGATGTCAACTCTTTTACTTAGTAAACTTTTTACGTTTTTTGATGATGATGAGGGAGATCTAAAAGAAACTTATCTTAATTCTGACAAGGGCCTTCCTCCTTAATGGTTCTTCAGCCTTCCTAGACCGAATTATAATCCGAAAAGGGTGAAACTTCTTAAAATAATCTTCCGCAGTTGTTTATGATTTAATTTGAACCCTTCCCGAAAGAGCACCGTCGGCTGCTCGCTGGGTTTCGTGATCGTATTCCATGAATCCTTTATTCAGTTTTCAGCAATATTAAGGATTAATTGAAATGTATGTAGCCATTAACTGCCATCTTAATGGACTATTCTGTGTAATAAAACGAGCTCATTTTTATGATAATCAATTTGCAAAGAGAAATTTTTCGCTGGTTCCCATCCGTCCGGAGAGCACTTGAGAAGGATTAAAATGATGTATGAAGCCAAATTTTAATCCGGTTTTAATTATTCCAGACGAACGAATTCCCTCGCGGGTATGGAGCCGAGGGTTGTGTTTCGAGAGGAGCTGTTCTCTGCCTGTTGGAATTGCTCCCGGGAGATATGTTGGGGTCAAAATTTAATTTACTTTTAAATTTGATTTTCGTATTTTTAAAAACTACTGGGTTAATTGTGTTAGAAAAGATAAACATCGAGTTACCACCTGCCTGCTACATTTTTAATGGTGTTTGCTTATTTAAGGTGAATTTGATGGAAGCTGCCGATACCATTTCTAGCGCAGGTACTCTTCGATTGTTCAATATTCCGATGAAGCTTTAAATCAGCAACTGTTGAATTTCTCTTAGTGGAAAGTGTAGAACAATTTCATTAGAGAAATTTTCTAATAAAAGTGGAAATTGGTTATCGGTCGGAGTGGTGCAGATTTCGCTAAGTGTTGTAAGACTTGCCGCCACAATCTTGGCTAGTTCTTTCTGACTGAAAAGCTGTTAAATTTTAAAACGCGATTGTTATCCGTACTTTCGCCATGAAATAAGCCAGAATCTGCAGAATCTTGCTGCATCGCGGGTAATTGGGTCCCCAGCCCGAGCGAACATAATCCGCGCGGCGAATTCGAGACACGAACGCGGGCAAATGAAAGCGAATAAATGTTGCAAATTTATTGCCCAAACAGCATTAAATTCGTCGTTATTGATGGCTCGTAAATGCAATCAATAGACGATTTAAGCGCCCTCATCCGAAGACAATTATTATTGTTGCTCTGGCGGTTTAGTGAGCGCGCTTCGAGGAGGTCAAGTGGAGCAGAATCGATGCGGCACCGCCGCCGCAACGCGTTCGATACAGTAGGTATCATCCGCCGTTCATGTGGAATATAAAATTTTTCATATCTGACACAGACAGATAGGGACGTGAACGAAATTTTAAATTTCAAATAACCGCGAAATGAAATTCGCTGAAAGTGCTGAGTTAGTCCTTTTGTTTAGGTTCGATTGCGCTTTGTGTTCAAAGTATAGGGGCGTGATTAAATTTAATCCGATTGGGGATTTTTGTCCCACGTAAACCTCAGATTTTGGACCGTTTTTGGATTATTTACGCTTTCTAAACATTTCCAGGGTGTATTCAATAAAATATATACTGTGGTTTTGACTACACCGGCTTTAGTCGAATTTATATTGTAAAAATTAGAAGCTCGAGCTGCTTAAAGTTTTAGTAGTTTTCAAAGCAAAGAATTTAAGTAATATCACTATTTATGAATGTAACATTAGCGGGATTTACAGAGAAAATAACCATATTTTACAAAACAACAATCGTTTACACATGGTCTTTTTTATGATTAACCTTTAACAAACCCTACTCTAACCTTAAACACACTTTACTATATTTTTTTTCCATAATGACTCAAAAAAGTTTTTATGTAATTACTTGAGATAATTGCGTCAAAAACAATTTTATTCGTTACAAAAAGCTACAAAGTATAGGATTTTTTTTCATTTCATTTTCACCTAAAATAGTTAATCTTTAGACACGGGATAGTTCTTTTGGCTCCTACCATTCAAAACATTAGAAAAGTTTGAACAATTTTATAACAAGGAAGGTCATCATAGAAAATTTTAAGAAGTTATTTGTGGTTTCTGAATTTTCACCCAAGAGTTATTGCTTGATTTGGGCAAAAAAGATACAAATTATATGGATTTAAATAAACCATTATCGCATTCAAACAAATACTTAAAAGTCGCAAAAGTGGTCAAGTACACATCATTCTTCCTTCTAAACGAATCGATCTGATTTTTAAATATTATACGTGTTTGTTAGCATGGAAATTTTGCCAGTGTTAGAAAAACTTTACGAGACTGTCAGAGTGCAAATTTTAAACTTAGGAATACTTCGAGTTGCAAATATCGATTTTAAAATGTGGCTACTACCAGTAGTTTGAACACAAACTTGGCAAAATTGCTGGTACTCTGTCTCAAAATGTATTTCAAATTATGTTGTAGAGGGAAAAGTTTTAGACACGAAACTATGCAGACCATAACATAAACAAAATATTTTATTAGGGTCTAGAAAAAATATGCAATAGAAACGATACTTGAAAAGTATCCAGACCTGGTCAGTTTACAAGCTTACATATACCATATCATTCCCATATAAGAAAGTGTGGAGACATTGGCCATATTTACCACGTCCTTAAGCTCATCGTACTGGCTAGACCTTAGGTTAGAAGTTCTTCTGAAAATAATTTAAAATTCAAAGAGATCCATCAGTTATGTCCAGTACGTAGCCATTAAGGAATTTTCTATTAGAACTTCCTTTAAACTACTAAGGCACATCAATGCGGTTCGTCCACTGAAAACAAAAGTTTCCCCAGTCCCTATTTACCTCTTGCGGGCACTTCTACACCGCAAAACTTTACAAACTTACATGTGCCCGTCCATTCCTGCGGGAATTCTCAACTTCTTGCCTCGAGGCATTTAGACTTCTTGTTTGAGTCCTCCAGAGTCGATTGTGGCTGTTTCATCTTGAAACGAAGCGTTATCTTTTATCTTTTGAATAACATTTTCCTTCATATTCCTTGTACATTCCATGGAGAGTCTCCAAGTAGTGAGATTGGGGCCACGAAGATAACTCGTGAGACAGGATCAGCTTTTCTGCAAAACAAGGGCGCCATACTGCAAAAGAACCACCGACACGACGAATCCGCGGTGAATGTTTGCCAAATCTCCGTATCGCGAAAAGCATTAAGAAAATTCGATTTCAGAAGATTTATGGGGGATAGGGAGAATTTCTTATTGATGACGGTGACGTGTCCATTTACAACTTTAAAATGAATCTCGTTAATCGAAGTAATTGAATTTGTGGATTTCAGCAAATTTTGTCTATTCTATTCTTTCGAAGAAGTTCCATACTATTTTGAAGGCGTATAGTACTTTTATCTCTTGTAATAATTAAAGAGCTCTTGATTTTTAGTGAAACTTTACTAATAAGGTTTGAAAGAATCGGATCATTGTAAATCGTATGCGTATTTGTGTGTAAATACAAAAATTTTAATATTAAAAATAACAAGGCAGAAATATACACCGTGATCTAAGGTCCCACATTTTGTAACAACCAAAAAAGAAATGTTCATACATTTGACGTAAATATAGATCATTTCGGATTCTAAAGAATTCCTATTTAATCATTAAATTGAATTAAAAAATCTAAATAACTTTCTGGGTTTTAAAAATTTCAAAATGTCCTTTTATCATTTTGACCGAAATTGAGTTGTGCTCATGTGCCCATTCATAATCTTAAAAAGTCCTATTAAACGAAGTAATTGAATTTACGGATTCCTAGGGCATTCTGCATAATTGTCGTTAAAAGTCATGAACCCAAGTGGGTTGCTGCCTTTCAAAATACCATTTCAACTTCACGCCCGTGCCCGCTGGGTACCGTTTGTGCAATAAAAAGTGTTTTTCTGGTGCCCTTTTCAGCCGTTCGCAATTTCATATCTAATTCAACAGCCATCAGTCGTGTGTCTATGCTGTCCTGGCTATCCTGACCATTCTGGTTGTCTTGGCCCTTCCTGGCTGAACAAGAGAGACGCCGGCGTAGCCTTGGCATAGGCTCTGTGTCCCTGGACTTGATATTACAACACTGAAAATTTCACTGTCTGCTCGGCCTGTCTACTTTTCAGGGAGGGTACAGGGAACGTGTCTGGCAGTCCCGGCAGTTGGATCGATAATATTAAAGAGGAAGGTCGTCAAAGGAAGAGAGTTCCAACAGGAGGAAATCCTCTTCCGCATTTCTGGGAGTCACTGGTGCTCGGAATGGGCTATGAGCTTCGAAGGCTTCGGGCTTCTCGAACTCATCTAGCGAATGCGCGAAGAACACAAGTTCCGGACAAGAAAAACCTCAAGTTCTGCAGAAATCTATTGCTATAATCTGCATAATGAAGAAGGTAGGAGGCCCCTCCGAACGTGTACTTGTACCTATATTCGTATGTCTAGGGCACCCTGTGTCATTATATTCCCATGAAGAAATTAGCGACCACACACTGTGCCGTAGAGTACAGGGTGTGTGCTCTGTGTGCAGATTCCCATTTCATTTAGTTATTATGTAAACATATCCAGACGTTTCGCTATTATTTCGTCGTTACGCCGGGACGAGTCTACGCGACTAATCAAACATTATTAAATCACCTCCTGTTACTGTTTGTTCTATCCGGCGCTCGAGACAGCCGGCTTATCCTCATTATACATCAGACTAATCCCCCTATATGAGACTCCTCCGTCTCTAGCTATAGCATTGTATTCTCGTTACTACTCAGACTTGTTGATTTTTTGTGGCTCATCTTTTGTGTAGATATGAATTTTCACAAGTTTATCCCGAGGGCGGGACATAATTTCACACAAACGAAAATGTAAAAATGAATTTTTCCTATACAAGTCGAAATCGCATGATTTTGGACATTTCCATATTTCCAAACTCAACCTACAAGCAGAGGAGCGGCTTTTAATGAGTTGACATTTTTTTCCCAAAGATAAAATAGGAAAAAAAAAAAAGAAATTACAAGAAAACAAAAATGTTCCCTCAATGTCTGGCAAAAATTTCATTTGTAGCTCAAATAAGGCTGATACATTATTTCGTGGTAAATAATTTTCGGTCTTGGGGGTGGATTCTTTATTAGTCTGTGGGCTCTGTTGAGACATTCTTGAACTTGTAAGAAATTGTGCGGTTTAAAGAATCAAGGGTCTTGTGGTCAGTCCTTACAAGAATGATGCATTCCCCTTTTATACTGAGAAATTACTTGTGGTTTCTGTAATGTTCTTGTATATGGTCATACCTTTGAAATCCGTTCTTTCATGGACAGAATAGTTGTGATTTAGTTATTTCAATCTTTTGTTCCTCTTTCCTTTTCTACTTGTACCAGTTAAAATTTTAAAAATATTATAAGATACGAGATTTTAAAGTGAAGATATAAATAGTTAAGAAAATGACAATATAAATGCATTAATAGTTTTGTTTAGCTAAAACAAAAGGAAAAATAATATCTATAACTCGAAATGTTATTTAATATGAAGTTCCTTCCTTTTGGTCTAATAATTAGATCAGCATTATCAAGTGAATGTATTTATTTAGAATTATAAAAATATGTCTGCAGGAACGAATAATGTGGCGCGTTTATTTATTACTAAAATAAAATTGGATCCAAACACGGATCTGGAGGAACTATACACTTCAAAATAATACTACTTATTGCGAATTTTTTTTTAAATTTCAAAATTTCATTGTAAGTAATAAATCAGAATTTAATAACAACCTGTGTTGTTGCACAATAAAAAAAATGCATGATCAGTATGAAAGCTGTAGTTTCGTCTGCTATTTATGCACTCAAAGTACTGTTGGCAACAAAAGAATCGAAAACAATCGAGACCCATTAAAGTGATTATTTTCTAAAAGAGTGATCACAAAAGATATGCAAGGAACAGAAATCACTTCTGCACGAGTGAGTGTCTGCCCTTGTCAATTATCGCGGCCGACGTGAATGGCATGTCTGTTGCATGACACAATTACAAGCAATCGCAGCGGGAATGGATTCCCAGTGATTTTTCGACATATTCGCAGAAGACCGCCAAACTTTTACAGGCAGGTAACCGCCTTCAGGTGAAAGTAAATTAAGCAAATTGCGTGCTAGCACGACAACAGCATAACGCTTTCGTGTGCCTGGTAATTAAGATTTTAGAGTAGCAATGGGATCCCCTAACCAAAAGTTAAGGGCAAATGTCGCCCTCGATTTTTTCGGCTGAGGTGCTTCTAGCAGAACGAGAACAAGGACGAAAATGATTGATTCAATGGGTGCATCGTCACCGAAGCGGAGCAGTGGACAAAAATTTAATGAATTCAAACAGAACATGCTAGAGAGCATTCTAGCACCTATCACTGCCATCCAGTGTGATTAATCACATTCACCAGAGTTTCGGGTTTTAAGGGCGCTAAATGCTTTCTGCTGGAACATTCTTGAAAATCCCAGTCATCACACATAAGGAGTAAGGACTAATGGAATTACAGGGAAAACTCCATCTTTAACATGTGTTCCAGTACGCTTAAGCGATAAGGAATCCCTCCTCCAAATCACTTTAATACTTCTTGTCCTGTTAGGAGTCTGTTATCGTCTTTACACCACTGACACTGGAACTGGACGTGCCAGTTGTTTATTGGGATCGGTATTCTCCACCTCTGCAACGTCTGGGCCGTCGTAAGCTTCTAAACTTAGGTAGAAGTAAATGATGGAATTATACTTCTAGTTTTCAATCGAATGGACGAACTAATGCCAACAACATTGACGAGGGTTTAGCTTCAGAATACAGGGGTGTAAATAATGCTCCCAAACCCTATGAAATAATTGATAAGTTTTAGTAAACCTTAAAATGTACTTTACCACCCAAACTAATAATGTTGTATTTAATCAATAAATTTAATACAGGATATTAGGAAAGTATTTGAATGACACCAGTCAGCTATTTAAGACAGATTTGTAGCATCTGAGAGCCTATTAATCATTTTTAAAAGTAGTTATTCGAAAAGACAATTAAAAGAGATTTTTTAAGATGTTTTGTAAATGTAAGCCTAAATTGTATATTTAAAAATCATTTTCACATATTTTTTCTTTAGTTTTAGAAGGGTGTAGAATTTTAAACCTCGTAAATTTTTATAAATTCGACAATTAAGGAAAAGTATCTATTAATTAATTTTCGGATTCAAATTTTTTTTAATATGGCTACAGTAAACAAACCACCGAACGTATTTATCTGAAAAACGCTTTGGAAACTCAAAGTTCAACGTTAAACATTTATTGCCTTTTATTGTCCAAAATGTAAGTCTGTGTGATGTTTTTTCGACACAAATCTGGCTCGCACTCAAAAGGCTTTACTTCGAATTGCTACTTATCTCTTGAACTGAGCTTGTTCAAAAATATCTCGGAAAAACCCTTCATGTAGTTACCTATTCCCACTTTCTTGGTTGTTCTTGATATTTATCTAAAATGGAGCCATAAAGTGAGTGTTTGGTGTCCCGTATCATTAGTCTTTTTTTTTTCCTACCTACCTCTCTTGCGTTTTGTAAGCGGCATAGGTTTTGTAAGGAAATTCATCGAATGAGCAAACAATTTTCTATTGATAAGGGCCCGCGAACTAAGAAGGCAAAGAGCTTCCGAGTTAGCGCTTCCCTGATAATGCTAGCCGATTGTGCTCGGGTTCAATAACCGCGAACTTTTTCAATGCACCGCGTTGCGAAACGCTAGCGAACAGACGGAAACCTTGGACTTGTTTCGCTTTCGGTCTAATCAATATCGCTGGCGAACAATACTTTTTATGTATATAGTTTTAAACGGCGGCGACTGTCGACGGGCTCACATCGGGGGTATTTGTGCAGCCGGTCCGATAAGTCTTGAGGCGTCTTGGAGCTCCACTAGAGCGACCTATGGAGCCCCATCGACATCGGGCGCCGTATCTTGTAGGGGGCGCACTAATGAACGATTTCATTGCCAAGAAAATGATAAAATTGTGGAAATTTATTGACATCCATGAAAGTGATATTAAGGACCAGGCTATGGTCGCAGTAAAGCACCAGGCGAACTCAAACAAACGGCCTTTAACAGATACTCTGTTTAAATTCACGCACTATACGAAGAAAAAGAGAAATTCCAGACAAACTGCAGCCAATTGCCCTCCAAAATTAAAGCAGAAAACTTAAAATCATTTAAAGGGGTAAAGTCACCCAGAAAAATATCCCGGAGTTTGCAGACCGAGAAAGTTTGCGAATTTCCGTTCCCGACTTTAACGAACCCTTGCGCACAAAAAGTGTCTTTTTCTCCAGAAATTAAATGTTTCTTTTCCTAATTAAAATTCAGTCTAGCTGGAGCACGAGATGCGAATGGAGATTGCTCCGAAAAGATGATAAATCCGCAAATAGAAGAAAACTCAGCTACTCAGCGAACCAAAAAATTCCCAGAGAAAATTAATGTACGCCAAAAAAGGACACTGAAAAATGGCAGAGGAATAAGAAAACTTTAAGATTATTCGGCGAGAAATATTTCTATTATTCGCGAATTTTTGTCCCATTAAGGAGCAAAATTGGACCATTGTGTGGGGTGGTGTGTCCAGTTCAGCATTAAAGAGGTTCACTATTTTTTTGTCAGAATAGAGTTCTTAGGTTGGCGATTAAAGAGGGTTTCTTTTAATTGGATCTACTTTTTCATTAAAGTTTTTTAAAATGGAAACATTTTTGATATACAAACTCTCATGATTTTTCCGTGATGTGTAGAAAACTATTCTTTCCAAAATTATTTGTATGTTATTTGATCAGATTCTGATTCTGTTACTGCGAATAGTTAACTTAGAGGCCTAGAACATTTTATAGTGCTTGTCACCTTATCATACTAAAACTTTTGGAGGGATTTCAATAGAAAATTAACAAAAAATGTACGCAAATTTGTTCATTATTTTTTTCTTAAACCCATTTTCCAAACCTTTCAAGTTATTAATGATAGATCGACTAAAGGACAAATCAATAGACATAAAGCTGGCAAGAAGACATATAAACATTTTTGAGGATCATGAAACACCGGGATTTTTGAAAGGTCTTCGTCCCTTCGGATAAATCAAAAATAAATAAATAGAATTATCCACGTTGCCGAATCCGCTGCATCGTAACTATTTTAAAGAATATTTAAAAGGCACGATATAAAGACGAAGTTTCTGCCTCATCCCATCTGTTTCGCTTTTTGTTTCAAGCGGAGCAAACTTAAATTGATTTTAATCAGATAAAAGATTCATGACAACGTCTGACTCTGGAGCAAGTTCGGAAATTCTTCTCGCAGCTCGACGCCCCGGACGCCTTGTATCGAAGCTTTTGTTACGAATTCTCTCTGTGGTCCTGCAGGAGATACCTAAAACCCAGGATGTGCTGCCTTTGTTTCTTGCACGGTGTTATTGTCGCAAAGTTTTTCATTGAAATAACAATTAGACGATAACATGGGTAGAAGGAAAACCTTAACCCATTGAAAACCTCCTGAACAGTCCTGAGCTATGGATAACCTCCCATATAGTGTTCCCAGTTGCCCTAAGTATACCCCCCTCGGCGAGATGATGAATGGAACAGAAGCAATAAAATCGATTTCATGCCAGACTGATAACTCGTGAATCTGTTTTCTGTGTTATGCGAGCTGAATCTTGTGCCACGGATGGGTAGCTTTAAAACCCAATAGGGTTCTTCTGATATAAATTCGATGTCTTTCGAGACGGTGTCTAGTCGCCTTAAAGACGTTGACAGTGGATTAAAGCACCCAAGGTGCATTCGATGTGCGTTATGTTTATATATATATACGTCCGCACCCGTCCGTCCCGATTCAACGGATACAACGTCTTCAGGAAGAATAACTTCTTTAGACTTTTGAAGCCGCAGAAGTTGGCAATCCAAAGGATCCTACCCGGTGGCATGTACAAGATATAAAGTACAAAGCCCTGCATGATTGTGTCCCGAATTTAAATTAAGTGCAAATGACAAGAGATTTGTTGTGCTGTGTCTACTTCGCCTTGAAAACTTCCAGAGACAATTCCCTCCTCCAAGAGGAGCTGTGCTGGGGCTCCGATGCTAAGATGCTGGTTGCTTTTTCTACTATTTCTTCGTTTCTTTGGGAAGACTGTGTCCCCACCCGCTTTCTTATTTTCTCTTCAGTATCTCGCTTTGATTGGTCGCTAGACTTTGCCAGATGGGTTTCGTTTTATTTCCAGCAAACTTACAATCTGCTTATTCATTTCTCCAGATGTCGGAGCTTGTTCGAGTTTATTTCCTTAAATTGCTTGGCGGTTTTCATAGTTATTTTTTAGTCTGCTCGAGGAAATGCGCAAAGTTTTATGCATTTGAACAACCGCGTCTTGAGTAAGAAAAAAAAAACACGAAAATCATGGCTAAATAAAATAAAAAGAGTCATGAGGAAAGTCGTTCTGGGAATAGATTGGTTCGGCGCTTAGGCCAATTAATTGAGTGGACGATTTATTGGCTCTTCGAATTAGGGTAGAGTGGCTATTCATTACAGCAGGATGTCTCAAATGATTTAATTGTCTTTGGTCGACTTCACATAACTGTATTTTTATCAGTACACGCAGTATTTGGGGTTAAAGTGATGTGAGTGATTGATTAATCAATTTATTAACAACAGTCTATGAAATTTCAAAACAGAAACAAATAATTGACTCTTATCTATTAAGTTGAATAAAAGGAAGAAAAGGCTCATAAAAATTTAAATATTGAATTCTTTTATAAATAAAATAATATAATAATATATAACATTTTTTTCATTTTAAGAAAAGGATCCTTAAACTATTACTTGTTTCTCTCGCAAACGTTTAATTTATTTGATTTTCAAAATTAATAAAGCTGAAATTTTGCAATAGCTGACAGCCCAGGAAATGGCTAAAGCAATTTTAATAGTATAATTACATAATCACAACAGGAATTTGCATGAAAAAATCAATACCAACGAGGATGTTACGGAATTCTCAGTGCGCCGGTTAAACTCGCACTTGATTATTTTTCATTGTGTTAAAATCACGGATTGTACCCGTTTTTAAATAATTTTCTTTTTTTTTTGTAGAATATCTTGGGTTTGAATGTCGAATTTTTATTTTCAAAAGTAATTATTTTTAGTCCGATAAAATTTAACAGCCTATGTTGTGGCTAGTTCAACATAATAATTAGATAAATATGAAGGTTATCTTTATTCTAGTAGGAGTAGGTCTTGAATAAACGCCAATAGGTGTGCCTCCTAAAACATAATAATTTTTCAAATTGGTATTTTCTTTGGGAGCAAATAACAAAACGAATTACATCAAATGAAATCAAAGCTAAATCTTTTTTGAAACTCACCAGCCGGCTTGAGCCCTTTTTCCATAATTTCTTCTTACATTCGCACCGCAATCATCGCCTTCTAAGACATTCGCTAGACCTCTAAATTATAATGGTTGCAAAATTGAATTATTCGCGCCCGAATTGTCTGGAAATGGCCATAAAAATGTCTCCTCGGCAAATTCCTTTTTCTTTCGCCATCTGAAATCCTTGTGGGAGAATTTTCGCAAAATATTTTTGAGAGAGACTCATATTTTAGGAGTTTGCAACCAAAGAAATAATAATAATTCTCAAGTGATGTCCCTCCGTTTTATATTCCACAGCCACAGAAATCATAAATAAATTTTATGTGCACCACCATACGGTGGAGGTACCTTTGAGGTTTGGCCCCCATTCAGACCTCGCACCCGCCAAGTGCGAACAGACGTCGGGAAGGTTCTTAAAAAATTTCAACAGGAAAGTTTTCAGTAACAGAGCTCGAAAGCCGCCCGGGACCTGCACCGACGTACTAATCTCTTCGTTTTCGCATTTATCCAGGTTTTTATGATTGGTGGTAACTACCACTGGGAACGTCGAACTAAGAAAGGAGCTGCCAGCCCATTTATGGGGTACAGAAAGCTTGGGCCGGGTACGCTTCAGTCATAAACCCAGCAGTGCCAGACTGGACTGAAAAAGGTACTCTCTGACGGTAGAAGACGTTTACTGAACTCGTCGTGTGGGTCGTTTACAAGGTAAATGCGACAATAAATGCCATATCCACGGCGGGCTACATTACCGAAAAGCCCTTAAAAAACCTTAAAGGTCCTGGTAAATTTGTTTTAAACAAATTTAAGTAGCAGCAGTTGTTTGCGCTTTAATAGCCGAAAATGAAAACCTGCGATTTATTGCATTAATTTCCGTCGCACTACCTTGAGTCCGATCCTTCACCTAGAGTCACGTAGAAGTAGAAGGACTCATCTAACTCTCAACCCTGGGACTCCAGCTGCATTCTACTAAGCCTTAAAAGTCCCAGCGCAAAAAAATAAAAGGACTTCCAAAAGGTTTGGGAAGCTAGAGACCAGTTAGAAATAGCTCAGAGTTCTTACTCTGCTCATTGAGGAACACTCTGCGGTGCTCATATGTCTGGACTAAGCCCCGGGGATTTAGTTAAGTGGAAGAAATTACCAAAAGGAGGATACAATTACTTTGTTTCTTCGGGATTAAGTTCGAATCAAAGAAATTCCCAACATCCTAACTACACGTCGGAGAAGCCGGCAGCTTCTTTCAAGCTTTTTGCGTGTATCTCATCATTTGGCTACTTTACTTAGGAGTCCTTGGGGGAATATTTGTTCGTGGCTCCGAAATTGGCTTCCTCTCATAATTTTATTTGCAGCCGATCCTGGTTCCACGAACAGTAATAGTCTGGAAGAGACGGGATTAAAAATGCACTTTGGACTTTTTGCCCTACACCCGCATACCATTCCCTGTCCGGATATGCCTTGTCTGTCGGAGTGCCTCAGAATGCCCCTGGAGCATCCGACAATCAGTAAGATGCGGCGTTAGAGAGTTAGGGTACAGTCACATTCCCATTCGGAGCCGTTTTCGGGAGCTCCTGTGATCCTTATTGCTTTTATATGGTTTGTCACATCGCTTTAAGTTCATAGGGATCAATAAACGTTTTCTGGAACTGCCACCCGAAATCTCCGAATCTCGGCTGTGGTGGGAGCGAATGCCGCGGATTATGCGGTTCATATGTGAAATTGATTTTATAAGGCAATCCACTTAACTGTTTCTCCCGCCTTTCTGCTCGAACATGTTCAATGTTGTAGGAGGTCCCAAAGTGCCACCTTGCAGCCGTCCCATAAAAGCACTTGATGGGGTAGCGGCAGCAACTATGGGCTAGAAGAGTCTAGAAAGACACACTCGCTTCCAGGCAACGAAAACTCGTTGAAGCTCATGATGACGACAGAGCGACTCGTTTTAATGCAAAGAAAAACCGCAAACCATATCATTCTTTCCTCTGGATAAGTTGACTCCTCAAGACGCTAGTATCCCGGGGAAACACCCCCGGCTTTCAACTCAAGACCCAAGAGGAGGAAATATTAGCAAAAAGAGCTTAAGGAGTCACGTCAGCGCTAGTCTAGTTCTCAGCTTCCAGATTCATCCACGCTCCCGCATGTGAAGCTGAAGTGCTTGAAGAGCCGTTTTATGGGAAAGATCTGGGCAGAGTTATCGCCCTATGTATCAGCTCTCAATTGGCAATATGGGACCGCGTAATGATGCGATAATGGTTTTAAATTTGTCAGTTTATTCGGCTCGAAAGGTGAAATTACACCGATAATGGGAACCGATTGCATTTCAGCTCGCTAGGCGGCATGCACTTAGTTTTTATGGGTAATATTTCGACGGCAATAGGAAAAAACTGCTGTTGCGGCCACAATGATGGCACAGCATGCGAAAAATATCCCTGGTAATAGCCGCCGAATTCTTCAATTTTTATTTAATAAAAATATATCATATAACAGTACAGACAGTAATTCAGGACTGGAAAAAGACATCAAAAGATCCATATGAAGCAGTCAGTCACAGTAGATTGATATAGGACCAATAAGATTACAATGATTTCGCAATTAATCGCGCGACTTTCTATAATAGTTTAATTCGACCGAGTGAACGGATGTCTGAATTGCCTTTTTCTACTTGATGTGAGTGGCAAATAAACGTTTTTAGAAGGTGACGAAGCAAACTGATAAAATTGGATGTTGTTTAGTTTTTTAAGACACTACTCTAGATTTTTCCAATGGATATGGGCTGTAATGGGTACAAAATATAACACCACATAATTATACAATTATTTAATGCTATAAAACAAAATGTGAAAATGCAACCGAAATCTCTGCGGTTCTGTGTCACCTCATGCGTCCCATGTCACATCTCAGGTGAAACTTTGCAGAATTGATTTATTAAGGTTTTTACCTTCTTTTTAAATTAGGATAAAACAATTGCAAATTATAATATTTGATTCGAAAAATTTCTTAGTATAAATGATGTAGATGTGTATAAAAAAGTTGAAAAACACGACTAAAGTAGGAGTGTAAGCACCATGAAAATATAAAAATTCCAAACTTAAAAACTTAATGGGACTTCGTCGTCAAAATTTAACAAATTATTCTTGAAAGTTCATAAAAACAAATGCAGGAAATAATCGATTTTTTTAAATGCTAACTCTTAAGCATTCTATCCTCTTAGCATAAGACAGGTTTAATAGACGTAAAGCGGGCTATTTATCAAGCATTCGTATTTTTTGGCTTTAGAATTACTTAAGTATTTGTGGAAGTAGTATTTTTAAGCAAAAGCCGGTAAGATGTTGGTATTAAGAGATAAAAGATAATCAGAATTAAGTAAACTATTTAAAAAATCTTAATTTAAATTTGACCCTAGGATTTGAGGATATAAAAAAAAATTCCAGAAAAATTAACTGGTCTACTTAATTCATTAGAAAACAATTTAGGCATTAACCATGTAAATGAACACGTATGGCGTCATCCCAGACGAAAACTTTTATCATTTTACACGTCAGTCATTAGCAGCGCAGATCTAATGGAAAAGAAATTAATTACGCGACAGACGCGGCGACGTGGATTGGATGATATAATAATGTATCCAGGTATACCATCGGTACCACGTTTAGCATTCAGGTCTCGTACAGCATCCGTCGTCACCGAATTCACGTTAGAGGGGCTAATTACCTCAAATCTAATCTGAAGACAGGTACACGGCTTTCTGCTTACAATTTGCATATCTTGATAGCCAGCCGCTGAAAGATTGAGATGCTCCCACGTTGTAAGCACATAATCGGCACGGTTAGGAGTAAGGCGCAACCCTTTCACCTTCTTTGAATATTTACAAGACGGAATAGATGTCCTTCATCAGCAGAGGAACACTCTGTATTTTGTACCCCCTTCACGAATCTTCCAAGAATCTCAGTGGCAGTTCAATTTTGGATTCTGTAGACTTAGGGCAGAGATCTTGTTTGGCTATTACAAGATGTCGGAAAACAAAAAGGGCCACCATAAAAGCGCGGAATGAATCTGCTGACGGCAAATAGAAAATAGCAAAAGTTTCCTCTTGCGCGGGGTGGGCGCAACAGCAGAAGGAAAATAGCAGCGCCGGCAAATAAATATTCATCTCTGGAAAATAGTAAGGAAGATGCTATCGTCTACAGTAGAGATTCTACTGCAAAGTCCCGTCTTTAGCCCCGAGTCCAAACGTGAAAACAATGCTCGATGTAGGTGGGTCTAAAAAGGCAAAAGTAGCCGTCATAAAAGACAACATAGTCTGTGAGAGATATCCAGACGCGTATAAAAGGATAGAATGAAACGTTTCGTCCGCGTTTGGATATTTGCTCATTTAATTAAGAAATTCTTCTCCATAAATGAATTGAAGGAAACGCAGTAAAACTCCGCGCCATAAAAGTTCCAAGCTCGGCTTGGGCGTTCTTTCTGAACAGGTGATCCGGTTCTTCTTCTTGTGCAGAACCTTTCTTTTTTGTAGTCCAACCTTTTACTGCACGGTGTGGTTGAATATATCTCAGGGTGCATCAGAGACTGTATCTGAGTTGGTACCTCCAAACGGGCTAGTCAATCTCTTTCTGCCCTTTCAACTTTATTTTTCCTTATGCAAAGTTCCTTTCTATGGCTTAAACCCCTGAAGGACTTGCGATTTTTTCCTCTCTTAACTGAGGACGTTATAGGTGTCCTCGGTAGAAGGGCGCAAATGTACAGCTTGAATCTTCAATCTGGAAAGGTAAAAGAATCATAGCACCCATCCATTACGAGTGCCATTTAAAGCAGATAACCCGAACGTTGCTGTTTCCGATGTTTTAATGCGATGCCGGCATTATCCTCGCCATGTTAAAAAGGGTGCCCAAGGCACTCGGGTGGGTATAACAGAATTTATTGCACTTGAGTGGATCGGATACCATTTCAGCAGCTTCCGACTCTGATTTGAGTTCCTTATTGGGATGTCGATTTATTCCCGTCCCTGCTCCCCCTTTCGGGATGACTAGAAAAACCCTCCCAGAGTAATACCTCCTAGCCTCGTTCAAGGATACAATAAATATTCATTTGTTTCTCTAATTTTTTTTGTTACTCCTGTCGGCGTCTAAGCTTAAGCGCACCCGTAGAGATCCTTTTCTACGGATCAGCGCAAAAGTAAATTTCCATGTCTCACAATCGGCGGAACCACCAGACCATCTTCGGATTCTAGACTTTCTGCAAGAATAGTTGGCAAGTCTAAAGTCGAAACGCGACGAACAAACGCCTGGTA
The DNA here is from genome assembly GCA_001932985.1 of Proctacanthus coquilletti. Classification (NCBI taxonomy): domain Eukaryota; kingdom Metazoa; phylum Arthropoda; class Insecta; order Diptera; family Asilidae; genus Proctacanthus; species Proctacanthus coquilletti. Next base: position 60,767 of record MNCL01000094.1, on the reverse strand, counting down.
TGCTCGCCGAATTAAGTCTGAGCTCTGTTTTCTTAAGCTGCAGTGAGGGCAGACGACTTTTTAAGTGATATGAGATGGTCCTTTGGGGAGACACTTGGCTTGCCAATTGACTGTGGCTCATGGAGGAAGGCAAAGATGTGGAAATGATCGATTGAGAGCCATTGTGTAGATAAGATAGGATATATTACGAATACTGTGCAATTTATTTTTGTTTTTATAAATAATTCTATGTCACAGATTACCAGGGAAAATAAAAGAAATAGAATGCGCGACAAATTTCACTGTAACCAAGTGGGGTTGGGTGGGTTCAGTGGTATATTTATTTTTTTTTATATTAAATTCAAGCATTATAGGTTTTAAGGCTAAATCTTATCATGTAATATATTTGAAATCATTTTGAACAAACGAACCATAAAAGAACCTCTTCAATTTATCGGTGTATCCTCCATTTGTACACAATCCGAAACAATGAAAGAGCTCAGAGCTTTAGATAAGCAGTGAGACACTAAAGGTAAAGACATTCAATCTACTGACACGTAATTAGAACTCGAAAATTCAAATATTCCGAAAGTTTGTCAATTTTCACTGAATATCAGGTGGGATTTATCTACCGAAATTGCGACACTATCAGACATTTTTATGGAATTTAGATGCGTTCCGAAATCGAATCGGAAGGAGCTTTTCTGAGACAATGCCTTTCTGGAATTACTTTTCACCTCACCGTCATATCAGGCATCTTTTCGAGATGTTTCGTTATCCGAATTCTGGAGTACCTGAATCCTCTGGGTGTGCCTGCAACAAAGTATATAAATGAGATGTTCTCCAGAAAGGATATACAGAAGTCTGTATTCTCTGAAGATTTGCTTTCTATACCTTGCCAATTCCATGTTCTGGATGATTGAACTTCTTGAAAGTTTTTCGATTTGGCCGTTTTTCCTTCGAAATCCTTATAAGAAGCCTTATTCTAGGTGTATTGGCTCTTCAAAAGGGAATTAAATTTCCTTTTGGGAAACGAAACAATGCAAATGTGCATTTAAAAGGGTACAAGGTCGGTGAAATATTGTAATTGAAAAAAAAAATCCTTAGGATCTTCAAGAGAGCGTTGCTAGTTAAACTTGGAATAAAGGCAGCAAAGTAATGTTTATTGGTGCGAATTTCTCGTAGTATTAATGGTTTTATTTTTTCAATTTCAGATGGAAGATGAAGGCAATCATGGCAACGACGAGACAAGACTTTTCATTTTGTCTTCTTTGGCTCAACATCAGAAAAGCAGAGTATCTTGCATCCTGTGCGAGGAGGCGATGCTGGTATTTGATCGCTATCCATTGGTCGATGGGACATTCTTTCTTAGTCCAAAACAGCATGCCACAGGATGCATTGAGGTAATTTTTTCGATGTTATTAAAAATAAGTAAAGTAATAGTACAAAAGTTCAAAATGATTACATGCCTACTTTTAAACTGATAAAATTTAAACGACGGAAATTTAATCAAATAATTCTAAGGTGTCGCTGATGAATATCATACTCAAATAAATTACTTTATAACGCAAAAAAGTAATAAACTAATGATGGAATTTCTACAATTTTATGGTTAAGTGAGCTGACTCACAATGTCCATGTAAAAAAATCTCTGCAAAAAATTTTGTTGCAAAAAAAACACTTCTTGAATGATTCGAGAAATTCTTATTCTTAAAATTAGATGTAGATAAAGCTTCACTTAAATTGTATTCCAAGTTCTCACGCCTTCTTTTTATTTTTCGAACAAAATAGCAATAAAAACCTTGAGTGAAGAAATGATGTAATTTTTACAATATAAAAAAAAACAATTCTCAGTAATTAATCGTTTTTTAAAAGTAGAGATGTAAATGAAGTATTAAGTAAAGCAAGAAGATAAAAATGAAAATTTTTCCGGGTTCCGAATATGAAAACACTTCCGCTAAAAACCGGAAACTATGGGCAATTTTTAATATATGTTATTTTTGAATTAAGAAGTCTGCAATTCAACGTGTCCCAGAGGTAAATTCCTCATAGGAAAATCGCCTTTTTTCTTTTTCTTATAAAAAAAGCAATTTGTGCAGAAAAGCAACATTTTCTGCTAGATCGCAGAAAAGCGCGATCACAGACTGAAAGTCGATTGATGGCTGAATAACTTATAACTTATCTTATGGCTGTGGGGAACTAACAAATCCTCCGACTTGGACCTCTGCATGCACCCGTGCGCGCATTTGTTGCACACCGAAGAGGAGACGAAGACGAAGAAGCTGCCTGTCCCAGCAGAAGAAGTAGAGGAGAAAGGGGCTCCGTCTTGGCCTGTATATTCGCTGGCGGGCAGCTCCTCAAACCACTGACATTATCTTGGAATTGTTTATGTTGTTCAAACACAAACTGTTTTCTTGGCTTCAATTATGATAAAATTGTAGCCGCCCGTCCGTTCGACTGTGCAAACCGAACCACAGCCTACATAAATGCAAATTGGTGATTTTCCCTGCACTAAACACATATAAGGTAATCGCCTCCATCGTCATCGTCATCGTTCCCGCAAGATCCCGACATAGAGCCATTACCCATAAATTGATACACCCATTCCCGGACTCGTGGGTCTTGGAATTTGCTTACTACGCCCGTCAACTCCTTCGAGAGTTTCCCATAACGTCCTGGAGATTAAACAAACACTTCGGTCAGGATTATCTCCTGTGCCTGTTCTAGTCGCCTCACATCGCACAGTTCCGAATTGGGAAAAAGGAATTGCGCAAAGTTTTAATTCAGTAATGATATTCCGGGGAGCGCAAATAAGTGGGCTACTGTCTTGTTGAACCCGCTGACGAGGCAGGTATTCCATAGAGTACTCATTCATTATTTATTGCGTCGAGGAGCGTGTTAATGAACGTCCAAGTGTTTGAACACTGATGGACTTGGCCCCATGAGATTTGGGCAAATAGAATACGTATTATAGTCAATAGTAATACCCACCTGCAGAACGCACAGACTTGATGCTAACTGCTTTTTTGTCTCTCTGACCAGGTCAAGCAAGAGAATCGAACCTACTACCTGACCGCTGTCTGCATGGGATGTCTTGATGGGAACTCCGCTAATCGCGCCATTTACTGCAGGTAAGATATTTCGTCGTATTGTTCAATAACGATCTATTGATTTATTTACGTGCATCGCCCAGATTTTGCGGAGAACGATGGGACGGGTCATCACTTGTGCTGGGAACTATGTATTCTTATGACATTTTCGCCGCGATGCCGTGCTGTGCAGAACGCCTCAAGGTGAGTTAACTCGCTTTCGTACTTTTATACAAATTTTAATGGCTTCAGTATATCTACGAGCTCGAGGTTTGCCACAGTAAACTTGTTTAAATTGTGAACGTTTAGGTTTGCGGTTAAAATAATTTCCGAAATTATACGTGATGAACGGAAATTCCCTGACCTGATTTATTTACTCCCATATAATTTCTGCTTTATCTAAACTTAAGATTGTAATAATTCTTAATAGCTAAAACAAGTTAAGATTTTTTTGCAAACAACGTCGAATTTATAACTTGAGGAAATTTCATGGATTTAAGAAAAAGTAATTGAGAAGCATAATTATTATTTTGCAGTTTTGTTCATTTAAATCAGATTTATTATAACTTATGTAAATTTAAACTTAGTGTCGTCACCTCTAACATCACTTTTAAATCTGAAGAGGTTAATTAAACCACAAATGTACACTTTCTCACACGAGATAATGCTTGATAACCTTTATGACATGAGAACCTAAACGATCTATAAAAGTTATGAAATTAACGAAATCAAGTATGTTTTCGAGCATAAAAGAGACCATCAACATTTACAATGCTAGTGTAACCATAGACTGTCTTCCATGTGTGAACAAATAGGAACACCTGGATTTTCTGACCCGACGTAGAAAAAACATTCATAAAATTTTGCTTAATAGCAGGATGTCTGGATAACGTGCTTTTAAAACTCTTTTGTTTTGGAAAGTATTTTAAATACAGAAGAGCATTCGTTTTAATTAATTTTGAAAACATAAACATAGAGAAAAAATAGAATGCAGTTTTTCTTTTTTGCTTTTTTTAAGTTTTCAAAACGTGTAGAAGATTTTGCTAGGAGAATTTTCTAAAGCACAAATTGTTTACAATGTGGAAAGACTTTATGCGTATTCTATTTCCAAAGTAATATTTTTTCCACTTCAATCCCCGCCAATTTTTACATGGCTTTGTCTTATTGGCTTCATATGTTGGTAATTTAAGCTGACTCTATTTGTTAAGAATATTTTCGTATCCTAATAACAACTTATATTATTATTTTTTGTTTAAATGCGATCATACTAATTCTCATATCTTGGAGAAAACTTCAATAGTTATTACTTAGGGCAATTTCTACATGAGAAACTAGGAAAATGATAGCGATGGAGAGAAAAATCGTAATGAGAATGGGATTATAAATATTTGCAATTTTCTTATAAAATTATCTTGAAGCTGGGAGAAGATATTTGAATTAGATGTTTATTTCTCTACAGAGGATGTTATCTTCCAATCCCCAAATAATATTATTCACATTTTGTTTTATCTTAACTGCAGCAGCTTAAGTGGTGTTGTAGTTTGAATTTAAGTTATAAGCGATATAATTCCTTTGTTTATAATTTTTCAATGCAATAAACATTAATATTAATAATTACGAATATTTTTCAGTGCAACGCTTGTTTCAAACTGCTACTTCATCCACAGCAGCGATTAAATTTCTTCAGCGACTATAGTCACGCTGTATCCTGTCCATATTGTACGACCACGGATACCCACTTTGTAAAACCTTTGGGTTATTGCTTCACCAAGCAGCCCATCAAGACAACGCAACATCTCCCATAACATGAAGCCCTGTTGGAATCTCCAAAATCATCTTCAGTGTCTGAAGCAATTGTTGGTGGAACATCGTCGCTCAATAATCAGCAATTTCATCAGCAGTCGAACACTTCCTTGCTCGTCCACCAGGTAAGAGGTATAACGTCGACAATCCCATCTATGTCGACAACTCTGAACACTTCGACCACCGCGGACAGCACGTTCATGAACACCCTCATCCAGGAGTTAAACGCAATGAAGCTGAACAACAATTGTAGTCTAGACCTTTTCGGAGATTCCAACAGTATTAACAATGTGAGTGCTAGTAATTATAGTAATCAACAGCAAGCCAACAAGCAAAACACTTGGGGCAAGCAACCATCCCCTATATCCTCTCTGTGGAGATGCTCTCCGCAAAGTCCTAGTTCCTCATCCTCTAATCGTACGCAATATCACAGCGCAAGTAGCCATAGTAATAGCAAGGAATCCCTCTGGACGTCGAACCAGTCCTCGCCAAATAGCAATCTCAGGGATAATTTTTATTCGTCAAAAATCACCAATTCTAGTAATCCAATCTCTTCGTCACAAATAACGAATTTATGGGAAAATCCAGTTACTAAAATGTCACAAGTCGCCCTTATGTGTAGTAGGGATTCGATCGGTTCGATATGGGCAACACCACAGCCTCCTCAGGGACAAGCATCACCATCTTCTGCATCCGCTCAGATGCCGCCGTTCCTTAGCAATAGTACCACCAAGATGAATAGCGTTTGGGAGGTACCTACTAACATCCAAAAAGTAAACGACTTTACGTCAGGCCGCAGTCAGCCGCAGTTGGCTAATCGCCCGTACGATCTTTTTGGTGATCTCTGGAATAGTGGTAGCGGATCTACCGTGGGGATATCTCCCCAAAAGATTAAGGAGCCCATGGGATCTCTGTGGGCACCTCAACCACACAGTAACTACAGTAACTTTAGCAGTAACCAGAATTGCAATGGTAATGTGATCAATAACAAATCAGCCCTGATAAAGGGGCGCAACAGCAGCCCACCGATGGCGGCCGCAGCGCCCTCGATTCCTCCGGCACCGGCCGTGAATGGCCACGGCGGGTACTACGCGCAGTCGACGCAGACCGCGCAACAAATGGCGCAGACGGCGGCCAGCTCCTCCTGCCTCCAGCTGTTCTCGGACGAATTCCTCAACTACTTGAATATGATTAATTAGCGAATTATATTTATATCTAAACCGCACGCAGAAGAGGCGCCCTTGGCGAATAAAAGCAAAAAGCCCATTTTTATTATGATAATAATAATAATAATTGTCCTTAGGCTCTCATCTAGCGCATTTTTGCATTATAATTATTTTATTTTAATTGTTAGTTCGTTTTCGTTCAGTTATTTGTTTTTATTTTTCTGTTCTTGTGATTGTTTTGTTTTGCTTTCAATCTGGACGACCCAGTCTGCAGCCCTTTTTCACCGAGTTTTGTGTGAGTCGAAAAGAAAAAAAAGTATAGTTTAATTTAGTTAATTCTAACTTATTGCAAGGCACGAGCCTCGCGATCAAGCACCCGTTCGGCCTTCGTCTTTTTAGGTTATTCCCGTGCTTATGTGTATTTATTATAATTTTTTATTTTTTAATTATTATTTATTACTTCGGTTCGTGCACTTTCGTTTGCGGTTCATCACCCGCGCACCTTTGTGCAAGCGAACTCGATTGCGAGCAGCAAAAAAGAAGAAAAATCGACATAGATAAATTTTGATCTATTTTAGCATTTAGCCACCAACCTTGAGATCATAGTGATCCTAGGGGATGGTTAAGGTTTGGAATATAAACAAAAAAAAATCCATGAAATATTTTTGGTATATGTAAGGTTGTTTGTTTGTTGCGCTTAGAGGCAACTCAAGAAGAAGAAAAAGAACACTACTCGCCAGGTAAGCGAGTAGTAGAGGGCGAAGAATGCAAACGAGACAGATTTGCTCGAAAACTCCAAGATAAGTTAACTGACTCGCACTCAGTGCATCACGATGGAAGTAAGTAGGACCTAGGTTAACTAAGTAAGCATTTTGTACGTTTTTATACAAACAAGAAGTTATCGTTAATTTTTGTACTTTAGCTGTAGCGTAGCGATCTAAGCGAAGAGCGCACTTAGGCGCGATTCGAGCGATTTTTAAAGAATGAACTTTTAATAATTTTTTTGTCGAAAGGAACGATGCTGTGTCCTCAATAATAATTGTTTCGAAGAGAGGCGGGCGGAGTGGCCCCGGTCACGGTGTCCCTGCCCAGTTGTAAGGTATTCGAGTGAGTTTTTTATATACTAAAAAAAAATACATATTGATTAGCCCTTACTTGGTTTTGATGTTGTTACGCATTTTCGATGTAATCAAGTCGCAAGGTGTCTATCGACGCCAATTTAGTGGATAGAGATACCTGTGAGGAGGAGTGAGGAAGTGAGGAGAACGTTTGTTTTGAAGAGAGGGTTTAACTCCTATTATAAGAAGAAAATTTGCTAAGTTTACGGATGTTTGCACTGTTTTTAGAAAGTTTAATGAAGAATTTTTATAAAATGAGTGAATTTCGGGAAAATAAATTTGCTACTGGTAATCCAAAAAAAGGAAAGTGCTTTGAAGTAAATTGATGATACTTTGCAAGCAAAAAAGAATTGATCGACTGTGTAAAATCTTGTAAAAAGAAATATATTAACACTTTTGTACTTTTTTACTTATACGTAATAAGGATCCGTCGCTAGCGGAATTCGTTTCTTATTCGATAGCCGCATAGCGTTCGAAGTTGAAGCATTATTAAACAGTTTTATGTTCGAAATGAACAGCTAAGCCGAAAAGAAAAGTGTTTATACTAGAAATGTGATACATATGAACTTATTTGGCCATTTATACGATGGGCACCAACTGGTACTCTGTCTTATCATCAACTTGAGCTTATATTATGAATTACTAAATTGCGCTGTCGTTTTTGAATGGTATAGACACCGTATATAGTTTTAGTTTATTTTTAAAACGGACTCAGATAACTTTCATTTCGTTTATTTTGATTAGAGATCTTGAAGGAGCTTTCGTTTAAACATTAAAGATCATTTTCAAGAGTATAAACAATTGGAATTTTTTTTTTTTTTTCATTATTATTTAAGAGTAAGCCAACTTTTGCGAGATTCGCCCGATTCGCCCAGACATTAGCAAAAGCGTTGAATAATAGCGCTTTTTATATCTCACTTTATAATTTGTAAACTTCAGAAAGTTTCTATTGTCTTTAAAACCAATAGAATTATCAACTTAACTTTGTTTTGTTTTTTAATAGCTTGCATAAGATTTGCGATAGTGTACAGGATCCCAAAACTTGTGATGTTTCTATTATTCTTAACTTTCATTAAAAAGATTTTTTTCCAAAAACGGGAAAAGTAAACAATTTTTATCAGTTTCTTTGTTTTTTTGTTTAATTTGCCATGATAAGAATTAAACGATGTTGATTTTTAAAATTTTGCCAATGTGACTGTATTTTCTGTTTAGATTATCATTCCCATCTTTCGGATATCTTTTCAAGATCGTCTAAAATAAACAAATTTTCTTCTCTAAATTGATCATATATTTCAAATTTTAAAAAAAATATCGCTTGTGTCTTTTGGAAAAAAAAAAAACTTTTTCAGAAAAACATAAATCCCTAAAAAAATTTAAGAAATAATAAAAGAAAAAGGAATTTTAGAGAAGGATTTTTTTAATCGCACATATTTTAAAAACGTCGTACATTTGAAGTAAACATAAAAAATACTGAAATATATTCCATTTTTATTTAAAAGTATTTTACGCTAGAAAATATACAAATATACAATTTTAATGTGACCATTATGTGAACTTGCAACGACCACTATTTATTTAGGCCTTGAATTCTTGTTTCCATTTCAAAATAAAGCAATAAATCCTCGATACGATATTCATATTTCTACTTTATTAGAATTATTTCACTGTAATTAATATTAGTTAATATTATAGAAAGTAATTTAACATTCATTTAAACATGCCAACATTTACTAGTGAGTAGAATTCTGTTTTCTTTTTGTTTTTTTTTTTTTTGTGGGGAGATACCAGTTTGAACCGATCTGCGCAACGTATAAAATACTTTTCAAAATGGAATTGATAAAAAGAACTTTTAAATACCAAATGTATTTGAAATTGCATCGAAGACAGAGTCCCAGTTGATGGAAATATCTTTAGTAGGATAAAATAAGAAAGAAAAACCACGTAACAATCGTTTAAAATTAACATAGGAATCACTCTAAGGTCAGCCCAGCATTCATCTCAACATTATCATCATCTTCATCATCATCCCCATTAGCCATCACATTTCGTCTAATAAAATAAGATATCTTCGCCGTGGGAGTAGTGGCGTGAATTATTATTATTATTTTTTTTCAATTTATGTTTTTTGTTTCACGTATGGTAATTAAGTGTAAAAGACAAAGCATGTTATTGATAGAAATACCTTTAAAAACCCTTAACCCTATATTCCCTTGACACTGGATGTGAGTAAGAGTATTGAGCGCGCGCCAAGGGCAGTCGAAATAGTCGAGGTGGTCGCGATAGTTGCAGTAAGTTACAGTAGGAGTGTAGGAGTATAGGAGTGCGTATACGTGATGATGTCTGTGTGATTTTTTGAGGATTTATTGTGAGCGATTCATTAAACATAATAAGAGTACCTCTCGTAGTCCCTTTTGTATTGAATATTTCTTATCATCCACTATTGGTATGTAAGTATAGTTGGATGCTTATATTAAGCCACAAATTGGTATTATCCCTACCGTTAACTAAATTTCCTTTTGAAAGTCTTTTGCTCCCGTGTACGACGACGACAAAGAATCCGAAGGTTAGGAAGTGTAAGAGGATAGACCACTAGAGAATTGAAAGGGATTTAGGATTTGTTATAACTACTGTCTAGCCAATTTCAATTTGAAAATAAGTGCGAGCCTAAAGGACGTGAGAGTGGTGAAATATGGACAGTTGGAGGGTGGCGATTGCTGTTGCACGTAGAAGTAGTAGTAGTAGTTGCTGAAGAGGGAGCGGACCTTCTCAGATCATCTGATGAAAAAATGTACAAATAGGGATATGCAATTGTGGAATAAGTGAGTAATTAATTAATTAATTAAACTTAACATAAACCTCCCCGAGTAACACCTGACGCACTGAGATAATTATCAGAGCAATGCACGCAACGATGCATTTGTCATATTAATTAGATTGTGAGCATTTACTAAATACGAGTATATGAATGTTTTCCTTATTGAAATTATAAAATGCGACATTTATTGAGATAAATCTGCTTCATACTATCTACCGTACTTCCTTTTGCATAGAGATAAATATATATGTAAAAAAATGGAGTAAATATAAAGTGGTTTACACGAGATTTAATAGCTAATATCGAATTATGTTTTATTTTCGTAGTTAATTTTAATTTAATGTTTTGTTGATTTTTCTAAATGTTTATCGAATAAAATATTACCAATATATATTCGAAGTGACCCATTTGTTTTATTTTATTTCCAGCAGCTGTAGTTTTTCACTTGCATGAAATGCTGTTTGTGTTGCAGTTTTTGCAGTTACACGTTTAAAGAAGCAAAGCAATATTTATATATTTGCAATGATACAAATACAAATAAAGAGATAAAGATAATGATTAAAAAATAATAATAAACGATAGGATAACAAATAAATAGTTCTTCCGATTTATACACATACAAAGAAAATAAAAATAAAAATAATAATTAAAGCAAAATTAAATGAATTAAACATTCAGTGAGGCTCTAACGCAAAATTAATTCTTTAAAAAAAAAAAAAAAATTTTTTTTCTTTTTTTTTTTGCACACGAGTAAAAGATCCCATCTAATCAAAATGTATAAATAAGAATTAATTTAAAGTTAAATCTAAAGTTTAGGAAAATAAAATACTGTTAGAGAAAAGTCATAACAAATCTACGTACAAAACTCGAAAGCTGAGTTAATTGAACACTCGAACTGTACAAAAATCAGGACGACGTTTCAGCGTTTCTCCGCTTCGAGGCGATCCCTTTGCTAGTTGGTGTTCACTTAAGTGAGTTTATGTTGAGTCCGTCGCCTTTTAGACAACCGAAAACGATGTACAAAACAAATTTCTTACAAATTAAAAACTGAGAAGAAAATGAAAACAAACAAAAAATAATAATAATAATGATGATGAACATTTTTGGATTCAAATATTATGCATCGAATAATTTCAGTATTTTCAATACTTTGCCCTGTTCTATTTTGCGAAATAGCTCTCGTCAATCGGACAGAAAATCTTCTGTTGAATTTTATCATCTGCTTGTGTTTTTAAATGGTTTCGATAGTGGACACTAAATTATTATTGATACAAAATACGTAAACAATATATTTCAAAAATTATTACTATCTGTTCAAATAACCGGAACGTGACTTTGAGTCATTTTCCATCAATAAGAATAATAGAATAGAAATAAAACTAGTTTTACTTTTTTCAAAGCCTTTCTAAATATTGAACTTTTTATTTTTTAACAAATTCAGAATCAGACATGCCTTAGACTCTCAGACCTGTTTTCTTCATACTAAAAGCTCTAGGATTGTTTACAGTGCTAATTAATATTTTGTTTAAAATACGTAAGACGTTTTTGTCCGTCCCTATTGCTACACAAAACGCAATTACGCAGGTCTACATGAATTTTGATTTTTATGTAAAGCAAAGCGAATTTTTGAGGTAGTTTTTTTTTTTTTTTTGATCACTTTTAGTGTGCAGCATGTGATAAAATTGGTCGATGTTATTTTTTCCGTATTTAACATTTTTGAAATAGTGGAGCAGTTCATATTTACGTGGGAACTGTGGCTGAAAGATTCACAAATATGCTTTTGAAAACATTCAAATTCAGTAAAGAGAGAGCTTTATAGAAGTTTGTCCTATGGCCCACTAGTCTGATATATTTAACTTTTGGTCTATCTAACCGATGACGATTCTGTATATTTTCCAAAAACTATTTTTGCAGCAGAATTTGCTTAAAAATCACTTTTAAAACAGAGTTTAAATGTTATGTGCTTTCTTTAGAAGCCTTTAATTTAAGGCTTTATCGTGATAGTGTGAGATTTTAACTTCTGTTTAAAGTAACATTATTTGTTTTTGTTTAAGGATTAAAATTGGTCAAAACCATCTCTAAGCTGCTGAACACAAAAAATTCTTGTTATTTTTTTTTTTTTTTTTAAATAAAAAATCTTCTAACGAAATCTATTTGAGAACGCAAGCTTCAAACAAATTACAATTCAATATTTAAGCGGATCCATTGGGCGCAATAAATTGAAAAACAGAAAAACAAGGAAAACACGTTGCCAAATTGAAGCCGCAATAGAATTATTAAAGAATTTCACAATAAGCGTAACGAAATCCGTAATTGCCAAACTGATTACCTCATAAATAGGAAAAATTCGTTTCGTTCATATCAGAGGAAGTTTTATATTTCAGATATAGAAAGAGACAGGAAGAGGAAGAGAGAGAGACCGAGTGCAAGATGCAACAAATATCCGAAAGAGGAATTTTACGAAACTCCTAGGACGTTAAAAAAAGAAGTATAATATACTTATCAAGTTGAATATAGTAGAGAACTGGAGAAAGAGAGATAAACTATAAGCAGAGGTTTTATGAGAAAGCGTATATAACATATTCATGTGCAATTTTAACACTAAACAAAAGAGAGATCCAGATAAACTTAACAAATACAAAAAAAAATTATATTGTTTATTAGACGTAATTAGAGAATTTTATGGCTTTTGACTCGATTGCACCGCAAAATACCTCATATTGCATATTTAATTGCCATTTTTAATGTATACAAAGTCATTCAAATTACTATAAAATATCTTCGACGGACGAGGAGGAGGGATGTGGAGCGCGGGAGGGCGCCTTTGCGACAATCCATACCAAATACGTCGGAGAGACATGAAGATGTTCGCAAATGTGCCCCCGCCCCGCGGGTATTACTGGTCTCAATATAGCTGCCGTGGGGCATACCTATTGAATAATATGATTTATCTTTGCAACATAAGTATAACTACGCGTATATGGTAGAAGTGTAAAGGCTTAACGTAGGAACAATCAATCGCAAGACAATTAAATCCACTCCTGTTCCAAAATACACGCATATACAAAACGAGCCGGAGGAGGTAAGTATGTGCAAAATTTGCAACTTCCTAAGAAGCACTCTGAAATGTTTGTGTTTAACTTGTTTGTGTTTATTTCTTAAAGAGATAGTATCCCAAATTGATTGGTTGTTCCTGTGCGAGGTGTTTTCGTTCACCTGATTAAGATTATTAATAAATTAAAATTTAGATAACCTAAGTGTATAGCGAGTACTAAAAATTCCTTAGATGTTGTATCGTATCAAGAAAACCAATGGTAAGAAACCACTTCCTATTCATTAATTTTGCATTTTGTATGTGTCCTTGTGTGTTCCATGTGTAACCGATTGTGTGATTTACAGTGTGGATGTTAGGAGCACTTTCATTTCTCATCCATTTTTTAAACAATCTCATTTTTGGGCTGTACTTAGAATTTAGTAATTATGTAGGATTCGTACTAGATTTCGGCCTAATTCAATTCAATCCCCCTCTTAACAATTTAAATGAAAAAAAAAGAATACAATTAAGAAGAATGCATACCTGCCGCGACTTTGGCAGTGCAATGAAAAAGAACGTTTTTGGTGGTACGTTAAACGATTAATTGAGGAAGGTACAATCGAACCGACAAGGGGCGCGAAAAAGAAAAATACAGAAGGAATGGCATTGTGTTAGAGAGGCTGGTACGAGGACCAAAATCGGTTTTGCTTTCCCAAATATAACCCGGCTGGTTTAGGCGAGCAATGATTGTGGAGACGTTCCTAAAGCAATAATTAGAGAAAAAAAAAACAACAAGAACTAAGTAAAATATCTTTGAAATTTGGTGTTCTGTAATTGGCTGAATCCCCGTATCCCAATTTAGTGTAAAAAGTAAATTTTTTCTGTGAATTCCAAGAGCAGCATTTAAGGCAAAAGCAAATTCTTATAAGACTGGAAAAGCGATAAAGTAATCTACACTGGTGATATTTACTGTAAATTGTAATACCTCTTAATGTAACTAATATTAAAATTATTATCGTAGCGAGTAAACGCGTATTTGTTTTATATCTTTCGTTTGCGAAGTAGAAAGTCGCTTCCAAATTGTAACACTGCCATTCTTTGTAGAATATTATTTTTATAATTTATCGAAATTCAATTTTCAACAGAGAAACATGATGTCGTCTGTTTTGGGGTATAGCAGTGGTTGTGTTTTTGGCTTCTTGTCCACTGTCAATTTTTTTTTCTTTTCATTATAGGCGGTGTTGTATTTTTATTTTTAAAGAACATGTACGAAAACCTCTTGGCAAATACCTCAATACATAGAGAACGGTCTTAACGCACATTACGTTCTTGTAGCCCGACCATAGTAAATTAGTAAGTGAATTCTTAAATAAAAATATTTAGTGTAAAATTTAATAAACAGTAGACCCCTTAAGCAATCGTGACTCTAAATTTATACACATTCGATATTTTAACAACAATCCAATATTTAGCCGTCAATTTGTGTATATATAGACGCATTGTCTCAATGTTAACTTACTTACTCTTATATTTGTGGGCAAAGAACGCCTGCGGATTTTTTCGTGTTACTTTTCGATGTTTGTAACATTTTTAAAAACACTAATCCACTTAGAATTTAAAAAAAAAAAAAAAAAAATTAAAAACACTCATCTGAAATCGTTTAACATTGCCATCATTTTACCCGTGCCATTCTACGAAAAATACAAAAGGCAAGAAAACAACAAAATTAAAAGAACAAATTTCAAGAAAGTTTAAAAACAAACAACTCAAAAAAGAAAAAACTCCTTCATTCTGCTCTTTCTTGGTGAATGTGTGTGTGTGGATCAATATATGTTTTAAGAGGTCTTCTATGCCTCCAAGAAGAGGGTGTGTTTTGCAGCGTGTGCGAGATGAACTCCTTTTTTCCGTTGGTAACTATTAAGGTTTTACTATTAACACCTATGCAGTAGTTTGCTATGTAGTAATAGGTATAAATTTATATTCACTACTACCGTAAAGCAAGCCTCCTTTTTTACACAAGCACGATGTATATTCCTATAAATACCAATTTATTGTCACGGTGTCGTTTGATTTCATCTCCTCGTTTCTTAAGTTAATCGCTTTTTAGCGTTCTAGGCGTTAATCGGTAGTCGTATGTATTCAAATGTAAGATCAGCCACAAAGCAAAATTATTATGAAAAATAAAATAATAATAATAATAATAAAAATTCATAATGCAAGAAAGAAAGATCCTTTTTTTCTTTTGCACAAAATTCGAATTTGGACTGTATACGTGCGTTTCGGAAAGGAACATTTCATTAATTTTTAATAAGAAATAATAAGAAAACAAAAAAAAAAAAACGAAAGAATTTTTCTGTTCAAACAAATACGTGTGAAAAAGCAATCAGAATGAAATGTTTCAACACCAAGAGCTTGTTTCCTTGGCAAATATTTTTGTGGGGAATATTTTTCTACAAATATGTGTAAATTTAAACCGTTTTTTACTTATAAGTACCGTGTGAGGCGCTCATTTACCTTTTTTACACATTTACACCGAAGACTAACTGAAGCTTTTCTTTTGATTCGAAAGTAATTGAAAGGAAGGACGCTCCATGTTCGTGACAGCATTGTGATATATTTGATATTTTGTTAAACAAAATTTATGTAATGTAAGATAAGTACGCGCCTCTGTTCATTTTTGGCGTTATAAGAATAGGGGCTTTATTTTCTTTACCACAAATTTCACTTTCTTTCTGTCCTATTTCGTTTTCAAAATTCTGATGGTTGTTTTTAAATGGCCATTAACGTTAACATTTTGAGTTGAAAAAATCGCAGGTTTTTGTTTATAATCAAATTTGTAATTGGTAATTTTTTTTTTAGTAATTAACAGACTTATTTTCTTATTTTAGACTGTTTAAATGCAGTTACAGTTTTAATATTTAAACAAAAATTAAGATGAAGATAGTCATCGTCCCGTACAACCATCAGATAATTCAAAATTTTTTATAACGAAAAAAATTATTCGTCTGAATTAATCATTTTTCATTTGCGTGTGTTTTTGTGTTGTAATTTTTATTTATGCTAAGTGAAGTTAGACCTTTTGATTAGTTCTATTTTCAAAATTACTCCCAAAAATTTTCCTTTTTTTATTTTTTTGTAAAATTGTTCAGTTATTGGAAAGACTCGCATCTGTGAATTGTAGGTTTAGAAATTATCAGAAAAAAAGAAACATTTTTTTATGAATTTTGAACAATTGAAACCAAATTAATTAAAAATTGATATTTTATAATGTAGTAGTGTAAAAGGTAAATACTTTTATACTCCAAAGAAAAATAAAAAAAAAATGAAATAAGAAAAAATAGTAAGATAGGGTTTGAAAATGTCTGCGATGACGATCTAAATGTATAGATTAACACATTTTTTATTTCAATTTCATTTTGTTTTTCGTTTTATTATTGATTTTCAATCGTTTTTATTTTTTTGTACTTGTAAAAATCCATCACGCAATGACGTGAAGGTGAGCTCTTCTAAACTCGTATCTGTGAATAAAGAAAAAAAGAAACAATTTGAAAATTTATTAGAATTGGATAAGCTTAAGATTACTTTAGGTTTGCATTAGTAGTGATTAGTGAAGAAAGAAAGATAAAAAATGATAAGCAAAAAAAAGTAATATATAATAATTAAAAAAAGGAAAAAAAAACGAGTTGCGCTCAAAAAACGCACACAAAATTCCCATTTGGCTCGAATTTGTTTTTTTTTTTTTTAAACTCAATTGGCTCCCTCATTTGTGGCTGACTGTGTATTATTTCGTGTTATTTGATGGTTTTGTTTGTTCGGTAGTCTTACGTTTCCATAGGACGCATTAAGGTTTGTGTATGATGATTATGATTGCACGCGAAAGATGCGATTGCTTGACTTTATATTTGAAAAATAGCAGCACCAAATCACCACGTGTTCGCAGGTACCCGTTTACACATGTCATATTCATGTCCAATCCGCGATACTTTCACATGAATCAGTTGCAGGTTTTACTTATGGCGTACGTCTGCTGGATGTGGACAAGCGTTAACTTAAATAGCGATAGCTTTTGTCAATTGTTTCATATACAAATGTTTTGGTACACACTCACGCCGAGAAACTCCTGAGAAAAATGAACATGAGACAGATACAACTTAATAATATATCTAAAAGAAGTAAATACCTCAAGATAGAATTCTAGTGAAATTTTTATAAAAATAAAGATAATATAATACATATGCGCAAATTAATAGAGAATATAAATTATATAAAGAGAAGCTATATAAAGAATTTTTTAAATTAGTTGTTTTGTACGTATCTCGTCATGTTTTAAAAGAGAATTGATTTTCCAGCACTTTTAGATAAATGAAAGAATGCACTCGACGTCTGATGTTTAGTCCTGAGGGTTGTTTCTTTCAAAATCCTATATACAAAAAAAAAAAAGAAAGTACACGTAAACAAGAAATATCTTTAAAAAATTTGTTATATTTGTTGCAATTTTATTTAGCCCAAGATAGTCATTTGTTTAGCTAAATGTTTTTTTACTGTAATGGAGGAAGTGAGTTTTGTGGATACACCACCTATTATTTTGTATTCTCCGCGTTCTACGGAATCCTATTGATTGATTTTGACTATTCATTGATTTAGACTAATTAAACTATCCTTTACTGGTGAGTCTATGTTGAAGCGTGTTAGATTAAAGCAAACTAAGGCTAAATGTAGAAATTATATATGAACTTAAACAATCGCACCTTTTTTCAATGATATGCAATTGAATAACTTTATTTAGTAAATAATAAACGACAAGCGTATTCCTTTTAAGCAAATTCTCCAGAATTTTACAATGAAAAATTCGTTCTCCTTAATGCGCTTTCACCGCCCCGCTCCCCTGTTCCTTAGCCCCTTTTTTATAAACCCAATTTTTGAGAGTACAAATTGTTTTTGATTAAGATTTTTATAAAACTATTATTACTATTATTGAAACTAATTAATTAATATATACGTGTTTACTTAAATAGTTCATTGTATTATTCAGATAAGATTTAATAAATTAAAGAACACAGATTACAACTACCTTAGTTCTGTTCAATTGTGATTGTTTCTCTAGCAATATTAAGTCGAAGCATTTGTGAACTTTAGAGAAGTTGTCCTCTTCTATACGGCACCTGAGTTAGAAGTTTTTCGTTTCCGTTTCCGTGTTACTTTTTGATATTTATTCTTAAGATGATACGACATATACACATATACATTTAAATATGCATAGAATGCAACCGAAAACAGATTGGATTAACTCAACAATTATTTCACATTTCTTCTAGTTCTGTTAAAGCCCTATTTGAGTGAAGGAAATTCTTTAAGTGAAATGGAATAAAATAAAGAGTTTATAATCTAATAATAATCATACCGACAAAACAAACACTTTCGTACAAGTTTAACATCTCTAACTACCTACGTAAACAAATGTAAAAGAAATACAAAGCAAAGTATTTAAAAAAAAAATAAAATAAAATAGGAAACAAATAGATATACAGAAATAACTCACAACATTTATAATATATCGAAAACAAAATTCACGGAAGTCTAACAAAACAGAGCCAGATTTCTATTGAAATGATCAAATAGTTATATCTCGCGGAATTAGGTGTAATAGACTTGAATGAAACTGATTAACTGAATAAAACAGAGTTGAAACAAGACAAATTTTTGAATATGTGAACAAAAAAAAATGCTTTTTTACTTTTATACATTTACACGAAATTTTTGAAATGGAAAACAAATAAATAATATAAACAAAACTACTATTAAAAAATAAACACAAAAATATGTATTTTATCCATTATATATCTACTTATTATATACACATTTATTATAAAGTAAATCGCAGACTTTTCAAAGTAACAAATAAACTGCGGTAATAATTACTGCTACAAAATTACTCTTATTGTCTTTTATTTCAAAAACCTTGTCCCATAAGATTTTTTCAGGGATAGAAAAGAAAAATTAAAATTTTTTAGTTAATCATTTTATTGTATTGCATTTCATTTTTTAGTTTATAGATTCTGTAAAACTATAGCTTATTATTCTTTTTTTATCTTAGCACTTCAACAATTTAATTTACAATATAGGAGACAATTTTCGTTGAGGTACTTCATGCATTAAAGGGTTACAGGTTCATATATTTTTATTTTTGTTTTTTTACTGTGATCTTAGATCTGGACATTACGATACGATAGTTTATGGAGTTAGTGGTATTCACTAAAAATAAGAACGTAAGTATATTAAAAGCAGAACTTTATACCCTAAATCATACTTTCTCTACATGGCAGAGGTGATTCAGGAACTAAAAATTCGATGTTTTTCAATATTCAACACATTCTCTGATTTTTATTGATTATGGCAAAGTATATCCAAAATGTTAGGAGCGTGTTTAAATTTTCAATTTTAATATGACAAAATTAACAATTAGGAAAATCGCGTTCTTGTTTTAAGTTTAAAGAAAATCCTTCATGCAGAATCTAAGCTTAGATAAAAAAAATACATTGTGTAAAAATTTAATAAGTTTAAAGTTAATTTTTGTTACTGCTGGTACTACATTTTCAAGCATTTCAGCTTTGATTATTCTTACGTTAATTACTTTTTTTATGTTACTCTAAAATTAATCCACGCCCAATTGGTCAGTCTGTCGTGAGAAAAATGTTTTACATTAAGGGCTTTATCCAAAAACCCATTCTTCCTAAATTATTATGGCCGTTTTCATGAATTCATGGTTACTAAAATTAATTAAGTTAAAATCATGTGCGCGAAAATCAGTTTTTAATTAATGTAATTTTAACCAGCCAGCTGTAGAATGTTTTTCTAACCCTGGGAGTACAGAACTTGGGCGCGCACACGTTGACCCCGTGTGCTGACCAAAGAACATTTTCAAACTGCTACATCTCGCGAACTATGTTGTTTTTTTAGGTTTGTGTTATAAGGTTTTTTTTAGCTAAAAGGATGTACTTTTCGGTAGAATTATCTTTAGTTCGAAAAAACTAATTTTTAATAGCAAAAAGTGTACTAAAATTGGACCTACCTCCAAAAATGAGCTCTATTATAAACAATTTTTGGGGTTCAGATGTAATTGAGCCGTTTATTTCGAAAGTGGGGCAAGTACATCTTTTCGGCAAATTATTACACTGATTTGGCTTCCATTGAACATACAAAAGTCGATGCAATACAAGGTGGAATTTATTTGAGAAATGGACTTCCCCCACTTTCAAAACAAACGTCTCAATTCCAAATTTCAAAGTATACACTCGCGCTCATAAAAAATCAATGTAAAAAAAATGAAGTGGTTCCATTGCAAGTTTGAACTTTATGGTAACAAAATGAGACGTGCCAGAAGTTAATATGTGTGAAAAATTCCTCTGGACTCATTTGCATTAATGTTTATAGTCCCTTTACGTAAGTGACATAATTTCAATACGATTTTTTTAAATTATGTACAAGCAGCCTACTTCAACACTTGAGGAAAAGGCAAAAGAATTGTCGGACCAGTATTGGACACCTACAATTAAGTGCGTAATTTTTATTCCTTCACTGAAATTTATAAATACCATTAATTTCACTGGAACTGTGTTAATGTTTATGATTAAGCCGGTTGTTTTCATTTCCTCCACTATAAAATCAAAAGCAGTATTCATTTCATTTTTCTTTATTTTACAATTTCGATAAGATGGATTTCTGTACTCGAAATTATAGCGATAGAATCAGGTGAAGAATTGTTATACCAATAATTACAGGCACTTAAAGTACGTCAAGAAGTACTCATGAGGCTAGAAATTCTAGCTGTCCTCGATAATTTTGTATATTAATTACAGCCGCATCGCATGCAAGCGCCACATTATTGCGCGGCCCAAGGCAATCCAACGTCGAAAATTGCTCCGTGACATGGAAGTGAACAAGACAGCTCGAAGACACACGTTCCATGCTAATGTTCGTTGGTTAACTAGTCTTAGAAGAAATCATATCGTCATCATTACACCCTTGACTTGCGTTTATAACCTTCTACCCGCTAAATAAGAGGACTTGAAAGGGATTTATCTAAATTCCGGTCATGCCCTCTGGCCAATTCCCTTTTAAAATTGCGGCAGCTGCGGGGGAGACGCATTTTCCATCAAATAGTAGATCTCGGTTATTCCATGCACCCCCTTAGGGAATATGTACATAGTTTGGCATCCTCCAAAAGGGAAGGGGATTATGTCACAAGTACCAAATCGGGGGGCTTATGTAAGAAATATGCATGTTGACCCATCTGCTTTATGAACACCGCCTTCCTGCGGCTGGCACATATACGCCCCGGCCTGGGTTAAGCCATTATAAATATTTACGATACCGTTGAAGGACGTGAATCCGCCTTAAGAACGCTAAGTGTCATGTGTGAAGAAGTGGACGCGGAATGTATTATAATGTTTGCCTCATATTTGCATGACCGTTGAGCTGGTGAGGAACCATGTTTTCAAACCTGAGCTAGAACTTCTCCCATTGATTCGTAAACAAGTACTGCATGCATGTACCTTATTTATGGTAACATATCATTTAAATTTCTTTGTGGATTTAGCATTCGTTCATCCTAATACGTAAATTTAAACTTTATACTCGTCAAACTTACATGGAAAATGTTCTATTGCTATAAAAATAAAACACTAACAAGAATTTAAATTGTTTACATTTATTTTAGTATGTAACGTGCTCCAAAATTGTGCTTTAAAGCCAAATAGTAAAATATTTATTCACTGACAGCACACAGAAAAGTAATTAAGGAGTAGCAGCCCTTGAGTATCTAAAAGCAAAATCAGACCATTAGAAAAGCGTGGGTTTAGACTTGATGGCGTCTAGTAAACCTGCAGAAACATTCGCAAAGATAATTCGTAAATCCCACCACCGAAAAGGCCTCAAAAGTGCTGCGCACGAAGAGCGGGGATATCTTCGTCGGAAATCCTCCTTAAAGGTGAACCAATTTCTGCAGTAGATTTTTTCTGCATGCTCGTCGCTTTTGGTAATCAAATTTTCAAAAGAAAAAAAAATGTAGGCCAGGAAAAATACCGCTATAATTCAATTGTTTGCAATTTTAATTCTTAAAATATAACCACGCGTTAAGTTATTTGGAAATTTTAAATAAAGTTTTAATACCCAAATAATGTTCATAATCGAGAAGCAAATTCCACTCGAGAAAATTAAACTCGATATCAGAATTCCAAATTGATAAAAATTTGTAAGTTATAACATTTGTGTCTTTGGTGTCGAAAGTTGACGACGTGTCACCAAGTTTTGCGCACTATTTGCATATTTCAAGTCTCAACATTATAAAAATACAAAACGATAAGACAATTTGTTAATCATCGTCTCCGTTAAGGCGAAAAGACCCCTTCAAGAAAGTTCAGCTGCGGTCAGATAAGTCCACAGACGCAGTCGAGCTATTTTGAGGTCAGAAGTGTACTGATTTTTATCGTCTTTTAAGGCCATAAGTCGGGGCCATACTGAGCTAATGTGCAACTTTCTTTTGTCTAACTAGAGAAGTTCTTAATAGTGGATGAGGTCATCTTCCGAAGGTGTTTTGTCCTCTGTTGACACTTTTATACTCTTGCATTATGCAATTTACGGTGGCAGGGTTGTGTATCAACTAAGAAAAATGTGGGTATCAATGGTATACAAAAATGAAATAGTGTTTCTCCGTAAACGTCGCCTACATAATTCATTTAATTGAAAATCGATGAACAGGCTTATTGAAATCATCTCATTCGCGGTATCTCAGCCTTCCACTTCATTCTCTAAATGTTAAATTCGCCGCTAAAATTTTAACCAAGAGAAAGGATCGAGCGCCACCTCAATTGAAGGTCTGTTAGGTCTATAAAAGCTTGCAATAAGGAATAGTTGTGCTTAAACTTTGAATGTTTAGACACTGTCTGACACAGAACGTTGAAATTAAGTTGGTAGAGATATTTTTGATATACTTGGTATTTTTACCAAAGATCTCTTAAAATCGCTAGCCTGTTTAAGATCTTCAAAGTATACATAAGAATATTAGCGACGTGGCTTAAATTGAATGAAAATTATAAACACCGCATTAACTAAAATGGTTATTTTTTTATGCAAGAAAAAAAAGCTCCTTGACAAATTTTGTTTGTGATATACGTAAAATGTACTGGAAACATCCAGGAGTTATTTAAATCGATATTTTTCTGATATCGATACCAATTAATAGACGATTTCCCATCGTAAATTGCACGCTCCTGCATTATTAAGCAACACATCATAGTTCTGCAAAACTCACCTTAAGAAGGCAGCTTCATTAAATATTAAACCCTTCTCTAGGCAGAACAAAAGAAGGGAACTACGCACTTTTTTAGTGCATGACCGAATTCAGTTCTTAAAAGAAGTAAAAGTAGCTCTTTGGGTATTTATTAACTTCATCTGTTTCCAGTGCGATATTTCGATGAGTATAGTTACGAATTTAACAATTTTTTTAATTCAAAAGGAAGATTTTATGTTACATATTTAGGAAAATTTTGTATTGACAGGACAAAAGTGTAAAATTAAATTTATATAAAACTAAAACACATCCAAAAATCACACTTCTTGGCATTTGTGCAGGATAGGGTTGTTGTCTGTCTCCTAAATCCTGGATTTGTCGGTCAATTGAAAAACTAACCCAAAGAAGATTCATGCTAAGAGTTTAGAGTATGTCAACTTTGTACGTATTAAAACGTGTTTTTTATTTTTGTTTGATTTGAATAATAAATATATAAAATAATAAGATTATTGGAACACTAGATGAGGTATACTATCGTGTGCATTATGTGTAATTTTCCAGACATTCGTATGGCTCGTGTGGAGCAGGGTGGGAATCCCAAGATAACCTCGTAGACGGAGTGGTTTTAGTGGCAGTCAGGATTACTCATTTGGGTTGCACTTTACTGCAGCGTTGTAAAATTTCCCATTACCAGACGGTGGGGTACGTAAAACCGGGCCATTCATCCATTCCTCACCTTTATGGCAGTTATTACGTGGCTCGTAACTGACTGGGTCCGGGATCGGGAGTTTTGGGGTCGCAATAAACTATTCAATAATAGTTCGCATTGGTGTAATTGGTGAGGGTGGCCGAGCACTGGAACCGTGGGTGGCGGGAATTAAATCCCGTTGAGAAAATGTCAAATGCGGTCATAAAAGGTAATTAGTCTTCACCAGAGGTTACGCCTCGGGTTCCCAGACTGTACCTGCGAGAAGGTTTGGTGGTGCCTGGGCAGTAGAAGACATTCGCCTCGGCCGGGAGAAAATTGATAGGAATGCTTAAGAAGGAGCAGCTCGCCAACCGCAGAAAGAATTTAATATTGCCGCTCGGCCAGGATATAAAATAATTTGACGAATGACGGGTAATTGCTTGACCGGCTCCTAGACGCATTTGTTATATCCGATGGGTACCAATGAAAACTTTATGGGGAGCGTTTTATCTGTTTCAGTTGGGTCGAACGGAAGGAAACCATTCGGGGAGTCCTTAGGGCTCTCGGGGTCTTGTCGAAGTTCGTTTTCATTTCAACATACACGCAGCAAGTCTTTTGACTTGTCTGGCACGGCACGTCAACCTTTTGGTAGATAAAACGAATGTCAGATATTAAGGATTGAACAGGATATGTTCTACGCCGGCCTGTTAATACTTTATGCGATAAAAATCGCCCCTCGTTTCTAAACTCGTATTTCTTATGACCCTCCCTCCAGTCCATTATGGCACTGAGATAGTCGTGTCTCTAACGAAAAGCAAAAAAAAAACGAGAATAAGAAAAAGGACACATGAGGATTCGCCGACGAAAGAATGACAGATTGTCAACAGGACATGACAGCATAAAACTTATTCGTTGCGGTTTGTCAACTCCCCCATAGCGCTTTATTTATTTTCCAAAGTTTCTACCGCTCCAAAATCACCCTTCTTCGTCCAAGACCATGTTGGCGACTTAAGGGGCTTAACGACGGCTCCTTAATCTTTGCACAACTTGGATTTGCAAGGGTTAATGCAGGGTCCTTTACGCTTATAAGGAGTGAGCACATTTCGGCCCTATTTTAAAATTCACATGTGTGATCGGAATAACATTGGCGGAAATTGGCTGACAATATCCAACACAAGCACGCTATCTTTGTCCTCCTCCTGGTAAAGAGGACAAATTTCTAAAAATGGGTTTCCTAAACGCGTGAACCGAGCAAAGTCAATGTAAAGTAACAACTGCTAGGATATGAAAGGTCTTGAAAATTTTGCTTTGTGGGCGGTACTTTACTGATTTATAGCGATAAATATTAAAAAAGTCTTTAATTGTGTGCCAATTTATAAAATTATTACCTTCGTATAAATTTGATTTTTGTTTATGATTTATTTTGTTTTATTGGAGAGAAATTAAAAAAGAAAAGGCGAATCATTTTCTTTTAAGGCGTAAAAGTAAAATTCTGTTTAGGCTCGTTCTTTAGAAATAGTAGATATGATTAGAAATAATAAACTAATAAAAACTAGCTGGAACTGGTCTTATTTAGCTAAACAACAAAATTATAGAGCATAAAAACATACATTTCTTTTTAGTATGAATATATTCATTTCATTTTTTAATTTATTAGAAGCATTAGAAGCACCACCATTCCGGTTAGTTTTCCTATAATATAAATCAGTTTTCTCATTTCCATATGCACGGGGAGTGTATCAATAATTTTCAATTAAGAACTTCGATCTGAACCCTCTAGAGATCCCTCCAATACTCGTAAGACCTTCACCCCTCTAGTGAGGACCGACTTCTTATAACTCGTGCTGGCAGTCTCAAGGAAACAAACATCAAGTTTGATTTTCGCATGAGCTGCTTCCTCGTCCCCTAATAGAATAAAACTTGTCATCTCCTTAGTTCACTTTATTTATTTACGACTCTGGAAGGAAATCCATTTCCTGGTTGTCTTTGGGCAACACCCGCCAATATCCAACCCGTTCGCATTGTGAACGCCCGATTTCGGCTGGATCCCCCGATCCCGAAGGGCACTTTTGTCCGCATATCCCGGCCAGCCCACGCTCCCACTGAGATGGGACTTCAAAGGATTCATCTAAATAATGTACGATAGGCGGCGGCGACATATTTTATTCGCAATATTCAATTTTTTGCAGAATTTATCCATCGTCGCTGGTGATTCCCGTGGACGACTTAAAAGGGCGGACGGTTTTATTGGAAATTGAAAACGCCGCAGGACGTGAGCGGACTCCGGAGATGAGTTTTCAGTTCTCGTGTTTACTCAACGTGGAGCGGTCAAATGCAAGGGTTATAAGTGGAACGTGCTTTCCTCATTTCATTTTCCTTTATACTACAAAATGTACGAATTTATTGAGTTACCATATTTTTAAGTTATTAGACCCCCATTCGGTGCCCGCTCTTTTGTATGATCTGTCGGGCGCAACTACCACGCTCCGGTGTAATTTAGTTTTCCTTTCTTCACATTTTCCCATTTTATATCTCTTTTTTTGAACGTCTGCATAAAAAATTATTTTAATATTTTATTACAACGGATGTACACTTTAACATTACTGCCATATTTTCTGCTCTACCAAATTGGAATACCTGGAACACATTTACCCACTGCTACGGTGCAATGCGTTGCTGAGAAGGGATTGATGGTGGAATTTCTGTAGTTTTTTTTGAATAGCAAAACGATTAAATTTTTAAATAAAAACCAACCGTTACCGCACGTTCTTTATGTAAGAAAATTCACAAACAAAAAATTATTTTTTAACAAATCTTCAACCAATAACATTGAAAATTGTTATTGAGCAATACACCAAAAATTAAAAGGTTCACATTTTTCTTAGTTTTAGGAAGTTTTCGTAAATAAACTGAAAAGCATTAGCAGCCCATTACGTAATTTACTTTTGATGTTTCCTTACTTCGTACTAATTGAGATCATTTTCGCTTTTTGTATCCAACAAAAATTTATATTAATTTCTGTTTACAAATTTATAAATATACTGCCCCATCACGTTCATTATAAAATGGGTACCTAATTTAAGAAAAAATGTTTTATCATTAAATTTAAACAATTATAAAATTTTTATAACTACATAGAAACTAATTTTCGTCAACTAAGGGAAAGTCTGTAGAGTTATAATAAATAAATAAAGTGAAAAAATAAGAAAAATGTTTAAAGTACTTTAAGTATTTTATTAACAATTTAACAACTGAAAAAATTAATCAATTATACCTTTTACCAAATATTTACTAGATACAAAATCTTATAATGCTATTCAAAACTTTTATTTTATGTTAGAACTCCAAAACTAACGAGCGAATAACTCCCAGTACTAAGGATTTTGTTTAGATTTTGTTAAGAATATTTTTCTAGCTACGATCCCTGAAATTGCTAAATTATCCAATTAGACTCCAAAGGTGGTAATATCCGGATTTCGAAAACTAGTGCGTGCCAAAGACAAATTTTGCTTCACAAAAGGGTAAATCCCTTGCATTTAAACGTGTAGCGAGCCCACGGGTATGATTTGGCCCTGCACCAAGGAGGTACATAAATTTTGAATAAGGTGACCATAACTCAATATAACTTTGAGTTTGAGCGAAGAACACGGTCCTTACACTTGGGCACGACACTTAAATATTGCCCAAAGGACTTTAATTAGTCACTCCCGAATCTTTCGAAAGTCCAACGACGGTGTCTCGGAGTCCTTGCACGTTGCGCCCAGTGCGTGAGGGTAGTTGCGGTTTGACCCTTAAGGTTCTGGGCCAAAGTTAGTCAGTAAATGAACGACCCAACACGCATAAATCAAATGATACATGCGCCCCTCTGTGTCTGACGTCGTTTGCAGAGGACCTGAATTATGAACTCGGTCTTCAAGGGAATTGATGGGTCGGGCGATAGCATTAAATAAAGATAATTGATTTATGCTTTCGACGCTGTACTACGTGCAACAAATTAGAGATAGTATATTCAAAATTTGTAAGTAGGGCTTTGGAAAATTGGGGATGATTTTTTTTCAATAGGAATTTTTCAATATGATTATGGTGTTTAGAGTGGGCACTAGACTTCGGAAAAGTGGACAAGAGACCAGGTATTTCACGTCAGCTAATGGCTAACAAAAGGTTCAAACAAAACATGTTTAAATTGAAAAACAGGAGGAAATTCAAAATTCACGTCACGTCGCTTTCATTACAGCTGGCCAGTCTGCGCAGATAAGGGGAGCTCCTTTAAAATTTAAAAAGTGCAACTCCAGCGAATGAAAGGGTGAATCAGCAGAAGGTGTAGAAGAAGCAGAAGAAATCGTGTATGGACGTCCCTGGTTGTCGCCGCCACCTTTTCTGAAAGGAATTTCGCTTCGATTCCTCTTGAATATACCGAATCCAGCAGAATCTTGGATCCTAGGGCCTTCACGCAGTTGAAAGTTCTTTCTTTCCCTGTTAACCACTCCGACGTTTCAAATCGTGAAAATTCCATCGTCAGTCGAGTGCCAACACGAAAAGGGTAACCGGAATAGTGCTGTAAGGATTTCGAAGCAAGCGAACTTTATCCACCCTCTTGTTCTCCAGCCTCTTTAGCTTTCTTATCCTGAGTTCCTTGCGGAGACTATCATGGACCATGGGCGCTATTTTACATTCTGGACACGAGATGCCCGGACGGGCTTGTTTCCCTAGTCACCCATTTGACTGCATTTCAAGACGAGACCCGTATATTCCCTTTGTCCTGTACCCCGCAGCTTTCCGCACCTTCGTTTTAGGATTAACTTTGTAATTTCTTCTACATTTCGAACTTTTCTTCATTCAGTGAGGAACTCATGCAAAATGGGCGAAATCGTACGAGGTACAGCTGAGTGTTGTATTTACTAGTACGACATGTCTTGAAACCACGTACAACCTGTTAAAATTTAATTTATCAATCAAATGGATGGACATTTCTTTCGCTCCATTTGATTTGACTAAAAAGTCGAGCAATCGTCGTACTACGAGTAATTCTGGGATGTTATATCTGCGCGTAGCAAGGTCGGTCTAAAATCCGAAACTAGGTTTTTAAATGAATAAACCGTATGTTATAATTTTCTTTTTTCCTATAATTTACTAAATAGTAAAAGTATTTTTTCACGCTTGTTCACATGCTCTAATTTTCTTAATTGGGTTGTCGGACTTTAGAGAAAATCGTTAGTAAAACTCAATTCATTAATTTGGCAAATATCCAATTATTTACATCGTGTAATTTTCAAAATTAGAAATCATTGGGGTTTTTAGAAATATTGAATAATAGTTGGAAAATTTGAAAAATAATTCTCTCGAATTCTCGACTAAAAACATTTTACTTCCAAAAGCAATTTTTATTTTTTACAAAACACAAGTAAAGGTACAGATGAAGACCTTAAGAAATAGTGTAATAAATTTTATCATAGCGAGAAGGCAACAATCAACAATCAACTATTGCTCACGCCTTTAATGTCATCCAGACAAAGAAATCTGAAAAGGAACGTGGGGCGAACAAAGAGACAAATTTGTGTTCATAGGTTTTATTTAACTCTTAGTAAAACTACAATGAGCACATACAAAATGGTAAGAGGAATTATCGCTTAACTGATACCTTAGTTCGCTACAAAGGGAGAATAATCACAGTCCTACAACAAAAGTGAACCTTTTATTTAAAAAAAATATTTATTTTTGCCGTTGAAAATTTGAATTTTATATAGTAAGTAATATTCAGTAACGTGTAATAATTGAACTGCAGTGTGCACAAAGCTCAATAGACCTACTCCAAAAGGGTCTTGTCGTATAGGAATTCTCCAATCTCGCCATGGTGGTCCATCATCTTCCTCAGGGTCGACAGTTTTCCAGCAATTTCTCGTAGGGCCTTGTACTGCTCTTCCAAGTATACACCGGTCAGGTAGTCCACAAGCTAGGGAAGAATCATCAAATAAAGAACACTATTCTCTTCCAAACAACGCAGAAAAACTTACATGATAGTCGTTGCGTAGTTCTCCTTCCCTGTTCTTGTCTGTTTCGCAGACGATAATCACATTTCGAATGCTTTGAGTCACTTTATTTTCCAGATGAAGAGCATTCTCGAGGGAATCAGCAGCATTTTCCCAAGTAGTGTTTTTAACGTCCTGGAATATTTTTTCTTTAGCCAACTCCCTTTTTTCTGCTAATGTTCATACTTACGGGGAAATTTATAAGATTGCGCAGAGTTCCACCGAGGTCTCCGCGCATGTTAAGGTAGTCAATAAGTACCATGGCGTGGTGCCTTTCCTCCTTTGCAGCCTTGAAGTAGAATTCAGCAAAGCCTGGCCTATTCACAGTGTCTCTAGAATAGTGCGCGGCCATCGCAAGGTATGCGAAAGATGCGTCAACTTCCATTTGGATCTGATCACGAACGGCCTTAGTACACCCATCGGTCATATCGATCCAATCTTTGGGCACATGTGGTGGCGCTGCGTCACCTGAGAAAGTGTGGTGGGTTAATTATCGCGTATTTCAAAATCACAATGATGGCATGTACCAGACTAAGTCAAGGAATAATAAAACACACCTTGCTTAAAAATAACATAAAATTATCCGGATCAATAGAGTGCTGTAGCAATCGACAGAAATTGAGAAGATACTTCAGATAGTATTTAAAGTCAGAGATAGGAAAAATTCCAATATAGCCCACTTTTAAAAATATTTCGAAGATTACAATAAATAATATAATATTTTTATATGGATGGCTGAAAACATGTTTTCTCTTTCTCATAGCACGTCGGTCAAAGTACTAACGGTTAGAATTAGGTAAGAAGTTATAGCTAATATAAACATATTAATTCTATTAAACGGGAAACATTTTTTATTGGTGCATTTCCTTTGGTTAGTTAGTTAATATTAGTTAATATTTTGTTTTTATGACCAATGAAATGTAATCGGTCATGTGAAGTTCACCGAACCCCATACCAAAGGTTACTAATTCCAAAAATGTTTAATATAAATAAATATATACTTCAAAAATAAAAATAAGACATTACATAAGTTTTATTATTAGAATTCTCAAAAAAACAAAAGAGAAGGGAAAAAAATAGAAACAAAATATCGACGCTGTCGAAGCTGTCGTAGCTTAACAAAAAGTAGAATCAGTTTTTCGAAAATTGATGAATTATGCCGCCGTTCGTATTAACACGTTAGAAAAAAGCTTTTGTTGTAAGAATTGCTTTGTATGCTTTGGAATTGTTTTATTTGAACGTGATTTTTGGCGATCTTAAACTCTGCATTCCTGCATAACTTTCTTCCACTGCTTTTATTGAGACAGTTTTGGAAATGGATTGTTGTTGTCTGAACAAAAATATCTGAAACGCAGTTCATTCGTTTTTGCTAAATAACTGAGTTCATAAATAAATCTAGTGTAGTCCTAAGTCTAATGTTCCCCAAGCAGGAGAAAATAATTTTTCAACATGAGTTACCCTAAACACTTTTTAATAAAGCATGAAAAAACCAAGTCATCAAATAATTTGTTTGTATTTGTTCCACGTGAAAACTACTGAGCAGAATTAGGTTGGGCTTAAGCCACTGTATGTAGTTCTCCAGATGTAAACTGCAGAGATGCTACTGCAGAGATCGGAACAGGAAAGGAAAAACCAGCCCATAGATGAAATCGTGATAATACTGAATGCTTGATTACTAAGCAGAATTACATTTTTTTTCTTGTGTTTTTTGTTTTTGCTGAGATCGTACTGAAATCTTTCAACGACAATCCACTTAGAAACGCCAGTCTCTTCCAGAGAACGCATAAATTTTAAAACGAGAACTAACAAGTCTCGTTATTGAAGTAGTTCTCTCCAGAATCACATGGTGCTTCGAGGCTAGCTGCTTTGCTGTAACCTAGTACATTCTCTTTCATTAGGTCTTCAAGGAAACCACCGTTGTTTTGTTGTGGAGCAACAAAGGGGCGGAAATTTATTTTGCAAGTATGAAATTCGGCTTTATTCCCGCAGTTGCGGAAATGTACCATAGGCGGACTTTACACCCCATGAATGCAGCAAATTCTTATCAGTACCCGAAATGGATTTCTGTATCCTCAGTGCAATTCACATGTAACGTTGCGTAAAGAAACATCTAACAATATGGCATGGGGAAGTGCGCACTTTATTTACCGCAATTCTGCGACTGTCTCGTGAACTCTTTGGCACCGAAATCGGTTTCGATTAGCCCGCTCGCGGATTTCTGGTTTTCTGAGAGCCACTAGCCAACGTCGAAGACAAAGGGAGCGGGTGCTGCGTAAAAAGGAACTTCAAGGTCCCGGAATCTTCTTGCTAGACGGTTCTGGTAACGTCGCGGATACTTACAGTGCAATTGGTTACCGGCAGCCAGGCTGCAAGAAACCGCAATCAAGGCAAAGGTGAGGATTTGCAGGACTAGCTTCATTCTGAAGGCGTTCACAATTCACAATAGTAAAAACACCAGAATCAATTTGATCACGACACGGATTTAATGCACTTGCAAATTTCTTCTACTTTCACGGATGTGTGTTCTCGAGTAGCGGGCAATTTAAGTAAAACGGAACCGTCCTATTCGAGTGAATGGCACGTAATGATTTTGTGGAATTAGTCAACCTTTACACTCCCTGGTATAGAAGGCGACGTACAAGCGAACTAGCGATTGCTTTGTCTGTGAGAATTGTAGCAAGCTAAATACCGTTGTGTTATCAAACGATGGCACTCAACAATGAAATCAGTACAATCGATACAGTCACTGAATTATCTAGAAAAATCCCAAGCAATCAATTTCCCGTGGTTCACACGTCTCAAAACCAGATAAAAATGTCAGCCATTTAAAACATATGGCGGACTGGTTCAGCTGATTCAGTTGTCACTTCTCCCATAGTTGCATCGATTTCGGGTTGCCAGAGCTGCGCATTATTCATAAACATGCTTATTTCGTTAATACTAATTTTCATTATTTTGGAAAATGTCCTTGTTTTTGGAAGTAAGAAATATTACATATTTCTATCAATTAATTTTATATTCAGAATAATGCGTAATTAAAGCTAATACTGTTGACTTATTAGAAAATCGTAATAACCTCTTTTGAGCTGGCAGCCCAGATTAGTGCACTCAGCCGAATTATCTTCCGTTGTTTCGAGAGAAATGCGTGCCGTGAGAAATGACAAGCGGTCGCCATATTGATTCATGGCGGTCTGTTTTCCTGTTGTTCTAAGCAGTTCAGTATCAAATCATCTGGTTAGTGGACGGGCGCAAAAGAGTGATTCGCACTTATTATCAGTTCGCACAAAAGCAAATATAACTGTTTCGCAGCAAGCTGGCTACATTTAGTAGAATCTAAGCCATTTCTCAGATTTAAATTGCTACAGGTGTGAAAGTGGACTTCCACCCTTTCGTTATTTTTTATTTAAAAAAACCTCGCGAATATTCGTGAACAAAAGAATTTGCGTTTTTAGCTTTTATAGTTCCATTTACTGGGAAAATGAAGTTTCCTGTTGCCCTTGTATTAATTCTTGGCCTTGTCGTGGCGGAAGAGGAGTGCTACACGAGTATTCACAAAGCATGTGACGGACTTAAGAAGGGTAAGTTAGATTAGCGCTTAATCTAGAAATTCTAGAAATACATCGTGCTCTTGTAAACAGATGTTGCATGCAATTCCCTCCTTGGTGGCTTCAACACTGCACAAGTGCAAACAAACATTACATCATACGTGAACGAGCAACTAGCATCCTCCTATGACTACCTTCTGCTTGGTACTTACTTCAATACCTACCAGAAAAATCGTCCAGGATTCGTCAAGCTATTCCAAGGACTTTCTGAGAAGGCATGGGATAAATCAATCGAATTAATCAAACACATTACCAAACGAGGTGGAAGAGTCACCTTCCAGCGGCCAGTTAATAACAGGATAAATACCTTCGAACTCAACGAGGTACAGGCCCTCTCTAAGGCTTTGGACAACGAGAAGAAATTGGCTCTCGAGGCCCATCAAATCCATCACAAGGTGTCTCATACTGATCGCCACGAGAAGCATTACGATCCTGAAATCAGCCAATTCATCGAGGAGGAGTTCCTGGAATACCAGGCCGACTGCATCCGCAAGCTTTCTGGCTACGCCAACGATCTGTCGAGACTCATCAAATTCGACAAACCATCACTCAACATTTATCTTTTCGATGAGTACTTGCAGAAACAATAGACTCAGCATAGGGTTTTTGTAAATTATCAGTACTGCTAGATAGCCGTAGTGAGCGTTTCGATCCTCCTCTTCTGTATGTGATTAAGATTTTTTCTTGTATAAATTTATTAATAAATAAAAGTTTGACTTTTTACTTATTTCGTTTTTCTTGGGGTCTGCTTGTTTGCCGAGTATAAGTAGTGTGGTTTTAGTCCAGCACGTGCTTCTTATCAATTCGATGTTGAAATTATTCAGGTTTATAGCACACTGATATTTCATAAAGAATACAATGCTGCGTAATGCAACTTCGTTACAAGAAAATGTTTTTGTGATTTAAAGCGTTTCAAATGTTCCGATTAACCTTTGGAAAAATTAATTCGGGTTCAATAAAAATTGCTTGACCCCATTAAATAAAGTGTTTTCTAAAATAAAGTCTTCAAAAACACGAACTATTCGAGCAAAAGTGCGCAGATATCCTTCAGGCCGATAATTCTTAATAAAAGTTTTCTGACTCATTAGGAGAAGAGATTATTAAAATCAAAAGCTATCAGAAATAAATGTTTTCGAAATGAGGTCCGGTGAGAACAGAAAAAGATAGAGAAGCACGAGATATCCCCGTTTTTGTTTTTATCATTGGCAATTTGGGCGATATTGAAAAACAAATTTAAACAAATACAATTTGAGCGATACACAATAATTGCACATTTTGACTAATACAAAGCGCTTCACGCATGGGAGATTTATTAAAACGAACAACATGTGTTACTTTTATACCTGGGTGCACGGAAGTGCACCGGGGAGATCTGAGGCGCACACTGCGCCCTTTACCTGAAGCGATTCACGGCAATTCTTTCACCTCTCATAACTCAGCTTTAAAGGATGCTACAAGTGTGATTTTTAGCATCTAAGGAGATGAGCACCTACTTGTTAATGTATTCCAAGTTGGTATCGTCAAGTTCTCAGTTTACTCACTAACAAATCATCGAAACCTGCAGGTTACTTCTAGAAGAACTAGGAACTTTAAATTATGCATGTATATAGTCTTTAAGATTAGTATCGTATGAAAGAAGAATTTGAGATCTGGAAATTATTGACTAGAAACAAACACAAAATTGTTAATCATGAGTACCGCACAAGGTCGGCTATAGAATCTATGCAAAATCTAGGCATAAAGCTTTAAACCAGTCATCTACACTACTCTAACAAAATTCTGCAAGAACTTGGCTACTTTCATCTCACTGCGTTTTATAATTATAATTTAAATATGACCTTAGCCCTTTTTACAATAGTATTAATGCACTATTATTATTTTTTTCAATATTTGATAACAATATAAAAATGATACACTGTAAGTATTTTATTTTATGTGTTATTTCATATACATTTTTTATTTTACTGTGATTTGATTTCATTGCTTGAATTAAAGGAAGGACAGAATTGAATCAGTGATTTCCTGGTAGCCGGCCAGCATCAGCGTCTGATGTGATTTATAACAAAAGTAAAAATTGTGAGTTATGTAATATTAACATTTTACATGTTTTTAAAAAGTATTCCAAGCTTTACTTTATTAAAACGTGAACGTTCTATTGTTCACTTAATACAATGCAAGATAAAATAAGCTGACGTGGTTGGATTTAAAACAATACATTCGACGTGCGAAAACTTATCTGTCCCAAAGTTCATAGTCACTTTCTAAGTTTCGTAACATATGAACGTATAGTGAGGCATTGTGCGTGACAAGTGGAACATTACATTTATCAGACACGTTCAGTCTGCCAGCTCAACTGCACAATGGTATCAAAGATGAATGGAGAGCCTTGCTTATATTGCACTTAACAAGAAGTGATTATTTTATTTAACGTATGTAAACATATCTTCTTCAAATAAATCGCCTGCAGATGGGCTTTGGATGACGTAAGCGCCAGCCTATCCAGGAAGGCCCTTGAAAAATTGCTTGAGGAAATAACGATAAACCTGAATTGAGGATGCAATTAATTATATCTTTACGGTCGTTGGGTATGAAAATAATAAGAAAACTTAAAATTATGGCAGCAAAACACCACCCTAGTATTATTTGGATAACCCCAACCAATTACTTGTGAGATTTTTATCATCCCGTGCTTCATTGCCTACATTAAGTTCGCATTATGGGTAAGATGGAATGCGTATGGAACATACGCACGTCAGTGGCTATCATTATATGGAACTGCCTCTCAGGATGAAAAATATAATTAACTTCTGCTCTGCTTTCATCTAAGAGTGTTCCTTTGGAGACTTACGTAGCTCAAAACAAAGAAAATCCCGTCATATAACAATTAGCTACAGGCGAACAACGTCGAACCAGCTCCCCCGAAAAGGGATCTCCTTAATATATGGAAAATGTCAGTCAATTTCCTTTTATTGGTTCTCATTCATGGCAGCGCAATAACGTGTCATTGGGCAATTAGGGCCCTTCCACCCCGCCAGCAAACGGCCCATTAAATTATAATCTTCAGTTATTAATTGCCGAGATTTTGGCCCTAGGAGCAGTGTGATGTCCATAAATGTGGCAGTTACGCAACATATTTCCATGGCAGTTTTTCGTATTTATGACCACTCCTTTTACCGTCTGCCTCGGAAGGGATCTGCACTTCGGAAACCAAAGTGCTCACATAAATTAGGGAAATGAATACGTCCATTCAGACGAACTTATCTCTGTTTTCATTCGACTGAAGGAACGCGAATGTTTCACAAAATTAGGTCTACAGAGCTGTGGTCATAAAAATAAGAACACCTATGATTCCTATTAAATTTTGAACTATTTACAGGATTATATAGCTAGAAATTGTGTTGCAGGAAGACAAATGACAAAAGACGGATATATTTGTTCACATAGGAATAATTTGGATACTTTTGTATTCCTAACAATGTCCTATAATATGGAAATAGAAATTGCTTATAGGATTTAAAAATATGATAAGAAAAGAATAATATTCAAGTTTTGTAACGTTAACTTAAAGAAAAAAGTTGCGTATTCATGTTCACTAATTTTTTTTTAAATTTGTGACAAGGGAATAATTTTTATTTACACTTACAACAGAATTTAGCATCTTTATAAGATTAAATTTCTTTAAATTTAGAAAAGTAAGTATGGAAGAGTCCGTTATCATACTTTTGTTTCAAAAAATTCTTGACATATTTTAAAACAGTAACTTAAAAATAAAGAGCATTGAATATAAATCAAAATATAAACATTTTTTCCGGTGGTCAGGCATGTCCCATAAATTCACGAAGGATGTGTTATAATAAAATGGGTAATCGATTCAATTATTTCGGCCCTATCTTTGAAAATATACTACACTAAAATTCTACCTGTTTGTTCTAATCCATGTTTGAAAGGTCCAGTTGTAATTAAAGACTCATACTAAAAGGATTTAATTTCCTATATTCGTTATTTCTTTTTTTAAGGAAAGGAGCCATTGGGTCACTATTTGAATGAAGTGCCCTGAAATCTGAGAAGATCACGCTATCATAAATTACATATAGCACCTTGACACTCCCTGTTATTTATTTATTAAGTAAATCGTATTTTCTATATTATTTAAGTGCCTATACTAGACTAAATTCTTTAGACAAATGCTAATCATTTGTTATCAATTCTAGAATTACGTTGTCAATTCTTGTGTGATTGATAATTAAATCAAGTTCGAGTTGAGTATTAACGATGAGCTTAGCATTTTTCCATTTAATAAAATTTCATTTGTGTTTACTCCAGTCGACGATGTGTGAAGAGGTTTAGTCTGTATACAATTAATTGAATAAGCTTTGATAAGATTCATCCATAGTGCAATAATTCTACTAACCCATAGCAACAAAAAGATAAAACATCCTAAATATAGTTTCGAGAAAGTGCTTTATTTCATTTAGGGTTTTTTTTTTTTAAAGTAATATTCGCATATCGTTACTCTAATGTAGATATGCAAACTCTATGCACTCTCCACCATTTGTAAATTCCCTATTTAGAATTTATCGCTACCTAGAAAACACCTTTGCGATATCTGCTTATGACACTCTAGAGATTTGTAAAGTTAGATTTTCTGTTTAACCGCGACATCATGTAAATTCAAGGTTCGCGCATTAAATCCTCCACATTCGCTTAAGAATTCATTTCGGGTTGTTTAGCACCTCTACTGAATATTTCACTACACCAACTTCGGCTAATTTGTATCAAGGGAGTGTCTATTTGAGCTTCACCCACACCACGTTAAGTATCTTTGAATTATGATTATGAGTAACAGTGATCGGGAAGCGATGGTTACGTAACGAATTGATTTTAATAGTATTGCTTATAGAGTATATATTTTATGTGTAGAAAATACTATGGCGTACTGAACATAAAACAGAAAGTAAAAAGAGACTGAACTCATCCAAATTTATTTTTAGAATCTTTTGTAAATGTTTTAAAGCATTTGAAAAGCCATTTCCATATTGTGCCTTTTTCCATTTAAACATCGTCAGTTATTTTGAAATCTTGTATTTTTTTATATTTTTATATTGTTGAATGTAATGTTTTGTAGCCATGTAACTATAAATAACTTTGAATTTAATGCACTAAATCTGGTGTGTTCCGATTGAGAAAATTTTTTATACTATACAAATTTACCTACTTAGAATACGTATGAATTAAAATTCGACTATGGCCTCAAAAAAAAAAAAAAAAACTATACCAATTTTAAAAGACGCATTTATATATATAAATTATTCTAATATAACGTAGAGACGGGGGTTTTAGTCAAGAAAAACATTTCTGTGCTCCTAGTTTTGTGAATTCTATAAATTTTGTTTTATCTTCATCAGTTATTTTATAGATTATTTAATTTATAGTCAGAAAATTCAAGAAAAATATACGTTGACAAAAAAATGCTTACTTGTATTCTAATTTTACACTTCGAAGCTTTACAAATAACTTTTTGGTATTTGTAATAAAATTAAAATCATGTTTTGAATGCAAATGTTTGTAACATGTTGATTAAGGAATAAAAGTTATAGTGTTTTTATTTTCAAACTGTATTTATTTCTTCAATTCGGTTTTTTACTTACATAGTTAGTTGGCTAAATAACAAAGCGCTAGAAGTAAAATGATAAAGATCTAACATTTCACACCTACAAGTTTTTTTAAATATTCGGTACATTCACTAGTGCATGCGACTCATACACGGAAAATCTATTTAAAGCCAAACTATGAATAAGGTCTATTGTTTCTATAACATTAGAATGGGGTACACAGAAGAGTAGGTACTATAAAAATGCAATGCAAAAGTATAGACTTAATTTTAAAGTAATGATTTCAGGCTATTGGTTTGCACGTCACCTTTCCTTTTCATTTTACTTTAATATGCGATTTAGTAAACTCTTTAAATGCAACACATTTTTCGTCCATATTTTTATAATAATAATACTATAAAAATATGTTCGTCGTGCATTTTAAAGTGCGCAATCACTTTAATTTTCAAAAGCGTTTGAGGGATGTTTCTGTGCTCTGTAGTTATACGCAATTCGTTAGACACTGTAACCAACGTGAACAGTTTTCGATTGTCGTGTGTGTAGTTAAGAGCATATGTTCCCAATTTATGTGTGGCACTTAAAGGACATAAAACAAGAGCGCAATTACATCCCCATGTCCCTATGTCCGTGTGTTCACATCCTGGGGGGCGACGCCGGAGTATCAAAGGAATTAATTGCCATAAATTTTCTATCAAAACACAAGTTAGGAGCAAGCCGGCTAAAGATTCAGTAAAGTGTTCTCAAAGTAATCTCTCGACTCCCAACTATATGCAAACATTGCCGAACGAAGGTATTTCAAAAGGATTACGGGTATAAATTATAATTAAGAGTTGAAACGTATTCAACGCCATTGCGACATCTAATGAACCGCCAGGTGGAGGCGGGAACAGGGGCCTCGGTTAAGGAACGATAGTTAACTGGAAGACTTTGATAGTCTAGAAATTTCCCTTTTCGCGGTTCTGCATTTTACGACGTTCGCCACGGTAATTAATTTCAGAGATAAATAACAGAGACATAATTGTCAGAAACAAGTCCATGGACGAAACATGGGTTTCACCAAATGGCCGGAAATTCCTTTTTTCGGGGACAGCCCAAGGGTGCATATCCCAAGGTATGGAATGCTGAGGACGCCGACAATAGGGCAGGTTTATCCTTCGCACAGTCTGAGAAGACCAGCTAACCGATTTAAGGGGAGATCTGCCGGTCGGAGTAATATAGGACGAATAAAAGAATTGTGTGCTTAATGCAAAGAGTTGTTAAATTTAATTGGCTGGATCTTGAATGAATGAAAACATAAGAGGTTTTTTTATGAGTTTGAATTTTCACTACTCCCGCAGGCTCAGTCGGAGCTCCAGAATCCTTTCGAGGAACACACCAGATGATTATAATAAATGTCGCATCTCTTCAGCATCTTAAAGAGGATATAATTTGCGGCGGCAGGAATTTAACCCAGGAGGTCAGTTCCTTTAGCAGTGCATCCTGGCAAGAAAATCTCCACCGAAGCAGAAGAAAAAGTTGCTTTATCCCCTGCTGCCTCTACTTTTATACCCTGCGACAACATTTAACCAAAAAATGTAATTTAAACTTTTTTAACTAATTTTATTCTTCCATTTTTTGTGTCGGTGGCCCGTCGCCGTAACCTGGGCGTACCATCCGCTCCTGGATCTTGGGTCTGATCAGTGTGGCAAAGAGCGAGTTTTTGCTTCGTTAGAAATGTCCTTTGCAATTGACGTCGTTGGTGGGCAGGACGGTGTCAGGGACGGGCGCGACAAACCACAGGGAAGAACTTGGACCGGGTCTGGGTCGGAGCGTCCAGACGGTAAGCCTGAAGCATGCAAAGGGATGCGAATAAAAGGTTCAACTTATTTTGACATTTATCTTTTTAATTTCCGATGATAATTTTTCGTTTTTTGCCCGCCCATCTGCGCGTTACATAGCGACAACGAAGATTGGAATGATGCACAATTTTGCCAGCGTCGAGTCCTTGCCTCCGACCGTCGCCGGCGCCGACACTGTCCTGTAGTGCAGCCTGGATTTGATCCTTGGCAAATTCTTAATGAATGTCTCGTTTCAAAGTTTTGTGTAAGTTATGAGAGTTTAATCAACTGCAGAGAAATTAAACTTTATCTTCTACTGGCGAAGTCGACATATATTTTATGGAGTCGTTTGTTAGGTGATTTCCTTCAGTATTCAGTACTCTAAGATCCCCGAAAGTTTTTCTTTAATTCGGAGGGTAGTCAAGCGTAAAACGAGTATACTAATGAGGACTTATCCATCAAAACCTAATCGCATTTAAATAATTCATAAGCGCTCATTTCTATCCCAGATTATGACATGGGAAATGGGATCTGCATTATATTCTGGATTTCTAAGCATCCCTATCGTTCTTAACACCACTTATTATTCTAAGTACAAATCATTTTCTATTACAAATCTCAGTCTAGTACCTTTAAAACTATTCACAGAAAATATTTACGTATTTAATTTTATGAGAATATCTTCGACTTTCTCCAAGAAAGTAATATCTTCCTCTTTTATCGTGCTACAAAAAAGTAACAAGAATCGTCCGATTGGCTGTTTTGCAATTAAGAAACCAATCACTCAGGTTTTTTCATTTGTGACCTAATCCCTACTCGTTTTTTTTTAAATTTTACCACTTTGACTATTTGTCATGGACCGCAGATGTGGATATCTTTATAATAGAGTAAAAGTTAAGTTATATTTTAGTTTTCACGTTTAGTGTATCGTTAATCTTTTCCTTTTTATTCTATTTTCAATAGATATTTTGTCCAAATTGCTTTCAAGGTCCTTGTCGTTTTAGAACTTTTGTTAGTAGATACCAGAATACTAAAAATAACTATGCCAATAACGATTATTAAAATTTATAGTATTTCGGGTATCAAAAGTTTTGGTAAAATTTATTAGATCTTCAATTTTTTATCATTTTATACAACAGTCCAATTAAAAACAATCACACGAAATTTTTCTATTTAACAAACTGAAGTAAAAACGTGACATGAAGTCCCTGAAGATATCAGGTGTGAACTGAACATCCAATTAAGACGGATAAGCCTAGAAACTGTATTCTGTATCCAAAGTCCTTTAAGCCATCCCAGTGTTAAGGAACTGTAGGTAAACGTTAATTGGCAAATTCGTAATTTAGTGTCGCGGCACATCAGGGCAGACATCAAAGTGGCATCCGCTTGCCGTTCAACGTAAATACGTAAATCCCGAATGCGTAAGTAAACAGTATCAGCAGAACTAACCAAATTCCGGTGGGTGCGTCTACATCCATCCCAGGCCGAATCTAATTTGGGAGGCAAGTATCGCATAGATTCCCTTTTAGCCCTTTTAGCCCTTCTAGCCCACGTAATTCCTATGGTTAATCATAT
The DNA here is from genome assembly GCA_001932985.1 of Proctacanthus coquilletti. Classification (NCBI taxonomy): domain Eukaryota; kingdom Metazoa; phylum Arthropoda; class Insecta; order Diptera; family Asilidae; genus Proctacanthus; species Proctacanthus coquilletti. Next base: position 18,152 of record MNCL01000094.1, on the reverse strand, counting down.
TAACACGGCCCAACTATACTCGATTTCAATACAACACTAACATGTACGACAAATTTGCTCAAAAGTTCCAGGGGAATGGGGGAGCTATGCCGAAATTAATTGACTACACAACAAGAGCCGGCAAAAAGGGTTATTTGGCCCAGTAATACTACTACTCGTATTTGAACAGGAATATCAGAGTTATTACGGACACGCAGAGGCCATGCACCTTTCGAGCCTTCGCAGTGCTCCGCAGCAGTGTCGGGACACTGTTTGAATAGTAATCGAGCTAGATTAATTAAAACTATAAAATGGTCCTTTTTTCACATCTATCTTGCGCCAAATGGTCCGGCTGTACTTGCCGATGTCCTTTTTATGCAAATTGCGCCCTTTGCGGATTATTAAATGTCCCATTTAAACATTTGAAAAGGGTTACGAGCTTCTGAAACACACCGGTGTCCAACACTGGACCAGGGCTTTAGCATACGTGCACCATACTTCTAATTGCTCCAGCTCGTGTGCCTTACAAATTCCCACTCCCCTAATTGTTCATGTTGCCCATTCGTGAAGAGAGCCTTTGGAAGGTTTCAAAATCTGCTTGAGGACAGACATTTTTCGCATAGCATTTCCTAAGAACGCGAAATGCAAACGGGTTAATCTTTCAAATGACCATTGTATGTAAATTGTGTTATTTAAATAAAATTACTGGGCAGGAAATAGGCCAGTAGTTGTATTTCGAGATATCTTTCGGAAAAGTAGGTTATACCTACTTTAATCCTTGGTTTTCTCGATTATCAGACTCCGTTGTGAAGGATTGGAATTCGGTTAGGTGTAATTATCGAAAGAATATCTTAAAGTACTGCTTCTCTATTCAAAATATCAATTTTCAAATTAAAGAAAGTATATCCATTGGAGAGAAAATAACTTTGTCTTACAAAATATTGTTTTATAATTAGTTTCCGATAGTTCCTATCAATGACCTATAATTTTTCTAAATGTTCTATTTTTATAATAAACATAAAAAGTCCAAATTAATAGGGTAACTCATAATTTAAAAAATGAAGTAAGCAATTGAATGCTTTGAATATTAAAAACAGATACAAACAAGGGCTAAGGCATGTATTTATGTATGAGTTCATAAAAATCCAAATATATGTCTTCTCAAGTATTTTTCTTTTCTGAGAAGCATTCTTACAAATTCATATCTTAGGAAAATTAAGAGAGTCGTTTTTTAACACTATATTTGACCTGGTTCACATGAGTTAAGGGATAAAAATACGCTCGATATATCTTATATATTTTAATTTCTAAATCTTTAAAGACCCACTACTGCACTCAAAATACGATAACGATCTTTAATTGCCTACCTGAAACTGCCGGCCATTCAGAAGGGTCTTCGTTAGAGCCCTAGCTAGAGAATAAATATATTGTCGTTTTCTAAAAGCGTTAAACGACGATGGTAGGTATAATCTTTTAAATGGAGGTTGTATGTTAAACTGTTTCGCCGTACGGAGCCATCGGGAAGGGATTAGATAGCGTCTCGGGAGAAAGTATAAATTAGCCGGCATGACAGAACGCGCCGTAAGGACTTCCGCGAGATTTGCTGCGATGCAAGAGTCTGGGGCCTTCGGCTTTCAGGGCTCATTTGCTATGCAAGGGGAACGCCTTCTTGTTGCCAACATGAAAAAGAGTTAACCGCACGCTGGCAGAGGCGCTCTCGTTTAATGGGACTTTTTGTACGCCACAGTATCCCATAATCCCAGTTCGGTATGGTCTCGTGGTACCATGGACCATGGCGTTTTTGTGCATCGGATCCCGATACTAAGCCACGTCCAATTCGTTTAAATGAAATTAGCATTAGGCTAAATTTAAGGGTGGCGTTAATTCGCACAATATGCATATTAGATTGCCACCCAGCTACTCAATAGTTCTCCCCTTTCTGCGCCATCCTATCCACTCTAGCCGGTCTATCCCTACTATCCGTTTTGTTATTCAGGATGAGTTCCTTGGCAGCTTTGCCGTCAAGATTGGCCATCAGGGCCTCCGAATGGCTGGTTTTCCCATTTAGCTTTGTAATTTTTGGTCAAATGAGATTTTTGTGCTAAGGTTACGATTAGTGGGTGCACAGTCTGAGATGTCGCTGATACGTGCAATTGAATTTAATCGCACAATGGGTCTGGCGATGCTTCCAGCTAATTTGATTACTTTCGCAGGACCTTTGGGATTCAAAAATTACCCCAATAATGGTCTGACGGTGATTACCTTTAAAAGTCTTTAAAAATTTTGCTGTTTGAACTTTTACTCATGTTAAAATGCAGACAATGAAATGAACATAAATATTAAACTTTTTGAATCTTAGTCGGCCTTTCAGAGATCCCTTTCAAATAGTCGACGGGATCACACAGCAGCAGGCTTATCCTCTCCAAATACAGGACGTAGTCCCCAACGTGTACAGTCTTCAGAAATGTTCATCACTCGTTTATTTCCTTAATGCCTAAAAGCCTTGTGATGTCATCCACCCTCACATTTCTGTTGTGTCCAATTTCGCTCATTTTCAAACAAGTGTAAATACTCAAAGCGAAAATTTCAAACTTTGTTGACCGGAAATCAAATTTTAGACAAAGCCCGCCAGCGCTCTTCAAAATAACACGTTCCACGTTCAAAGGAGGGGACTTCATGTGGTCAGTTGTCATGTGTTATCACTTTGTCGGACAGGGCGGCGGGCAATTTAATAAACTCGACCCTTCACAGCACATCGAAAGCCATTTGAAGATTAACTAGTAACAACACAGTACACGGCAATTCGATGTGGTCTACTGTTGAATCTCTTGACGTGTGATTCAAAAAATTAACAAAACGTGGAGGGAATGATGAAAAACTACTACAAAGTTGGTGTATCTTATGACAAGCAAGGTTTCAAATTATGGTTTAGAATTAGGGTGTTCAATTCTTCTACAATCCAAATATATTATTTATACAAAAATGAAGAAGAAATATTTCTTATATTTATTTCAAATAGGTTTACATCCAGATTAATCTACAGATCAGAAAATGGTCTTGTATAAAGCAGTGTTTTTGTATTTTTATGTAAAAAGCAGGTTTTATTGGTCATTATTGCATTATATAGGATATGTCAATATTAAAGATATTGTACATGGCATCCAGGCGGAAACAAAAAGAAATAGATCATTCTATGCCGAACATTTTTGTCCTTATGGTTTAAGTTCTTCATTTTTGAGAAAAATCTAATGATATAATTTTCCTACAAAGTATACTAGTGCTGCTGATACCACTAAACTTTTATAAATGTTGGCTTTACTACTTTTAGAAATAGACGGGAGAAATAGTTTTTAAACAAAAAAAATATATATATCTATGGAATTCTCTAGCAAAGCTTTTAAATTTATACCCGTATTAAAAAACAAATTGTTAGAATACCAAATTTAAGCTTCCCAAAAATGAATAAACTTACAAGTATTATCCATTACATGTCTACAACAAGTGGGGAGAATGAAAAAATTTGGATGAAAACACAAGAAAATTCTTAATTGGAATAATTCAGTTAATTAGTACAGCTTAAGCCTTTCAGAGGGGATGGGCCATAAAGGCGTAATCCGCTCGATTGGTATTACAATTCCTCGGAAATTGTTTCAAACGTAAAAGGGCCTACCGAAGAGTTATAGAGTTATAGGCGGGTAAAATGATTTCATCTGAAAAGAAATCTCTTTCGGCGTCGCTACCCCATAACGATTTAATTAACTCTCTCCGTGCAGTTCAGGATTTTATAAGTATTTCACACAAATAAGCTAAATAAAGCAACCCCCAAAAACTGGCTCTAAGTTACCTAAAATGGCCATCCTCCTACCTGCCTTCTTCCTACCGCCCGTTCTCTCGTTCCCCACCTTAAGGCGGACGCGATTATTAATATGTTTCCTTGAGATCCTGCTTCCCAGGGAAGACGTGGCAGAGGTTGCCTTCTTCTTCTCCCTCCGCAAAATGAACATTTTTACCGACTGGAAATTTGGAAGGCAAATTAACTTTCGAAGACGGGGTGCCTCATTATACTTTATCATATCTGTGTAACAATCTATGTTCCGACAGCAGTTTACTCAGTTCATGAATTTCAATGAATTTGCACACCTTTGCATCGAGCCAGGTAATATACAAGCAATGATATCCCTCTAACAATCTTCGAAGACCTGCTGACGAGAAAACTGCACAAATTCACTTTTGAAAAAGTTAATATTCGTTGAAGCGGTGGCAATTTAAATTTATGTGATAAAAGTTTCCTCTTTAAATATAAATAAGATGTAAATAAATACATTTTGAGGCATGGAAAAAGTGTAATGAAACAATAAAAACAAATAGAAGTAATAAAAGAATAAACCATTTCACAGGGGATAACGAATATTAAAAGAATGTATATGTTTAAAATCCACTTTACAATCCTACCGAAAATATAACCCTCTGTGCAGTTGGGTAGAAAGTAAAGAAACATAATGGGGATGGTATCCTAATTACAAATTTTCACAAAGTAACTTTGCCAAAAAACAGCTTATTCCAGATCGTTGAAATAGCCATCGATTCAGCTTTGCCAAAGTATCATTAAACTTCCACCCTTCTGCACACGACCACTCAAAATCCATTAGAATTCGCAATTTGCATTGACCAGCGCGTCCAATTCGCCCTTCTGACCAAAGCGATGATTTACACTATCGAAAACCAAAGTCCAAGGCCCATCATCATCACGGAGTGCGTTCAATCATTTTACATTTTGTACAGAACGCCGCCGCCGCCGAAATTACACCCTTTCATCGGAACCCTTGTCCATCTCAGTGACCATTCCAAAAAGGGACGATAAAGGAGTATGCTGATGAACATGCTGCGGGCTAAATTTCAAGCATGAACACTTGTTCTTCTAATTAAAAATACTTTCAGAATGAGCTCATCTCCCGGGGACTGTAGCATTCCAGGGAAATTAATCGACACCCCCTCGTGTAAAGCTTTCATTGGTGTATAGGAGATTGATATAGCTCAGTCTAGGGGCACCAACAGTAGGGGTTCTTTTATTAAGCACGTTTAATATCTCAAAAACCATAAAATTCTAAAATACGCAACATTTTTGGCGTTAATTTTGCAAGACTACAAGATTGTTTAAATGTTTAGGTGTATGTATGTAAGTTGGCGCGTGTATTGTTCGGTCTACCGCTGGTATTATAAAACTCCTGGTGAATAGATTTATAAACCACTCTGGGAGTTTATTAAGCCATGGCTCAAATTTTGAACGAAAATATCCAAAAGGTGGGCATGAGGAAAGGGTTTTATAAAAAATGGTTTATTGTTTGTGAACCTTTTATTGTAGAAAATTGTAACTCTAATATACTAAACATTGTCAAAGTGTGCATTGTGACTTAAGAAGCTATTTATTCTAAGTATGCTTTTGTTAATATAATAATAAAATAAGTAATATATAAATAATATAACTGGAAGTGAAAAGAAATACAAAAGTTAAGTAGAAAATGCAGTAAACTTTAGTTAACAAAGTAGTGGATAAATTGTGAAATTGGAAATGGGAATACTTTTTGCATAAAACTATAAACACTGGATAAAAAAAAATAGTGTATTTTGTCATGCCGTCTCAAAGTGTAGTTAGCATTTTTACGAACACTGATGAAATAACTAAGTTTAAAATGAAGCAACAAACTTGAAACGAATTAAAATAGCGGATCTATTTATAGTAAAATCAAAGTAGTAGTGATTCAAAATAGAAAAATTTGTCGCTTATCTATTTCGAGTTGAGAAAGTCAACTGGTAAACAATCGCAGCGAGATGATCTGATCTCAATTAATTGTAAATACTGCGCAGTGTGATGGATTAGCTCTGTCAATGCTTTTGAATTAGCGAGAGTGCGAAGAGGTGATAGCGCAGCTAATTAATTCGCAGTGTCATTAAAATGATCGAACACTTTTAATCCCTCATCCGGTCAAAGGGAGTGACATCGACAGCGAGATTCGTCTTATCAAATTTAATTCCTTTGCAATTACAAAAAACTTCCCAGGTCTGCAGTTCGACCCACCAATAGAGAACCTAATTAAAATGTCAATTGGAAACGACTCCTGTCTTTGGGAAATGCAGAAAAAAAACCGAATTAATTGATTTATTTTCGGAATATTTATTTTGCAAGAAGATCCTTATAAGAGTTTGATGCAAATTAAAGATGGTATCAAGCGATAGGCTTGGACTGACATTTAATGACGTACAATTACCGTTTAGTACGGGGCCCCAAAGTAAGTCCCTAATAAAATTATTGTCTCGAAATTAAATCAGAAAGGTCCGATGCCAACCCGGGCCACTCACTAGGAAGAATCCAATCTGTTCAAGTTGCATGTCTAGCGGGGTAGCATCTTGAGACCTAGGACGCTGCTGCAAGCAAAGTTTTAGAAGGAAGACAGTGCTCGAGACGTGGCGGACCATAATCGCGTTTCAAGCGGCCAGAAGGAGGGGGTCGGTATCTTTGTTCCCTATTTGCATGCAAATTAAAGAAATCTCATTATCGAACGAAAGGAAGCACCCTTCATTGTCCTACAAGTCTTTTCTGGTCTTTTTATGTGCCCTCCTAGACAATTAGATTCGCGCGGTGCAAATTTCGCTCGACTTTTAGATAAGAAAAATATTTTTGCGTTCGCCCCTTTTTCTTCTTCTCGCCTTTCCCTCGGCAGTTGGCACTGACTCGGCTTGTTGCGAATTCAGAGCATTTGTTTGAAAAGTTTTTCATTGCTCAGTTTTAATTGCGAACCTGTTTTAAATGTCTTGATTGTAGTTGTCGTCTGAGGAGTATGGGCCTGTCGTCAGCACAGACCGAATTCTGATTACAAGTTTCGCTAATTGAATTAAAAGTGCCACCAAGTCGCTACTGCTACTACTTTAATAGTGTCTATCAATCTTTTAATGAGTTACATATTTCTAATAAACTGGTTTACAAGTAAACAAAATTGTGACCACTTCAAATAGTTTTATTTGATTTAAAAAACACTACAACTTGCGACATCTTACAACTCTCTTTACTTAAATCACTATTGGCCATAACCCACACAAGCTAAAGAGGTATTACATGGCCTATGCCCTTCACCAATGCCATATTATTCATATTAATCGGACCTGGTTCGGAAAGCATTTTTGTGCGTGCTTATAAAAAACACCACCAAAACTTATTGACCAACTAGTCCGCTGGCTACTTAACCTGCTGACCTACTGACTGCTATGGCTAACCCATGGATTATCTAATCGCCTAACTAGCTGACCGCTATACTATTCCACCGTTTAACGGTGTCACTATCTAACCGATTACTGACTTACAGAAATATTTTACACTTCTTATAACTATTTGGCTCCCTTTTCAAAAGTATTGTGATAAACTTTCGAAAAGCGAAAGAGTAAAGTCGGTATTTGACGGTTAAGTGGAGTGAAGAATCAGCTTCATATTTTAGCATTAACTGAGAAGACATCCAAAGCAATAAGACAGGCATTTGATTGAATTAACATAAGTACTTTTTTACTTTTTTTTACTTTTTTTATTATAAGTTACGAATTCTATTCTTTAGTTTTGTATTGATCATACAAATTTCGTTGTAAGTTCATTATTTCTATGTTTAATTTTAACAATTTCCATTTCACTATGAAGTGGCACTATATTTAAATTTATAGAAGTAGAAATGGATTCATTATTCACAAATGATGTACTTCGTTAGTATATTATTCAAGATGGCTTAAAGTTACACAAATATAATATTACTATACAAGTGCCATTTTACTACGTATGCATCAACTATAGTACAAATACAACAGGATTGTCAGAAGTTAAGTAAAAACAACATGCTTCCCTATTCATTTCCATTATGCCGAAACTTGTTTAAAAAGATCTATTATTTCAACATGGGAACTTCCTAAAAAGTAACGCATGAGTGTTTTTCTAGTAAACAAATTGCTTGCCACTTCTTTGCATATAAATTTTAATCAAAAAGAATGAAAGTAGAGGGAACAGTGCTATAAATCTTACCTAAAACTTTCTATTTTTAAAAACAACTGAGTAAAGATTGTACTCTTTCTGTACGTAGGTACTTGAAGTACTGGAACGAGGAAGACCACTGGTTAAGAACAAATTATTCTTTCTAGTTAGGGGAATAAATCGTAAAAGGGTGGAAAATGTAAAAGCGGACAGCAATTAAGGATATTGCCGAAACAATACATACAATTTCGGTCTCTAAGGTATAATGAAGCTGTTTCAACGTACATAGTATAATTTCTATGTTGTAAATCTCCAAAATAGGCATCGAACAATGTTTTTTCTTGTACCTGAGAGAATTATTTGAATGAAATTTTAAATAGAAATTTTTAGAAGAATTATATAGAGCCATGAAAAGCTTAAAATATTTTATAAATATTTTTTGTCTTGCTTGAAGTTAGTCCCTTTATAATTACAAACTCATTAGCTAAAGCGAAACGTCTCCACACATAAAATATTAAGGTGTCGCTACTTCTAATTAAGAAAACACTGGGGACTGTGATAAATTATCGAAACCGCAAAGGAAGGATGGATTTAAAAAGGATTTAGATTTATTTTTTTTAAGTGCTGAGTACATATTCTATATTTAATAGAGAAACAACACAACGTTCTTTATTGATTTCTGCTCCTCTTTAGTTCTAAAATAAAAATCTGAATATCGATAACAATACCTAGGTGTTTGCTTTTTCCAAGAATGAAATCTTTAAAATAAGGATAAATTGTGGTATTCGATCTAAAAGGGGTATACTGAGACCAATAAAAGCTCAATAATTCCAAGCCTTAAAATCTGTTGAAACCAATTTTCCCGTTCATTAAATTTTTATTTGCAATAAGCTATGAGTACTTTCGTGCTAAAATATTGCGAAGCTAGAAAGTATACAATAAATATAATACCTTTACCAGACTCAAGATTCTTCTCAAGTTTTTGTAGTAATTCATTAAAATGCTTAATTAAATCAGCATACCAATAAATATTCAATTTCTTTCACAAAAGATTTGGTCTTTTAGATTGGGTTTAACTTTAAAAACCCTTTGATCAAATTAATATTTTAACTAAAAACTTAAATACTTTATTTTAAAAATATAAAGTCAAAATTCATTTATAACCAGCGATGAAAGGGGAGTTAGAATAAAGGAAAAACAAGTCTTTGGCAAGGGTTGAAGTAAGATTTTAATACACCTAACAAGGTCTGTATCATGCATCAGTGTAAATTTATATTGAAACACTTTGTTAAATCTTATCGCATCTATTTCTACCTCTATCTCTAATGTAGACTCCTTTACAATTTTCCATGGTCAGATTGAATAGTGTAGCAGCAGGTCCATAAAATATGTCGACAACTTTCAATGCGATAAATTCTCCTTCAAGATTGTTCAAATCCAGTTTGCATATGCAAAAGAGCAGTTTTGTTAGTGGACGAAAACATCTTTATTTCATTGCTCCCAATTTACCCGTGCTGAAAGTAGCGGGCGACGGCTATTCCCGAATTTCGAATGAACGTTTCCAATGGCAGTGGGAGTTGAAGTAAAACTTAAAAAAACGAACAAGGTTAAAATATCCATTACTCTAATGAAGTTTTTTACGACTATCCTGAATGGAGTAGACTACTGAGTGAAGACTCGTTATATGCATGTTTGCAGTATCGAATCACTGCCCACAGGAATCCATATGGATACGCCGAGAAAGTTGTTAAAGGTGGAATAAAGTGGGAAATAAAGCGAAAGGGTACATCAACCAAGTTTTCCTTTCTCTGAGGGACCGAGGGTTTTATTTCTTCATAAAATCACACCATTAACTCGTTGCCCGGAGTATTTACAATATTCTAGAAATAAAATTTCGTATAGTTTAATCAATAGAGTATTCTTGCGTTAAATTACAATCCTTTACGGTGTGTTCGGGCCAAGGTGTTGCTGCGTGAAGTTTACATAAAATTTGAAGATTTAGAAAATGGAAGTTTTAAGTCCTATCAAAATAGAACTTTTGAATAGAAGAGAGAGATAATGACAATATTTAGAAATTTCGTCTCTTTGATTTATCATTAAGTAGAAACTAGTTCTCGGCTTTTATTGAAATTTTCACTGTTGAGTACTCCTCAAAGCAATTCGAAACTTGAGCTATCCCCTTTTCTACCTTTCCTTCTATATAAATTCATAATTCAACAAATCCCGCTAAAACCAGATGGATTTTGGCTAAATCTCAGCATTTCGTAGCTCGTGGTTCAACTTATGTTATATTGTTATATAAATTATAAACTTTTATCTCCTTGTCCAGTTGTTTGATTGTAATCAATTAAAAAGTTACAAATTTTGATGAAAATTTATTTATGCAAACGAATTAAAAACTACTGCTTAAATAAATTTCCTTTGAAAATAACCCAAAATGGATCAATTTTTTTGAGAGTGTAGAATATGCTTGTCTATATACAACTGTAGTTGCATATGTATATAAATTATAGTATTCTACTGCACACCTTATAAATAAATGAAGTACATGAAATTTAACAAACCGCTAATGTCCTTGCAAATCTTCCCCTTTTTGCAATAGAATAAAATGTTTACCACTGAAAGTTGACTCCCCAAGAAAGTTTATCTTTATCACTTTGAAGATACGTGGAGGCAAAAGTCTTGCTATTAACAATAATATAAATGTAAAAGAATCAAACATCCTCCGAAGGAGGCTTGGTTCGGTTGACATATCAAAGAAAGGACTGCAGGCGCTCCACCACTTAAGATAAATTTTGTGTTCTTCTACAATCAGTCGGGGCATATATCAAGGCGGGTATTTTGCTATTTGAATTTGCTCGGTCGTGGAGCTCCACGAATCTTTGGCAGCGATATATCTTTTGACTGATGTTCATCGAAAACGAAAAGTATATGTCGAGGAAGGAGCCAAGGACCAAGGACCAAGGACGTGGCATTCAATTTGAGAGCACAATAAGGACACAGGGAAAATTGAATATTACGTGCATACAGACAGAAGGAGCATTTCATCAGACGAACTCTGCCGATATTAATCACATGAGCCGGCGAAACGAAGGGAAACCTTTCTTTTCTTTTGTGGGAGTGCCTTTTTCTTTTTCCACCCGGCATCTACGGCGTCCTTAGCGAAATGAAAGACTTGCGTTACTCGTGGATGTTGAATGTTTTATCTGAGATCGGGTGAAGGATATTAAGAATCAAATAATAAAAAACTGTGTACACTCTATAAAAGTGAAATAAAATAGAAAGGTTCGAGGTTGACTAGGTGGGGCTCACTAAGAAGGGGTCATAAAAGTGATTTTCATTTCGCGGTGTATTATTTTTGCATAAATTCTGCTCGAGTGATTTTTATAGGGACGCCAAATGTTTTCCCTTCAGTGTATGCTCGTCGCGATATATATGGAGACGTAAAAAATAAAAATGACATTATTTTATTGCTTCATAATAAAAGGAACATAATCTGCATGCAGAGGTGCTTTCCAAACCGCAGTAGAATAAATGCCTCCGTCGATCTTATTGTTTCTTTAAGTTTAGATTGCTGACAGGGGACCATTTTCTTGTTATCTTTGTAGAAACAGAAATTTTTGAAGTAATCTGATATCGCCCCTGGACCTTTAAGTTATTACATGTCAGTCGTGGGTGAATCTATGACAGGAAATTTATGCAATTAAGTATTAATACGAACCATAAAACGGCAAAATGATGGAATTTTTCCCTGGAAGTTACGATTGTTCTTTATTGTCATCTACTCGTTAGCATTCGCCTCTGCTAAAGGAGGGACCATTCCAACATCTTCCTAACATTTTCTTCTTATTAAAATTAATGACCGTAGCAGACACTCGTTGGACTTTTACGATCTCACATCTACCCTAAGAAGACCTTTATATTTCGATCATAATGCCCTAAATCATAATTGGAGAGTTTTCAGAATGTTTGAAATATCTCTAGAAAACTTTTCAAAATGTAACCCGCAAGTTATCAAATAAACCTACATCAGTGCTCTTGTAAAGCTGTCTTGAAGACGGGTTGTAATATATTTATATTATTGTCTTAAAACATTTAATCAAAAACGTAATATATTGTGTTGGCCTTTTTTTAATTTAAAACCATCAAACTCTTATTTTGGGGAAAAACATGGTTTAACATTAATTCAATAATTAAAAAATCAAAAACATATCGCCAAAGGCCTGCTAAGTAACGCAATAATTTCAGAGTACCTTTCCATGATACCAACTTTGGAACACTATTTTAGCCCACGTTAAGGATGTATTATATTTTTTAAAAATATGGTGCTATGTTCTACGTAGTCAATAAAGCCGTCAGTCAGATGAACTAAAATAATTTTTGTCTACTACAAAAGCAAAACTGCTAACCTAAGCTATTTGTAAATTTGTTTACTTTTAACTGACTGTAGATCATCTTTGTTAAATTCTTGGTCAAATTTTATTGGACTGTCAATGTTCTTTTTATAGAATTGTCGTAAATTTTGGAAAATTTTTTTCAAATTTACTATTTAAACGTAAGACAAGTTAGACAAGGTGGGGCAAAAATAACTATGCTCCAATTGCTTGTTGGGTAAACGTTTAAACTATCATAAAACTAAATCGTCTACTTTTTATCGATACCAATCATGCAGGAGTCTCATGATTTAGTTCTTCACTTGTTCAACTGATGCATATAAAAAAGTCATAAAATCATATTTTATTATTTTCTTGTAATTAAGTATATACATAATTACTCAATATTCCAACATCCCAATTTAAGTACAAATAAACTTGTGTGAACTCGCATAAACAAAATCAAAAAAAAATTTAAGAATTTTTCAAGAAGGATAGATAATTTTATAAATATCTAAAAATATGGTATCAATGCTATTACAAAAATTTTAAGGGATTATTTTAATTAGGTGTTATACAGATCGCTACTCTTATTGTATATAAACTTGCACTAATGAATATTCGTGTCTTTGACCACTTTTATGTAATTTCAGGTGTAAAATCTTTTACCAGTACACAAACTGAATTTTTAAATAAAATAATATGGGGTCTTCAAAGATCTTTTTCCAAAAACGTTCAAAAATATTTTATGAAGTATGTTAGCTCTTTACTATAACCTTATTTATTAAAAAATTAAAATTTGATAAACGTTCATAAACGAAAAAAATGTATTAATCGTTATATTTCTTATCTGCAATTGCTTGAAAATATTTAAAGTATTTACAAATATATACTACAATTATGATTTTTATTTTATTAGTAGCCTGCTACCTAGTGCGAAAAGAAATTATAATATTGTAAGCATGTTTTTATCAAGTTTGTAATTTTCTACGGAAACCTCAAGTAGTTCACCTTGCACTTATTTCTTGGCAAATAAAGCAATAGTGTCTTAGTGATGCTTTGCTGTACATTAAATAGCCTTAAGTACGAACCGTGCTTTGAAAGGCTTTCGAATGTAAAAACATGGCGGGTTCCCTGGGGTCGAGATGCAAATTTCCTTAAATACTTTCGGATTTGGTAATGAAATTTATACGGTTTAGTTGACGCACCGGGCCACTTATTTGCACTTGACTACTTTCGCTTGCTCTCTTGGGAGAGGCTAGAATATTTCGCGGTTGCCGGAATAACACAAAAGGAGTACTACTTCACTTCTCGAACAGACAAGCTATAAATAATCTTTGTTAAAATGTGCGCCTTATAAATATTTTATGAAATCCATCGTGTGGTACTGTACCGAGGGTGGGGGTGAAAATTTTAATATTCAATTACCAGGACTGCTTTCAATTTGTGCGAAAGAAAATTTATTTCAACGTACACGTCCCTATTATGGGATGTTGACTTTTCTCAAAAGCACAGCGACGGGATTTAAATTTCCTTTTCAAACTTCTGCGTTCGGGGGATCCCCAATTCGGAGGTGCTTGCGGGCTGGGCCTTAGGACGTCTGTCATGTTCACGCAATTATTAACGCCCAGTTCGAACTCTAGCCAAACTCCTGTTCCTGCGAAAGGAACGTTAAGCGCAGATCTCTCGCGCCTTTCGATGTAGCACCGCGGCGAAAATGTTTAATATTATTTTTTTGCAAGTGAAATTCGGAAAAATTATGTTCTTCTGCGCGAGATTTATACTTTTCGGGGTGGTTGAAAATATTTTTTTAATAACAAGGGGCAGCGACAGTGCGCTCTGCACCAACCCCACGCCTATGACAAACGTACAGTGACGCTGCGATGAAACGACACGTACTATGCCGTGTCCTCGGACTCAGCAATTTAGATCAAGATTTCAGGTCATGCCTCAATTTTCCTTTCGTGCACTTTACACGAAATGTCCTGGGAATCGGTGATTATTACCTCGTTATCCCTTCAATAAGTCGAACACACGTGTAGCCCACGTAACTGGGCTACCCTCTCGAGGACTTGTTAGTTGTTAGCTATAGTCTAGGGAACTTCCAACATTATTTGAACTATGACTTGTAACTATTCCCGACACAACAGCGCAACTTTGATTGATTGAGGCGACAATTGATTGTCTAGAATTTGGACAATCACTTTACCAAACGAACGCTCTCTAGAGACGGGTTGATTTCTTTCCAAAACATTTCTTATAAGTTGGTGTTGATAATGGCTCGAAATTCCGAATTCAACCCCTTCAACTTGTAAGGCCCCGACTCTTGAACTAACAAAAATTAAAGGGTTACCTGTAACAGTCTAGTTGAGTGCCAGTGCCGCAAAGTTGGTCAAATTCGAAAGGAAAAGGAGTCTAAGGAATTCGATTAAAACCCTTATCATGGGAGACCTTAGCCTTTAAAGGTGGTATACTATATTATTTCGATCTCAGTAGTAGTGGATTTTATCAGGATTCCCGTCACGTGCTATGCCCAGATTCGATTAAAATCCATAAAATCACGTCATCATGGCGTAAACTGGGAAGCCCATGAGACGATGCCACATTCCGGCAGAGAGTATTTTGTGCACTGGGATATTTAAATAAAGTGACAGAATGATTTATTTATCCTCGGTGAGACCAACAAGGATAAAATTTACGGCATTTTAAGGATTCACTTGATCCACACTCGTGGCTGATACTCTCCCTTGTCCCTTGAATATTATACACGGCGAACTCTCTTCATTGAAGGATTTTCAAACAATCTGGTTAAAAAATGTGAAATAACAAAAAACGAAGGAACATGGAATAAAAAATTCGCTGGTTTCGCTTTTGCGACGGATGTGTCCCACAAAAGCCTTTGTGGGATGACATTGTGCGCTATCCTCTTGGGCATAGTGTGGCTACCCCAAATAGGTTTCAACTTTTAATTTGTATGCATATCCTTTGCCCGGCACGCTTCGTTGTACTTGAATACGTTAGCTGATTTGCCAGGAAACAAAGCCGCCGGGGGCGGAGGGAACTTATGTGCCCGGTTCGGAGTTCGGAGCTTTTTACTTTTCTTCCTATGGAATGTTATTTAATGCTTCATTAGACCTATTCAACAAAATTCTATGCCATTATGTGCTCTGGTTAAAAAGTTTCCTTCGAATAAGGAAAATTCGACGCCGCCGGCTATCGGGCATACAAAGTGGCCTTGCTTAAAATGAATGATTGCAAAATAACTAGCTGAAGATAGACTACAAGCGAAAGTTCTGTAGAATCTTTCTAGAGTTTCGTAATTTTTTTTATCAGAAAATGATTCTACTTTTCGAAGTTTTAGTATGAATATTTTAAATTCTCTATAGTGTCGGTTTGGAGCTGAGAAATTATAACCAAGCTTACAAACGTCTACTTATAAAGCCGAAGATATAATATTCTAATAAATAAAATAAAAGTACGCATTTTATAAGACATAGATAACATAGAACAAGAATACCACTCCTTAAAACTGTTTATATTACCCTAAAGACCAGTTCCTAAGTTACAAATGCTTTTAGTCTTATTTTACTAATCTTACTTAAAATAAATGCTGTCCCTTGGACAAAATAAAATATAAATAAATCAATTTTCTGTAATTGCGTAAAAGTGCGGAAGCATTGTCATAAATTGCTTATTGAATGTCATGCCGGCCTTAAGTTAAAAGGCTTTTAGCTTACGATTATTAAATTATGTGATACACGTGAAAGGACACATAAATTCCACGTTGTGTGGAATAAAAGGAGAAAAATACAAAGCACGACTAACCCCTCGTTTATAGCAAATATACGGGATATGGATAAAAGACGAGAGAAAAAAGGGGTGTGATATTGACACACATTGTCCTTTGTCCTTAGGAGGGCTGATTTGGTCTCTTCGATTTATGATTTCCTTACGCCAATAAAGAATATTTTGCATTTATCCAATGTAACCCCAAACAAACATTTTTGTTAAAGTGTGCAATCGAATGTGAAAAATTTATGAACTATTGCAGCTTCCTTGCCCATTTTTAAAAGGATTTAACTAGCAAGACAAAAGCGTTTTATCCTTACCACCTCTAACTGCCGTCATTTCCGGGAAAGGCAAAGGGCAAGAGTGAGATATGATTTCACTCACAGGAGGGTGAGTTCTCCCGCATTTCGAGATTTCGGTGCATTTTTGACCGCATCTAAACCTTCATTAAATTTATTTTGGACATGGTATTTTATATTCTTAAATATGCTAACAAAATGTGTGTAGTTTTAGGTTACATCCATTCAAAACTTAATCTATCGAGATCGTCTGTAATTTAAAAATTTACCCCCATTCAATATAACTCCATCGCTATTTAAATAACATTAGTAGACTAGTAAAAAAGTAGATATTTAAAAAAATGTATGAGATTTTATTTATTGAAATTAATATTTTCTCATTTTGAGAAAATGTAAAGTTTAGAAGTAAGGTTTTTTCTTGTGGACATCTTGGATATCTTTCTAAGTGGATATCTTCAGAATTGAGCTAAAGTTACTAATTTTAATTTTTACTTCTTGATTTTATGCAACTTCAAAAAACATGACATTATTACATAAAAATGTTGGGTATCTTTATTTTTAGTGCATTTGTCCAACAATATTTTTCTATTGTTCTCTAAATAAAATTGAACAAAAGTGAAAAAGAAACAGAACTACACATAGATAATGATTTATGTATGTATTTCCTCATAAGCCGAATGTGAAATAAAATATATTATTATGAAAATAAAATAAAACTAAGTTTGCAAAATTGGCACATCTTGTGCTGTGGATGTGATAAAGTAAAGCATAAAAACGTCGAGCGTTTAAATCAAGGAAAACTGTTGACGGTATATACCAACATCATAAAAGGTATTACATCGTCGAGTTCGATTTACTTCCTAAACACTTTTAACCACTTCGTAAGGTTTGCCTACATTCTTTATGGCCCTTAGGCAATTCTGGAAACTATCTCTGAAGAACACATCCCCTCCCTATTTGCCAGAACAAATCGATCTGCTTCAATTCCCGAACAGAACAAGCCCCGATGAGGACACACGTTCCGGACTCGCCGTGGTGGTGGAGCAGCTTATAGATGTCCCATAAATCTTTTTAGCAATTTCGCAATTGACAACCTGTAAACCGTACAATAGGGCCGAACCGGGTCGCGGTGCAATCTGGAAGGGTAAACAATTTCGCTTCCCATTTTCGGAAAAAATACCTTGCCAGTGGGCGTCCTCCAATTCAATAAGCGGATCATCGGGGCACGGGAACCTGTTGGCCTAGCCGGGGAGAGGAATTTGCAATTCGAACAAGATATAAGATCTTAAATTAAATTTTCTGTTTTCATCAAATGCCGCACATATCCGCTCATGCAGGAAAATTCCCTGATTTCGGCTTGTTATGTGGAGGGGTTGTCAACAAGAATGTGCGCCGTCGATGGGACAGCAGAGAAATCACATCTGTAACTAACTTGTTTGCAAAGGAGCTGCTCTCGTGAATATGTAACCGAAATATTTGAGATTTTAAAGAAGCAACTCGTTCGCGTCATGCATTTTACCTTTCCGAAATTGTAAAAAAGCGCACGTTCGCGAACGGTACCCTCATATTTTCCAAAGGGAGTATAGTGCCCTGTTCCTGGTCCTTGCACTGTACGGATACTCTGGAGCTCGAAGGGTAAACCGAAAATTGTAGAAAAACCCCACATATGCGGTGCGTATTGTCTGTCCCATGCTGGTTATCTAATTT